>OX376078.1:9003402-10253402 GCA_947361185.1 Charanyca ferruginea | reverse complement strand
GGACCCATGTCTACGGTGCGGCGCCGTTTGCCGTGCAACGGTACGACACCGCCGCCGGCGGATGGCGCGGCGCCGTGCCGCACCACGGTACCGCGAACGGTGCGCCATTCATTGCCCCTTTCAGTCGATATTTCGCTGTTGATTCGATCGACTGAGGGGCAATGGACGGCCCACGGCGTTTATTAAAACCACAATTTAGCACAAACTCAATTTAAAATAAACTCAGACTTAAATTAACATAGACATAGTTCACTTCACTTCACTTCAACAACGAATCGAAAGTACAGTTTCGGAACGTATTAGCTCCGATGCGATCAGACAACGGATTCTGAATCAGCCCACAGCGAGGTCTTCCTCGCTGTGGGCTGAAAACATCACGACTTAGTAGAAGCGCGCCAAAAGTAGTGGTACATCACGTGTTTTCGATAATGGCGGGCTTGCGATCCATTTCACGTTCATACTATTGACCGGATACGACAAATACAACTATTACTACTTGAAATAATAGTGTTTTTAAAATACTTACTACAAAAGTACTAACTATAATAGATACCTAAATAATATTGTTACATACCCACATTTTATAAGACTTCAGTACTTTAAGTCAGCGTTCCTTTAATCCTGTTTGAGTGATTTTTTTTTTACTATAGTTCCACACTTACCTACTTATCGCGTAATGTATCTACAATAGCTTCTTAAGTAATAAACGTAAGGAATATTTTTAAAGTAATAATCTATAATAATATTATAGAGCTGAAGAGTTTGTTTGTTCGTTTGTTTGGTTAAACGCGCTAATCTCAGGATCTACTAGTTCGAATTGAAAAAATCTTTTTGTGTTGGATAGTCCATTTATCGAGAAATGCAATAGGCCATGCGAAGCTGGGTCGGGTCGCTAGTGGAATATATTTTAGTAGGTTTTTTTCACAAATGAACGTGAGTGAAACCGCGGGGCATATCCTATGAAAGTACCTATATACCGTACTTATATCAAAAAAACAATTTTTAACAGAATGGTCTGTCTGTCTGTTTGTTCCGGCTGATCTCTGAAACGGCCGGACCGATGTTGACGGGCACTTTCACTGGAATAAAGAAAAAACATTGTGTTCCGCACAAAAAAAAATAAAACCCACTGATTACCAACAATACAGTTGACGCCAGCGACTTTGGACCCGGAAGGTGGCACGGTTGTGTGGTCCTAGGTTTTGTTTTATTTTCAGGGCAGGAAAACGTCTACTGGGCCCGCTAGTATAACATATGTTATATTGTTCCAGCAATAACAGACCCTGATGACTGTCTCACAATAGCAAATACATGTATGGAAAAACCTTACGTATACCATTTTCCGGATGAGATGCTTGAAAGGGGACTCATTACTGCGAAAGGTAAGTAAGAAGTTGCTTGTCTTCACTTACAACGATACAATAGTGAAACAGTGGTGATACAGTAGTCGAAACAACTTTAATTTCACGTAAACAGCGCGCCATAATGCTGAACACGCTTGCGTGAATACTGGCGTTATAAGAATTTTGGAACACAACTTATAAACAAAATGTTTCCTACCAAAAAACATTTCTAGCAACAATTTCTAGGGCTCCCTTTCTTTTCCTATTCATGCGCCTTCAACGGTTTTTCAAAAACAGCTGCTATGATAAAAGTAATGTTAGTTGAAGTAGACAATAGACAACGCCTACGAGTAAACGTTACTAAGCACGTTATTTGTCTAAGTGCTATTCCTATCATGGTTGCACAACTGTCATAGACGGGAGCAATGCTAACTCAAAGTATGTAAGTACGTGAGGCCCACTGAAAGTTTCTGGATCTGGCCACTTACAAAGAATGACAAAATAATTATAGAATTCGAAAATGGAACTCTTTGCCCAACTAACACTTAGGCGCTAAAACCTGTCCCGTGAGAGATGAAGTTACAGCAAGAATATATCCCAATAAGGTGCCACCATACACAAGTAACGTCATTGTTCGCTTGGATTCTAAAAAAAAAGACTAAACAATGATTATTAGTCAATTGTATTGTATTGTCATCCTAGAGCAAGGCCTCACCTATAAGTGCCAATTTACTTTTACACATATTTAACTATAAGGGCCTATTTCACCATCTCCAAGTAAAGCGTTGAGTAGTGACTTTCCAGTTAAAGTTAATTGCCTAGTAAAAGTTACGAGTATCTTTTGTCAGTTTCGCAAACGAAAACAAAGCTTCGAGTAACAACTTACTGGTTAAGTGAATGACATAACAAATCATACGTTACATTCGTTCCATAATACGGCCATGTTACTCGTCAAACGTTGTTAACAGATGTTGTCCATTGTCTCTTGGTGTTTTTGTGTCTGGTTTGGAAAACGTGTAATTTTTATTTGTTACTTTACTTACGTATATTTTTTTATTACCATGGATGATGTTAAAAAAGATAGAAGTGCAAACTTTTGATATCCCTTCCGACATTTTGATATCCCTTATATTTTGTTTTATAAAGTTAAGTACCTACTTGGTTTACTGCATACATCGATAGACGAAATCTAGCAAAAAAAAAAACAGGTTCATCTAGGTCCGTAAAATAATCAACGCGGAATTTAAAAACACGACTCCCACGCACTCATTGCATCGTAGAATGTTCTAATTCTAGTAAATTCTAAAATGTTCGAGTAAATTGATGATAAATCTACTAACACTTAGGCGCTAAAACAAGAGTTATAGGAAACCTATTAGAGCGCTACCCAGATCCTTAAGTGATATATAAGTGTTACGCATTCAGAGTTATAGCTCGCTATAACTCTACTGTACCCCCGGATTGTGCACATGTTTTTATTACCTTAGAATATTTAATGGACGTTAAGCAAAGTTACAGAATGGGGTAAGAGATGTAATAAAGCTATAAGAGAGCTATAATAGCAATATCTGAAACTACAAGGGATAAACACGTAGTAAATAGGCGAAAATTATCTCCTTTAGTGGTACTATAGAGAAAAATATCGTATTATAACTCTTTAGATGCTAAGAGGGCTACAAATAGGTGAATACTAGAGTAGAACTACAATGTCGCTCACTATATATTTAAGAGATAAAAGGGTGGCAAATAGGTGATTTTGGGAAATGACAATGAGGTTAGACAGACTGATGATAATGACTTTGTTAGACACTCAATGTAAATAGCTTGTTTTAAAACCAACATACCGGCAATAAACTTAGGGTGTAGTCTTTTACTAATCTATGAATTACTAAAGGAGATGTTCCATTTTGGGCCACCACTATGTACACTACAATCTATGTAGTGTAACTAGGGAAAAATAGGAGATTTTGATAAACATACAAATATGTTAATTTGAAGAAGAATACAGATGTAAGAAAATGATTACTTAGGAAGAACTTTTAATATGATAACCCAATTTTCAGACCAGCCATGACAGTTGTGTTTGACGTTTTTTGGTTTTGCGACCTAGTTTACTACTATAGATTGATTGCTACGATTTATAAATTGCTTCTGATCCGCCTGTGATTTGGATTACGTCGTGTTCTATATATTCTACATAAACAAGTTTATTTTCAGGTATGTAAACTTTAAGCCATGCATTGAGTTGTTGTTTTGTTTAAATGCTACTTCTCTGCGATATTGTCTTCCCTTGTTCCATAATCTGTCAGATTTTAACTCATCATTATTCCAGTTTATTAACCATGGCGTGCCTACAGCGCACCTCTGTGATAGATTAAAATGAACAATACTAATACAATGCAAATATTTCTTAATTTCTAGAACTACCTAAAAACTAAACTTATTATTGTTATATACTACTATAATTTCATGTTTTTCGTTTGAGATACCCGAGGGAGGCTTAATATGTTTTGCTTGTTGGGTGCATACTCAGAGTCAGCTAGAAGTACAATCCAATAACTAGGAATCGTAGCAGCTTGTGCAGTTGATACAAATGTATGTGTATGGTGCCAACGGTCTCTTGCCCAGACACGCGGACAGTCTATACCTGAAGGACCTGAACGGGCTAAAATAACAGCAAGAATATATTCAAGAGAGGTAACATTAACAACTTACTTAATTACCTACTTTTAAAATGAAATAATTGTGTGAATAGATTATACATATTGTATTCTTTTCATTGATCCAGATTCCACTAGAAGGAATGGTTTGCTATGCTTGTTGGGTAGTAGCACATATACATGTGGAGCATGCCAGAAGGGCTGAGGATAAGTGGCAGACTCTAGGCTAACACACTTTGCTAGTCGTCCTGTGAGAGATGAAGTTACAGCAAGAATGTATCCCAATAAGGTGCCACCATACACAAGTAACGTCATTGTTCGCTTGGATTCTAAAAAAAAAGACTAAACAATGATTATTAGTCAATTGTATTGTATTGTCATCCTAGAGCAAGGCCTCACCTATAAGTGCCAATTTACTTTTACACATATTTAACTATAAGGGCCTATTTCACCATCTCCAAGTAAAGCGTTGAGTAGTGACTCTCCAGTTAAAGTTAATTGCCAAGTAAAAGTTACGAGTATCTTTTGTCAGTTTCACAAACGAAAACAAAGCTTCGAGTAACAACTTACTGGTTAAGTGAATGACATAACAAATCATACGTTACATTCGTTCCATAATACGGCCATGTTACTCGTCAAACGTTGTTAACAGATGTTGTCAATTGTCTCTTGGTGTTTTTGTGTCTGGTTTGGAAAACGTGTAATTTTTATTTGTTACTTTATTTACGTATATTTTTTTATTACCATGGATGAAGTTAAAAAAGATAGAAGTGCAAACTTTTGATATCCCTTTCGACATTTTGATATCCCTTTCGACATTTTGATATCCCTTATAGGGTAAACTACTAGTGATTGGACGTTACGAGTTATTGGACAGTTCAGTGATTATATGTCAATAATAAGGATATTGTTGAACTTCAACGCAATCTATGATGATTTTTCTGTACTTTAATCAATGACAATCCTTAGTGGTTCACGATATTTTGGATAGATGGCAGTAATAATTCGAAAATATTTAGTTGCATTTGACATTGGCGCGATACGGTGACATTTGGCAGAAAATTAAGAAATTTGTAAAGTAACCGACGTCGTTCGTAAGTCACAGTGTTGGGAGAACAAATCATTGGTGTTTACCTCATTGAAGATAGGTAAGGTACAGTATTCTTTTTAGTAATTCATAAGTTTTAAACAATTTGGATGTTATGTTTAGGTTATTTGTGCTTGTCCAATGACTACCGTTATTAATCTCTCAAAATTGAGTTATTGGACACGTGTCCAATAACTGAGTTTTTGTTCCTTTATTATTTTAGCAAAATTGTACTCTAAAATTATGCAGTTAAAACATATTGCACCATTTTTTGAGTTTTAGGCAGTTTAGACGATTCTTACTAGTATTTGGACAAGGTGTCCAATGACTTGTAATGAAGCGTCCAATAATTCATTGTTGCAGTTTCGAGTTATTTTATGGAGAAATAAAAATGCCTAAAGGAAAGAAAAGAGATTATGATGTCTCTGTTTTAAATTTAGCATTAAAAGAAATTAATGAAGGTGGCAAAATTCGAGAAATCGCTCGAAAATATGGCATTCCCAAGTCAACGTTACATTTTAAACTGAAAAATCCTACCCATAAAACAACCTTTGGTCCAGCACCTATTTTAACCGTAGAAGAAGAACAATTGTTAGTGTTTTGGATCAAAGAAATGATGCGAAAGGGTTTTCCATTAAACATAGAAGACTTAAAACAAAGTGTCTATAAGTTCTTGACAGAAAACCCCCGTCCTAATAAATTTAAAAATAATTATCCCGCAGACGGATGGGTTAGAGGATTTTTGAAAAGACACCCGGCAATTGTCCAACGTACTAGTGAGGGTGTGACACAATCAAGTGCTTGTGTATCAGAACCGAACATTCGCAAATGGTTTGCCGAGATCCACAGCTATTTATCGGATAACAATTTACTGAACATTTTAAATGATCCGAGAAGGGTGTTTAATGGTGATGAAAGTGGATTCCAGCTTTGTCCTAAAACAGGGAAAGTGTTAGCAGCCAAGGGGATAAAAAATGTTTACCACGTAGAGACAAGTAATGCGAAAGAATCGATCACAGTCATGTTTACGTTCTCCGCTGCTGGATATGCCTGTCCACCTATGGTTGTATACAATTATCAACGTATTCCACAAAAAATTGTGGATGGAGTTCCAAAAGAATGGGGAATCGGTCGAAGCGATAACGGATGGATGACATCGGAATTATTTTTCGAATATATTGCGAATGTATATCATCCCTACCTAATTCAAAAAGGTATTAATTTGCCTGTCATATATTTTTTAGATGGTCACAAAAGTCATCTTACTTAAAACGTAAGCAAGCTTTGTAAGGAGTTGGGCATCGAAGTTATTGCATTGTACCCTAATGCCACGCGTATCTTGCAGCCAGCTGATGTAGCTGTTTTTAGGCCTGTAAAAGCAGCCTGGAAAGACGCAACACGTTTGTGGTACCTAGAAAATCAAGGAGAGCCTATTACGAAAGTTAATTTTGCAAAAGTACTAGAAATTGCTCTAGAAAAATCATTAAAACCCGAAACTCTCATTAATGGATTTAAAACTTGTGGATTAGTACCTTTTGATCCAGATGCTATTGATTACACTAAATGCTTGGGTGGTACCACTAATAATCAGGATGAAAATGTCCCACCTAATTTGTCTCGACAAATTGAAACAAACTCTCAAAATGTAATAACACTGTCAAAGTTTTCGGAAATAGTTGGACCATCGAAAATGTCAGAATTAAAGTCAATGAACGAACCTAGATTAGACACAGATCAAAACTCCCAAATTTTATACCAACTTTACTCTGTATTTAATGTTAACAATTCTTCTGATTTAGATTCATATCTTATTAACACATCAGACAATAATATACAAAATATTGTTTCTCTAGAACCACATTCAAATACTACTGAACAAATGGACCATGAACCGCCATCGTACGATCCTAGACTAGATGATTTACAGTTTCTTAATGAGGATATTGGTTTTGGTACGACACAACACGTAACTCCAGCAAAACAAGTATTCAAGACTGCACTTAATGCATCACAAGGAAATGAACCACATTAAAATACATTTGAACATATTGACCATGAACTGACATCTTATGAACCTAGAACAGATGAATTACAGTTTACTTCACTTAATGCATCACAAGCAAATGCTAACACAGAGAATGTCGAGAAAAGTCCTGCTTTTAAAGTTATATCAAATAGTCTTTTTGGAAGATTTTTGACACTACCCAAAACCCCAGAAAGGAAAGGTAAAAAAAGTACAGTTAAAATGGCATTTGCGATTACCTCAGCTAAGTATAGAGCGATGTTCCAAGAACAGAAACAAAAGAAGGAAATAGAAATAAAAACAAAGGAAGATAGAAAGAAAACAAGAGAAGAGAATAAAATAAAAAAGGCAAAGGCGAAAAAAGAAAAAAAATGTGTAAATAAAGAAACACCACAAACCACAAATGCATGTAAAGTGTGCACAATGTCAACAAAGACGACTAATTGAGTAGTATGTGACATGTGTTCGGCAATATTTCATATTAGATGTGTGCCAGCAAAGCATCAAAAACACGTACCAGAGGATATTGCAATAGACATGTTTGTATGTCATCATTGCTACATAGAAGATGATAATGACACAATTGAAGATATAAGTTCCGAAAAGGACAGTGAAGATGATTTAACAAATTTGATGCAGAATACTAACGATACAGAAGACTCAGAAGTTGGGATTTTATATGATATGGTCATGCAACAGAAAAAGGATAATAAATTGTGAAGTAGAGGATAAAGTAATTTTGAAATATGAATGTCCCATCAAGAATTCTTTTTATGTTCTTTTGTTGTTTGTAAGAGTAACTTTCTTTAGATTTTTAGTTTACATTGATAGATCTCCACATTAAGACTGATTCGAAGTTGTACCAAAATAATAAGTAGGTAATTAAGTGTAAGTGTTATAAGATGTTTATGTTTTTATAAAAGTAAATAAGTTTTGTTTATGTTTTACTTATAAAATAATTCCTATTAAGACTAAACTGTGTTGTGCCAAGTTAAAGTAAGTAATTTTGTTACTCAAAGATAATAGTGATAGTATATCTGAGATATTTTTAATAATGTTGCAATAAATATGATTGAAAATTACTCATTTAGCCTTTCACTAACATAGCTCAAGCATTGGCGGCTATTTAAACATGTTTTTTATTCTTAAAGCAGTGTCAGAATATCTGTCCATTGACTAGTATTGTGTGTCCAATATTAGAATTTCTGTCCAATAACTGTACGTTTTAGTATCTTTTTCATTTTATTTTTTATTTCCTATATATCATTAAACTACATTTTACACAAAGGTAACTATGATAGAATAAAACATCTACTAATAAAATTTTAGTACCTAACAAGTTTAGCTTCAAAAACAAACCCACAAAATAATTATTACTATTTAAAGTCACTTAAGTGTCCAATCACTAGTAGTTTACCCTATTTTGTTTTATAAAGTTAAGTACCTACTTGGTTTACTGCATACATCGATAGACGAAATCTAGCAAAAAAAAAACAGGTTCATCTAGGTCCGTAAAATAATCAACACGGAATTTAAAAACACGACTCCCACGCACTCATTGCATCGTAGAATGTTCTAATTCTAGTAAATTCTAAAATGTTCGAGTAAATTGATGATAAATCTAGTCAAATACATCCATTTTTATTAATACATTTTATAACAATCGTTGATGTTATCTAATAAGTACCTACACAAAATGACAACGGACACTTGAACCGTCAAGTAAGCACGCTAATCGGCAGATGTCCTGGCAAGTAAGTTACGGATCAGTTAATCTTATGATTAGTGTTACTCGAACTTCGTGTAACTCGCACATGATGTGACGGGTGATTTTAAAGGGCGGTTAGCTTACTCGACACTTTATTTGAGGATGGTCAAAGAGGCCCTAACCCTTTCTGTTGCTCCTATAAGTAATTGTATTGTTTCAGTTACCCGAACATGCGGTTCTTTGTTTCAACTGCTGGACATGTGCATAGGACAATATGTACAAGTACAACCATTTGGTATCTAGCCACCAAATGCATCAATAACACTTGATAATTTTTCACACTTAACACAGACAAGACCTCATTGTTTTGTGGAATTGTAACAATTTAAAATGCAATAGAGTACTGGAATACTTAAAAAGTGCTCTTATAATGACTATAGTGTGGTATTTGGGTTGGGCTCTGTACCAAGAGGGCATAAAAGCACCGGCCTCATTCCTGTTGGATTATAATTAGTAAGGGATGATGTGGAAAATTAATAAAATTATAAGTCCTAAAAAGTTGTTTTATTTGTTTACATGTATGATGTCTCTATTTATGATGTCTTATCCTTTTAAAGTCGCTAATACTAGAAACTAACATGATCTTTTTTACAAATTGATACTGCATAGTTTTCTTCACAACACAATAGTGGGTTTCTTTCCAGCGGTTGCTGTGTAGGTACTACTTTATCAATAACTTGGGAGTTTTTAGGAACTGCACAGTTCACTGTTCTTCTATGAATTATCGAAGTTCATAGTATGTTGATAGGTAATAAAGAATAAAGCAGCAGGACAGTTTGATACACAAAATAGCATTCAAGTCTCCGTTTGTTTGCTTCTTCGATATAACCAATCTCTAGCTGCTCGAATAGGTTATATAAAATTCGCTACCGCAATCAAGTAGAATATCCTGTTTAGTACGATTTTATTATTATATCACGAAACCAAATTATTTTCGGAATAGTAGGCGTCGTAGTCCTGACACTGACAAGTGACACATTAATCAAATGTAATTGTCAAAATGTCACTTGATGACATATTACTGATCCACCATATTTATGGTGTGTTGCTCTCCTTAACTGAGTTAATTTGAATTTACACTAAAACGAAGTAAAATTATGGAAAACTAACATTCAAAAGCGGTTACTATATAATATTGCCATATTTACATATATTGTACATAGTGCTGGCTCAGACTCCATACATTCATAGAACATCTCTTTTCTGCAGAGATTAGAGTTTCCAGTAAATAGGTTTCTGTACATTAATGTTCAGTTGGATTTAATCACATTTCCCTTTTTCCCGGAATTTAGCATCATTATGGAAACCACACCGAAGACTCTTAAATCCAGCTTTCAATCAGCTAAAACTGCAAACATATGTGGAAGAATTCATACTTCAAGCCAAGAGACTTGTTGCTCAGCTGTCTTCTGAAGTAGGAAAAGAGCCGTTTGATGTACAACCGTATTTTATGAGTGCTGTAATGTCAACTACGTGTCGTAAGTACAATGATCATAATATATTTTCTTTGCATATAGGTATGCATCTCGCTGATGCACCATATAATTCTGTCGTCAAGCAAAGCTTTTGGATTGTATGATTGGTTGCACTTGTAACAGTTGGTAAAATACTTGCCTGGGTAAGTATGCCGAATTGCGTGCGAAGAAAGCGCTCTAGCGCCCATATTAGTATTCAAAGAATATTCTAGCGATTGCCTAATGACAACAAAAAAATCTGTGATGCCTCCTTCCTCATAATCTAGATATAAGAATTGATGCTTTTGCTAATTTTACAGGGACAGTGCTTGGGCTCAAAACAGATGAAGATAAAGAAATTGTGACAAACTATGCGCATGCAGTTGAAGGTTTATGTCAACTGTATCTTGCTAGGTTCCAGCGAATCTGGTTACATTTGCCATTCATGTTCAAATGGAGTTCTTTAAAAACGACCGAAAATAACATCATGAGCGTTGTAAAAGGCATTTCTAAAGCGGTAATTACAAGTTATCTTCTATTCACGAGGTGTAAAAACACATCTCACAGCTTCTAAATAGGCATACTGACCATTTAACTAAATAACTTTGAGTAAAAGTTCTTACTCTGCAATGAGTTTTATTTTTGGTGTAAAAAATCACATTACTGGTTATGCAGACTTAATGTTGTGTATATTTTAAGCATTAATTATTCCAATAAAATTGATCTATGTAAAAAAAAATACAACCTAAATAAACTAACCTGAACTTCTTTTTTTAAGAGAATAGTTTTAAAAGTGTTACCTTGGTTATGTAATAACGACTTATTCCATTTTAATTCCAAAAACGAATACCACTGGTATTTGTTTCAATTTACTTTTTTTTTCTTTTTCGAACGGATACCACTTTTTAAATAATTGAATGAAATGTACGAACGAATACCAACAACTTAAAGGTACAGTCAGCTCAGTCAAACCTAATCAAATTAAATTTGTTTTGTAATATTTTTATATGATCGTAATAAAATGCTATCCAAATTCACTTGCAATCAATCACCTTGCAATTTTTTTTAACTGCGAGAAATAGTGAGTTTGCTCTATAGTTTCAAAATTCGAAACAACCAATCAGAGTAAAGTGCGACTGGAATGTCTAAAATATTTTATTTTCTTGGTGGCCAATTTATATCAGCTTCTGAACGTGCTGAAAGAGAACGAAGATTTACTCGATATGTATCAAACGCACCGCAAAACAATGTACTGCAACTGTTAAGAAAAATTCGTGAATCACCAACTCCTTGGTAGAAAAATCCACGTTGGTCACTGTTTAAAAAAGTTAAAAAATTAGCTACTAATTGTTAAAATATAAGAAAATATTTACACGTCATTTAGCTGAGTATACTAAAAGTTGACTATCTGTAATATTTTATAATTGTTAGATTAAAGGTCTTATAATTACACACAAAGCATTTTTTCTGACTGTACCTTATACCGTGAACTTGTTTTGGTATTAGTTTAAACCCGTACCCGTTCGAAAAAGAAAAAAAAATGAAATAAATACCAGTGTTATAAGTTGTTGGTATTAGAATAGAATAAATTAAAAGAACAAGTATTTGAAAATTAAAAATAATTTTATTTTTATTTTTTTAGGTGATCATTAAACGCAGAGCCGAAAAAGCTATTGACAGTTCAGACAAAACTAAAGAGACTGAAGCAGGTAAAAACACCCACCCTTTACTTTGTATAGATCTAGAAATTATTATACAGCCTTTATGATCTGCTACGCTGCTTGAGCTGCTGATATGTTTTTGTCAATATCCGCAGTGATTCTAATAAATACCTGAACAGGAAACGTATTAAACAAAGTAAAAGTTTATTGTTTATTTACTCAACTTAATATGTATTATCAAATATCAGTGAAAATCAAAACTCAAGGTTTGCCTACGAGTAATGGAGCGTAGCATAATAGGTGTCAAGCGAATGGATCGCGTTAGAAACACCACCTTGCACTCCATAACGCAAGTGACAGATTTTGGAGAAAAAACAGCCAGAATAAAGTGGGAGTGGGCTGGCCACGTTGCGCGAATGCATCCGGAGAGATGGGCAAAGATGATCACTCACTGAACACCTGAATTAGGACATTGCCGCCAAGGTCGACTGAAACGAAGATGGTGTGACGATCTGACCATATTTGCGGGGTAATCGGAGGCAGAGATCGCACATGATCGGGAAGATTGAAAGGAGAAAGGAGAGGCCTTTGCCCAGCATTAGAACACAAAAAATATCATATCGTCATATCTTTAAATCGTCCATCCCACAATCCCTTAAGACCAGGGTCTGTAACCATTGCATCCTACTCGTAATAACTTACGAAGCTGAAATGTAGACATTCACTGTGGGCCTGGTCCACAAATTCAAGGTTGCTAGGCGTGCTATGGAGAGAGCGATGCTCGGGGTTTCTCTGGTGGGTAGAAGTCGTAATGAAGTCATTCGCTCGAGAACGAATGTCACCGACATTGCGCGTCGATTCAGCACGCTGAAGTGGAAGTGGGTCGGCCACGTCTGCAGACGGACATACGGTAGATGGAGCAGACACGCTTTAGAGTGGAGACCGAGTTTGGACCAGCATAGTGTGGGACGGCCTGCAGCACGATGGACCGACGATTTGAAGAAGGTGGCTGGCAGCGGATGAATGCGGGCTGCCCAAGACCGGGTTGGTTGGCGATCTCTGGGGGAGGCATACGTTTAGCAGTGGACGGCAATAGGCTGATATGATGACAAAAACATCACATCTTAGCTTATCTCCATCCGTTGGGTATTTTTTAATCTTTCTTAATACCTAATATTTATTTGTAGGATGACAGAAAAAAATATTGAGTACATGAAATAGTTATAGTTAATTATACCGCATCTTTATAGGTTACCATTTTAAGGTTAACCATTACTAATTTTCAAATATTACAATACAAAAAAAAGGTGTTCTTCCTTATGGTATTTTGAGCCGTCTGTATGTGCTATATGATAAGCATTTATTTATATTACGCCATACAATTGAGAAAACAATATGTTTTTAATGAAAACATTGTTTGAATGGTTTTGAATTTTAATAGTAACACCACCATTTACTTAATTTTTCTTTATCATTGATCGTTATGAAATAACTGTGTAAAAAATGTACTTAAACAAAAAAATACGGTTATAATTAATACGGTTATTTTACGGTTACTATCAAATTGAATATAAAAATGTAAGCATTTTTAAATAAACACAAACATTAAAAAAACAGAAACATTAAAATTAATAATCTATTACTAATAAAAATCAAAGAGCGTTTTACTTTTTCCCATTACACATATTTGGCTAACTTATTTGGTAGGTTTTGTGACTCAGTCTTGTATTTTTAATGAGAATGGTATAATATAATGAATTTTATTACAAAGAAAAATGTGACTAAACAAATTAATACACTTTGCCAAATAATAAATTGTACAAACAAAGTATGTTTCTTTTCCTGCAGGCGTGTTTAACTATTCAATTCAATCACACTATTCCCCTAAAGTTTCGTCATCACTCTACAACACTGACGTTCCAATAGATATGATGGGTATAGACACAATACTGCACTTTGCAAGCCAATTGAAAGAATCATGGCAGGATTTGTAAAAAAAAATTAATAAAAAATGTTTAGAGAAATTGACATTCTAACTCTTATTCTCTTGGGTACCTAAAGAATATCTTCAGGCATTTAAAATATTTTTTAAAACCCCGAAATAATAATGGATGTTAAAAGTGAATAGTTTAACGAAAAGCTCATTATTTCAGAACGAAACGGTAGCTGATAGTAAAATTGACACTGACAGCCGTTTTATGGCAAATTATGTCACAAATAATGATTAATCAATGTACTTTTTAACTCCGCCACTATAAAACAACGATTCACATCACTTGTCTACCATAGATCCGTTAATGTCACTTGTCACTTTCTTTTTTTTAAAACCACAAAATGGGTGACGAAAAACTGTAATTTTCATTTTAAAATATTTTAATTATGCGGAGGTTAAAAAATATGGCAAGTATGTCAATCTACTTCAGATTATGAATTCTCCACATTGAAAAATATTTTAAACCCTCTAAATGATTTATTCTTTTTCATACAAATAAATGTATGGATCTCGTCATGATTCAAAGTCAAAGTCAAAGTCAAAGTCAAAGTGTTTATTGCGAACTAAGCGTACAATATTGGTGTTATATATATGTTAAGTTAGTACTTATGACTTAGTAGCCTTCTACAAGCATTGCAATATTATCATTCGCGTACCCTTTTCATCCTAAATTAGCATGCATTTAACATTTTTATTAGGTATTTAATTATTTTCATATTATATTTGTACAATAAAATTGATATATTATAGATAAGTCAAAATTAAAATGTCAGTAATCATTGAATTAAATACAATGATTAAGCAATATTAATGTCATCTTTTTCAGGTAATACAATATTATAATTATGATTTTATTTGAAGTTGAAAGACTACATTTTTTTTTTATTTGTATAGGACAGATCGCCATTTGTGTACATGAAAGAGAATTGTTATTTTAAGCTAGACTCCAGATATTCTTTTACCGTGTAGAAACATTTTTGGATTAGGTATAGTTTTAGCCTTTTCTGAAATATAGTTACTGATTTTTCAGTTTTAAACAGTTTGGGTAACTTATTATATATTTTAATTGCCATATAGTAAGGGCTATCACTTAACATTTTGATTCTTGAAAACGGAGCGCATAACCTCTTTTTGTGGCGTTTCTTTTGTTTGGTAACGGAAAATTCAATGCCATCTAGATTTTAAATTGGGATTTTGAAGATATAAGTTTCATAACCTACAAGATTGCTTTGACTCTCAAAGCAATCTTGTAGGTTATGAAACTTAAATTTAGACGGCGTTTATACCTCAATTCTTGAAATTCTTCCCTTTATATGTGCGTACATTGCTAAATAAAATCATTTTCTGTCTTGTTTTCTTCCTTAATATAGCTTTTTTTTTAATATCAACATTTCATTCGTTCATGACGAACTTCAAAACGGTTTTTTTACTTGTGTTCTTTTCAGATGAGTTAAGACCATTAGTAGATTACATGCTAGATCTAGCTAACAAACAAGATGCCTTCACTGATGATGAGATAAGAGAACACTTGGATACTATGATGGCAGCTTCATACGATACTACGTCTTCAACACTGACGTTCGCTTTGATATTGTTGGGTTCGCATCAAGATGTACAAGAACGAATTTATAAAGAGTAAGTATTCAACGGAAAGACATGTTCAGTGTAGATATCAGTGAACTGGAAGGTTTACTGTTACTGGTTTACTGTTTACTGTTTAGGGTTACTGTTACTGTTCAAAATATTCGTAAAGTTATTATTTGTTATTCTCTTCTATATTTGACTGTATTTTCAAAACTTATGAACAGGTTACAAGGGGTACTCGGGAATCAGGAAAGAGATTTAAACAAACACGATCTACCGAGACTTGTGTACATGGAAGCGTTTATTAAAGAAGTTTTGAGATTGTATGCTCCCGTTCCAAGGATTGGAAGATATTCCTCCACAGAAGTTCAATTGAGTATGTATTTTATTTATAGCACGGGTAAGAAACTAACCAGGGGCGTCTTCTACAACACACAGCCTTCATACAGCCTTTTTTAACTACCACTGTGTTTACCTTTCTCTCATTTGTATCAGCTGCATCAGATATTTTATTAACATTATTTAATTTATCACCATTTCCATTGAAGATTCCTGTATTACTTTCGCATCATAAGTTTTTTTTATAGGTACTAATACCTATTTTTTATATGTTCCAGAAAAGTACATAATTCCAGCGAATAGTAATTACTTGATATCGGTGTACGGTCTCAACCGCCATCCGACGTGGGGCGCCGATGTCGACCAGTTTAGACCAGAGCGTTGGCTGGACCCTGCGTCTTTGCCTAAAAATCCTAACACATTTGCTAGCTTTAGCATGGGCAGGAGAAACTGTATCGGTAACCATTGTTTTTTAAATTAACTAATCTTAAAAGCTTTTTCTCAGTTTAACTATTAGAATCTTTGAACATTACAAATAGGTTATTGATGTTTCATAAATTCATGCTATTTGTAAAACATAAATCAAAATTATATAAAAACAAACTCTAACTTTGCAGGTAAATTATATAGCATGATGGCGGTAAAGACAAATATTGCGTACATTGTGAGGGCGTATCGTATCAAAAGTGATATCGAAAAGTTAGTGACGAGATGTGATGTAGTCCTGAAACCAGTGACTGGACATGAAATAAGTTTAGAATCAAGAACATAAAACGTTACATATACATGTACATACTTCCTTAGTTATTGTTAAGCAGAAAACTAAACTTTTGTACTACCATGCGAAAATAATAACAAGTTACGATTACACCGTATGCAGATACAATAGACTTGCTGTGCTTCACCGTACAAAATAAATTTTATTTTTAACTAATAAACAGGAACATTACTTTTTATTATGAATTTTATTAAAACCTATAACAATTCAACTACCAACCTAATACCTCAGATTACGAAACAAAAGGCAGATAGACCGCGCGGAACACTGAGAGTGAAGCCGCTAAATCAAATACAAATCAAAAGAGAATACCTACAATCGCGATTGTATTCGCTTTTGAATTTGTGCGGCGCTTCATGCTGTACTGACTCGTGTCAGTACAGCAGCTTGATTGCAGGTATTCGTTTTTGAATTTATATTTGCTTTGGTGACTTCTCTCTCAGTGTTCCGCGTGTCTATCTGTCTTTTGTTTTATAATCTGAGCCTAATACTATAAACGTCACGAACTCGTCGAAAAGCTCTCCTCAACTTTACCGGATTTACCGAAGCTGACAGCTGCTGGTTCTAGTAAGTTTCTAGTGATGAACATATTGCATAACAGACTAGCACTGCCTGGCATTGGAGGAGTCAGGTGTTAAACTTCCCCCTGGACATCTTAGAGGGGCGCACGTGGAATACTATGCGCCGCCACCTCGGTCCTGATGCATGTGGGGGGTGACAGAAGTCCCCGAGTCTGTCGTCCCTGGACCCATTTAGGGGGGCTGTAAGCCCCGCCTCCATGATGACGGGGCAGGCGGAAGGGCGGGAAAGCCTGTTGTGTTGTTGTAATTTTTGAACTTAATAATTGAGATATGTTTTAAAAGAATGGGGAAGAAATACGTTTGTGACTACTGTGACAAGACAATGGTGGCGACACCTGCAAAAGTAAGGACGCACATCAACGGGTTGATACACCAAAAGTTAGTTCGAGAACATTTCCAACAATTTAAAGGTAAAAATAAAATTCTTTTGTTATTTGACTTGATTCAATAATGGGAGCCACGGCACCAAGTCAAAGCATTCTATGTTCTATGTTAGGGGGGTTCGGTTTCCGCACTTAGTCCTTAAAATGGACCATTGTACGTGAGCCATGGCGGCCGATTACTCCAACCAGCCCACCTCCCTCCAGAAGCAGATCAATCTTCCCAGTCTTCTCAGTGCGTCCGCAAGGGAGTTTGGCGTTCCAAGGGTCTCCCTGCGGATCTGGGTGACGCCAGTGCACTCAAGGAGCACATGCGCCACCGTTTCTTCCGCCTCCATGCAGGCCCTGCACAGAGGACTATCAGTGATACCTAGTGTGTGAAAGTGCTTATTCAATGAGCAGTGTCCGGTTATGGTCCCCGCCACTAGTCGCAGGCTGTCTCTGTCCAGGTGCAGAAGGCGCTTGGTCAGCTTTGTATCCAGGGATGGCATAGCCTCCTTGGACTGCCTGCACCCTGGTGTCGAGGTCCACCATTTCTCCGCTTGTGTTTGTGTGTAATCTCTTAACCAACTTCTCAACTGATTGAACGGAATGGGCACAATGGGTTCGGGTCCGAAGGCTTTTGTGCTGGAACCCCTTCTGGCAAGTTCGTCGGCCGCATCGTTACCTAGTGAACCACTGTGTCCTTTGATCCATTGTAGTGTCACTGTATTGCGGTTTGGTTCTGTAATGCGTTCCAGTGCATTATGACATTCTAGTATTAGTCTCGACGTGATCTGGTTTCTCTCTAAGGATTGAAGGACTGAGGCGCTATCGGAGAGTATACGGATATGCGTATCCGTGACTTCCCTGGCCTCAATGGCGTGTGCTGCCTGGATGATGCCTACGCATTCTGCTTGGTAGACAGTGTTTAGTATTCCTAAGGGCCTAGATATTTTAATGTTTAGGTCTTCTGAGAAAACCCCGACTCCGGTGCCGAGGTCGGTTTTTGATCCATCTGTATAGATCCTTAGCTCATCTGGGCCTGAGTAGTCACACAGCTCCGCTGTAAGCTCTATGTTGTAGTGTTTCTGGAAACAGTGTATTTTCAGGGTTCTGTCGTTGGGTGATGCCATCATGGGCTGTCGTTTGATTGCTTCCTCTTTTATCCGTGTATGTTTGATTCGGGAGTCTTTGCTTAGGGTGCCGGATATATCGAGCCTGAAAGCCGCTAGGGTCGCTTCCTCTCTCACGACGAGATTTAGGGGTGGCAGTCCTAGCATCGCCTGTAAGGCGGCAGTGGGTGACGTTCTCAGTCAAAGCATTTATTTCAATTAAACCATTTACAAGCGCCTAAAGACGACCCGCTGATTGAATTGTCAAGGAGTGTTAGTGAGAAAATTTAACCATAACCATAAACCATAAACCAGTTATTCAAAGTCAAAGCATTTATATCAATTAAACCATTTAGTAGCTAGTCCTAGCGGTATCCACGTCTGTCAAATACCGGATCTTTCTGACAGCGTAAGCGGCTGAACTTAACCGCCCTGCAAGAGATGTTAAGTGAGGACCCCACTGTAGCTTGGAATCAAGCGTAATCCGAAAACAGTCCTTTCGACGAATTCAAGTAAGTTCGTATTCAATACAACATTACATTCATTACTCTTAACATTCGGCAAAGCGAATCTTATGCATTTAGTTTTCTTCTCATTCAATACTAAATTATTTACAGTAAACCAATTATGAATCTTAAGCATGGCGTCATTTACGTCGTCAAGGTGCTGTGCCCGTCTATTTACTCTAAAAATCAATGAAGTATCATCAGCAAATAACACCATTTGTGGTTGATTTTTCAGTAAATGAGGTAAATCGTTTATATAAACTAAAAAGAGGAACGTACCCAATATTTAGCCCTGCGGTACCCCCATTTTTACTTTTAAACCCGATGAATTAACACCATTTATTTGAACTTGCTGCAGTCTATCACTTAAATATGATTTTACTAAGCTAAGCGCTTGTTTACCCAGTCCGTAATGCTCAAGCTTTAAGAGCAGTGTTACACAATAAAATACTTTGGAGAGGTCGCAAAAAATGCCAATAGCATCCTGCGAATCCTCCCATGCCTTAAAGATATGCTTAATTAAGGTGACACCGGCGTCAGTAGTACAACGCCCTCTGGTGAAACCATACTGTTGGTCATGTAAGATGTTGTTACAATTAAAATGAAAACATTTGGTTAAGCATTACTTTTTCAAACACTTTGCTGAAAACCGGCATAACTGAAACGGGTCTAAGACTATAATTATTCGTGTCCTTGCAATCGCCGGATTTAAAAAGTGGTATAATCTTGCTGTACTTCATTAAATCCGGGAAAACCCCTTGGTCTACACACAAATTAAAAATGAAGGCTAAAATATAGGGTGCCACTGTCTCAATAACCGATTTACAAACATTAGTAGACATCCCCCATAAACCTTCAGTAGCCTTGATCTTGAGTTGTTTAAAAGTCTTTATAACGATTGCAGGGTTTATATGTTTAAATTTAAATTCCGTGGGGCAGGCTGGAACATTCGAACTTAATAAATTAAAAGCAAGTGACGGCGAGGAATCTAAAGTTTCAGTAGTTTTAATAGGAACATTGGTAAAGAATGTTGCAAATTCCTGCGCAACTTCTATATTAGTACTTATGAGACCACTGGAAGTCTCCAGAGTATAGTCAGTATTATGTCTTTTGTTCCTATTTGTTTCATTATTAATAATTTTCCAAACAGTCTTAATTTTATCATCAGCTGATTTTACTTTGTTGCTAATGTATAACGCTTTATCTGCCTTACAAGCATTTTTAAAAGTTTTAGAATAAATAGTAACATAGTTATTCAGTGTTAATTAAGGCTTAAGGCCATACAGCTCAAAAGTCTTTCCCTACTTTTCCTGTTGCCTTTACTTGCCCAGTCACTGAATAAAAACTTAGGGCAAATTGTTTTAGTTTTTTTTTCTTAAAAATATTCTGAAACTCAGATTGCACAACTGAGAAGAATTCTTTATATAAATATTACCATTATTCATACTAAGGTCCTGAACGGGTAACTTACTTATTAAAGTCTTTTTAAATTTATCTAAATTACCAGATGTTATTGGTCTTGACTGTATCTGTATTTTTTGCAAGGGTGTGTTGGACTCAAAAGCAACGGTTTGACCGCTGTGATCAGAAGGGAGATAATTTACAATAGCTTTATCTAAATAGTCGCAGCTACAAAAAACATTATCGATACAAGTAGCAGTGGTCGTAGTTATTCGTGTTGGTTCTAAAAACACATTTGACAAATTAAAGGATTTAAAGAGACTTATAAATCTACTGCTACTTGAATTATTTTCTAAAATATTAATGTTAAAGTCTCCGCAAATTATTATTGATTTATTACCCGTTACAAGCTTAGTCAAAACATCCTCCATTATAGACTCAAATAGAGAGTAGTTTTGATGATTCAGGAGTCTGTAAACGCACACTATAACATGCTTATCTAGCTCAACACAGGACAGTTCAATAATATGTTCAGCTGATAGTGCAACGATGTCTCTGCGAGACTTAAATTTAATATTATTTTTTATTATAATTAGTGAACCACCACGCAGCATAGATTTCCGATTAAAACTTAAGTACAATATACACCTGCCACCTGCCTACAGTATAATTTTCATAATTAATTAACATTTCATAAGGTTTCAACCAATGTTCAGTAAAACAAATAATGTCGAACATTGTCTTTTCTAAAAACAATTCAATTTCTAATTGCTTGGAAGAAAAACCTTGAATATTTTGAAGAAATTATTTTAAGGAATGTTGCTTAGCCCTTTTTTTAAATTCTCTGCATGATTGCTAGAAGATACCTTGTTATTACTACGTTGATACTATATTGATACTGGTACCTTCTGTTGTCTTACTTACTAGTTTAAACTACTTGAGCTTACCACCTTAACATTAGTATTTTTACTAACCATCGTGCTAGTTATAGAACACTTCGACATACTAATTATGTCTGAGTTAATATTAAAAGCTAATAGCCATGCTATCTGACGTCTAAACCTAATGGGCAGCTATGCTGTATCTCTAGTCAATTTAAATTTTTCAACGAAACTGTTGGTGTCAAAAAACATCAGCTTGTCACTATAGTGACTAGTTAATAAATGCATATGATTATTAAGCTTATGTATGTTATTATTTGTCCTATTTGACAGGTGCTCAAAGTATGGAAAAGCGCATAATATTATTTTTTGACAATTAATGTTCAATAGTTTAGTGACACTGTCAGTTATATCATCAATATATTTATATTTATTTTCAGGTAACAAAGACCCATAGAAAAATATTAACATAAGTATACATATAACAATATAACAATTGTGTTAGTAATTAAAACTATGTTAGCATCACTTAGTTGCACTAAGTCTTTGCACGTTCCGGTGGCACTTGTCCGCGAAAGCGGCGGAATACCACATCCTGTGGCCAAAAGCTTTCATCCAACACCTGATGCAGGTAGCATGTTGGTATGCGCACCACAAACGCCTTAAAGTTGACGTTGCGATGCGACAACTAAACTAGTTGCTCTGATCGCTCCAAAACTAAGGTAGGTCTCTATGGAGAAGAACGAGCAAGAAACACCACGGAGTGCCACGGACACTCTTAAATATAAATATTTTTCTTTACAAAATGATGTTTATTTTTATTTTTGTTGCTTCTTTATTTGAAAACAATGTAGGCAAAGAGCAATACGAAACACTTAAAAAAAACCTGATAAAAGGGTCAGTCAGTTCGCCATTCCGCCACCTCCTGGTGGATATGGAGCTGCGTCGGTTTAGGCTCCATGTGTCCTCGCGCCACCGAACTGACGCGAGTACCTTCGCCTCCAGGTCCCAGGGCGGGGATCCGGCCAGTGCACAAGCCGCCTCGTAGGAGATCGTGCAATATCGGCCATCGCTCGCTGCGGCTTCCGCAGCATGGCGATGCTTCCGGCCGTCAGGTCAGCTGCTCAGATCGTGGCCCCGTACAGGGCCATCGACTGCACGATTCCCACGTAGAGCCGCCTGCAGGTGGCGCTCGGGTCCCCTAATTGGAATGCAGCGTTGAGAGCGCTCCAGCCACGCCCAACAACTTAGGCGCCAGCCGCTGGAAGTGGGGGTCGAAATTCCACCGGCTGTCCAGCACCAATCCCAGGTACTGTAAGAAGTCCAAATTTAGGCTCTCTTACAGATACCGGGTTATAGCGTATTGTATGAGGATACTAATAGGTTTCTATAGAAAAACAGCAATCAATAACAGCATCAGCTTCAAGTTGCAGAGATAGTGATATTGACCCGCCGTTGACACTACTTTGACACTGTTCCTATACAAGTGAAGGACGACCAGTCTACAAACGTTTTGTAGGTAATATACTATTTTTCGAACTGAGCCAATCCAATCACGGGACAAAATACTGCCAAGCATACTAATAGATTACAAATTGGCGGTAAATTATTGTCGAGGAGTAGCAAGTGTGGGTTTTTAATACAGAAATAATTAGTATTTTTCTGTGGAAACTGAACTTCAAAATTAATTTGTAAGAAAATCTCAGTGTAAGAGCAAAGAACAGGTACCAAAAAATGTTCTTCAAATTCATCGGCTGAATTAAAATAAATTGGTAGGAAGAGGAGTAAAAATGAGTTAAACGCAAATGAAAATTCAAAATTAATATATTTGTCGGAGATGGTTTTTAATCTCAATGAATATTGTGGGTAGTTAACTAAATTTGTTATGATTTGTTTCTCTTATTATCAATTTAAGTGATTTTAGTATCAATTATTGTCTATTAATTCGAAACATGATTTATTGAGTACTCACTGTATGCACACTGATTTGTGGTTACTTTATTTCGATAATTGTTATCGATGGATTTATTCAAAACAATTGTTGACATGTTACTTTGAATGTAAAACGAATTACTTTATGAAATCACTATTGTTTATTCATGACAATTATTAGTGTGTTATTGATTGCTTTATAATTAAATATTATTAGATTTAGTACATTGTAGTGTTTTGTATCAAGTAAACGCGTGACGCACTTCCGTGCGGCATTGGATAGACTTGTATGGAGAGGTTGCAAGGTGGGGGGCATCGCCTTATAAAAGAGCGTGCACTCCGTAAGTATGGCAGTCGATCCTCGGATTCGACTCAGTAAAGAGTTCCTGCTCCCGACAATACTGTCGGTTTACCTGGTACAGCGCTGCTGTATATTCACATAGCTGTATAGACTTGCTGCTAGCGAGCGATACACTTTGTATTTGGGTGGCTTATGCTACTGTACGAACTATGAACCTTAAGGGTTTGTTCGTTTATCATTGGGTGGCTTAGGCTGCTGTACGAACTATAAACCTTAAGGGTTTGTTCGTTTATCATTGGGTGGCTTCGCCACTGTACGAACTGTGGGACCTTAATAGTCTGTTCGATTAACTGTATTGTTGCTGTACCATGAACTTACTTTATTCTTGTTACTGATTACCATTTGTATTGTGTTTTCTTTACTAATAGTGTGTAATTGTTTTCACAGGTATGTTGTTCATCCCTAATGGGATAATGGGAACGCCTATAGTCCTGACGATGTACTATACCGCTCGGCACTCGTCCTCGATCGCACCTGACGATCCTACATATTTATATTTTAATAAAAATTAAATTTACTTTTTTAATTTACAGTTTTTAGTTAAGATCATAAGACGGAAAATTTCACAATCTTGTCATTTATTTGAGGGCAGTGGCGTGGCTATTGGAAGGCGATGTCGTGCACCGGAGCCTCTAAATACAGGGGGGCCCTCGACCTCTGGCCAGCACAACTCGTACTGACCTAGCAAGACATCTTTCACTTTAATAACGAATATAGTAAAAAATATTTATTTTTTTGTTGTGAAGTTTCTTGTGTTTAGCCACTTCAACCAATCAACTATCATGCAACCGATTTATGAATGCTAACTTACTGTTCCGAAATATGAGTAAAGAACTGCATGGTGTACGGTTCACCTACACCCTAAACGTAAGCTCTCGACTGCCGCAACAAACACTATCGAAACTGCAAATCACGTACTTTAGAGGAGAGCGATTCAAAGTTGTAATTCGATGTAGAATAAAATGTATAATTAACTTCAGTGAATTTATGTATTGAATAAATAGTAAATTTTATACAGTTTTGTTATCTTTGACAATAAATTTCATATTTCTTATACTTTTCGAAATATTTCACTTTCGATTTTGTTTTTCGCTTACAATAGCCAAAATTTCATCGAAAGTGCCAAATTCGATAGTGTTCGATGTGATCGAACACTGTGTGAATATTTAATCTGGTACTTTCGCTACTGTTCTAAGAAAATTATTATAGAGAAACAAAAATGTACACTTTCGATAACTTATTTGGCACTCACTTGGTGCTATTTTCATATAAATTTTAACTAAAACCAATAAAAATGCATTTCCCGTAAATTAAAAAATACCTATATAAAACACAAAACAATTATCACCTCCAAAAAAACTTATATTTGAATATTTCCAGTCTTCTTCTTGCACTTAATTAGACTACCACTCGTCATCATCATCATCATCATTTCAGCCGAAAGAAGTCCACTGATGGGCATAGGCCTCCCCAAGGGGGGGGCTTTTGCCATAATCGCAGGCGGATTTGCGATCGCAGTACCTATGGTTGTTACAAAGGCACAGAGAACGCTGCTGCCCATTCTCTGGTGGTCACTACCACTCGTACACACATCAAAAGTGTATTTGGATCAAGCACGTTTTTGCTAGTTAGGTACTGAAAATGTGGTGTTTTAGTCATTATTGTTTGGAACTTCAATGGATACTTTTTTAGTAAATGTCTTTTGTAAAGAGGTTTTTGAATTTCGGTCTAAAGATGAAAATATTTTGTCAATTGATATTGCTATATAACCCGACAACGAATTTGAGGTCTGGTCTCTCTAGACCTCCAATATCGTGTACTTCACTAGAAGTACACGATATCCATGCTTACAGTAGTGTAGTAATCATATTAAAGACAGGTATTTGAATTGGCAGATGAACCGAACTAATTTGTGGCCTGCCCAATCGCCAGGCTTGAATCCCATTGAGCAAGCATGCTTTAACGAAGAGCTCTGCCCAATATGGCGTACACACACCAAAAAATCTAGTCCGCCTGTTACAACAGATCTTGGCGGCAATTCCGCAACGTATTTGAGTATAATCGCTACGATTGTGTTATATACGGTAACGGCGGAAATACAGACAACGAATTGTTTATTTTATCTGTTCTTTATGAAAATAGTTGTTCGGACATCATTTGAAAATTTCTGTGACTATCTTGTAACTGAATCCAACATAATAATCCAAATCAGAGGAGGAAAAACTGAATAACTGACTACCTAATGACTTGGGCACAGTTATACTCCATAGCTATGAAAGTACGCTTGTCTTATCGTATTTGTCTCTAAATTATTTTTAAACTGAAATAGTCTGAAGAACTTGGGAACATATTGTGTGTGAATTCGTTGATAACTGAATCTGAAAATAAAAGCAACAATGTATTGCTTTTATTTTCAGATTCAGTAATGGGTAGTGTACGAAAGAAGTTACTAATTTCAGTAAGCTCTTTTAGCAACATAACGCTTACTGTAATTAGTTAGTAACTTCTTTCAAACACTGTCCATTGCTCAATGTGTCGCTTTTATTATCAGTTATCAACAAATTCACACTCAAAATGTTGCCAAGTTCTTCATATTTTCAGATTCAGTTATCAGCAATTTCACACTCAAAATGTGTATGAGCTGCTGTGTGTGAGCTTATATCTTCTTTGTCACCATTAAAAAAAAACTTTTAAGCGCTCCAAATCCTCATCATTACTTTCGTTAAGTGGTACAGGTAATTTTAAAAAGATAATAAACAAAAAAGCATTAACGTTTTAAAAATTAACAACAGCTTAACAATCGAATCTACCTACCAAATTTTTCTATAAACGTAAAACAACATCGAATGTGGTAGTTTCAATGTATTTACTAATCCAAAAAATATCGAAACTGACAGTTTCGATAGTTACAAAACTGTACATAATTGTCAAAATTATACGAACATTATCGAAAGTCCCACTTTTGATACGTATTAATCATCACAGTTATCGAACCTACCACTTTCAATTATGTTACTTGCTAACCTCGAATTACGTTTACTCGTCTTAACAATACAGTAAAAGCATTATTATTTTAAGTTAAACAAAACAGTATTATTGTAAAAGCACATTAAGTCACATCGCGGCGTACACTAACGGATCTGGTAGATTCGAGACGCTCGCGCAACACGCTCGCACAGAACATCATTGTAAGTACCACTTCCGAGCATGTTCGTCGCGCAACATGTTCCGTTTCGATTTTGTTCAATTAAAAACTTCTTTGATAATGACTTTTTAATTATTTTTATTAATGTTTTGGACGTAGTTTTAAATTCTCTTTTCGAATATGTAAAAAAGCAAAAATCGTTTTTTTGCAGTTTCGATAGTGTTTGTTGCGGCAGTCGCTCTGTCTAGTATGTGTTTCTATATTATTGCGCGCATGGATCTGGATTAGCTACGCCAGGATGCGTCAGAACTCGATTGGAGACACATAACAACCGTAGACGACAAGCTGGGTGTCTCTAATCAATGGTCCTTGTTCTCTACGACAGGCACGCTCCTGTAAATAAGGTTAAGCTTAGGCGTCCACCTGGTCCTAGGATGATGACAGGGTTTCGTATGGCGATGAGGCGCAGGGAATTGGCTTGCTGGAAGTTAAAAAAGGATTGCAGTGAATATAGTAGGAACCTTTTCAAAGTTGCAAGAAATCGGTGTAATCAGAAGATACGTAACGCCAAACACCGCCATATACTCGAAAACATTCCCTATTCTTCTGCTAATATCTGGAAATTCCCCGGAACTCTTGTATCGGCAGATCACGTCATGTGGACTTCCAAAAGACATTTGACTAGATGATATTAACTGTCATTTCACAACCACTTGTCATTTGGATGCTCATATGTTGTATCAGACCGTGGATTTAATTTCTAGCCTACCTCGTCTCATTACTAAATCATTTCTCTTTACTCCAGTCACCTTGGACAAAATTAAAAAGGCCATCCTATCTATTAAATCTAAAGCGGTAGGCCATGACAATATCAGTCGTTAGGTATATGGTCAACTTGCCTCTCGACTTTCTTCTTCGACTAATTACTCACGTTGTCAACTTTACCCTTGATGTCGGATAGTTACTGGAGTGGCGTATAGCTTATATTCGTCCACTTACTAAATTTTCTAATCCCTCACTTTCTAACTATTTTCGACCAATTTCCATTTTTCTCCCTTTCCTGTCTAAAAAAGGCTATTGTGCACAAGCAGCATTCAGGGTATGTCCATCGAAACAGCCTTGTAACCCCATTCTAGTCTGGGATCAGGCAAGGGCACAGCACAACCACCGCTATCTAATAAGTGACTGGTGACATTAGGGAAGCAATGAGTGACACTAAGTTTATTGTCTTGGTTTTAATTTATTACCCGACTGCGCCAGAAGGAGGGTTATGTTTTTCGGATGTATGTATGTATGTAAATTTCTTTGGCACGCTCTGTAGCTCAAACGGCTTAATGGATTTTTACTTGAGAGGTGTCGTTTCATTTGTCTTAACTGTGTGAGTGACACTGGGTACATCAAAATTACAAAAATTACACTGGCCGATTTTTGGCGACATATTAGTGATTTAAAAAAAAATATTTTTCCTCAAAACGTATCAAGTGGGGTATCAAAACAAAGGTTTTTATAAATAGCTTACAAATATATACACAACTTATATGTTTCAATTTAATTTGGAATGAGAAATGCTAAAAAACAACAAATAAATTAAGGTTCGTTCCCTTTAAGTTGAGTTCCTCTACGTCGAGTCTGAGAGTCTATTGCTCTTTCAAAATATTGCTATTTTACGCTATCTAATACCGTTAACGACGAGTTTGGATAGTTGCCTATGCCTTGCCTGGATATAAATTAAAAGCCAGTATCATTAAAATATTGTTTTATTATTTGTTTTTTAACGTTTCTCTACACTATAATTTATTTACTATGATGATATCAGTAGGAGAAAAATATGAAATGTTTTCGAGAATATGGCGATTTAGCGATTTGTTGCAGGCTCTGTGAAGAGGTTCCGAGAAGCTCAGAAGTATTATCTTCATTAAGATCCTTTTTTAACTCCCGATCTTTGCGGCTCTTCGCTATGTAAACCCCTGACGCCATTTAGGACATACGAGCGGAAAATGAGGTCATGGTGGGAAAAGCCAGGTGCAGAATACTGATCATGAGTGGACTCAAGAGAGGGACAGGGTGTTTGGACTAAGTCGAGCCACGTGTCATATCCTGAGATATTAAAACAAGTAGGTTGCATAGGAAGAACATAAGCGACTAAAAGACTCGATGACATGTAAGAGTTTAAACCTCTACGACGATGATTAAATAGCAACACAACCGCCTTCCTTTCCAATTATATCGTTACGGATAAAAACTAAACCGGTAAATGGGGTAGATGGTAGAAAGATGATTAAGGTTTGTACCAACTCTTACAAATCAGAACAGCGTGAACGTTAGTATTAGAAAAGGTGTCTTACGGATTACTGTAGTAACTTGGCACACATTGAGCATTGTTATGGTAGACATTAAACAAATGGTCTTTCTGTCGACTGAAGCTCCGACGCACAAAGTCACCAAGGCTGTCGGTTATTTAACTAAAACTTGCATCAGCTGAAGAATTAAAGGAAGCATTGGAAGCAAAAATGCGACTAAGTTATAATTAAACCTTTTGGTGCTACACCAATATCTGTGCACCACCCACCAACAATACTAGTAGGACAATACATAACAACATGGACGAGAAAAAATATAAATAAATAATAAAAAGTTCAATCAGTTCAAGGTTTAGGTCAGTTCAAGGTTTGGGGCCAAGGGGCCCCCTAAGCTTGGGGACCTGGTGCACTGCACCGCCTAGCCCTCCGATAGCTACGCCACGGAAAAGTGGGGTACAGAACCTTAACGTTAAGGGAGTAAAAACGGGACAGAAATCGTAGACTCGACGTAGGGATAATAGAAGCGAGGCAAGGTTTTCGGCTCGACGTAAAGGGACTCGACGTAAAGTTTTCTAAATTGATTCACTGCGAAAACTAAAAAGATTAAAATAAAATAAAATATTTAAAAAAAAACAAAAACCCGACTGCGTAAAAAATTGTTAATATAATAAATTAGGTAACTCAAAAGATAGAAATAAGTGAAAATTTAAATATTTTTTTGGTTTTGAATCATCGTGGTTGCCAGTGTTTACAAAGGCAGTCGGATCAAGTCATTTGTGGTGTGAGTCCCGGCGCATTATTTTGAGACCTTCCTCAAGGAAGAGTTTTGGCCGAAGGGTGTCGTGTATCGGCGATTCCGCGGAACGCTCCGCGACACCACGCAGCGCAACACGACGCCGTCTCTTCGTGTACATATATAGTTTAGAAACATATATAGTTTATTTTAATTTTTTTTTCCAATGCCTTTAATGCCGTTATGGTATTCTCTTATCCATCTTACATGTTATTGTTTCCTGCGAGGCGATGGAATGCTTCTATCCCTTCAACTGTGGGCGGCCGGAATCCGCGCATGCGCCTAACTGTGGGGCCTTACGGGGTGGCCGCATGCTGTTCCGACGAGTCTGATTAAAACGTCGATATCTCCGAAATTACGTTAGTTAGCTCGTTACCAGTTATATCATTGGAATCGCTATTAAATTTGCTAACAGGTCATGTATGGTTAAGTATAGTTTTACCTTGTAATGTATTAGTAATTTAATGTGTGTTCGGTGTGAGCGACTTTTTCCCCGTTTTTTACTATTAGTTAATTATATAAAACTATTCGTATTATATAATTTTGCATAGCACATACATGTGAGCACTATGTACTTTAAAGCTACCATTTACGAGATATGTCTTTCGTTGACTTGAATATGCCCTGGCGGTTGAGAGTTTGTCATACTCACTTGAATGTCTTGCTGATGGTGGCGCATGTGTTGGATCATTTGGTTCCCTTCAAAATGGTTGAGCTAAATGGTGCCGATCCGTGCGTCATGTTCGTGAACGGGTGCCGTCAGTTGAGACTGGTCATCTCTTAGCTACCTCGGTTATTTTAAATTTATTTTGAATTGTCTAATTTCATTGTCACTAGACCTCTTTTAACGTGCACAACTTGTTACATTGTTCTCACATTGTACCCCTAGATTCAACATGAATGATGTAACCTAAATTTGTAATATTCTATTGATTTTAAAAGAGTGTTCATGGTGTTTCTTGCTCGTTCTTCTCCATAGAAACCTACTGTTTGGAACGAGCAACTAGCTGCAACTTTTTGACTGACTGAGTCCTTGACAATTCAAAAGTGCCTGTGCCAAAAGTGGTGTTGGTTTATTTGAAATAAATGATTTGAGTTTGAGTTTGAGTTTGAATACGGAAAGTGAAAAATATATTTTTTCTTCCTAGTCCGCTACTTATTCTTTTCTATTTAATTTCGTTACGTGATCCAAGACAGTTGAATCGATTTGATCTTTTGAAGGCGGTTCTCTTTTTAGTATAAAGTTTTTATTTTATTTTGTAAGACTCCACCAGTACTGCATTCGTCAGTTACGTCCTCCTGAAATAACTGTATGGGACCCCATGACTGCTAAGTTGACAGTATACCAGACATATTTCATTTTCTTTAGTCGCTGATTACCTATAACGCAGTCTGCCAATTTCGGTTTATGCCTAGACCTAACGAGAGATCGGCGTATTGATATTTAGACCCATTGCGTATTAATTAATAATAATAATAACGTATTTATTTCTTAGTATATGGTACACTAAGATCTTACATTAAATATGGTTTCACGTACACTACCATTACTGGTGTAGAAATATATTTCATATATAATATTTAAAAAGCAAATAAAAAAAAACATTAAAAACATGCAAATCTACCTTAGATTTGCATGTTTTTACAATGAATTAAATTATAATTTTAATGGCCAATGAATTGAGACTGTTTATAATGCCAGATTATTTAATCAGCGAAGATTATTAGTTAATGAGCGAAGTAGGCGAATTGAGATTTTGGTTTAGTGCGTATTAGCTCAAGGGCGAGGTAGGTATATTGAGCGTTAGGTTATGAGCGAGGCAGGCAAATTAAGACTTAGTGTTAGTGCGGTGTGCGGGCCCATCATAACACAGGTCATACCCCTGGTGGTATGGTGGGTCGTTTGGGTTAGGTTAGGTTAGAACTGTGACCATCAAAGCGCCAGATTCCTTCTATTGTATTGAAGTTTGTATTGAACTCTCGTGAATGTTTTATCGCTAAATTCCCATGATGAGAAATAGGTTTATTGCGACATAGTCATATTGCTAAATTACCATAGTGAGATATAGGTTTACTGCGACATAGTCGTATCGCTAAATGGGCAATATGAGGAGTAGACCTACTGCGACATAGACAAAAACATAGTTAGTCCCAACGCTTATTTTAAATGACATTTTGGCATAACGCGAAATTGGCAGACTGCGTTTTAGGTAGTCAGCGAGTAAAGGCTTTATTTCATATTTTTGGTTAGAGGACCCCTTTTCCCCTACTTCATTCCTACCGGGAAAGGGCAGAGTGAAATGGCCCTAGCTATAATAACCAGTCTGTAGAAGAACAATAAATCTTGGCCTACTCAACTCAAGACTTCTTCCTGCGCCGAAACCGGTGACTTACATCCCTTCATGAAGAACCCCCTTACAAAAGTCATTAAATAAAAGAGGTTAACCGAATGAAATTACTTTATTCTCAAAGGGCACGTCGGCACTCCGTGAGTGTCAGGCCGAACATCACCTTGTTATAAAATAAGCATAACGCTTCGTATTTCAAGTAGACGAAACATTTGGGTGCGACTAATTAACACATAACAAATAAAGTTATTTGGTACTTATGTTTTAATTTTAAAAACGTTTACAAGATATAATAAACGTAAGATATATATATACCTAGTGATGGTATAATTTCTTTACATATAACATGTTAAAACTCTAAAACTCAACTTTTTATAACGATATTGGGTATCACAATCGGTAATCATTAGGTATATCGTTTGAAAATTGAAATATAATATTGACTAGCTATTGCCCGCGAATTCGTTCGCGTGAAAGTTGGTTATCGCGGTTACAGACGCGTATTAATAAATTAATAGTTTAAAAAACACTAGTAAAACACGCTTTTATAGATGCACGTAAAAAATAAAAATAAATTATGGATCGTTCAAGTTGTCTCTATTTCTGGACTGAAGTGTAAACTATGTGCTTTTAAATATAATATTTGCGTGGGGCGCTGGAACAGGAAAGACTTTCTTGTAAACAAATACTAATACTAACTTCCTGGTGGAAGCTGCATGAGGTCGCACAAGAAAATAACGTTTATGCAGCCAAAGGGTTACCAAAGGGAACCCAAGATATCTCGTTCACGAACAAGAACTCTACATTTTGCCACTGTTGACGCATTACCCTTATGTACTTAATTGCCTGATAGAAGAGGCGTTCAAAATGTCGGTGAATGTCGTGTCTCCTAGCTGATGGCGCATGTTTTGTCTGAGTTCGACAAACTGGTACTTTGAACAGACTGTTTAATGTAGAGCCACCTACTAGTCGTGCTGCAACTCCAGTTAGAGCGTCGATCTCTGTAACCTGCTTCCCGTAACATCGCTTAACTTGATTTCTCAGCATGTTATACAAAAAGTCTAATAATAATAATATTAAATAATAATAATCAATATCCAACCAACAACAATACACACACACACACACACCACCATACACCACCACCACCACCACCACCATATATCAATTATATTTAATATATAATATTATAAATGTGAAAGTTTGTAAAGATGTTCGGATGTTTGTTACTCAATCACGCGTAAACCGTTGAACAGATTTGGATGAAAATTGGCACATAGATAAACCATTTCCTGGATTAACACATAGGATACTTTTTATCCCGGTAATGTGTTCCCTTGGGATAATATTTCAACTTTATTGTTATTCTATCAAATCTTTAGTTTTGAACTTTATCAATGGCACTGCCTTAACCACAGAATGCAATCCTGGTAATGCGTTCCCGTGGGATAATAGTTCAATTTTAATGTTATTTTGATTGAGTTTTAATAACGCAAATTGTTATGATCTTAGTTCCGATTTTCTTACTAGATGGCGTTGGCGTCGATTTAGATCGCGCCTTAGAATAATATTATAAATATGAATGTTAAAATCAAAAGAAAAATATTAGACACTATTAGGCCTTTGCCCTGCAGTGGGAAAACACAGACTGAATTATAATAATAATAATAATTAGACTTTCGCTTATAATATTTTATGGATAGGTATACCTTTGATCTCCAGACGGAGATCACAAACACAGTGATCACCAGTGACGACACTATTGCCTACCCCGTCGAGTTTCTAAATACCTTAAAGTTACGGGTGTGCCTTTCCATAAACTAGAGCTCAAGGTTGGCGTCCAAGTTCTACTGATGCATAACTTTGATGCGCCGAAATTGTGCAATGGCACCAGGCTGCGCATTACTGAACTGAGGAGAAATATTATAAAGGCCATTATTCTTACTTAAGGAGCCAAAAGAGAGATGGTTTTGATTTCCCGCATTTCAATAATTCTTAAACATTTTCGCTAAAATTAGCATTCATAATGACATAAATCCCAGGGCTAAACGCTGAAAGTAGCAGGAATTCATAAGGGCACTCCATGTTTTTCACGTGGTCAGCTATTTGGCTGTTCGAGAGTATCAAGTGCCCAAAACTTGCACGTACTTCGGAGTGTGGTACAATGTAGTTCGGAGATCGGTATTTTTGTGTTTTGTAATATCCCTCTAATATTTTTAAGCTACGTTGTTTAAGGCATTTTGCCAAACGTATTACACGTGCAGCCTATGGGTCAATCATGCAAAAAAATCGTACAACGCCCTGCGTGTTCTCTACAATAATGCTTTTAGAGCGCTGATGAAGCTGCCTCGCTACTGTAGCGCATCAGGTATGTTTATGAACACAAATATTTGCAGAGATTATTCGCAAGAGAGTAGTATACCTGATCCACCCCACACGAGGCAGTTCCAACAGCTTCCAGCAGCAACCTTCACCTGTTCGCATGGAAGATGGATCTGGATCCGGATTGCCCAATAATGTGGTACTGGACTGGGCATATTGAGCACACCGGATCCAAACCTAAATTAAGACTCAGATAATTTGCATGTTTTTACACAATCAAGCATAATCCATTGGATGATTATTTGGACAAAATTGTGTCTTGGGAAAGTTACTTTGTACGCGGGCGAAGCCGCGGGTAGAAGCTAGTTTATTTTTAATTTTTACGTGCGTATAAAAACGTGTTTTTCTAGTGCTTTTTATACTATTAATTTATTTTATACGTTTTAGTCTTTGATATCGAAATATTTTTAACATTTATACGGTAGGCGAATGAGCCCGCATCCTCTTCATCTCCGCCAGTGCGTCTGTATTGCATGGTGTATTACCTGTCAGCTTAGAACAATCTAGCTCTTCAATCTAAAGACCACTAAGTGATTTTACTCTACTTAGGGCCCCATACGCCTGTCCAGCCGCAAAAGTACGGGACTCTAAGTACACCACTGCGTGGTCTACCCTACAGCCTTGCATCTTGTGCACGGTAGATGCCCAACTTGAAATCACTGGGAGCATGCGCCTTTCCACCGTACCGTAGCTGTACTTGGCCGGGAATTGGATGCCTATAGGCTGAATTAGGTGCTCACCGTCGTTTTAGAAATTAACTTTGATGGACGGTATTTCGGTTTCATACATTTAAAGTGCGGCCAGACAAAGTCCGAGATGAATCCGATACTCCCATTCACAAGCCCTCTTCTCCACGTCTATATATATATTGGATCGCAATATGATTTTAGCCCTTTTGAAAATTCTTAATTTATTCGGTAGTCCACCCGTTTTATTTATATCGCTGGGAATAATAGACTCCAATGAAGTATTTTATTCTACGCACTATCGCTGTTTGAGAACTATCAAGTTAAAAGTACTATCTCGGCGTGTGGTAAATAAATACGGAATCTATAGATATGATATTCCATCATGGAATGCCAGTTCCTTTCTTCCAGCTTCATTATCAGACCTTGAAACTTAATCGTAGTCAAAGTTCATTACAAGACCTTTCTAACAAGCCCAAACACGGCTATGATACGATATTCCATCATGGAACGCCAGTGCCTATCTTTCGGCTTCATCATCAGACCTTAAAACTTATTCGTGGTCAAAGTTCATTACAAGACTTTTCTAACAAGTCCAAACACGGCTATGATACGATATTCCATCATGGAATGCAAGTGCCTACCTTCCGACTTCATCATCAGACCTTGAAACCTAATCGTGGTCAAAGTTTATTACAAGACTTTTCTAACAAGTGCAAACCACAGCTATGATACGATATGCCATCATGGAACGCCAGTGCCTATCTTCCGGCTTCATCATCAGACCTTAAAACTTATTCGTGGTCAAAGTTCATTACAAGACCTTTCTAACAAGCCCAAACACGGCTATGATACGATATTCTATCATGGAATGCCAGTTCCTGTCTTCCGGCTTCATCATCAGACCTTGAAATTTAATTGTGGTCAAAGTTCATTACAAGACCTTTCTAACAAGTCCAAACACGGCTATGATACGATATTCCATCATGGAATGCAGTGCCTATCTTCCGGCTTCATCATCAGACCTTGAAACCTAATCGTGGTCAAAGTTCATTACAAGACTCTTCTAATAAGTCCAAACACAGCTATGATACGATGTTCCATCATGATGGTCCAGTTCATATCTTCCGGCTCCATCATCAGATCAGTTCGACAGTACCATATTATTGTATTGTAATCAGAACTACATACAGCTGCCAATTTTCATGACGCTACGATCCTTGGAAGATGGTTAAATTAGTTACCTTAGATTCCATTACATAGTTACATACGTACAGGTCGACCTAATAAAAGCTTGTTAAAAATGCCGCGACGTGCTGTGGCATGCTGCAACGTACCGTGGCAGACCGCGGCGTCCCACAAGTCACATAAGTCATAGGATTATGACAGCTAAACTAATTGAAATAAGGTTTGAAATGGGTGCGGCGGTGTCTTTGGCAAATGGCGCGCGGTCTGAGTGGGGTGCGGGGGCAAGGGAGGAGTGGCTGGGCTTGCTGCGGGACGCTTTGGCCTGCCGGGCAGGCCAAAGCGTCCTTCGAGCTGCCGAAGCACGCCGTGCCATGCCGTGCCGTGCCACGCCGTCAATCAGCGCCTGCCCCAGTCAGTACCGAATTTCATCAAAATCGATTTAGTAGTTCAACCGTCAACGTAACAAACAAAATCACATTCGACAATCGCATTCATAATATCAGTGTGAGACCATTAATTATAACGTCTACGCGAACCAAACCGCACTTTTGTATGAAGTTAATTTATTTAAATTATATTTTAATTAGACATCTTACTATTATGTATTGGCTCGTGCGAATAGTAATCCAATAAAATCAGATATAAATTATAATCAATCATATCAATTTTAAAATATTTATTGTTTTTCTGTTTGAACTCATTAAATATATAATAGCCGTGGGATAATCACATACTGTAATAACGTCAATAATTATTGCAATGTTCATACATATAAGGTCATTATAGGCATTGAGAAGTATGTTAGGTACAGGGTGTCCTGTCATATTCATTCACTAGCCGTGCTCGCGGCTTTGATCACGTGGAGCAAGTGTGACTTAAAGAAATATGTCGACGCCCCCAAGCAATAAGTCGGCAATGTACTATTATGGACTTCTTGCTGTTATGGCAAATTTGGCATCTGTGGACTGGAATACACCTTAGCAATTTTTTTCAGATTTTTTTAATGTATATTTACCAAGATCCAATCACATACATTTTTATTGTTGGGAAATTTACAAACAAAATTATGTGGGCAAAAATACTGTAGGTCTTTACAAAAAAATATTTAATATTTTGTTTTGGTAAGTAGCTTTTACCGGGTTATTGGCGTAAATAATATTCATAAGATTTTTGGTAAAATCAAACACGGGGTTTTTGTGTACAGATAAAAGAAAAGGTGAGATTTTTAAAAAAGAAGAAATATAGACAGGTGTCAAAGACTACTAGACTACAGCAGCAATATTTAACTTGCAAAAAGTTTTGAGTGTAGGTACCACAATCTGAAATAAACATGTTTTCAAAGTCAAAGTCAAATCATTTTGAACGTCATATTGCAAAATACAATACAAAAGAAAAGAAAGTACAATACAGAACAGTATTACAAAAGAAAGTATCCGTGTTACAATTTTAGCGTTTTTGATCCCATACAAAAAGTAGGATATTGTTATGTATTTACGTTTTAAACCGAACGCGAGAAAGGTGTTTTGAAGTTTACCATGCACGCAAAACATGAAAAAAGACAGTATGATGTTTCCTCGCGATGTGATACCGATGTAGCAAGTTATCAAAAACGTAATTTTCATCATATACCTTTATTTTTGCTAGAATAATTGCTAGAATAAATATTGCTTTAATAATTAATTGCTAGAAGGTTATCATTCGAAGGTTCATAGTCATTAGCAAAAACAAATAAGAAGGATTTACTGGGTTTTTAAATAATCTGAAGTATCGGTTATTAGGCGCTAGGTCGCATGCTATTAAAATAATAGTAACCATAAAGTAGGCCCATTAGTATAATAAACTAGAATTATTAACCTTGTACCAGGCAGGCGAATTTTTTACTAACTTTTCGTCATTGGAATCTTCTTCTGAAATCTTTTTACTGATTTCATTTGAATGTTTACACGGTACTAATAATAAAATTATGTTTTTGACATTTTTGTCTGTCTGTCTGTTTATTCCGGCTAAACTCCGAAATGGCTCGTCCGATTTGGTCGAGACTTTCACTGGCAGATAGGTGATTTACGTATTTAATACATAATAGTACTGTAAAGGTTGCATGTATTAAGCATGACGGAACAGTTTGGAATATTCTAGACATATAAGTATAGTGTTTAAATAGGTTAGAACATATTGAATGACGACTCGGGTTCTGGCGGAGACAAACGTATTATTGTTAGATTATTCCAATATAGAGTTCTAGATTTATTGTAAATGGATCCCGTACACACGAAAAAATCAACAAATACCCAAAAATTTTACATACACGCCGTTTTAGTTTCTCCAATCAAAAAGTTTTTTATTTCTCGTTTTTCAGTACATCCGTCTCACTCAAAAACTACTCCAAAGACTGGAGAAAGTAAAACGTCGTCTATGTAAAATTGTTGGGTATTTGTTGATTTTTTCAAAAAGTGCTGAATCAATTTCGATAAAATTTACATGGGGGGGGGGGGTGGATCCATTAAAAAACCTCCATCTCTTTAAAGTCGGTTGAAAAACTACTTTCGTTCGTCGCGGTTTAAAAAGTAGCCTATGTCCTTCCCCAGGGTTCAAGCTATCTTCATACCAAATTTCATCAAAATCGGTTTTGCCGTTTCATCGTGAAAGGGTAACAGACAGAGTTACTTTCACATTTGTAATATTAGTATGGATAAATTATTGATGCTATCAAAAACGGGGTATACAGTTAGGTATTGTAGAGCAACATGACATATCTGATGTACCATTTACATCTAAAATTAAATGACACCACTTATTAACTAAATAATCAAGGAATTCGTTACCATTGTGTTGTTCAAAAATGATTATGACGGGTAGATATAATATTAGAAACTAAAAAATTTAAATGTCTTCAGTTACAATGTCAAAGTTCAAAATACCGAAAATTTAAATGTCGAACGACCGTAATACCGAAAATTAAAATAACGAAAGGTTGTATTATTGTCGAATGGTTAGATAACCTACGACCAATATAACTAAAATCTAATTATCGACAAACGTAATATCGAAATCTTTAAATATCGAAGTACAGAATAACGGATGTTTGAATGTCGAACATTAAAATACCTACGGGTAAAATGTCAACGTTCAAAACATTAAAAATTTAAATATCGATTGTATCGTATCGAAAAATGTTATGCTAAGATTAAAATGTCAACATTGAATACAGTTTAGTTCATTATGTTTACGATTAAAATACCTACTAGTTAGAATATCGGACAAATTTTGATACAGGAAAAAATGGTTGGTCCACGATACCACTGGCCATAGCCCTGTTAGTATGGTGGGTCTAAAACAGATAAACTCAGGTTTCTGTTTAAAAACCTCAACAAACTCAAAATAAAACACATGCATGAGCTAGGAGAGATGGCGCTGTCAACACGTAAACATCGCGCTCCGTTTGTTTTTATTCCTAAAAATGTTCAAAATAGTTTTTCTGATCTAATCTTAACACCAACATGACCCATTTAGTGTAGTCAATTAGCTAAAGTGTTATTTAAAGTTTTCTAAATATGTGGACCCAGTTTGAGTGATTATACCAATTTGCTACCTACATAGGTGAACCCTCTTCATCCCAAATCCTGTGCTTGTAACATAAAACAGCTTATAAATAAAACATCAACTGTAACCTCGTCCTGCCTGTAGCCTCGATTTTAAAATCACAAAATATAATTCACGGTTCCTGCCCAGCTAAAAAAATGTAAAGTTCAAAATTCTGCCCACTGTCCTTCAAAAATCACATATTCAAATTTCGCGCATAGAATTTGTATTTCCTACTCAACTATCGATTTTTGATGTTTCTCTTGGTAATAAACAACAGATTAATGTCAGAAGCCTTTCACGTGTTCTAAATGTACTCACGTCAGAGAAGAGGTAAAAGTTAAAGTCAAAGTCAAATCATTTATTTCAATTAGACCATTAAAGGCACTTTTGAACGTCATATTGTAAAATTTGAATCTAGTTGCCCATTTCAAATGGTAGTTTCGTATGGAGAAGAATGGGCAAGAAACTCCATACATACTCTTTTAAAAAAAAATAATGTTTACAATTTGCATTTACAAGAATTATAATATATTATGTTACGTAAATACGATGTACCTTGTATAAAAATCATATAGTATGTACAAAGTATTACAAGTTAAGAAATGACAGCTAAGTAAATGATGTACAGACACATAGTGTTCACATATTTACAATTAATAATATATTAGACGACCACTCCTATTCCAACAAACAATGAATAGTGTGTGACCCAGAGTAATCTATTAAGTACACTAAAAAATAATTGTATTTAAATATATAAAATATAGTTTTAATTAGCAATCAGTTTGATTTTGTCTAGACTGTAGATTGTCCTATGGAGCCGGACCAGCATGTTCCCAAGCATTCTTATCTTGGATATAGTCCTCTAACTTATAATATGCTTGTTTACAAAGTCTACTTTTAATGTATCTTTTAAATTTTGTTTCATTTGGTTTTAATATATCACAAGGTATTTTATTATAACATTTAACAGAGTACCCCATAAAAGATGTGTGTACTTTAGATAATCTAAAAAATGGTTGAGCTATTTTATCTTTATTTCTAGTATTAAAATTATGTCGATCACTTAATTTATTTAAAAGATGTTTATTTTTTCTTACATACATAATATTGTCATAAATGAATTGACAGGGCACTGTCATAATATTAATCGTTTTAAACAGTTCTCTAAGAGATTCGCAACGACGTAGATTATAAATGGCTCCGACAGTTCTCTTTTCAAAAATAAAAATGGATTCAATGTCAGCAGCCCGACCCCACAGTAAAATGCCATACGACATAATGCTGTGAAAGTAGCTAAAATAGACCAAATGAGCGGTTTCGACGTCTGTTAACTGTCTTATCTTTCTAACAGCGTAAGCGGCTGAGCCTAACCGCCCCACAAGAGATGTTATATGTGGTCCCCATTGTAACTTCTCGTCTAGCGTGATTCCCAGGAAAACAGTGTGATTAATAAATTCCAGTTTTTCTCCATTCAATATAAGATCACATTTACTACTTCTAACATTTGGTAAAGTAAATTAAACATTTGGTAAATAAAAAACATTTGGTAAAAAAAACATTTGGTTTTTTTTCATTTAGTATCAAATTATTTACCATGAACCAATTTTGGTATGTTTAATCAATTACTATCATTTAGATCAGTAGCTTTTCTTTATAAAACATAAACAGGATTAAAGTTAAATAATCAATATAATAACATTTATAACTATTTTTATATTTCGTCAATAATTGTATTTTTAAGAAACATAAATAATATTATGTGATTCAAAAATCATATCAGGCAGAACTTTTTGGTAAATTGAGTATTTTTTCGCAGAAGTAGACGATGAAGACATCGGCAATTTGTTAGAAGATTCCGATATTGGGGACTTCATACCTTCCGACGAAGATTACGAAGACCCAGAATTCGTACAACTATGAGACGACGCATTTCTGAAGCAAAACACATGCCAATTCTAGAATAGAACCAGTCCAGATGCAGGACCTGCCACTACAATCAAACTTATTTTAAATGTGGTACCTACATGTTAACTTATGTTTCACTAAACAAAGAAAATGCTACGCTGATTTTCATGCCTGACTGAATTTTTAAGTTTAAAAAAAATAAGAAAAGCTTTTATCATTTTTTTTTGTTTGATATGTTTAATACTTTTTAAGTCCAAAGACGCTGCAATAAAATTATATAATTAAAATATTTAATTAAGAGGTGAAAGCGTTAGACTGATTAAGAATACCTTATAAATATCATGAAAACCTTTTTTGTTTTATTTACCCAAATAAACCTAATGTCCTCTTAGAAGGGACAAATAAAATACAACTGATTCTGGTAATTCTGCCCAGTGTCCTGTTAAAAGAACAAAAGATACGGATTTAAAAATAGCGTGAATCGTTTCATGATGTCCTGTTTACTACCATAAAAAAATATAAAAATATATATCCTAAGCAAGACCTTTTTTTGTTCTGTTTGTTCTGGGCAGGAAGCACTTGTGTTGATTTTTTAACCGACTTCTAAAAGGAGGAGGTTATCAATTCGAATGTTTATATATATATATTTTTTTTTATTTATGTTCATGCATAACTATGTCATATATAGACGGATTTGCAAAATTCTTTTTTTGTTCGAAAGGGGTTTATTCCGAATTTTATCAAAGTTGATACAGCCCTTTTTGAGAAAATCAACAAATTCCCAAAAAAATTACTTAGACGACGTTTTAGTTTCTTCAATCACTGGAGGACTTACAATCTCTGTTAAGTGTGTTGCCGTTTCTTAATGGATTTGGATGTTAAATAACTTTAGCACAGAACACACATTACTTTACTATCGGAAGTCGGTGGCAATACACAACAACAAACACAAAGCCACCGCCACCGACTTCCGAAAGTAAAGTAATGTGTGTTCTGTGCTAAAGTTATTTATCACTTTTTAGTTTTTGAAGGCGGTTTTCTTTTTTTTTACTTTGTAGAGGACAGCTGGCAGAATTATCAAACAGGTTCTTATTAGCTTGGGCAGGACGAGGGTAAATCAATAAACAGGCATGTTGCAATAGCAAAACTTGAACCTATTTATAACAATAATTAACAGTGCAAGAATTTTCAAACAGTGCGTCGTTTTTTTTGAAGTTATACTTCTTTAGGCGCGTTATGAAAAAATGATGAGAGTGAAATTTTACGATTCGCGCATGCGCGCGCACAGCGTCACACAAAATTCTCACGGGAGTAATTGTAAACAACGCCATCTCTGCCGTACATGCTGAACTACTTACTGCCGTCAGCATGTACGGCAGAGATGGCGTTGTTTACAATTCAAATTGTGCTTATATACTTTTTTAATAATGCCAAAGAAGTATAACTTCTCACGCTCGTACATAAGTACACGCACCCATTTTTTTTTAAAAGAAAGCGTCGTAACCGGCAATTTAACGAACTTTTCCAACATTATATATACAGAACAATAATTTTAACCACCATAATAATAGCTATGTTGGCTCTATACGATGATGTACGCCTTCTGTGCTCCAGTGCTCGAGTTTGAATCTCACGTCTGACAGTTACTTTTTGTTTTATCTTTTATTTTTATTACTGAATTTGATAGTTTAAACAATTAAAAGTGATACACGTGCGCCGAGGCCAGCTCTTCTCTAACCTTGCGGTAAAGAGTTGATACGCGCACTCAATAACTCCGTCCTTTTCACACCGCGCTGTCCGTAGGACGACGTGCGAAATGTGTTCCGCCTATTATTATTATTTTTTTTATTTGCTTTGTGCGGCTGTGATATCACCGTGACCAGAGTTGGTCTATTGTGATCGCCGCTTGTGTTGGTTAGAGATCGCCGCCAAACCCTGCAGCTGTTATGAACTGCAGGATCTGTTTTGGGGCGATCTCCATTAGTTCATCCGGGCTTAGCAGGTATTTACCCAGATGATTGTTGCGCTTGTGCATTAGTGCTCCGCATTCCCCCAGAAAGTGAAGTGGCGTTTCATCAGCCTCATTACAGCGTCTACAGGTTTGCGTAGCACTTAACCCCAGGTGGAACATGTGCTTGTTTAAGCAGCAATGTCCTGTAGTGGCTCTAGCTACAATGCGCAAGTTGTTCCTACTGAGTGCTAGGACTTGGTTACTAAGCCTTCTGTCATAGGCTTTGATGAGTGCTTTCGAGTTTAACATGCCCGGAGACTCCTTCCATTACTTTCTGGAAGCTTCGAGGCATGCTTTAGTCAGGGTGCTCTGAGCTAGGCTTTTTGGTATACCACAGAAGGGCTCCGGACTCTGTTGCGTGATATGCGCCCCCGCCCTTGCAAGCTCATCGGCACGTTCATTGCCAATAATGCCTGTATGCCCAGGCACCCATCTTAATACTACTCTATTCTTATTGCCTAGAGAGTTAAGTTTAGCCATGCATTCCTCGACCAGTTTCGATGAGTCTATATTCGAGTCCAGCGCTAGTAGAGCAGCTTTGCTATCTGAATTAATGTGTATGGTTTGGTTGACGTATTACCTTTGCAGATTTATTTCCGCACATTCTAGGATGGCGTACACCTCTGCTTGGAAAATGGAGGCGTACTGTCCCAGGTTTACACTTTTACTGAGCCTCGGCCGCACTCCATTTATCCCACAACCTACCTTGGATCCTATTTTGGAACCGTCCGTCTACCAGATCATGCAGCCTGCCACCTGAGGTGGCTGGCTTTTGGTCCAGTAGTCCCTTGAAGGAATTTCCAAGTAATATCGCTTCTCAATTACATGCCGCACTAGCATGACATCAATTGTCATGCCGAGAACTGGCATTTCTAATATTGAGTCCTGTAAGGTCCTCATTTTCTGCGAGAGCCAGCAACCACTGCCCCGGACCTTGGCCCTGTACATGCTTGCTTTCGCCTCCTTGTGTATATATAAATGTAGAGGCGGTAGTCCAAGCAGGGCGTTCAGTGCCATTCCCGGACTTGTTGACATAGCTCCTGCAGCCATTTTACTGACAGTTCTCTGAAGACTGTCTAGTTTCCTTATAGTGGTGGTCTGATGTGCTTTATCGTGCCACACTACTGATGCGTACGTTATGATCGGCCGCACAATAGCTGTGTACGTCCACAGAGTGTTTTTGGGGTTGATACCCCAGTTGCTACCCATCATTCGTCCACTAATACCAATTGCCATCTTGGCTTTTTTTAGCACATTGTCTATGTGAGGGTTCCACGTCAGCTTTTGGTCAGTTGTTACGCCCAAATATTTAACCTCCGTGAAGAAAGTGATCTCCTTCCCATTCAGCTTTGGCATTGCCAGTTGGTCCAAACGCCGTTTTTTCGTGAAGGGTACAGTAGATGTTTTGTCAGGATTAACAGAGAGGCTACTTCTGTTACACCAATCACTGACAATGCTAAGGCCTTTTTGCATTCTACTTGAGATAGTAGATTGGCAGAAGCCTCTCACAATGATTACCAAGTCATCCGCATAGCCTTGCGCATCAATGCGAGATTCTGCCAATGAAGTGTAACAATAATATGTATGCTCCTTTAGTTTAGTAAGTAAGTACGCTTCTTTATAACCGTATGTATGCTGAGTTGGCACTATACCTTATATGCATTATTTTACATTGATTACCAAGGCATTCATTAAATAGTACTTAACTGATGTGGTCGTTTCCTTAATAACACCCACTAGGAACCCCAACATTACATGGCGACCGTGACAGGACTCTGCCAAGGGGATTGTTAGTTATACTAAAGTTAACAAAACTAATTAAATAGTAAATTATAATGTGTCGGTCAACTGTGTAAAAAGAAGAGGTTTTCCTCAGCCAAAACGCGGCTGGAGGCAACAACGACGCCACGTTGAAAGAAATCGGAGGCCATGTGGAGCGGCTTAGCATTGTGACCTATATTGTTCTGGCCATTATTGGACTCGTAGCAGTTTATGTGGGCCTGCGGATGTACAGGAGCTGCCACCGCACATGGATCCAGCAGGAAATTGGGATGAGTACCATGCAGAGAATTAGATCATCCATCAGAGGGCGCTCAGAAGGTAACGAGAACCAGTAATTAGAAGTGAATGAATAGTGAAAGTGAAAAAAAAAGTAAATATCAGTGAGTGAGCTAGTTACGTGGTATCATATTTCATAACGCTATAATTCTAAAGGTGCTAAAACCGTGCACGGACACTCAGCAATAAGACACCGAACGGAAACAAAATGCAACGTCGGACTTTTTTCTTCGCATTTACGTAGAATGTGTTTCATGTGTGCAATTCTATTATTAGATTAAGAATATTATGGTTGATATTTTGGAACAAAATTATGCCTTTTTAGTAGAAATACGCAATTATTTAGTAAAAAAGGGACAAACTAGATATAAGGGTAATGTTATTTCAACAAGTTAGATGAAGCAAAAAGCGCACACGAAAATTGTTGTAAAATATATTTGCTTATTGAAAAAAGTAAAGATATTAATTTGAAATCGGCAATAGATCTTTATCAAAAAATAAAACAAAAGTACGAGGAAATAGAGAAATTGTGTGCTTTTCCCGTTACAGTAGACTCAAATATAGGCAAAATGGATTTTGATATAAAGGTGGCCTGTAGTTTGATTCCAGTAATGGACGGTGTAGAAGCCACCACGAAGCGCTTAATAGACTCAGTGGTGATGTATGCTGACATGCTGGACAGCCCAGGTAAAGTATTATTAATTACTTTTGTTTTGAAAAGTCGGTTAAATGAAAATGCAAAATTACGCATTTCAAGCTCATACAAAACTATCCAAGAATTAATAATTGACTTGAGAAAATATCTTTTGCCCAAAAAATCATTTATGGCTATACAGACGCAGCTTCAGAATATTCAACAAGGCTCGAGATCCATTGAGGATTATGGTACGGAGGTAGAAAAGTTATTAACAGAGCTGACAATTACCCAGGCAGATGGGAAAGAGGAAATATTATCGATTTTGAAACCAATCAATGAAACTTTTGCCATAAAACGTTTTTCAGATGGTGTGCGTAGCGCGAAAATGAGCACCATCATCTCGGCACGAGGCTTCAGCAGCTTGAAAGATGCCATACAAGCAGCGAAGGACGAGGAGTGCACGTCTTTCCAACCACCAGGTAACATTATGTATGCATTTAAAAATGAACGCCACTCGTCACACAATATGAGACGTTCTCAAGGTCAAAGAGGTATTTACCGTAGTCAATATGGTAACAATTACCATCGTGGGCAACAATTTAATAACCACTACAATCAAGGACAGGGTTCTAGAGGAAATTCTAGAGCAAATTATCGGCCTTCATACTATAATCAGCGAGGAAATAGAGGTTCTAGATATGTTAGGAACCGTGGACGAGGTCAAAACACATTTCTAGTAGAGAAAGTAGCTGACGCTCGCCAATGCGATAAAAATGACAATGCTGATACATCGAATCAGTTTTTTCGATCCTAAGCATTTAATATTATCATTACAAGGAGATGCAAAATATGTTACTTTTTATATTAAAAATATTAAATACTATTGGCTTATTGATACGGGTGCAACATTGTCAATTATTAAAAATGAAGTATTACCAAAAGATATTATGGCTACCTACCTACTTGGTTTACTGTATACTTCGATAGACGAAATCTAGCAAAAAAAAAAACAGGTTCATCTAGGTCCGTAAAATAATCAACGCGGAATTTAAAAACACGACTTACACGCACTCATTGCATCGTAGAATGTTCTAATTCTAGTAAATTCTAAAATGTTCGAGTAAATTGATGATAAATCTAGTCAAATACATCCATTTTTATTAATACATTTTATAATAATCGTTGATGTTATCTAATAAGTACCTACACAAAATGACAACGGACACTTGAACCGTCAAGTAAGCACGCTAATCGGCAGATGTCCTGGCAAGTAAGTTACGGATCAGTTAATCTTATGATTAGTGTTACTCGAACGTCGTGAAACTCGCACATGATGTTACGGGTGATTTTAACGGGCGGTTAGCTTACTCGACACTTTATTTGAGGATGGTCAAAGAGGCCCTAACCCTTTCTGTTGCCCCTATAAGTAATTGTATTGTTTCAGTTACCCGAACATGCGGTTCTTTGTTTCAACTACTGGACATGTGCATAGGACAATATGTACAAGTACAATCATTTGGTATCTAGCCACCAAATGCATCAATAACACTTGATATTTTTTAACACTTAACACAGACAAGACCTCATTGTTTTGTGGAATTGTAACAATTTAAAATGCAATAGAGTACTGGAATACTTAAAAAGTGCTCTTATAATGACTATAGTGTGGTATTTGGGTTGGGCTCTGTACCAAGAGGGCATAAAAGCACCGGCCTCATTCTTGTTGGATTATTAGTAAGGGATGATGTGGAAAATTAATAAAATTATAAGTCCTAAAAAGTTGTTTTATTTGTTCACATGTATGATGTCTCTATTTATGATGTCTTATCCTTTTAAAGTCGCTAATACTAGAAACTAACATGATCTTTTTTACAAATTGATACTGACTAGTTTTCTTCACAACACAACAGTGGGTTTCTTCCCAGCGGTTGTTGTGTAGGTACTACTTTATCAATAACTTGGGAGTTTTTAGGCACTGCACAGTTCACTGTTCTTCTATGAATTATCGAAGTTCATAGTATGTTGATAGGTAATAAAGAATAAAGCAGCAGGACAGTTTGATAGACAAAATAGCATTCAAGTCTCCGTTTGTTTGCTTCTTCGATATAACCAATCTCTAGCTGCTCGAATAGGTTATATAAAATTCGCTACCGCAATCAAGTAGAATATCCTGTATTTAGTACTATTTTATTATTATATCACGAAACCCAATTATTTTCGGAATAGTAGGCGTCGTAGTCCTGACACTGACAAGTGACACATTAATCAAATGTAATTGTCAAAATGTCACTTGATGACATATTACTGATCCACCATATTTATGGTGTGTTACTCTCCTTAACTGAGTTAATTTGAATTTACACTAAAACGAAGTAAAATTATGGAAAACTAACATTCAAAAGCGGTTACTATATAATATGGCCATATTTACATATAGTGTACATAGTGCTGGCTCAGACTCCATACATTCATAGAACATCTCTTTTCTGCAGAGATTAGAGTTTCCAGTAAATAGGTTTCTGTACATTAATGTTCAGTTGGATTTAATCACATTTCCCTTTTTCCCGGAATTTAGCATCATTATGGAAACCACACCGAAGACTCTTAAATCCAGCTTTCAATCAGCTAAAACTGCAAACATATGTGGAAGAATTCATACTTCAAGCTAAGAGACTTGTTGCTCAGCTGTCTTCTGAAGTAGGAAAAGAGCCGTTTGATGTACAGCCGTATTTTATGAGTGCTGTAATGTCAACTACGTGTCGTAAGTACAATGATCATAATATATTTTCTTTGCATATAGGTATGCATCTCGCTGATGCACCATATAATTCTGTCGTCAAGCAAAGCTTTTGGATTGTATGATTGGTTGCACTTGTAACAGTTGGTAAAATACTTGCCTGGGTAAGTATGCCGAATTGCGTGCGAAGAAAGCGCTCTAGCGCCCATATTAGTATTCAAAGAATATTCTAGCGATTGCCTAATGACAACAAAAAAATCTGTGATGCCTCCTTCCTCATAATCTAGATATAAGAATTGATGCTTTTGCTAATTTTACAGGGACAGTGCTTGGGCTCAAAACAGATGAAGATAAAGAAATTGTGACAAACTATGCGCATGCAGTTGAAGGTTTATGTCAACTGTATCTTGCTAGGTTCCAGCGAATCTGGTTACATTTGCCATTCATGTTCAAATGGAGTTCTTTAAAAACGACCGAAAATAACATCATGAGCGTTGTAAAAGGCATTTCTAAAGCGGTAATTACATGTTATTTTCTATTCACGAGGTGTAAAAACACATCTCACAGCTTCTAAATAAGCATACTGACCATTTAACTAAATAACTTTGAGTAAAAGTTCTTACTCTGCAATGAGTTTTATTTTTGGTGTAAAAAATCACATTACTGGTTATGCAGACTTAACGTTGTGTATATTTTAAGCATTAATTATTCCAATAAAATTGATCTATGTAAAAAAAAATACAAATTAAATAAACTAACCTGAACTACTTTTTTTAAGAGAATAGTTTTAAAAGTGTTACCTTGGTTATGAAATAACGACTTATTCCATTTTAATACCAAAAACGAATACCACTGGTATTTGTTTCAATTTACTTTTTTTTTCTTTTTCGAACGGATACCACTTTTTAAATATCTGAATTAAATGTACGAACGAATACCAACAACTTAAAGGTACAGTCAGCTCAGTCAAACCTAATCAAATTAAATTTGTTTTGTAATATTTTTATATGATCGTAATAAAATGCTATCCAAATTCACTAGCAATCACCTTGCATTTTTTTAACTGCGAGAAATAGTGAGTTTGCTCTATTGTTTCAAAATTCGAAACAACCAATCAGAGTAAAGTGCAACTGGAATGTCAAAAATATTTTATTTTCTTGGTGGCCAATTTATATCAGCAACTGAACGTGCTAAAAGAGAACGAAGATTTACTCGATATGTATCAAAAAACAATGTACTGCAACTGTTAAGAAAAATTCGTGAATCACCAACTCCTTGGTAGAAAAATCCACGTTGGTCAATGTTTAAAAAAGTTAAAAGTTTAGCTACTAATTGTTAAAATATAAGAAAATATTTACACGTCATTTAGCTGAGTATACTAAAAGTTGACTATCTGTAATATTTTATAATTGTTAGATTAAAGGTCTTATAATTACACACAAAGCATTTTTTCTGACTGTACCTTATACCGTGAACTTGTTTTGGTATTAGTTTAAACCCGTACCCGTTCGAAAAAGAAAAAAAAAAGATATAAATACCAGTGTTATAAGTTGTTGGTATTAGAATAGAATAAATCAAAAGAACAAGTATTTGAAAATTAAAAATAATTTTATTTTATTTTTTTAGGTGATCATTAAACGCAGAGCCGAAAAAGCTATTGACAGTTCAGACAAAACTAAAGAGACTGAAGCAGGTAAAAACACCCACCCTTTACTTTGTATAGATCTAGAAATTATTATACAGCCTTTATGATCTGCTACGCTGCTTGAGCTGCTGATATGTTTTTGTCAATATTCGCAGTGATTCTAATAAATACCTGAACAGGAAACGTATTAAATAAAGTAAAAGTTTATTGTTTATTTACTCAACTTAATATGTATTATCAAATATCAGTGAAAATCAAAACTCAAGGTTTGCCTACGAGTAATGGAGCGTAGCATAATAGGTGTCTAGCGAATGGATCGCGTTAGAAACACCACCTTGCACTCCATAACGCAAGTGACAGATTTTGGAGAAAAAACAGCCAGAATAAAGTGGGAGTGGGCTGGCCACGTTGCGCGAATGCATCCGGAGAGATGGGCAAAGATGATCACTCACTGAACACCTGAATTAGGACATTGCCGTCAAGGTCGACTGAAACGAAGATGGTGTGACGATCTGACCATATTTGCGGGGTAATCAGAGGCAGAGATCGCACAAGATCGGGAAGATTGAAAGGAGAAAGGAGAGGCGTTTGCCCAGCATTAGAACACAAAAAATATCATATCGTCATATCTTTAAATCGTCCATCCCACAATCCCTTAAGACCAGGGTCTGTAACCATTGCATCCTACTCGTAATAACTTACGAAGCTGAAATGTAGACACTCACCGTGGGCCTGGTCCACAAATTCAAGGTTGCTAGGCGTGCTATGGAGAGAGCGATGCTCGGGGTTTCTCTGGTGGATAGAAGTCGTAATGAAGTCATTCGCTAGAGAACGAATGTCACCGACATTGCGCGTCGAATCAGCACTCTGAAGTGGAAGTGGGTCGGCCACGTCTGCAGACGGACAGACGGTAGATGAAGCAGACACGCTTTAGAGTGGAGACCGAGTTTGGGCCAGCATAGTGTGGGACGGCCTGCGGCACGATGGACCGACGATTTGAAGAAGGTGGCCGGCAGCGGATGAATGCGGGCTGCCCAAGACCGGGTTGGTTGGCGATCTCTGGGGGAGGCATACGTTCAGCAGTGGACGGCAATAGGCTGATATGATGACAAAAAACAGGCTAATTAAAAAAAGACAGCTTTTAGTCTCACATCTTAGCTTATCTCCATCCGTTGGGTATTTTTTAATCTTTCTTAATACCTAATATTTATTTGTAGGATGACAGAAAAAAATATTGAGTACATGAAATAGTTATAGTTAATTATACCGCATCTTTATAGGTTACCATTTTAAGGTTAACCATTACTAATTTTCAAATTTTACAATACAAAAAAAAGGTGTTCTTCCTTATGGTATTTTGAGCCGTCTGTATGTGCTATATGATAAGCATTTATTTATATTACGCCATACAATTGAGAAAACAATATGTTTTTAATGAAAACATTGTTTGAATGGTTTTGAATTTTTATAGTAACACCACCATTTACTTAATTTTTCTTTATCATCGATCGTTATGAAATAACTGTGTAAAAAATGTACTTAAACAAAAAAATACGGTTATAATTAATACGGTTATTTTACGGTTACTATCAAATTGAATATAAAAATGTAAGCATTTTTAAATAAACACAAACATTAAAAAAACAGAAACATTAAAATTAATAATCTATTACTAATAAAAATCAAAGAGCGTTTTACTTTTTCCCATTACACATATTTGGCTAACTTATTTGGTAGGTTTTGTGACTCAGTCTTGTATTTTTAATGAGAATGGTATATTATAATGAATTTTATTACAAAGAAAAATGTGACTAAACAAATTGATACACTTTGCCAAATAATAAATTGTACAAACAAAGTATCTGTTTCTTTTCCTGCAGGCGTGTTTAACTATTCAATTCAATCACACTATTTCCCTAAAGTTTCGTCATCAATCTACAACACTGACGTTCCAATAGATATGATGGGTATAGACACAATACCGCACTTTGCAAGCCAATCGAAAGAATCATGGCAGGATTTGTACAAAAAAAATAAATAAAAAATGTTTAGAGAAATTGACATTCTAACTCTTATTCTCTTGGGTACCTAAAGAATATCTTCAGGCATTTAAAATATTTTTAAAACCCCGAAAAAGTGAATAGTTTAACGAAAAGCTCATTATTTCAGAACGAAACGGTAGCTGATAGTAAAATTGACACTGACAGCCGTTTTATGGCAAATAATGTCACAAATAATGATTATACAATGTACTTTTCAACTCCGCCATTATAAAACAACGATTCGCATCACTTGTCTACCATAGATCCGTTAATGTCACTTGTCACTTTCTTTTTTTTATAAACACAAAATGGGTGACGAAAAACTGTAATTTTCATTTTAAAATATTTTAATTATGTGGAGGTTAAAAAATATGGCAAGTATGTCAATCTACTTCAGATAATGAGTTCTGCACATTGAAAAATATTTTAAATAATGTATAGGATTTGTGAACATTAAATGTTGTTTCTCTTATTACAGGTAATATTAGTGTACATAGTTTTAAGTTTGTATTGTAGAATGTATTTGGTTTCGTATTTAATAAAATTAACTCTTATTACAGAGCAACGCAATTGATTATTACACAAATCCAAAAGAAATATAAAATCATATTATATGTATTATAGTATTATGTTAACACAATGATAACACAATACTATATTTACTTTTTATAAGCATGCAATCATTTATCACAATTGATGTTTACATTTTATAATACTTGTTTTTATAGATTCTTGGAATCTTTTATTATGCAAAAATAGAATATAATTAGGATCTTTACTGCCAGAAAATGAACCCAAATTTCTCCAAATTAATTTTGTGTCCGATTACACGGAACAGCTCAATGTCAGAAATCGCAATTTTCTACAGTTAAATGCTGACCGTATATCTCAACTACAAGAATTGCTGCATCAAGTAAATCAGTACATGCGTAAGTTCAAAGCTGCATTGGAGTCAATTCCGCAAGGCAGCAATAATTTTAAAACAATCATTTAAAGTGCAGATAGACGTTCTGTGGGTGAACACCGTGGAAGACACAATGTACCCGTCGCAGATGAAGTTGCAGTTGTTTTAGTATGAGAGGTGTGACGTCGAGCACTCGCGACGATCGCCTGCAACGCATAATTATATGAAACCCACCGAGCTTACGACGCCCTGCAATTTCCACTAATAATTAATTGTAATAATATATATTTAATTATTTATTGACATGGTGAAGATGTGTACAATATTGTACTGTAAAGACTGACACGTAAACCCTACTACGAATCACCAATTTTCATAAAAAAAATATCGGCACGGCTAAATTATTCTTATCTTTTACAAATAAGGCAAAACCGTTTCGTATATTTGCAAAGATTTTGAGGTTTGTTCAGCCAAATTACTGTAGATGATTTATTGTAGACATGTAGAAATAGAAACTGAACGTTTAGTGTACATTCGCACTAACCAGCGACGTTTACGCGCTGAAGAACGCGTGCACTTGCGGGACGCCATGCAATCAGATAAAAACGTCTAAAATTTGGGGCGGTTAGTTGGTTAGTGTTAGCAATCCAAACAACCTTTTTGTATATACTCCGGGTGATTTCACCACTAACATAGTATATGTAGAGCAGCATTAATATAACCAAGTGTCTCATTGAATAAAGTTAGAAACCCTTTATTCGCAAATTATTTATTAGTCCACGGCTTGCATTACCCTCTTCTATTTCCTATAGCGGTCAGGAAACACGGATATTGAATGTACTCTTATCTAAACGACGTGTTTTAGTTTTCGACAACCACGCGAACGAAGTCGCGGGCACAGCTAGTGAGAAATAAAGTTCTTAAAACCGAACTTTGTTTTTATTTTCAGCAACCAAACTGGTGTTATCTAATCACCACCGAGCTCTCCAATTAAAAATCAAAGCATGGACTTTTCTACTTCTGAGCGTGTCGAAGGCAAACCCCGATTGTGTGTATGTGTATGTACAAGTATATCGTGTATTGTATTGGTTTTTGTCAGATTATTCGTTTAGCCCAGTATTCAGTCACGGCAGCGCCATTCGCTTACGCAGTCATTAGGTTCTCAAGTGAGCAGGTGACAGGGCATGCGGTGCAAGATAAAAGGTGGATAATGGTTTACGGAGAAAAACCGCACAGGCACTAAAGATTAGCAACATTTGAGAACCCCCACCTGTGAAGATTGTCCTTGCTGCAGCCGACCTGACCGGTTTAAAAGAAAAATGTTACCTAAATAGTAATATTGCTGTATTATGATACGGAAATAGTCATTAGATAGTCCACCGTTGTCACTGCAAGGTAGACAGCGTCTCATTGTAATTAAATAATTATTTACTAAATTAACTACACCATTTTACCATTTCATTTAGCAGCAAGTAGACAGGAGCTATAAGCTATTCTTATTAGATTAATACTTGAGAGAGGAACAGTCTCTCGCAAGATACAATGTTACTAGTAATATTGTTGTGTGTTTTATTCGCGCTGTGGTTTTGGATGAAACCACGTCGTCCCCACTCACCACCAACAATACCTGGCGCATTGCCGATCATAGGACATGCGCACCAGCTGCTTGTAAGCGCCCAAGGTAAGTAGAATATATAATTTTTTTTTTGGCAATGCCAGTAACAATAATGAGTGTAAAAAGTTTTTTCAAAAAAAAGAAAACCGCCTTCAAAAACTAAAAAGTAATGAATAACTTTAGCACAGAACACACATTGCTTTACTTTCGGAAGTCGGTGGCGGAGGCTTTGAGTTTGTTGTTTTGTATTGCCACCGACTTCCGAAAGTAAAGTAATGTGTGTTCTGTTCTAAAGTTATTTATCACTTTTTAGTTCTTGAAGGCGGTTTTCTTTTTTTTGAAAATACTTTTTATTTTTCGCTTTTTAGTGTTGCCTTAACATCCAGATCCATTAAGAAACGACGACACACTTAAAAGAGATTGTAAATCCTCCAAATATTGAAGAAACTAAAACGTCGTCTAAGTATTTTTTTTGAAAATTTCTTGATTTTCTTAAAAAGGTCTGGATCAATTTTGGTAAAATTTATCCATATAAATTTTACCAAAATTGATCCAGACCTTTTATATCGAAATGGTCCCATGACCATTTCGATATAAACCCCTTTCGAAGAGAGTTATGCCCGAACATACATAAAAAAAAATACAAACATTCAAATTGATAACCTCCTCCTTTTTGAAGTCGTTTAAAAAGACACTTAACTAATTCAAAAGTTAAATCTGCTTCCAACCATAGCGAACATTTTTTTTTTCGTTCCGTACCACACCTGAGAACTTCCTGGTTGCGGACATAATATTGTAAGTGTAATTTATTTACGACCTCTATACTGTTGTATGCACTCATAAGCACAATGTTTTGCGTGTGTTGCATTGCGTGCTATTATAAGCAATAATCTTTTCTACCGAAAATAGAAGTATTTTCTAAGCAATTATTCTTACTTAACGTTACATTTTTTTTTTATTAACAAATAGGCTTGCGTTTGACCGCAATTCACCTGATCTTAAGTGATGATAAGTAGTGTGCGCAGTTAACGGACATCTTTTTGGGACAAGCCCACACGCACCACACTATTCCCAAACCACCATAATATTCTGAAAGTCAGGATCATCAATCGCGACCACCAGAAAAGCGCCATGGCAATCAAGCGCGACTATAAGTCCTGGAGAAAAGTTAGAAGTCATAAATCCCGCAAATGAATTAACGTAGTTATAACGTTGATAACAGATTTGTGATGTGACTTTGTACACTCCGTATGTTAATATCTAATAAAATGTTTAGGATTAAAAAAATGCCAGCTTACTGATTTTTTAATAGTCTTCCTATCCTGAATTTTGCCCTTACTAAAATCTCTCGAGGAATCAGTCTCTTGAGGGTTATAGAACTATGGCTGACTGAAGGAACCTGTATGTGTACGATTGCCCATTGGTGCACTCGTCACTCAGTTTCTAGATTAATACTGTAATATTTTCAGAAATGTGGAGTTTGGAGAAATCATGGTACGAGTATTGTTTGAAGAATGAACATGTAGCTGAAATTCGCCTCGGTCCCCGTTCTGTGTATAGTAAGTTTATTTTCTTCTTGTTTATCTATCTATCTGTCCCATAAATATGTCAGTGTACCTCTTGGGCAGTTAAAGTGACTCTTAATAGTCTAATTAAAATCAATAAAATCAACAATCTTAACCCACTTGAGTCTAGCGTCCTTTTAAATGAACGGCACATAAACAAAATTCTAGAGAACAATGAGGGTATTTAAGAAAAAACTATTTGATGCCATAATTTAGTAAACAGAGGCATTATTACGTGTAAAAATATTGTAAGCGCATTATGTGTGTTTGGTGTGTTATTTCTTTGTATTGAATTTAGCTGTGTCAAGTATGAGTTATTCAAGGTAAGTTTATATGTATAAATTAAATAATCAAAAACAAGATCATATTGATTTTCATAAGATTAGATTGCGTACTATTCAAATAAAATTATTATTTGTCCTATTTCGAAATATAAATACTGATTTTCGTTGCATAAAGTTAGTGTCCTTTATAACAACCAATAGCCTAATAGACGTCTGTATTTCAATTTAGAGAAACATGTATTATTATAGAAACTTGACGCTCAATGACAATATCTAGGATTTAGAAAAGGATAACACTAACTATACCGGATAGAATCACTATTTTACCACCTGAAAATGACAGAATGCAGATGTGACAGATGAGGATTCTGGTGATGAGAATGCACAACTTGCCAGGATCTCAGCTACATGCTCTAGCGGATGTAGATTTTGATTCATTATCTAATGTGAGTGATAATGCACTATTGTTGGCTCATTTGGATAAGCAAAGGCGATGTCAAGAAGACGAAGTCAACACCCCCAAATCAAGAGTCATCCCAAAAAGTCTCCCTTTGAGAACCAGTCCCGGTTGTTCAGGCAATCAAACAACAGTAGGTAGTGCCAAAAAATAAACTGTTTAATTGGATTGCACGAGATATACAACACGCTGCCAATTAATGGCAAGGAAGAAGTACATGGGGCAATGTTGATTAAGAACCCTAAGTAAGTACTAAAAAAGTAAATAGTAAAATCGGAAAACAGGTCGCACTTTACAGAATTTTAGCGAAATTTCCAGATTTGATGACATAGGTAACATAATAAAATACAGAAAAACTCAACTCGGATGTGCTACGTATGCACAAAAGTATTTTCTTTTTGTAAAAAGTGCGAAGTAACATTGCACCCTAATAAATATTTCTTCGAGAGTTACGAAACTTTGCATAAGTAATGTCGTTAAATTGTTATTAGTGTTTTTTTTTTAATTTTAATAAATTTAAATATATATGTTTCTTTATTAATTATTATATTTTTCTTATTTTGTATTGTTTACCCATATAAAAATACAACAAAACGTTTTTGTATAACAGTAGTATATAAAGCTAGCGTTTTGGTCACCTATTTCCCGCTTTTCTAATAATCAAATATTTTTTTTAATATTGTATGTGGATATGCCAAACAATAACATAATTATATGAAAATCATAAATTTCCAACCTAAAAAAAATTTTCAGGCTCAAGTGGGTTGAAGTTGCACGTGTTTTTTCTAACATTTCAAATTTTATTGGCTTATTGTTATCTGAGAACATTCTATGCTTAAAAGTTTGACATGCCATGTTCGTTAAGTATATTGCTTTTGTGAAAAAAAAATGAAATAGAAATTAAAACAAATTTGTAAAAGGTCAGAGACACTATAAGAACGTATAGGCAGGCTACACATAAAATAATAAACATAATATTTTCCTTCTTGCTCTGATACAATAATCTCAAAGAAAGATTTTTCTAAAAGTAACCTTAAAAAAATAATGTTACATCCATACTGCCCTCGAAATAGCAAATGCAGTACTTGCAAAATGGCTTCGAGAAAAACGCGGCGAAGTGTTTTTTTTATCTCTACTTTAAATGATATACAAGTTATTATAATTATGTTTTGTTACAGAAAAGGTAAGTACATAACTCAAACTCATATAATTTTGCATAGCACATACATATAAGCACTATGTTCTTTAAAGCTACCATTTACGAAATACGTCTTTCGTTGACTTGAATAGACCCTGGCGGTTAAGAGTTTGTCATGCTCACTTGAATGTCTCGCTGATGGTGGCGCATTTGGTTGGTTTGGTGTTGGATCATTTGGTTCCCTTCAAAATGGTTGAGCTTAATGGTACCGACCCGTGCGTTATGTTCGTGAACGGACGCCGTCAGAAAAATGAAAAATTATCTCATTTATTTTATGTTTCTAAATCAAATAAAAAGATTTTTATGTATTTTAATGTTCATGTCTTTCTTTTAAATCGTTCGTAAGAGATTTTTATTTCAGGGTATTTTACTTTAAAATCGTTAAACATATAGGTTGCGTTTAGATCACTAGACAAGAATCTTAAAATTAAAAGATTAACAATTTTAGACCAGCAATTGCCCATTATAGAATGCATTATTTCTTCTATAATGTGCGGTCTGAAACTTTTAATATGATCTCGCTTACTTACAATGTCATTAAAAATATTATTTTGCAGCCTTCTATCTTTTGGTTTTCTTTTGACAAGTAGTATTTATGAGTATTCTTTAGTGATAGGTAGGAACTATCAATTGACGTCGACTAATCCATTCTACCATCGATTGATGGCATCTATCGACGATCGATCGATTGGTGTGGTAGCACCCTAAGAACCGAAAGTTTGCCCAAGAACATTATTCATTTAATAATATTAGACTGGACAACACTTTTGATAAAGTGGGTGACCGATTGATGTGTTATTGTAGTGCCTATGATTATATAGGCATTTAAGTTAAACGCAGTATAGGCTATAATAACACATTATGTATTTAACATAATTTCTCTTTTATGACGCTAGAATCAATCGCAGTATGAACCATTACTGCATTTCACCTTAGACAACATAGTAATAAACAAATATACGAATGTTCAAAATTAAAACGCAGCCAAAATGCAAGTACTGCGTTTCTTACTAGTATTTACATGCATTGCATGATTACTGCACTTTAATCTAGAGATGATCATGCTAACAATATCAGGTAAATCTCACACTAAATGCTGCATTTTTCCTTATCATTTCACCATGTTCCAGCCATACAAACAGAAATAGACAAATCTACATGTAGCTTAATGTACACAATCTACATATTATAGCTCCATATGTAATTTTTGACAAAAACGGAAAAACGATAAAATGTTGATTACTGCATTTGCTATTACGAGGGCAGCATAGATATCCGGGTTATATAGAAATTAAAACTGGTTTAACATGCCTCTTTGTTTATTAATAAGGCGGTTTTTTATCATAACTGGAACAATGTCATTTTAAATTTAAAAATAAAATTGCCTACTAAGAATTAAGGCAAAATTGCTAATTGATGCTTTTATAAATATAATTATAAACTTACAACAAACAGCAGATCCAGAACAACTATCAGTATCCAATACAAGTTTATCTTCCGTACGGGAATCGAGCACGCAGCGCGGCAGCCAATCGGTCACCCACTGCATCAAAAGTGGTGTCCACTCTAATATTATTAAATGAATAATGTTCTTGGGCAAACCTTCGGTTCTTAGGGTGTTACCACACCAATCGATCGATCGTCGATAGATGGCATCAATCGATGGTAGAATGGATTAGTCGACGTCGATCAATAGTTTCTACCAGACAAATCAATCGATTGTCGATCGACGATCGATCGATTGTAGAATGGATTAGTCGACTTCGACCGCTGCCCGCCCGCGCCTCACGCCCTATCTACGTGGCCAGTACTGAGTGCTAATCCGTAATAAATAAATAAGCGATCTTTGGCTTTAAATACGGTCGCATCCAGAGTCTTCTGCGTTTGAGTCTCCGTAATAATAGTACGAGCAACATCGTACTGGCCAACAACAACGCGTCCTCTTGTGAATACATTTCGAAAGAAACTGATGGAATATAGCCGGGGTTAATCGATCCACGTCAACCGATGCCATCGACCGGCAATCGATCAATTGGTTAGTCGACCGGTATCAGTCGATCAATTAAAGTTACCACACCAACCAATCAACGTGGACCGATGTCGATCGATGGCATCGATCGACGATCGATCGATTGGTGTGGTAACACCCTTATGCATCTATGCGGTATTGTCGACATTAGAGCTGTTAAATATGTATGTTACTAAACTGTACAACTGTGTATAACTTAATTATGACTACTTAATTCAAATCACTGTTTCAAACAAGTTATAGATGTTTTTGGTTTTGTTTCTAGGGCGAGAAGTCTTCATTGATTTATTTGTTTAAACTGTATACAAAAAAGGGACAAATTGTAGACTTAAGGCCTCAGGCAGTCTTTATTAGTACACCAAGGCTAGTGAAGAGTGGATAACATGCTACATGTTAGAGCGTGAAATATCAAGTTAAAAAACAAAACACATAGAGCTATGTGTTTTGTTTTTTTATATTGATATTAGGTAGTCACATAATATTAAGAAACATTTGTATAAGTAATTATTCCTATTTTTTATGCTAACACGGCTTTGATCAGCCAATTAATTAACATAACAGACTACTACAAGTAAAAATACACACTAAATGACGAAATAACGTAATATAACAAATATACATCTTATATATAAAAATCTTCTGTGCGTGTGTATGAAAGTGAAATCCTCCTAAACGGCTAGACTGATTTTTATGACGTTTTTTGTGTGTATTTGAGTACATTCGAGAATGGTTTAGATTCACAATTGGACCCGGTGGGTGGCGCTGCAGACGAGGTATAAAACTTTTTTATTTTAAGGGCAGGACAACGTCTGCCAGGCCCGCTAGTATGTATATATAATAAAATACTAGGTATGTCAAATCATGTTGCTTTTGCAGAAGCTTAGACATGTGTAAGTACATTTAAATTGTAAATTGGTTTACAAATAAATCACATGGATTCCATGAGGATATTGGAGCAGATAGAACGCAAGGACAGGGGATCATGATTGAGCTTCTGTGCGTAACGCAGGCAATGCTGGCAGACGATGCTTCGAGCCGTGGATATAGCTACACGGAGCGTAAAGACGAATCAGCTCATTGAGGAGATCAAGATCATCCGTGGTCCCCCTACATAAAATTTCAAGTGATTTAAAAACTTCAGATATGAAATAGTTTAAAAAAAAACTATTCCAATGGATAAGCAATAATATTTTTTTATTGTATAAAAGACTTTTTTGACAGGTAACATTTTTAAGGTAACCTATACCTACTTAAAATTTGTACGCTATGCTATTAAGCAAAACATGTATGCTCTTTAACGTCTTTTAAAACAACTTTGTACACCACGTTTTATGCAAATTAATATTATTATTATTATTACATATTTATAATTATATTATTTGTATTTTTTTATATTCATATGTAATAAAAGAAAAGAAAGAAGGATTATGTATAGCTTTTACTACTCGATTAATATTTTCTGCGCTAGTTTTATAAAATTTTGATTTAAACAACAATTACTACAAAAAATAATATATATTATATTGTTTCAGTAATAACAGACCCTGATGACTGTCTTAAAGTAGCAAATACATGTTTGGATAAACCATACATGTACCATTTTGCAGATGAGTTACTTGCAAGGGGGCTTATTACTGCGGATAGTAAGTAGTTACTTTTCTCACTAACCACGATACAGTACCTAGTGATACAGTAGTCGATAGTAAGACAAGCCGCATTTGAGCCATGAGCCTTAATCCTGAACATGTTTGCGTGAAAATTCGTTGAACTTTTAACAATTTATAAATACATCTTAAAAAAATAATGTATCATTCCATAAAAAAACTCTATCTAAAATATCTAGAGCCTCCTTTCCCTTTCTCGGAAAACCGTTGAAAGGACCCTCCATTCAAAGGTTTTCCGAAAACAGCTGCTATGATAGAAGTAATGTAGGGTGAAGTAGAATATATATAACGGGTACATATTAGAATTTCGAAAATTAAAATATCTACAGTTAAAATGTCAATGTTTAAAATACCGAAAATTAAAATGTCAAACGACCATAATACCGAAAATTAAAATATCAAAAGGTTATAGTGCCAAATGATTAGATAACCTACGTCCAATATATCTAAAATTGAATTATCGACAAACGGAATATCGAAAGGTTTAAATATCGAAGCACAGAATAACTATTGACCTAAATACCGAAATACAGAGTATCGAATGTTTGAATGTCGAACATTAAACTACCTACGGGTAAAATGTCAACTAAAAATATATAAAATTTAAATATCGATTGTATCGTAACTAATATCGAAAATTGTTATGCCTAAACTTAAAATGTCAACATTTAATACACTTCAGTTCATTACAATTATATTTAAAATTTTGTTAGTTTAAATATCGAACATATTTCGAAACAGGAAAAAATGGTGGGTCCACCATACCACTGGCCATACCCCTGTTGGTATGGTGGGTCTAAAACTATACCATTGAGAAAATCGTTTGGATTAGGTTAGGTTAGAACTGTTACTGTGATCATTAAAGCGCGAAAGTGACCGAGTGGTGCCGCGGTAGCGGCCGCTGAGCGCCAGATTCCCTCTATTTTAGGTGAATCATTTCGGTTAGGTTAGGTTCTCCTAGGCCAGTGGAATGGTGTAAAAAAATATAGGTAGATTGGAAATTATATTATTAGTTTATCAATATTCACAAATGTCGGTAGATTTGAAATTGTAACGTTTCGTATACTTTTTATTTCACAAACAACTTATTCATGCATTACTTAAGCATGCAGCGTGCAAGCAAGCATGCACCATGCAAGCGAGCATGCAACATGCAGCAGGCATGGTTTCAGTCACGGCTCCGGCGCTGTGGGGCTCCGGGCGGTCCCACGCGAGCTTATCGTCGTTGATGCTTTTCACGCTCACCGCAGCAGCCTCGGCTTGTTTGCCGGCTTTGCCAGCCAGCCTCAGACGCGGCGGCGAGCGTTAAAGCCACCTCCTTTTCAGCTCGCAGGCCGCCTCGCCCCTCCACGCCTACGCGGGTTTAAATTACACTCTAGTTGTAGGACAGACAAGACCACGTGGAGTCGGTTTTGCAGCGATTGGTTTCTGTCACTTACTTTTGTAGCATACAAATAATATACAAATAAATACTTATCCCGAACCTCGGTGGTGCCCCTGACATCGACCGTTTCCTTCTGATTGAAAAACACAAAAACAGATAAACTCAGGTTTTTGTTCAAAAACCTCAACAAACTCAAAGTAAAACACATTATTTTGTACACAAATGGAAAAATATATTATCTGATAAATCAGTAACATAATTTACAATCTATCTATTGGTTTGACAATTTAACTATAGTTTGACCAATACCGCTGTACCGCGCCTTAGCAAGGCGCGTGGCGAGACGGGGGTTAGCATCGGCTGTTGCGGTTTGTCAGTCCGCCGTCAACGCTCATGGCGGTCGCGAAAGCGATAGCGAAATGAAGGATGAAGTTGATGGTGAAATGGAAGATGAAGTTGAAGCAGAATCTACGTCAGAATAACTGTCGTGAATGTTTTATATATATTACATTATTTGTTTGTAAATTTAAACAATTTTCAATAAAACAAGTCCTGATTTGAATTATAAGTTTAGTTCTTAGTCATCACCTGCCTATTTTTAGTAAAATATGACTATATTATTTCGTTTATATTTAAATAACTAAGTATAATATATGATATATAGTTAAATTAAATGAAATATTTAGTTATTCTCATTTAATTAATTTCCTATTCAATTAAATAATTTAAAACGTAAGACTGGCGTGTAAAGAATTGGCGTGCCTTAGAACTGTAAACTGATATCGTAAGATCTATCCAACAATATCGATCTCATGTGAACTCATGCTCTTTCCTTCCCGGCCCCCCACCTCTCCGCGCCTTCTTTAGGCGCAGTACAGCGGTATTGGTCAAACTATAGTAGTATTTTTAACGTAAATATCATGAACTGAGGTGTATTGAGTGCTGACATTTTGAACTTAAGGACTATCGACATTTTAAATCATTCGATATTTTTATCACTCGGCATTTCAATGTTAGACATTTCAGACTTAGGTTTAACAGTTTTCGATGTGACGATACAATCGATATTTTAATTTTCGTTATTTTGAACATTGACATTTTAACCGTTAAGTTGTGTGTACCTAATTGCCTGAGGTAATAGTTTAAGGTTTATTCTTTTATTAATTTATAAATAACTAAACTTCTTCAGAAAAAAATAGAGTTTCCAGTAAATAAGTGTCTGTCCAATAATGTTCAGTTGGATTTAATCACAACAATTCTCTGTTTTCCGGAATTTAGTATCAACATGGAAACCACACCGAAGACTCTTGAATCCAGCTTTCAATCAGCAAATACTGCACACATATGTGGAAGAATTCGTATTTCAAGCCAAGAGAGTAGTAACTCATCTGTCTTCTAAAGTAGGAAAAGAGCCGTTTGATGTGAAACCGTATTTTATTAGCGCTGTAATGTCAACTGCATGTCGTGAGTACCATGATCATAATATATATTTTCTTTGTACACCGTATTTTAATCGTCAAGCAAAGCTTTTGTTATGTATAATGGCGTGTGCCTGTAACAGACAGGCAGGCACCCGCCTGGAATTGCGTGCAAAATTGCGCAAGCACTCAAACAAAACATTAGAGGTAGTTAATGAAAATTAAAAAGAAATCTGTGATAGTAGCTCCTTCGTCATAATCTAGATGTAAGACTTGAAGCTTATGCTAATTTTACAGGGACAACATTTGGACTTAAGTCAGATGAAGATGCAGAAATTGTGGCAAACTATAGTCACGCAGTTGAAAGGTTATGTGGAATATACCTTGCTAGGTTCCAGAGGATCTGGTTACATTTGCCATTCATGTTCAATTGGAGTTCTTTAAAAAATACGGAAAATAACATTCTGAGCGACGTAAAAAGCATAACTAACGCGGTAATTGCTTGTTATTTTCTAATCAACATATTAATTGTGACAAAAGAGCCTTTAACTACGCATACTGATCATTTAACTTATTAAATTTAAGTTAAAGTTATTGCTGTGAAATTACTTTTAATTTTGGTGTAAAACTCACAGTTCATATAACGCACGCTGAACGTTTTGCTTTTGAAATATTGCAACGGTACAGCAGTCTTGGGAATATTTTAAGCATTAATAAAAAATAAATTAATTGATTTATGTCCATGCGACCGTATAAAAAAAAATGCAACCTGAATAAACTAACCTGAACTATTTTTGTTTTTACTTTGAGTATATTTTTTTTTAAAGTATTACCTACCTTGGTTATGAACAATAACAAGTATTTGAAAAAAAATAGTTAATATTTGTATTCTTTCAGGTGATTACTAATCGTAAAGCTGTATTAAGATCTATTGACAGTTCTGACAAAACTAAAGAGAGTAAAGCAGGTAAAACCACGACCCTTTATTACTTTTGCCAATATTTGTATAGATCTAGAAATTCTTATATTTTGGACCTTTAGAATCTGCTGATTCATCATTCTGCAGTATATGTCATCTACTTGTATAATCTAGTTATATATTTCTTTCAATATCCGCAGTAAATCTAATAAATGACAGAACAGAAAACGGATAAAATAAAGCAAAAGGTTTATTGTTTATTTACTAATACTATTAAATATCTATAAAAATGTCATCTTTCTGTATCACACCTCAACTAATCTCTCATCCGTTACTTTTGTATCTTCCTGCTAGATAAGATACATTTATTTGCTAAAACACGCGTATAAATACAGGTTATTCCTGTATGTATACGCATGATTGCATGAATGTTTAGTGTAATCACAATTTTCGGATCTTTTTAATTTATGTTTTTTAACGTGCGAATGTCTTCAAATAGATCCTTTTCGAACATCCAAGAAATGGAACTCCTTTTTCTTGGAGGGCATAAGGTGTTCATCAACGTAGATTGGCTTCTTCTCACCCACCAACCCAATAGTGTGCGTGTTTTGCTTGTCGACTACAGGGCGCTCTTTATTGAAGCTACGAACATTTGACAAAAACTCATTTCTTTTGATAACCGAGTTGAACTCTGCCACTATAGGTCTGGGTGTTCCCGAAGTCCCCGGTAGGCGGTACAGGTCACGCAAGCTATAAATAGCTATATAGATATTAGAAATGTTAATAAGTCGGCGGTAATTTTCGATATTATACTTTCTCAAGATGATCCGTAATTAATAATAGTGGCGGATATTTTATATATTAGAAAATAATAATTCATCATCATCTGCTTAGCCATTTCCCAACTATATTGGGGTCGGCTTCCAGTCTAACCGGTTGCAGCTGAATACAGTTTTTTACATGGAGCGACAGCGAAAATAATAATAAAATTCAAATATTTAATGTATCGTTCTCCTTATTTCCTTCATAGTATTTTTCGTCCATCCTTATCTGATATGAAACATTATTCATCAGTAAATAATATGACTACATTGTCTTGGCAATCCAAGTGCCGATATTTCTTTGTAAATCGAACGCGTTGTTGACGATGCACGGAAGATAATAAAATTTTAGGGTGCGCCAAAGTTCACCTAAATTTTCAACTCCGATAATTAATTAGAAATCCGAAAATGTTCTTCCTAACAATCACAATTCCTAACTACTCTGTCTCTAATGTTCATAATTCCAAAGCATTGAACTTCATAATGTCAGTAGCAATAAACATCTATTATACTTTTATTTGTTTTCCTATATTTTCTCAACATAACCATCTTTCACAATATTATTCAAAGTCATATCTTTTTTGTTTAGATTTCTTTTTATTAATAATAATCAGTATTATATACATTAATTTTGCGTAACTTTATTTTCACATAACATGTATTGTATAACTAATTTTATAGAATTTCGTTTCTCAGAAAATGTTTGTAACTTTATTTCGACTAGGTACTATGTTTCAAAGACTATTTACTTCAATGCAACATATTATTTCACAGAAACACAATTTAATGAATTTTTGTTCACATTTTTTTGTTTAACAAACTTATCACACAGTAGAATTATTTTTTAACGAATATTGTTTATTCAGTGTATTTTTTCATGGAATTTATTTCATCGAAAATATATATAAATAGACAATAACTGAAATATTGTCTTAAAAAGTGAATATGTTGTGCTACAAAAGTTAATGACAGAAACGAATCGCTGCGAAACCGACTCCATGTAGTCTTGTCTGCCCTACGCCTAGAGTGTAATTTAAACCCGCGTAGGCGCGGAGGGGCGAGGCGGCCCGCGAGCTGAGGAGCAGGTGGTTTTAATCCCCACCGCCGCGGCTGAGGCTGGCCGGCAAAGCCGGCCAGTAAGCCGAAGCTGCGGTGGTGAGCGTGAATACCATCTGCGACGATAAGCGCACGTGGGAACGCCGCACCCTTGACAGAAATCAGGCCTGCTGCATGTTGCATGCTTGCTTTCATGTTGCATGCTTGCTTGCATGATGCATGCTTGTTTGCACGCTGCATGCTTGCTTGCATGCTGCATGCTTGCTTGCATGCTGCATGCTTGCTTGCATGCTGCATGCTTGCTTGCATGCTGCATGCTTGCTTGCATGCTGCATGGTTACTTGCACGCTGCATGCTTGCTTGTATGCTCATAATCATACCCTCAAATTAAAACTATAAATATCATCTTCTACCCACATATAATATATTTTTTATTACACTTGGTAAATGTTTCTTTCTGAGTATGAGTGAAAATATTATGGTAATTATGTTTCGGGATAGAAGCGTTATGATAAAAAAAACAGTAGGAGTTTAAATATATTTACATGAATGATATTATTAATTACAATTTTCGGAAACATGAGTGTTATGAACATCACCGGTAGCACTACAAATAGTATGAATGAAAACTTTAGGATGAAAAATTTTACGAAGAGTGATCATTCAGATTACAAATCCTTAGGATCAAGTACAATTTCGGGTAAAGAACTTTAGGTGAGCCAATATGGACCCAAAATTTTACGCGCCGGTCTGCAACATGTCAAACCATCCGCTCGCTGGTGGTTCTGTATAGTTTGAATAGTGCTGCTGTTAGGCTCGTTTTCTTAGCAAATGAATCTGATGTATTGATGGCAATGATCGCACATACACAACATTTGTGTAAGACAATGGTGTTGGTCCAGGCAGTTTGTCCAGGCAGTCGAACACACACATCCACAGTCGAACGGTTTATCTCTACATCAAAAGTGAAAATATTAGAACTAAATACATCTCCCAAATTATAAATAGAGAAATAAAAATTGCACAATACGAATTGAATGCAGAGAATATTATTTTTATTATATAAACACAATTCATTTATTTAGACATAATATAATGTAGTTTATCCAAAAACATACTAATGAAATAAAAAATATAATTAAATAATTGTGTTACTTATTATTTACTATGTTAGTATATATACACACACAAAATCTCATTATTCATTTATTGTCTAACAAGTTTTAACCAGTATTATCATACATTATTTAGAATATCCTTTGTTTAATTTCAATTCAACACGTAATTTAATTTTTTAAATATATTAGGAAAAATTTATTAAATCAATTCAAAATTTTCATTTTATTGTTATCTCTTATTCATTTACAAACGTGTTCATTATATTTTAAAATATTACAAAATACATCTGAAAAAGCAATTGTTATAATACTGTGTAAAACGATAATGGTATTTTTTATTTAAGTATTGATATAGGGAATGCCTATGCAGTTAAAATCTGGTGTTATTTCCTATTATTTTCAACTATTCACATCATTAACATCTTATTGAAATTTCTGGGTCACGATGACATAATAAATTACATTGTTTTTAATAATAATTTTACTTACCGAAATCATTAGGCACCTTGCGATTTCACTAACTGAAATGTTTTGCTCGTGCAAAACAATAATCTAAGCTTTTTGGAAAATAGTTAAATGACGCATGGTCCAAGTTAAGCAATTTATAACAATTACAAAATTTGAAGTGCAAGTAATAAAGAATGAGTATAGGTGTAGTTGCTAATGCAGACTGATTCATAAATAAGTTCACAATTAAAGACAGATATATATTTTTAAAGAGGGTAGTCAGTTTCTAAACTACAAATAATTATAAGTAGACAAGAAACTGGTAGTAGATTTTCAAACCAGTCAGAATATTGTTTTATTCAGTTAGGGCGGGTTGTTTCAAACAGTCGGTTAACGTTACATACGGACGGTTAAAAAGTTACTATGACGTGAGAGGTTTAACGTACGTTAAATGTAACGGGCTGTTTCACGACATAAAAATCCGTCAGTTAAAGTTATTCAAAAAGAGATTCCATAATATTTTGATGTTTGAAGTAGCTGTTTGACAACACAAAATTACATTGACTGGTCGGTAATGGTTTAAGTAACTTTTTGACGTACGATTTTGTGAAACATCCCATTTTTTTGATGTGATTTATATATAGTTAGCGCCAATTTGACTATTACCGATCAGTAATGTATAGTTGAAGCAACCCGCCCTTAGTAGTCTAAATTATAAAATCATAAAAATAATATTTTAGCAAACTCGTGGTTTGAACTCAAATCATTTGTCACTACAGGTTGAATGCTTACCAGTTGCGTCACGAGAGCAACTGACTTGTTATGCGAAATCATGTTATACTATTATTTAGAAGACGTTAGCGCTACGAGTTACATGTGTGCGTGGCTGTCATTGTGAGCAGTACGTATAGTAGCGATATAGTTTTGTTGTGTGCGTGACTGGTTACTTATTTCCTTTTGCGACCGTACATAAAAAATAATATCTTTAATAATTACTATTTATCTTTTTCTTAATATTAACATTTCATTCGTGCATGACTAACAGCTTCCAACCGGTTTTTTTACTTGTGATTCTATTTCAGAACAGCGAGAGATAAGATCATTATTAGATCACATGCTAAATCTAGCAGACAAACAAGATGCCTTCAATGAAGATGAGATCAGGGAACACTTGGGTACTGTAGTAGGAGCTGCTTACGAGACTACAGCTACAACACTGACGTTCACTTTGATATTGTTAGGTTCGCATCAAGATGTGCAAAAACGAATTTATGAAGAGTAAGTATTGAACGGAAAGAGAAATTCAGTGTAGATATTAGTGGACTGGATGGTTTACTGTAACACAATATTCATGAAGTTATTATTTGTGATTCTGTTTTATACTTATTTGACTGTATTTTGAAATCGTTTATACAGGTTACAAGAAGTACTCGGGAATCAAGAAAGAGATTTAAACAAACACGATCTACCGAAACTTGTGTATTTGGAAGCGGTTATTAAAGAAGTTTTGAGATTGTATCCTCCAAATCCAAGGATTGGAAGATATTCTTCCACAGAAGTTCAGTTGAGTATGTATTTTATTTATGAAAGTTATTAATAAAATACGTAGGAGCGTCTTTTACAAACCTCACATGAAGCCTTTTTTAACCGCCACTGTGAACACTTTTCTATTATTTGTGTCAGCAAGCTGCATCAGATATTTTAGAAGAATTATTAATTTTCTTTAATACCTTTCCATAATTTTTTTAAACAACTGACCTATAAATGTTCTTAATTATATTCCAGAAAAGTTTACAGTTCCAGCGAGTAGTAATTACTTGATATCGCTGTACGGTCTTAACCGCCATCCGACTTGGGGCACCGATGTCGATCAGTTTAGACCGGAGCGCTGGCTGAACCCTGTCACTTTGCCTGAAAATCCTAACACATTTGCTACCTTCAGCATGGGTAGAAGAAACTGTATTGGTAATCTATGATTTTTTAATACATCTAAAGCTTTTTCTCAGTTCAACACTGAACATTCAACATTTGAAATTGGTTATTGATGTTTCATGAGTTCATGCTATTTGTAAAACTTTAATCAAATAATAATAATAAAAATTATATGTGGGGACATTTCACACACGGCCATCTGACCCTAAACTAGGGAGACCCTGTACTATGGGTGTCAGACAGCTGATATACATACACAATTACATTTTTTTTTTAAATACATACATATACACGGTTACATTTTGATCGTTTTAATCCCTTAGACGGGTGGTTTAACTAACAAAATAGTATTAATCAAAAGCTTGCACAGCATTGCATCTCTTAAAATAAAAAAAATAGGTAGTGATAACGTAATATTCGCAAAATGCATGAAACCGTTAGTAGTGCCGCGAGTTAGTTACCTACGCATACGCCGCCGAGTCGTCGTCGGTGCCTACCTAACTACCTACACTCCGCCCGATAAACTTTAGGTTATTGACTCGCTCAGCTGATCATGTTCACGTAAACAAATTAAATGATTCCAAATTTTCCTTCATACTTTTACGGGCTTAGGACCGTCATAATTGCTTTGTGCCTAGGTTTCGGGAAATACCTAATAAAATTAAATAATTATGCTAAAAGCGGTACATGTACAAATAAGTATTTACAGGCCTGCTAGTTATGGCGTATTTAAAAATGTGGAATCAAAATTATTCACAATGATTTTGAAAAGAAAAAAAAAGAAAAAGTTCTAATTACATGATTTAAATAAGTTATGTTAGGTACATACCTAAATCACCTTTGAATTATCAACTTCTAAGGATACTTCGCACATAATAATTCTTCATAAAAATGTGTATGTAGTTAGGTAATCAAAATTATTTACAACTATTAAAAAAAGGACTACACTTCACGGTACCGTAATAATTGTTCAAAGTGCAAACCATTCCTTTCGATACATAATCTTGCACGTTTAATTAGATTGTCTTTTAATTTCAACAATGTGTATTTGTCACTTTTTAAAACATCGAACGCGTCCACTAGGTATCGCACTTTTCATTTGTTCACGAGTTTGATGCTCGTTTCTGTACACCAATCGCTTCACCTCACTCCACAAATAAAAATCCAGCGGGGTAAGGTCCGGGCTCCTTGCTGGCCAAGCAATTGGACCACTCCGTCCAATCCACTGATCTCCAAACACAGAATTCAGATGATTACGTACATTACGCTCGTAATGTGCTGGACATCCGTCATGTTGATAATAAAAATTATTTAAATACGCCAGTGGTATGTATGTCTTCCATTAAGTCTGGAATTACACTTTGCAGCATGTTTAGGTATGTCCCACCGCTCAGATTTCCTTCGACAAAATACGGGCCGATAATTTTATCATTAATGATGCCAGCCCACACATTAATGCTGAAACGCACTTGATGTCTACACTCACTAATCACGTGTGGATTATTAAATGCCCAAAAATGTTCATTTCGTTGATTGAACAGTCCTACACGCGTAAAAGTTGATTCGTCAGTCCACAGAATATTAACTTCGCGATTGTTCAAAATCCACTGGCAAAATGCGACTCTAGCTGTCCCGTCATTCTCGTGGAGGGCTTGTACTTTTCGAAAGTGATACGGATAGAGTCCTTCTGTATTTAAGAGCTTCCAAACGTAGTATTGACTTACGTTAAAGCTAATTGCAGCCATATTTGTACTACGCCTGGGATCTCGTTCGAAGTACTCGAGGATTTGTTCGTCTAGCTCAGGCGTGTAGACTGGTTGGCGACCGCGGCCCTGAGCGTGTGTAGGTGTACGGAATTGTCCGTGGTCTAACAAATGCTGCGTAGCCGCCACAATTGTCTGACCAGACGGAATTTGCGGGTTAGGTATACCACGCAGTCGCAAAGATTGTAAGTGATTTGGTTCACTGTACAGACGACGAGCCGCTTGCGCATCGAAACCCGCGATCGCGTAAAATTACACCATGGCAACAAACTCCAGGTTGGAGTACGCGTAACTACGAGACGCCATTTACGTATGCGCGACAAGGATATCTTTAAACAACAACACACCGATGACGTCTTAGAGAAACTGAATTGTTTACATGACGTAGTCCTGCGCTGCCCTTAGCGCGCGGGGTGCGCGGGGTGCGCGCTTTTTGCATTGCCAATCAAATGGGGTTTGGGGGCGGGGTTTGGTCTAGCATTGGCTAATTTTTGTGAGTCCACGTTGACTGCGCTTACGCGCCATTGTTGTTAGTCTCGAATGGTGCCTACTAATGGTCCGCATTATTTTTTCACGCATGCGATAATTAATACGAGTTTAAAAAAAAAAGTAATTATTTTTTTTATTTTATCTTTACAAATCGATAGTGTTTCATGCACCGGAATGACCTTCGACGGGATTAAAACGATCAAAATGTAAGGTTGTATAGATAAATCAAAATAATATTAAAAAGAAACTCTTTGTTGCAGGCAAATCATACAGCATGATGACGGTCAAAACAACTCTTGCGTACATTGTGAGGGCGTATCGTATCAAAAGTGATATCAAAAATTTTGTGCTCATATGTGATGTTGTCCTGAAACCAGTGGCTGGTCATAAAATCAGTTTGGAATCAAGAACATAAAATGATATACCTACATGTACTTTCTTAGTTATTGTTAAGCAAAACACTACTTTTAACTTTTGTACTACTACTACTATGTAAACATAATAATAAGTTATAATTATTATACCCTATGCATATATATTTAATAGACTTGTATCTGTGCCTCACCGTACAAAATAAATCTATTGTTACCAATATACAACAACACACCATTTAATTATGAATTTTAATTTATGGATGATAAGAAATTCTATTAAGAGTGTTATCGGTAAAAAATGTGAATAATAAATAAATTTGGGTTTTTGAATAATATATTTGGGTTTTTAATAATTTTGAATAATAAATTTGGGTTTTTTTAAGGTTAAATAACTATAAAATGGCAAGAATTTATTAAAAACTAATATTAATTCCGTATTAAGCATATCTTTGTATTGTATTTGTAAATATTATAAATTGAAAAATATTATCTATGAATTGTCAAAATAAAAACTAATTTTGAACTGATATTATTGTGTTTTTGCGGGGAGATTGATATTCGGAGTGAAATTATGAATTGAATCAACAATTAGTCGTGATCGTCGGGAAAAAATACGTGGGAAAAGAAAAAGAAATTTTAATTAATTAAGTGCCTCAAAAAAATGTTTTCTTATCCTAAATTTGACTACATAAAACATTATTTTTATTTGATATTAAGGCTGGAATAACTAAAAAAAAAACATACTGTTTGTTAGCTGAGTTTTAGGCAAACAAAATTCATTAAAAAAATAATACATTTAATTACTATATCGATAATTATGATATTTCAAAGTTACTATAAATTACGCAGCGCCGAGCCAGCCGAGCGCTGTCGGCCTAGACGACTCTTCATTCGACGCTCGCCGCGCACGGACGTGTCGCCGATTTCTGTAGTCAGCCTACTACAACCAATTGTTTAAACGTGGCCTTTTTCAAGGGACGGCTGAAAATCCTGTTTCTATTACCCGCGATTGTTGTGTAGCTTCACTAGGCCCCTTCAGGGCAAAACCACAGTTTCATGGTCCTCGGTGGATACCTTACGGTGCCAACGAAGCCGAGGGGGTGTTGCATGGTGTTGAGTACCATGGAGCCATATATTGAGTAAATTATTATGTGTTTGACATACATATGATCATGGCGGTTGAGAGAATTGTCATGCTCACTCAAATGTCTCGCTGATGGTGGCGACGGATCATTCAGCTCGTTCCAAAATGGTTGAGCTGTATGGTTGAGCTGATTCACGCGTCATGTTTGTGAACGAGCGCTGTCAGTGGAGATTGGTCAACTCTTAACTGCCATAGTTTTTATCTTGATTATTTTTTCTATTTTGTATTTCTAGATTACCTTCATTGTTTTCACATATAGAAGCAACAAGAATAATGTAAGCAGTATTTTGTAAAAACTAGATTTTAAAAGAGTGTCCGTGGAGTTTCTTGCTCGTTCTTCTCCATAGAGACCTACCTACGTTTTGGAATGAGCAACTAGCTTTAACTTTCTGACTAACTGACCGACTCCTTGACAATTCAAAAGTGCCTGTAAATGGTTTAATTGAAATAAATGCTTTGACTTTGACTTTGTACTTTGACCATTTGTGGTTCAAAACATGATATCGAAAACTTCACTCGATCAAAATAAAATCCAAAGAGGACGGACGCTAATTCGACGATTTTTTTTGCCGTTTGTTATTGTTCTTGAAATATATGAAACTTTTACTTCCAAAAACCATATCTAAGTAACAGCTAATAACATAAAGAACATTCATTTGTGGTTACATTTTCCAAAATGATTTTTTCACAACGGCTTGCGTACGTGGCTTCAGTCGCCCGCCAGGCCTTGATGAGGTAGGACCTATGTCGCTTTTGCTGGCGCACGGCTGTTGCGCTGAATTATTCGTTCATAGAACGTAGTGTAAAATTATAGTTTATTTTTGTTACTTTTGTTTTAGTTTGTTTGTGAAGTATGGGGAATAAAAATACCAAAAACAAAAAAGTATCCAGACATAAAGTGGGGAAGGTTAGACAAGAAGCTTGTTTGCAATTTTATTGATTTCCATAGGTGGTCACCTACTTATTATGTATTATTATTATTATTATTCAGCCTGTGTTTTCCCACTGCAGGGCAAAGGCCTCTCTACTCTCCTTCCACTTCTCTCTGTCAAGGGCTATTTCAGACCAGTCTTTGTCAAAAAAGTCTAGATCATCCCGCCACCTCCGCCTGGGCCTGCCGCGATGTCGCTTGCCATGTAAAGGGACCCATTTGGTCACGGTCAAAATTATGAGAGCGCATGTTATTTTTCTTTTTTTTTCAAACTTTGCCCCACACTAGGATTTACTCCTGTGTCGTGGGTGCGATTACAAACATATAAACTCACATATACAAACAGCCAGAACTGGAACAACTACCTATAGGTCATACAATAATGTGTTCCGTGCGGGAATCGAACCCGCGACACGCAGCGCAGCAGTCGATCGCTCAACCACTGCGCCAACCGTGTCGTCAATCTCTATTTATTGCACCTATATTATACTGCCTACTATTATAACAATAGAAATGCGTCGCACCCGTGTGCTTTCTTATTTCTTGGTTTTATATATCAGTCCCTTTCTACGATTTTTAGTACAACATAAAGGACAATGGGCAAAAATGTATGGAAGCTGGAACACCCCTCCAATAGCAATGACATATAATTATATCGTTGGATAGGTAATTTTAACTGGAACAGCATTTACTATGACAGCTTTATTGAAATGTTTGTCCGTTCCGAGTTATAGGTTAAAAACAAGATAAAAATGAATAAAAAATAACACAAATGTCGTTGATTCTTAACGTATTTAATCATTATCTGTATAAATCATCATCAAATCATACACACACACACATACACACACACTTGTACATGTATTGTACATATTTTATTTTATTAATGTAGATCGTTGTCTAAAATAACGTCATGTAGGATCATTGCCGGTGCAGTAAATACCTCGAGAACCGCATATACTTAAAAAAAACATACATTTATTTATAGCAGCACAATAACAACCTTAGGATCATATTTATATATAAAAGAGTACAAAACTGTTATTTTTTCTTTTTAAATAAATAAAATAAAACAAGATCCAATGTCTAGCGTATGTGGTTGTTAGAGAGTAATTCACACTGATCTCCGTACTAGTGAAAACAGTATCACGGTAGGTCAGTCTTCCTCGTTCTCCAATAGTCATACACATAAACAGTGAACCCATATTTTAGATATTTAGCAGGTAATTCGGTATTAATTATTACATTGCTACCATTACTATCAAACGTAAGGTGGGTAAAATTAGGAAAATACATAGTATATGCAAAATATTTAGAAAACAATAAAAAAATGGTTTAGAAAGAAAATGTTGTGTTGATGTTTGTATGATGTTGTGTGAGATGTAATTGGTGTATGTGACTAAATGTGAGTGAATGTGAGCTGGATGTTTGTATTTATGCTTGTATTATACTAGATACAATCTGTACATATAATAAAACAGTAAAAAATTGTGTCTGTACATTGAATATATCTAAAAAATAATAATTGAGGGGGGTTTAGAAACAGTAATAGAGCACGAATCCAAAAAAAAAATTATGTCTGTTTGTCTGTTTGTCTGTTTGTTTGTACACGCTAATCTTCGGAACTGCTGGACGGATTTGAATGTTTTTTTTTTGTTCTATGGGTATTAAGTCTGGGCAACATATAGGCTATAATTTAACTTGGAAATTTGAACTATAAGAGATACAAAAATGGAACCAAAGCAAAAATTGTTCCACGTGATGAGCATTTTCTGCTGAGAGAATAAATTTGATGATGGAACACCTGATGTGGCACTCTTAGAGCCCAGCTACATCATAACACAATATATAGGAATGATGTCTTAGCAAAAGTTGTTCGGTCTGATGGGCATTTCCACTTATAAAAATCATTTTGACTTATAAAAATCGAAGATCAGAAACATTTGATATGGAAATCAAAGCTTTTACTAATTTCACTGTAAAGCTATAGCACTAATTTCACTGTATATTATAAAACTAGCGACCCGGTCCGGCTTCGCATGGGCCTATAGTCTTCCTTGATAAATGGACTATCCAACACAAAAATATTTTTTCAATTCGAACCAGTAGATCTTGAGATTAGCGCGATCAACCAAACAAACAAACAAACTCTTCAACTTTATAATATTAGTATAGATTATATATATAGTACAGATAACATAATCTGGGAGTACTTCCACGCGGTGAAGGCGGTTGGAGTCATCAGTTTGGACTGATTTTTGATGTCGATGGTATATCATTGAAAATTTGACTCTACTGGCCAAAACTCCCATTTATTTATTTTATTTTTTATCGAATAAATATGCCTGCGGGCTTATGTTATTTGAGTGTTTAATTTCCTTTTTCATTTATCTTCGTGACACGGTAACCTACCCGGTAACGCAGGAGAGCAGTCATTTAGATTTTAATTGATCAGGTATCTTCACAATAAAACTATAACCATGCCTAGAAAGAGGTCAAATCTTTCCCAATGTTTCAAAGGAGCTAAAAGATTGAGGATCATAAGATCCCAAGAATCTACCGAAGAGCGTCAGAAGAGACTTGATGCTGTTCGAGAACATCGGGCTGCAACTCGCTCCTTGGAAACCTCTTCAGATCGCGAAGCTCGACTGCGATCTCAGCTCAGCTCAGATCTCAGATCTCAATAGAGAATTGCGCTTGAGTTCCAAGTGTATCTACGCATCGACTTTTAGGTCTCTAGAGACAAGTGGGGAACGTGATGCGCGACTGACCGCTGATCGTGAACGTCACGCATCGTCTCGCGAGTCGGAGACGTTCACGGATAGAGAATTGCGCTTAAGTTTTCAGCGTATCTACGCATCTGCTTCTAGGTTTCTAGAGACATGTGCGGAACGTGATGCGCGACTGGCCGCTGATCTTGAGCGACATGCATTGTTTCGCGAATCGGAAACGTTTACTGATACAGAATCACGCTTGAGTTCTCAGCGTATTCGCACATCTACTAACAGTAGTGCTATTCTGATACAATCTCCCTCGGTGAACACCTAGGTGAAGTGAGCAGTCATCCGTCCCAAAGCTAGGGGTTGACAAAGCAGACGGATGAATGATAGCTCACTTCGCCTAGGTTTCACCAAAGGAGATTGTAACAGAATAGACATACAGGTCTTTTGAAGTGAGAGAGAAAGAATTGCTGGAGTACGGCATGAAGAGACAGAAGAAGAGCGCAACGAACGTTTGAATTCTGATCGACTTCGACATTCTCTGAACAGAATGTCAATATCATCTGAAGAATCGGATGTGTCTCAAGATATAGCCGTAGGACATGGCGACCTTCCTTGGGCTGATAAGGAACGGAGTGCATTTACGTATACTCCTAAGATTGACTAAGCCACATATTCCGCCATCAGAGGTATGATTCAAATTTGTACTTTTTGAACGTCTCGAATCGTCTCGCGCATCCCGTTGTTTTCCTGTCCCCGGGCTCTTAGAATTCGACATCAGACGTTTCAGGTCTTCGATTTTGCCAACCCCGTTGTCGCTGGCATAAGCAACAGGATCCGCGTACGAAGTCGCGGGCAGAAGCTAGTATAATGGATATAATATACGCACATGTACCCATGGTGCGCCGTCCTGACAAGCACGTATAGTAGTGTTGTACTATGTTGTTTCTGCCTTCAATGTAGTTATTATTTATCAAAATGTAGCAATAATATAGCCGTGCTCTGACGTTTTGGGACTGTATGCACCCACGTAAAAGCCACATGTCTTCATAGATTCATGATCTCCTTTAGGAGATGTTCCCCGCAGTATGATCTAGCCAGTTTCAGTCGGTATGTACCCAAAACCAGTACAATTATTTGATTTTTGGTGAGCCTTGGGAAGTTTTCAATGTCATTAGCTACTAGTCTTTGAAAATCAGCTCTTCGGTTATTCAAACGCTTCCTTTCAACATAAGTATATAAAATATTCTGTAAATCAACTGTTTCTATTGTACAAATCCAGAACTCTTCTGCATGTTCGCTTTCTACTATTGGTGTGTGGAAGGTATTTATAAGTGATGCAGCAATTCGAAAATCGACAAACATGTGTGGCAGAGCCCTATTTTTGACGCAACAGTTTATAATCCCGTTTGAATCGGCCGTTCACCACTTCCACTACCCATCTGCATACTGTAACAGCTCGTGATTCATTTGCTTACTCAGTATTGAGCTGTGACTCTTTACGATCTTCGCTTGGAGGCATATAGCATTCATAGCCACAGGCTTCGATTGCGTCCAAGCTATCTCTAAACCTACGGTCCAAAATAAATGCATCATTTTGTTGCAGCAAAATATGCATTGGATGTTTTTCATTTCTCATGATGTCTAGCAATATCTGCGCATCAGTTTTCGTGGCGGCATATGGGCCTATATCATCAATGATGTAACCATCTGAGCATATAATCAGAAATGGCTTCAGGAAGGTATGACTGTCGCTGGAATAAAATGTTGCCACTTTTGTTGATATAAACGTAAGTTCCATCACATATTATAATTGCTTTGGTGTTTTCGTCATTGCCATAAAGTTTTTTTTAGAATAAATAGATTTATCTCTAACACATTTCTTCTGTCGATGTGATCCATTCCCAGGTGAAAAGGCACATATGGCATATTCATTCGTAAGACATTCACGAGCAATAGTTAAACGATGTTCCAGTGTTCTCCTCGACATATTAAATAATGTGGCAAACCTTTCATCTGAACCACCTGTACGAAGTTTTGACAAGTATATGCCTAATACAGTTCGTTGAATCTCTGACAGAGTGAAGGAGTTTGTTCCAAATTAGCATCGAATTGATCGCCATTTAATCCAACCCAAAAATGCATTTTGTCGTTATTCACAGAACCTCATACTCTAAAATTCAATCTTGATCCACGTTGAACAGCGGCTCGTAGTATGTCACAAGCATCACTAAAGTAGGCTGCAGTAAAATAATTAGGGGTGTTGCAAAAATCCCAATTGTTCCCTGCAAGGTGTTCTTGACAAACTCGGGCACCATCGGGGATATACAACTTGTATTCTATTCACAAAGGATGTGAACTTTAATTGCCTCTTGTATTCGGTGTCGGGTGTTATTACTACAGATGTTAAAAATACAATGTACGGGAGTGTTAGAAACTCTATTGTACTTAAAAACATAAAGTTCGTTAGCATTTTAGCAAAACGTGTTGTTGGTACCTTCCGCGATAGAGCCCTCGCCTACACATAGCACATTTGTGTTATTTTTTCATCTCAACGCATTTACCCAAATCGATAAACAGTTCAGTATTCCAGAGCCGAATTCAGTGGAAAAAGCGAATAACAGTGACCAAGTGCTAGCCGGGTCAACAATATAAACAAATATGAAAAGTGTCCAAACACCAAACCAAAGTCGTTAACAAGCAATGCATAAAAAATAACTAAACAAAACGTACTTTCGCGTACAGTACCAATGAACGACTGCAACAGCGCGCCCAACTACTGGCGCTCGCCGCACATCGCACAACCGGTTTAGACAGGGGCGGGGGCCCCCTGCGGTTGCTCAAAGGATCCAGTTACCGGACGTATTACCTTCTTAATAGTTTTCAGAAACATAATCAAACTCATTTATGTATTAGTTTAACAATTAACACAAAAACAAGTTTTTTTAGTATTCCAATACAAAGTACTTATGTGTTTACATGGTGTTTACTTATATTTCAATTGATAATTTCGAAATACATAGTATACAACGATATTGATGTTATTTTCCGTTTAACTCAGAACGGACAAACATTTCAACAAAGCTGTCATTGTAAATGTTGCTCCACTTAAATAGACCTATCCAACGACATATATGACATTACCATTGGTGGGGTGTACCAATTCGCCCATTGTCCTTTATAGTAGGTAATATTATTGAATCGATTTATGTAATACATTTTTACCCATGATTTTTACAAAGCTCATTTATTCTTACATTTAATTTTACCTACATTTTACATAGTAGAATCATAACAGTAGGATAACTTGATAATAAAAACATGCTTGTCATGCACATTTTTGTATTATTGAAAAAGGTGACGAATTCTCGAAGACAAATATAGGGCCAAAGCTTGTACCATTTTACATGAAATGCTTGCTACCAGAACTAGTGGACAGCAAACACGAACGTGGTTACCCATTAGAGATCCTGGCATTTTACTGCCAGCTAAAGAAAATAGGCAGCTCAATAGATGCACATGGTCGTCACTGTCTGAACCGCAACCGGGTCCAAGCTCACGCATGGTCAATGTTAATCATATTTAGGGTCCCGTACCCAAAAGTAAAAACGGTACCCTATTACTAAAATTTTGCTGTCTGTCCGTCCGTCTGTCTGTAACCAGGCTGTATCTCAAAAAACTGCGATAGCTAGACAGTTGAAGATAGAACAACTACTAAAAACAAAATAAAATAAATATTTAAGGGGGGCTCCCATTCAAAAAACGTGATTTTTCTGCTGTTTTCTTTTTTTTTTGTTTGATGTCTAATGTTGTAGATAATGGTACAGAACCCTTCGTGCACGAGTTCAACTCGCACTTGGCCAGTTTTCAATACTGCAAAAACTTCAAACTTATTTATAATTAAAAAATAATTTTGTATTTTTAGGGTTCCGTACCTCAAAAGGAAAAAACAGAACCTTTATAGGATCACTTTGTTGTCCGTCTATCTGTCAAGACCATTTATCTCAGTCAAAGTCAAAGTCAAATCATTTATTTCAATTAGACCATTATAAGGCACTTTTGAACGTCAAATGAGAAAAAAAAATTGATTCTAGGTGCCCATTCCAAAAGGTAGTTTTGTATGGAGAAGAATGGGCAAGAAACTCCATACTTACTCTTTTAAAAACGATGTTAACAATATTTGCATTTACAGGAATTATATAATTATACGTGAATACGATGTACCTTGCATAAAAACACTAGGTATTTGAAAGTGTGTACAAAGTATCACAGATTAAGGAATGACAGACTAAGTTATATGTACATAGATACACAGTGTTCACATATTACATATTACAATTAATGTTGAAACAGTAGACGACCACTCCTTATATTTTAACAAACAATGAATCAGTATGTGAGCCTGAGCAGTGTATAAAAAAAGAGTCAAATATATATATGTACATATTTATACTAAGTATGAAATTAGGTATTTTAAATTAGCAATCGGTTCGATTTTGTCTAGACTGTCGATCGTCCTATGGAGCTAGACCAGCATGTTTCCAAGCATTCTTATCTTGAATATAGTCCTCTAGATTATAATAAGCTTTTTTACAGAGTGTACTTTTAATATATGATTTAAATTTTGTTTCACTTAGTTGTAATATATCACTAGGAATTTTGTTGTAGCACTTAACACAGTACCCCATAAAAGATGTATGGACTTTAGACAATCTAAAATATGGTTGAGCTATTTTGTCCTTGTTTCTAGTATTAAAGTCATGTCTATCACTTACTTTATTAAACATATGTAAGTTTTTTCTTACATACATAATATTTTCATAAATAAATTGGCAAGGCACTGTCATTATATTAATATTTTTAAATAGTTCCCTAAGAGATTCGCGGCGACGTAGATTATAAATGGCTCTGACAGCTCTTTTTTGTAAAATAAAAACGGATTCAATGTCAGCAGCCCGACCCCACAGTAAAATACCATACGACATAATGCTGTGAAAGTAGCCAAAATAGACCAAACGCGCAGTTTCTACATCTGTTAACTGTCTTATCTTTCTAACAGCATAAGCCGCGGAGCTTAGTCGCCCCGCAATAGATGTTATATGGGGTCCCCATTGTAATTTCTCGTCTAGCGTGATTCCTAGGAAAACCGTTTGACTAGTAAATTTCAGTTTCTCTCCATTAAGTATGATGTCACATTTACTATTCCTAACATTTGGTAAAATGAATCGAATACATTTGGTTTTTTTTTCATTAAGTACCAAATTGTTTACCGTAAACCAATTTTGAACCTGAAGAATAGCGTCATTTACGTCGTCTAGAATTTGTGACCGTCTGTTTATTTTAAAAATCAATGATGTGTCATCGGCAAATAACACCATTTTTGGTTGATTTTGAAACAATTGGGGTAAATCATTTATATAAACTAAGAATAGAAATGGACCCAATATTGAACCTTGAGGAACGCCCATAGTCGTTTCAGACCCCAATGAGTTCACGCCGTTAACCTGTACTTTTACCCGTCTATCCCTCAGGTATGACCTTAGTAAATTAAGAGATGTTTTACTAACCCCGTAGTGCTCCAGTTTCAGCAAAAGTGTCTCATGGTCAACGCAATCGAACGCCTTTGAGAGGTCGCAAAAGATTCCAATGGCATCTTGTGATTCCTCCCAGGCGCTAAAAATGTTCTTTATTAGGGTGACACCGGCGTCAGTTGTACAACGCCCTTTGGTGAAACCATACTGTTGTTCATGAAAGATGGAATTTTTATTAAAGTGACGCAACATTTGATTGAGCATTAACTTTTCAAACACCTTGCTGAGAACTGGCAGAATCGACACAGGCCTATAATTGTTGGGGTCTTTACTATCACCGGATTTGAACAACGGTACTACTTTACTGTGTTTCATCAGATCCGGAAAGACTCCTTGGTCTACACTGGTGTTAAATATAAGAGCTAAATAGGGCGCAATCGTTTCGATAATAGATTTACAGACTTTTACAGACATTCCCCAGAGATCTTCTGTTGATTTAATTTTAAGATCTTTAAAGGCTCTTATAACAGCCTGGGGGTATGTATGTTCAAACCTAAACTCCGAACGGCATGCCTTAACATTCTTCCTAAGTAAGGCAGCAGAGAGCGCGGGAGAGGAATTTAAAGCTTCAGTAGTTTTAATGGGAATATTTCCAAAAAATGCTTCAAATTCCTGAGCTACTTCTATATCTGAATTTATGGGGCCATGTGCAGTCTCTAAATTAAATTCAGTATTACGCTGTTTTTTCCTACCTGTTTCATTATTTATTATTTGCCAAGTAGTTTTTATTTTGTCATCAGCTAATTTTATTTTATTTCTAATATAAAGGGATTTGGCTATTTTGCAGACACAAAATACTGATGAAACCTTGTATTCATTACATGTTGCTTTAGACCATAAAGTTCAAAAAGTTTTTCCCTGCTTTAACGAATACCTGGAGTCGCCCAATCGCTAAATAAGAACTTTGTGCAAATACTTTTAGTCTTTAGTGGAAATGTATCATTAAATTGCGTGTTTATTAGTGAAAAAAACTCAGCGTAGAACTCATTTGGGTCATCTATATTATTAAAGCAATGAACACTTAGTTTACTTTCCAATGAACTATTAAATTTATCTAAGTTTTTACATGTAATTGGCCTAAACCTTATTTGAATTTTTTGTAAAGGAATGTAGGCGCAAAACGTTATTGTCTGTCCACTATGATCAGATGGTAGCTTATTTATAATTTCTTTATGTAAATAATCACAATTACAAAATATATTATCAATACAAGTGGCAGAAGAAGCTGTCACTCTGGTTGGTTCCATAAAAACATTTGACAAATTAAATGACCTAAAAAGACTCAATAATCTGATACTACTGGAGTTGTTTTCTAACAAATTAATATTAAAGTCACCACATATTATGATGATTGATTTACTACTAGTACTAATTTTTTTCAACACATCTTCCATTACAGAATCAAATGTAGATAAATTCTGGTAACTGGGGGGTCTGTATACACATACTATAATATGCTTATCCAGCTCAACACAGGACAATTCAACAGTATGTTCTACTGATAATCCAACGATGTCTTTTCGTTCTTTACACTTAATAGAATTTTTAATTAATATTAATGACCCACCATTGTTGAGGCTAGGAGGCCACAACTCTCAGAATTACTAACTGGCTGGGAAGACTGTACTAAGTGAAACTCAAACTGTGACTTTAGGTTTATTATAAAAGTTAGAACAAAAGTGTACACTGTTTATTAACAATTCAGCAAATTTACTTATTATCTTAACAACTATATCCGTTCAACGTTCCAGCGAGAATGGGCTTGGCGCCCACAGCTGGCTAAAACATTCAAAAGTTCTGGCGGGCAAATCGAGCTCTCTGATTGGCTCACGTAATCTCAATGGCTTCGCCAATCGTCGAGCGATCTATTTCCCCGCCATTGCTTATACCAATAGAATTAATCAAGTGTAGCTATTTCGAAAATGAATCGATTAATATTTATATAAAACAATAACTAAGGAATAAACTTATTTTATCAATTATTAGTTTTAAAGTATAAACGACTATTTCTTAAAATAAAAGAAACAAAACCTAACAATCGTCCGTCCTGACATCGTGTGCGTCCCTGCACACGGCACCAAGTGGACACCTAACAATCGGATTCTTGGTCTGTTGTTCAAATATTATGTATTAACACAAAGAAATAGTGGAGAACTTAATAATACATCTATATACATTATAGGTATATAAAACATGTTCGAATTACACTGAATACATACATAAGTTAAATTTTCACATTTTAATTCCACACACACATTTTTTTGTTACAGAGAACTAACCAACAATATTCGTCAGCAATCGATTTGCTGGATCAAAACGAAGTGAACCCAAACGATCGATTAATTGGGTTATTAAAGGTTTCACCACCGATCGATTATGTAGTGAAACAAACAAATCCCTGAACGATCGATTAATCAGGATACCTAGCGACACCGACACGAGTCGATCGATTTATACTCGTGATGGCAGCCGAAAGGATTTTCTCTGGCACTCGTTAGATCAAGCCACGAACCGATCGATTCTCGCGAACTTGATCTGAAACAACATATTATAATATTCTGTAGCGGATAGTTTTAGTAATACACCAACGATACGAGAAAGAACAATGGTTTTTAAAGTAGACGGAACTCAACAAGTAAGGTATGTGTTCTGACTAGAATTATTACTGAGAGTGTTATCATCGTCGCTATCGCAACTATCATCGAGCTTTAAAGTAGCCTCACGCTTCATGCGGTCCTCAGCGACAGTTGTTGGGCGTCTGCTTTCTGTACCGACTAATCCCTGTACCGGTGCCACTACATAACGGTCCATACCTAAGACCTTGCTAACACGATATGGTTCTACGAAACTGGCATAAGTTTCTTGCTCTGTCTGTCATTAACTAAAATAAGTCTTAGTGAGAGTTGAGCCCCCATTGAATGTTACCAAAATAACTGTCCCAGTTTTTTTCGCCGTGTTTAATACTTAACGCTTTCAGGGAATCGAGAATAGTGCGGTTGTACCGCTTGACCTGCCCTTTAAACCTAGGACTGCCTACCGCATTTAGAATGTGTTTTATTCCTTTACCAAAGCAAAATCGTTTGAATGCATGCGAGGTAAAACAGCTACCACGATCGCTTAAGAGACGATCTGGATTTCTAAATGTACTGAAGATATTTTCTAGAATACTAACTACATTTTGAGTATTAGTGTTTCTAACGGGTCTTGGGAAACAGATTTTGGTAAAACCGTCTACGACTATGAACAGGTGAGTGAAACCCCTATTTGATTTCACAAAGGGTCCAAGGTGGTTCACATGAAGAGTGTGGAAGGGAGCCTTTACTTTTATAATAGGATGCAGCAATCCTTAGCGAGCGTTTAAATTATTTTTAGCATATGCACAGTCAATGCAAGCGCCCACATACTTCTTGACAAATCTGGACATCTTAGGGAACCAATAATAATAATAATAAATAATAATATATTTATTTGCAATTGAATACACACAGAAAAACACAAGCATTACATAGAAGACTATTTAGATGCTAGTTTAGTTGAACTCTGGTACCCAAATTAAGATCTAACTTGTGTTAAGGGTACCAGGGACCTCGCTCTTATTAACACAATTTATATTAGCTTCTAAGCGGAACGTGTTCCCGAGTGAAGTTGTACACATATAATAAACTTTTTGCATTGTAAAGAGAGAAAAAGAATAAAAACAAACTAAATGACAAAAATTTCGTAAAAAGATAAATGTGTGAGTAAGTATGTGGTATGTAGGAATGTGTCATGTGACTGTGTGTGTAAGTATGTGGTATGTAGGAATGTGTAATGTGACTATAATAATTACTTTTAATCCTCTCTACAGTCTTTTCAACCTCAAAATGTCCAATGTCATCGTGATTGAGCTTGCATACCTGCCACCTTGCCCAGTTTGGTACTATCCATCTGACCTTCTCCTTATCCTCGTCTATACAGCGAAACACCCGATTACTTATGATGACATAATTCTGCTTGATGTAGAGCAGACTTTTTTCATCCCAAACACTATTTAAAATGTCTACTATCCTACGCAGAGAGTCAGAGTCCCCTAGTCGAAGCGTATGTAGCCAATCCTCACTGCTAATGGTCATTATCACCGGAAAGTGATCCTCGAGAGGCTCTAACGGTTCAACAGGATTTCGGGACAATGCATCTACATGACTCATTTTAACCCCAGCCTTATATTCGACGGTACAATGAAATTCCTGTAGTGACAGCCACCGTGCTATCCTTGGGATTAAATCCCGCTCTAAAAATGTTGAACGCATCGCGCTACAATCGGTGATAAAATTAAACTCTTTCCCTAATAAATAAACTCTTAACTTACGACGAGAGCAAACCACTGCTAAGGTTTCCAACTCGTACGAGTGGAAGTTCTTCTTCTCCGCAGAGGTCTGCCGGCTATAATATGCCACAGGATGAAAGTTCTCACCACCTCGTTTTCGCTGTAGGAGAATTCCACCAATTCATAATCTACTTGCATTCGTGTGCAATTCTAATTCAGCAGCGGGGTCAAAAATATCTAATACCGGTATATTAACTAAATTCGTCTTCAGGCTTTCGAACGTCCGCTGTTAATCTTCGTTCCACTTCCAAGCTGCGTCTTTCTTGAGGAGTTTGCTGAGAGGAAATGAGATACGAGCAAAATTCTCTATGAACTTCCGAAAATAGCTGGCCAGACCTAGAAATTGGCGGACGCCGTGCACATTTCGGATCGTGGAAAGTTGATCACACTGTCTATCTTCTGTTCAACGGGTCTGATACCTCTCGCGCTAATCTCGTAGACTGAATAGTCGACCTTATTACATAAAAACTCACATTTCGACAGATTCAACGTAAGATTTGCGTTTTCAACATCTGTAACACTTTACAACCTTATATGGGCGATAAATGACTGAACGCTGACTGGTAGAGGATGTGAAACAATGCTGATATTTTTCAAGCATCTTCATTTGAGTTCGCCTTACATTTTCAAATACTCTTTTACCTACGCGTACCTGGCTTTCATCGAATCTTTGCTCCACTTTTGACTCAATTAACTGGTTACTAACAACTCGATTCACAACGTCGACCCTCAGCTCGGCAAAAAGTAACCCTAGACGACATTTTGCAATAGTTCGAGAAGAGCATGACCAATACTCTGATATGTCCATTTAAAGAACGATAAAGTCCTCCGACGATGAAAAACTGATTATTATTAGGTTTTCCCGCTACGCTATTTTTCACCAGAACATCACCATCGAACGCAGGTTGTGTTTTCACCCTAACAAATGCTGCACCTTATATACAAACTGAACTAAGTGGCGAAAACCGTAATAAAGTATCATAATCATAAGCAAGTTCAGAACTAGGCACTTCATTTCCAATATTATAGAATTGCAATTTCCTACCATCCTTATACACCGTTATGTGAGACTGCTCCGTAAACGATTGTCTAGGGACATCTAATAAATGGTCCGCTACGACTTTGCAAGCAACTCTAGCCTCTACCTCATCAACACTCATGTCAAGAATCAAATTTCCTTCCGACGGGACTAAGCTATTACCAAAGCCTTTTATAAACGTAGGAGCATTATCATGCGATACACCTAGCTCCCTGGCAGAGGATTCCCTAATCAAAGTCACGTCGCTTCCGAAATCTATAAAAGCTATAAGTACACAACCATTTACTTTTACCTGTTTCATAAATTTAGAACCAGGGTTACTATCTATGTACTCATTTTGTTACTTATAAAGTCAATCCTCATGGCTTTTTGCACTGCACCACTAGTGTTTGTTACTTATCATCTGACTTACTGTAACACTTTTCTGCGGTGTGACCAATTTTACTACAACTTGTGCACTTTGTCAGTGGCTTGGTTCAGTGCAAGAAACCATGACCCCTTTCCTTGCAATCGTAACATCCACTACCGTGACGTGTCCTGGTGCTGCTTCTAGCGCTCGCAGCATTGGGACCGTGTGAATTTTCAAGATTCCTATTTCTAGCATGAAATCGATCCGGACCGGGTTAGTTATAGTCCCTATTACTGAGTAAATACTGTAACAGCTGATCGGGGTGGCTGCAACGCAATACCAAAGCTCCCGATTTTAAAGTCTTGTCTGTAATACCATGTATTATACATTTCGCTGCGCGGGTGCCTACTATATCGCATTGGTTCACTAGACTTAATTTTTCATAGTAAGTAGTACCTTTTGGATTCGTTATATTTGCTTTTACTCTTATCATATTTTATTATTTATTTTATTCCAAGGTCTGGCCATCAACTTCTCTATCAACTTCTCATGCCATTCTTGCTAAGTATTTAAACTTTCATACCACATTCTTGTCAGACCTTGCAATTTTCGCATAGTAAAATGAGTGGTGTTTCTTTCATTCCAAGTAATCCCAACCGTACACCGAAGCGCATTCGTTCACCTTTCTTAACCACACGTACATTCGCTGGTTCTTTGACGAAGGATCAAAGTTAGGCAGTATATTTTTATGATCACTTTTCTGTTGGGATTGTGGTGCGCTTTGGTTCACAGTTGGCAATGCTAGACCATCGCTCAAGTTCTTTATGATATTAAATAAATTTATTTTCGAAAGGAAGAGCTACGTGACCTTTTAATCCGTTCTTCGCGGTGGTTCTGGCCTGGTCGGTGCTCCGCATGTTGTTCCGCACGTGGCTCGGCGACGTTGAAGTGCTGCGGCGACGGCGACGGCTGTCAGCTCGTGACGCACTGGTGCTGCGCCGGCACGATGGGTCTTGTAGGTCTTCGGTCTTGCAGACGGTCTCGCTCTCGACGTAGTTCATTCTCCAGCATCCGGAGCCACTCACGGCTCGGAGTCCTGAGCCTTCGGCGACCCGATGACTCAGACATCATCTGAAATCTCGCGGCAGAAGAACGCAGTGTGAGAATTGTACATATTCGAGTTGTAACCTAAGGAAAAGTGATTACAGGCAGATACTAACTGCATTCACTAGAGCTATCCTATAGGTACCCTTGAATAACTAAGTAAAAAATAAAGTATTCATCTTTTTAGTTGAGCAAGTTACCATTATCGCTATTCTTTCACTAACCTCTAAGACGACCCACAGAGCAAACAGTAATATAAAACAAAATGAAAACGTGGCCAGATCACAATTAGTTGTCTACTGAGTCTAGTGTGAGCATCATCCTCTTCTAAGACATAGTAATTATGAATTTTGTTCTAAATTTAAAGGCTTAAGTCATGCCACAAGAGACGGGCGGTAGATAACGCCATTGCAATTCAATGGCTAAAATCAAGCAAAAATCGAAAATTGTCACTCAAAATACACATAAATACAAATATACACGTCATCCACACAACGATATCTATTAATATTATTTTTTATATTATATATATTTTTTTATAAATGAGCAAGGAGGGTAGATGATAATTATTAGAAATATGTTACCAAAATTTCAACAGACCAACGTTCAATAGTACTAATGATGGTAAAATCTAAAAACAGCTTTAAAGTAAATAATAAACGCAATATCCTGAGACTATAGGGTAACACGTTGATTCCAAGGAAAAACCGTTATCATGATCACAATCACACCAAGTAGAAATACAATTTGGGCATGTACTTACGTTTTGGTTTCAATCCCACTTCTGAAATGTTGAGGCTAGGAGGCCACAACTCTCAGAATTACTAACTGGCTGGGAAGACTGTACTAAGTGAAACTCAAACTGTGACTTTAGGTTTATTATAAAAGTTAGAACAAAAGTGTACACTGTTTATTAACAATTCAGCAAATTTACTTATTATCTTAACAACTATATCCGTTCAACGTTCCAGCGAGAATGGGCTTGGCGCCCACAGCTGGCTAAAACATTCAAAAGTTCTGGCGGGCAAATCGAGCTCTCTGATTGGCTCACGTAATCTCAATGGCTTCGCCAATCGTCGAGCGATCTATTTCCCCGCCATTGCTTATACCAATAGAATTAATCAAGTGTAGCTACTTCGAAAATGAATCGATTAATATTTATATAAAACAATAACTAAGGAATAAACTTATTTTATCAATTATTAGTTTTAAAGTATAAACGACTATTTCTTAAAATAAAAGAAACAAAACCTAACACCATGTATCATATGTTTTCGGCTAAAATGGCTAATTACACAATAATTTTCATAATTAATAGACATCACTTGATTATCTTTTAGCCAATGTTCTGTTAAACAAATAATATCATATTTGGTTATTTCTAAGAACATTTCTATTTCAAGTAATTTGGAAAAGCAACCTTGAATATTTTGATTAAATAATTTTAAAGTATGTTGCTTTCCTTTATTTGTTAGGTTGCCAGAAGTTACCTTTTTATTATTCAATAATAATAAATGATGATTTGAAGGTGTAACTTCTGTTGTCTCACAACTTAGTTTAAAGTGTTATCCGGAGTGACCTCCACAACTACATTTGAAGAGTTCATAGTCCCTGTTTGTGATCCAGCAGGAAGAGAATACCCTATCTGACTGGTTGTGGCATCTAAGGATGTTGGCATTGTAGGTGGACCCTCCTTCGTACTATATGAAGATTCACAAAAATGTATCCCTATGTTGTTAGTGCAACTAGACAACATAAGTTTGTCACTTAACCTACAGTTTGTTATATTATTATTAGCTATAACCATGTTTATATTATAAGCTATCAACATAGCAATTACATGTCTACATTCTCCAGACAGAGATAAAGTTCTCTGAGTTAACTTAAAACCACTAATAAAGTTATTAGTGTCAAAATATAATAATTTGTCACTATGACAACATGTCAACATATGAATAGTACTATTCAATATATAAATGTGATTGTTTTCTACTTCTGATAAAGTATCAGAGTAAGGAAAGGCACACAGCATGAGCTTTCCTATGTTTAACTTTAATAAGGTGTTCACACCATCCACTATGTCTTTTTTAGTAATACCAGTACTATTACCTAAAAGTAGAACCATTGTACAGTAATGGTCTATGTTTGTATATACAATTCTCTTAATTATTTGTTTAAAACTAATGTTATGGTAACTATGATTGGTAAAACTATGACTAAGGTAATTGTGTAGTATTTTCCCAAAGCCTGAACCTAATTCATCACAAAATAAAATAGTTTTATTAGTTTCCTGTGTATGACACAGGTGTTTGCTGTAAGAGCCAACACCGGTGAAACCATGTCAAGCTGAGGCTGAGGAGATGGTGGTTGGTTGGCACTACTGCAGGAAAGATTATTAGTCAAATTCTCGTACTTCTCAGCATTGTCCTTCACCAGGTCCAGTAGTTCCCCAGCCTCAAACAAGCGTTCACTTAGTTGATGTTGTGACGATTCATACTTTTCAAAAATATCCTTCAGCATGTGTTCTTTGTGTAATAAATCATTATAAAGGAGTTGAATATCCGTGTCATATTTTTTCCTACATTTATCTAGTTCAACAGTACAAATATTTAAGTCTTTTGATAGGGTGACACGTTGCTTTCTAAGGGAAAGATTTAATTTTAAAAGATTTTCTTTCTTGATTGATTTTTGTGACCGTTTAATGAATTTCTTGACTTTAATATATTTCTTTAGTTTTTTGTGACTCATAACAACGGGACATAATGGCATGGTATCATCACCAGTCAAATCGATTGTTACCGCTGGCTCACACACTGATTTTGACCTACTGCCTACCAACTCCTTGAACAGGTTATCGGTGTTCACAGCTTGTTGCCTGACTTTGACCGATTCTGAGTGAGATAGGGCCTTACGGGCATCACACAATTCATGTTGAAGTTCTGTAATTCGGTTTAAAGCTAGTTCGTGGGTGTCACTGCACTCTTGAAATGTTGTTAACTTAAACTCAATGATATTCTAATAAACAGATATGTTATACACTCACAAAACAACCGAAAAAAGTGTTCCGCGGAGCAGTGGCAGCACACATACACACTTTTCATTCATTTTACAATTCACTACAAGTCAAAATGTTAGAAAAGGGATGGCTTGAAAAAACCAACAAGAAAAAAAGAGACAGTTAGTGTTGTCAGTTGCGCGTGAATGTGAACAAACATTATCCTGGCCACCAATCACCGCACCTTGGCATCATAGACTAACAAATTTAACGAGACAGAAGGTACAAACCGCGAGTACATTTATACACGCGGTTTGTACCTATAACAACTAATAAACAGGACTAAAGGTATAATAGAATATATTATATAAAAATATACTATAGAGTAGAAAATATTTATTTTGTAATAAAATTCATTTCTTTGTTCACGAACAAATGCGATCTATTCTTGAAGCCAGATCTCATTGGATAACCTTAACGAAGAAAGGATAATAAATATCTGTTGTCACACTGTTTAATTTCTAATTAAGTATATAGATAATCAAATATAACAAAATTATTAAATATTACAAGGTTAGAAAAAAGAAAACAGAACTGTGGGTAAACAATGACTTTAGTGCCTACGATATCGCATCTGTACTTTTATTCTATGTCCGGAGTGAACACGTCCTTGTCTTACTCACGTGAAAAAATGTATTTCCATTTCTTTCTTTTTTCTAACCTCCAAATATAAGAATATTAGGAAAATAATTGAAATATATAAATAAATCGATGTATATTGCGTAGTTTCATGTGGTATGAGATCCCTTGTGTTTTATTAAATTTGGTATCATAATTGGTACACTTTCTAAATACACAAAATAGCATATTTTTATTTTTTTAGCTGCTTTAACAAAGCGTATGACTCGTCGCCATGCGTGACGCAGACCAAAGGCAATACGTCCCAATTAGGACGTATTTGAATCTTCAAAATTGGGCGCTCATAACATATCTGTTTAATATAATATCATTGCTTAAACTGTAATTGAGTGTGTTGGTCAGCTAAGTCCATGTGTTGTGTATGTAGCTCAGCCAGTTTATTCTTAAGGAAGGTGTTTTTGTCTACTATATTCTTCACTTCCACCTCGCTGTCATCTCTTTCCTGGAGCAACTGTTTACATAAAGCTTTAGAAGCCTCGAGGTCCTTTAGTGTAGCTCTAAGTTTTGCTTCCATCTCTTTGATTGTAGCACTGCGGGTCATCATTTTCTTTAAAATATCAGTCACCTGGAATGTGTGTAATAAAGTGCAGCTAAATGATAGTGAAAAAGAAAATGTTTCTTGTTTATATTAATAGGAGGTAGGTGGTAGGAAAAAAAAAAATGTTTTAAATGAAAATAAGTATTGAGTTGGGAACAGAAAGATAATACGATTAGATGAGGCTGTTAGAATTGAATGTTAAACATAGATAAAGTAAGATGAATAGGTGGGTACAATACCTACAATAGTAACACTTTAAAGTTAAATTTTAAGTTTCTACAAGTTTAGGGCACTTACAAGTTTGCAAGTTTTATCTAAGGTTTATAATTATAATTACATACAAATAATAATAAGCCTATTATGTGTAGTACACTATGAAGTGTTTACTGTCTGGGCGAATGTTTCGTCGTCGATTTTGCTTCCACAACTTGTCAAGCAAAAGGAGACATAAACCGAGCCAGTGTGTGATGGACGTAGCTCAGAGACCTGAGCAGTATTTCGTGATGTTCAGTGGTATGTTAATACAACTTAGATAAAACAAAATACTCCCCGGGTTCGATGATATTTCAAATCCTTCACCCGTTATAGTCGTGACTTGACAGCCGGTTTTTGTTATGCTTATTGTGCGAAGTTTTCGCGACAAAAACACTGCATATGTACTGTACGTAGAACTTATCACTTAATTTTAGTTATATAACACTAATTCACGTAAATTAAAGACTTTTACACATTTTGCAAAATAATAAAACTAAGAGGTCGTTTCAATTCCAAACTAAACCCTTGAAAAGTTTTAGATAACATCGCTCTGAAATTTTTGTTTATCACAAACACTTAAAATATCACGAATTCACGACCTTTGAGATTTTCAAGTCAGGAACGTGTTGAGGTATCGAGTAGAAAATAAATCCATATACACAAGTCTACAGTCTCTTGAAGCTGTGAAAAACTTCTACGTAAACGTGAAAAAAAAGATACGGCCGTTTATACCGCAAAAAACGTATTTTTGCGGTATATACGGCCGTGATAGTGTGAGCCGTGAGAGTGTCGAAATATATTTCGACACTCAACAAAATCAAAATTTACAGGGTACTTCCCGTTTACCTAGAACTATAAAATTTGGCAAGTATTATCCAAAATATAAGAATTGTACGGGTGACCAAATCATGGAATTTGAACGGAATCCTCGGTGGGTGAGTCCGACTCGCACTGGTCCGGTTTTTTATATTGTCTTAATAAAACTGTTGTAAGTCATTCTACCCAATTTGAATTTGATGTTGATTTTCTACCCAAAATAACATTTATCATCTTTGTTGTTGCCATTTGATAGTATGTGGTAGGAATACAATTTTGCAATAGTGTGTCTAATGTGGTCACGGGCAACATCATCAGTAGCTTATCTCACGAAGCGACATGCGCTTTACTTGAGGTCTCCAAGTGTACAAACGCAATGCGGATGTGTGTATATGAACTGATGAATGAAGGATGTGTGTATGCACAGGAAGAGTTCCTGTGCATACACACATCCTTAATTCAGGTACACATCATTCGGTACTGTAAGAGCTGGAACCTGCTGCACCCTTTCGGTACTGGATTGAACTATTACTGCATTAGTGGTGGTTATTTGAATTAAACTCGAATCACTTTATATTATTAAAAAGCACGTCGTCGGCCACTAAAGGCTCCAGATCAAACAATATTTTATTTATTTATTTATTTTATGTTCAGCCTGTATCGTCCTACTGCAGATCAAAAGCCTCCCTTTCTTCTTTTCTTTCTTTCCTCCCTCTCTGTCAACAATACCTTACATATAAAAAATAAAACTGACGCGTTGACTAACGCTAAATACGAAAAGGCTCAATAACGAATCCAGAGTGTTTAGACGAAACATTTAGTCAATGGTTTCGACCAGCATGCAAGCAACCTTTACATGAGTTATGCCTGCTTATGAATAAATGAACGGATAGCTTTGCAACCTGCTACCTAATCCTAGCCAGCAATCCATATTCTAAAGAAGGATGACGCTGGGGATGTCTCTGGAGATCTCTCCAGAGACATCCCCCGCGTCACCCCAACTCATGTTTGCTAATCAAACTCATGATTGTCAAGAGCCACTTGACTCTTCTTACAATGTCATACAAAAATTAGAGTATATACATCATCTAAAAAAACGTTCATGTTTGACAACATGAACGGTTTTTACCACGCGCCCAAAAATCCTCCTGAAACTTGGGTACAGGCCCCCTAGACAAATGATGTACCCAAATCTACATCCTCCCTTCTGGGTGACCTACAAGAGAAACGATCCGAACATCTGCAACCACACACAACTACGTATTGAAGTAGGAATGACCCCAAGACACAATTTCTAAAAAAAATTCAACAAAGTTAAAAATTAAAACTCAATCACCAACTGTGCCAGAAGTATCAACCAAACACACTTTCCAAAGGCAATCATCTCGATGTAGGAATTTACTGTATTAGTGGTGGTTCTTAGAATAAATAATAAAAAATAAAATTAGTTCTTAGAATTAAACTCGAAAATCTTTTAATCACTTTATGAAAGAACACGTCAGCCACTGACAACGCCAGGTCAAAAATACCTACCATAAAAAAATAAGAACCCCGCTACCCAGTCCATGACAATAGATAGGTAAGTCAGAAGTTTGTGTGTATGTGACGTTACTCGTCTTCACGCACACATTCACAACGTGTGAATTGCATTTTGAATACAATAAATAAAGCGCATGTCGCTTCGTGAAATAAAAACAATTTTAAAAACTAAAACGTCAAATAATTAAATAAATTATGACTTAGATTATGCATTTAGTATTTACAATATCTATTCAAATTAATTTGTTACGTAGAAATATTAGGTTTTCACGATTACTATCTATTATAATAAAACAATTGTTAAAGGATCAACTGTCGTATTTTAATATTTTTTTGAAACAATTTATAATAAAATAAGTTGACCTACTGCCTACACGACACGCTTTCCTGTACTGTGACACTGCGCTCGGTTTTGGGTTCATATAAATTCACGCTGGCGACGTGTGCGCACGGCTCGCTTTGCGTAAAGGATATTAGCGTTAAATGCCTACTTCGCTCGGTCTATCTGGCCTTAAGTCTTACATGATAATTAGGATAATTATGAGAGTATGGGATTATACTGACTAACATCTGCAGAGTCGGCAGATGACATAATGATGTAACTTTGTTCATTTAGATACGACACTGAGTAATGAGACTTGGTCAGAGATTTAACACTGAATACATTACTAACGGAATAATATACCACAAGTAGTACTCTGCAAACCGAATTTCGATTACGGCAGCAAATGCGAATAGAGACTCGCCAAGTCCGTAAGAGACGATATAGTGCTAAAATGTGTTATCAAACACATTTACACTCTCTTTCCACACTCGTAAAGTTCAATGGGACGGCAATAGTAGGTTGTATGACAAGGGAGCAAAATAATATTTTTACGGCGAGGGCGCTATTTTGAATCCAGAGATTCTTAAATAGAATCCTGAACGTAGCGAGGGATTCAAAGTACATTGGCTGAGGGAAAAATACTTTTTCTTCTGGAGTCATTTCCTCAACTTTTCATCTCCTTCTATGAGAAAATATTTCTCCCGGAAATTCGTAGGTACTTTTGTATGACGTTATTAGCTTCTACTTTTATTGTTTCAGGAGTCAATGCACTATCACTTTCAGAACTCGACGTAGAACTATTTTTTTTGCAAAATACAATAAAGTCCGTACCTATTACAAGAACAGTGAAGTAAATCGCGTGCTTTTGTTTTTTTTTTTAGTTACCGCGCCTCCCCGCACCGTACAGTCAACACTTACAGCCAGTAATTTATACAATTTGCGTCCAGTGGAGTCCAGTGGAGAAAAGAGCTACTTTGCTCCCGCTTATAGAGGAACAAAACGACACTTTTCGAATAGAAGGGATGAAAATATTTTTTTTGCAAATGTTTTTTTTTTATAAAGCATTAAAACATAGTGACACTATACTTAAGTTGCCCGTCGTCCGTATGGTGTCGGTCGTAGGTGGGTGGGGGGTAGGTATATATAATATATATGTATACTTAGTATGGCCATAAATATTGTTACAATTAAAAATAAGAAAGATATCACATTTGAATTTGGAATCTGTCATTTTTATACGATTGTTCGTTGAGTTTTCTAATTTTCGCGCCAATTCATTGTACAATATTATGCGATATTAAAATGGAGTGGGGTGTGAAAGAGAACCGAATCGCTGTGATTGCATTACACAAAGTTGGTATGGAGCCAAATGCAATTTTTCAAACTCTCCATACGCTGTGTATTAGTCAAATGTTTGTGTACCGGGCTATTAATAGGTACAACGAGACCTCCTCTGTTTGTGACAGAAAAAGATCTGGCCGTCCACGTAGTGTTCGTACGAAAAAGGTGGTCAAAGCAGTAAGGGAAAAAATTCGAAGAAATCCAGTCCGAAAGCAAAAGATTTTATCTCGGGAGATGAAGATAGCACCCAGAACCATGTCGCGTATTTTAAAAGATGACTTAGGACTTGCAGCCTATAAGAACTGCACTGGTCATTATTTAACTGATAATTTTAAAAAGTATAGGGTGGTAAAATCGAAACAACTACTGAAGGGAGGTCACAGAAAAATTTTGTATACGGATGAGAAAAACTTTACAATTGAGCAACATTTTAACAAACAAAATGACCGTATTTATGCTGAAAGCTTGGTGGGGTGTTAGCTATGAAGGAGTGACTGAGCCATATTTTTGTGAAAATGGTATCAAAATATCGGCACCAGTGTATCAAGATACTATTCTTGAGAAGGAAGTTAAGCCCCTGAACAACACCATGTTCAATAACCAAGTATGGTCCTTCCAACAAGACTCGGCGCCGGGTCATAAAGCTCGGTCCACGCAGTCTTGGTTGGAAGTGAACGTTTCGGACTTCATCAGAGCTGAAGACTTGCCGTCGTCTAGTCCCGATCTTAGCCCGCTGGATTATGATTTATGGTCAGTTTTAGAGAGTACGGCTTGCTCTAAACGCCATGATAATTTGGAGTTCCTAAAACAATCCATACGATTGGCAGTGAAGAATTTTCCCATGGAAAGAGTGCGTGCTTCTATTGATAACTGGCCTCAACGTTTAAAGGACTGTATTGCAGCCAATGGAGACCACTTCGAATAAGCTTTTTATGTTTTACATTGTTTTGTATTTATGTAATTAACTAACACACTGTAAAAGTAATAAATATTATTTGCAATAAAAAAATTTTTTTTTTCTTCGTGACAATATTTATGGCAAGACTAGGTATATATTTATGATATTTATAAAGTACATAATATGTATTATAAAATGCTATGCAATAGCTTTACCGCGGCAGTCCCCGAGTGACACAGTGCTTTTTTTTATTTTACCTTTATTTGTGCCATCTCTATATGTGTTGAAGCCATTTCAGAACGTAGCTACTGTCACAAACGTCAACGTCAACACATCGCGCAGGCGCGAGCGTTTTCGCGCTATTGCGTTGACAGCCACGGACTAAACAATACTATATCATATTAATTAATTGTACTGAGCAAAAATAACGCCATTATATTGTACCTAACTAAACTCCAAGTAAATTAAACTACAGTGGTGATATGAACCAGAGTTTTATTAAGTCTGTGGCCTACTAGATATCAACCCTTCATTTGGTGACCCCGACGTGATCCGACCTAAGAAAGATACGAAAGTTTTCGTCTCAACGGGTTGGTCATTCGAATTGGAACGAACTTTGAAGAACAAAGGAACGCAAACCTCGAGAAACTAGCCAGCCAGCAACTGCAGCCATCATTTCCGAGGGAAGTGCATCTATCTTTCCACTTTCTATCCTTTGATCTCAATCCTGTGCTTTAATTTGTGTAGACATCGTTGGTAACTCCGATGACTATATCAAAAGTACGTTACCGCAATTTGAAATAGGTATAAAACATTGTCAACTGCGGCTTAAACCACATAAATCCTACAAATAGTGTTAATACAGTTGTTCTTAATTGTATTATCCAATTATTAACCTATTTTCAACGATCGTCGATCGATTTGTATTTCTAAAAATCTACGTCTACCCACTAGTACTCCCTAGTGATTATAGTGTCGACTGTGTCGAGTCATTATTCATCCTAATCCAAGGCATTTCTCTTTCATGTACACAATAATACATTCTTACGTAAAGTTGTCGGTATTTCAGATCCACTCCGGGATTAGGCTTGCGAGATTTTAACGATAAATCCGCTGTGTCGATCTGTGCATTCCAACTAGCACCGTGTCGATCACCGTGCGACTGAGCGCGACGTCGGCCGTGAAACCGGTTTGTTATCTTCGCAAAGGAGTATCGTAACGTACCTTTTCATTGTTTATTTTGTTATTATTCTATTAACAGTAATTTATACTTGTTTGTTTACGTGTTTGCGCCGGCATCATGTTGGATTTAAAGGACTTGATTAAACAGAGAGGCAATTTAAGGGCTCGTCTAACATTATTTGAAAAATTCATAGAATCAAGTAAGTTAGATATTAAAGAATTACCTCTAAGATTAAATAAGCTACGAGACCTGTCTTGCACCTTTGATGACATTCAATCGCAAATTGAAATGTTGGATGAAGACTCGGATAAGCAAATTAATGAGCGTGAAATCACAGAAAACATATTCTTTAAGTTGATTGCTAAAGCTCAGTCCATGTTAGACATCTTAGAGAAAGATCAAGGCAAATTTGAGTCCTCATCAAACTCAACATCTAAAATATCACATGGTTTAAAACTACCACCGATCAAGATTGCTACATTTAATGGTGAATCAACTAAGTGGCTTTCCTTTAGGGATGTATATTTATCGCTAATTCATAATAATGAAAATATTGATGATGTGAACAAGTTTCATTATCTTAAATCTTACCTAGAGGGCGCTGCTTCTTCAGTCATAAGTTCTGTATCTATATCATCAAACAACTATTCAATCGCTTGGGATTTACTATGCCAGCGATATGATAACAAACGTCTTTTAATAAATGAACACATTAAGTGTTTATTCTCAATTGAAGCTTTACATAAGGAATCGGATGTTGGCCTACACAATTTAATTGATTGTTTATCTAAAAATCTAAGTTCGTTGAATTTACTAGGGGAACCCACAGACAAGTGGGATACACTTATTATTTACCTGGCCTCAACTAAATTGGACAGCATAACTGCCAGGAAATGGGAGGAATTTAGGAGTGATAAGGACTCACCAACTTTAGAACAATTTTATTATTTTCTTCGCAAACGAGCTACGGTTATGGAAACAGTTAATGTTGGTAGGATTGTTAAAAATGAAAAACGTCACAGTTTGCCCAAAACAAAATCATTTATTTCATCTGCTGTTGATTCCTCTTCCAATAAAAAACAGTGTGTTCTCTGTAAACAAGATCATAAGTTGTATGAGTGTAACAAACTTAAATCTCTTCCTGTTGAGGAACGAATCTCACAAATTGCATTGTTAAAGGTATGCACTAACTGTTTACAGGGAGGCCATAAGGCATTCCAGTGTGGGCTAAGTGGCTGTAGAATATGCCGGAGAAGGCACAACAGTCTCCTACACAAACAATTCCCTGTACAGAATACACAGCAGAATGAACAGTCATCATCTACTTCTACATCTTGTACTATATCTAATGGTGATAATAATTCAAAGAAAATTGAAACTAACTTACCTATATTGGCCTCCGCTGCAGCGTCTGGTCCCTCCACATCCATTTCCATGTCTGCTATCTCCTCTAATCAAACTCTTCTGTCCACTGCGTTGGTCAAGGTGACAGTCGATGACAAAATATTTATTTTGAGGGCTTTGCTAGATTGTGGCAGTCAAACATCCTTTATAAGTGAGAAAGCTCAGAAAAAGATAGGTATCTGTAAAGAAAAAAATTATTATCATTGTGTTTCTGGGTTGGGCAATACAGTATTAAATGTTACAGAGCATTGCAATTTAGAAATACACTCTATGTACAAATCATTCAGCAGGCCTGTAAAATGTTTTGTTTTACCTCAAATTACTGACAATTTGCCGCATACTGCAGTTTGTGTACAGGAATTAAGCATTCCTAGAAAAATTCAACTCGCTGACCCTAAGTTTTATTTACCAGACGAAATAGATTTATTGCTAGGCGCTGATATATTTTGGGAACTGATTCAAACTGCTAGAATTAGTTTGGGTTCACAAAGGCCATTACTACAAAAAACTCACCTAGGGTGGATAGTGGCTGGTCCCATGGGGGGAAGCCCCTACAATAGTAATAATCAAAAAGTACACTGTCATTTTTCGCATGAAATTAGAGATCAATTAGCTAAGTTCTGGGAACTTGAAGAGATTCCTCCGAACATTGGTCATGATGGTAACGATTGTGAGAAGTTGTTTAGCGACACTACATTTCACCTTAGTGATGGCAGATTTTGTGTTCAAATTCCACTTAAGAATTCTATAGACATGTTAGGTGATTCGTATGGTATGGCTGAAAAAAGGTTGTTTCAACTTGAGAAGAAATTTAAAAAGAAACCAACTTTGAAACAACAATATTCTGATTTTATTCGCGAGTATGAAAGCTTGGGTCATATGACTAAATTAAGCAGCAAACCTGCATTTGCTTGTTATCTCCCGCATCATGCAGTAATACGAGAAACTAGTGAAACCACTAAACTGCGTGTGGTTTTCGACGCCTCAGCAAAAACATCTACTGGAGTATCGTTCAACGACATACAACATGTCGGACCAGTAGTGCAGGATGACCTCTTTTCAATTCTGTTGAGGTACAGACAACATCAGTATGTGGTCTCTGCTGATGTGGAAAAAATGTACCGCCAAATATTGGTGGATCCAAGTCATCGAATGTTGCAACAGATTTTATGGCGCGACGATCCGTCAGATCCGATTGAGATTTTCCAATTAAATACCGTGACATACGGAACGGCTTCGGCTCCATTTCTAAGCACGAGGTGTTTGGTACAGCTCGCCAAGGAATGCAAGGAAGATAGAATATCAAACATAATAAAAAATGACTTCTATGTCGACGATTTCCTTTCAGGGGCTGAAACTGAAAGGGAGTTGCGGAGTATCATAGAGTCAGTAACTGAAACGCTCAATTCAGCTTGTCTTCCTCTACGCAAATGGCGTACGAACTCACCATCCGCAATTAATGACGATTTAAACCCGTCATCAATAAAAAACTTTGATTTAAGTTCTCAAACTTCTAGTGTGTTAGGCTTGAAATGGGACCCGGCCCAAGATGTCTTCCGTTTTTCAGTTGACATACAACGTGAACTAGTCGCAACTAAGCGCTCCATTTTGTCCAACTCTGCTAAGTTATTCGACCCATTGGGTTTGCTCGGTTTATGTACTATTGTCCCAAAAATAATACTACAAAGGCTATGGCTATCTAATTTAGATTGGGATGAACCTGTAGATAATGCTATACAAAAGGAATGGACAAGTTTTCTAAGCAATTTGGAAACTCTTTCTAAAATTGAAATTCCTAGATGTGTTCTAATTAGCGAACAAAATATAATTGAGCTTCACTCATTCTCAGATGCTTCCCAAGTTGCCTATGCTTCTGCGATTTACCTCCGCTCGGTTGACAGTTCCGGGCGTACTCTCGTTAGGTTACTTTGTGCTAAAACTAAGGTTGCACCAGTAAAGCCCGCAACCATACCTAGACTCGAGCTGTGTGGTGCCTTGCTTTCCGCACGCCTGAGTAATAAGGTTTTAAAGGCGCTACGTTGTAAAATTGACTCAGTCTTTCACTGGACGGATTCAACGGTAGTCCTGGGTTGGTTATCCGCCCAGGCTTGTAATATGAAACCCTTTGTGGCGACTAAGTCACACACTTGGAGACATGTTCCTGGCGATACAAATCCTGCAGATTTAGCGTCTAGAGGATTAAATCCTAAGTCAATTAATTTAGCTAAACTGTGGTGGGAAGGTCCAATGTTTTTATCTGAGGACTCTAGTGAGTGGCCTCAGACTATGAATAGCAAAAATATTCCTGAGTTGCCTGAAATCAAAACTAATAAAAAGATAACTACAATTACGTTGCAATCTACAGCAGCTCGTCCTAGGCTGGTAGATTTTGAAAGATTTTCTAGTTTCGCTACTATGCAGAGATCCATTGCCTATGTCCTACGTTACATAAATTATAAGCGATATAAAAGGGCAAAGGTTACTACTGGTCCATTCACACCTGGTGAATTGGATGCAGCACTAAATGTTTTAATAAACCAACATCAACATGAATGTTTTCCTAATGAAATTAAATTGATTAAAAATAAACGTGACTTACCGTCGAAATCCAATTTGTTATCTCTCACTCCATTCCTAAATGATGATGACATACTCTGTGTAGGCGGCCGCATCCAAAATTCAAATGAAACCTGCAATAAAAAGCATCCCATATTATTAGATACTAATCATAACTTTACTAAATTATTGTTCATTCATTACCATAAAACACTTTTGCATTGCGGTCCTCAATTGCTACTTAACGATTTAAGAAATAAATACTGGCCCTTGAAGGGTAGAATATTAGCCAGAAGAACTGTAAACAATTGTAAATTATGTAGAATCATAAAGGCTAAAAGCGTTAATCCTCTAATGGGAAACTTACCTGCTTCAAGAGTTACTCCTAGTCTTCCGTTTCAAGTAAGCGGTGTTGATTTTGCAGGGCCATTCTACATCACCGATCGCAAAGGTCGTGGGTGTAGAATCACAAAATGTTACATGTGTCTATTCGTCTGCTTTAGCACAAAGGCTGTGCACTTAGAAGTAGCAAGCGACCTTACTTCCGATGTCTTTATTTTGTGCTTGAGGCGTTTTATATCCCGCAGAGGAAAGCCCTTAGAATTGTACTGCGACAACGGGACAAATTTTGTCGGTGCAAACAACGAATTAGCAAAATTTCTAAAGTCAAGCAATGAATGCGTTACCGGTTTTGCTGCCGACGAAGGCATAACGTTTAAATTTTCGCCAGCTTACTCTCCCCACTTTGGTGGGCTTTGGGAGGCAGGCGTTAAGTCTGCGAAATACCATACAACTAGGATTTTAGGTGATAAACACCTTACGTTTGAGGAGTTATCAACGTTGTTTGCGCAGATTGAGGCAATCCTCAACTCACGTCCGTTAAGCCCCCTATCATCTGATCCCAATGACCTAAATCCTTTAACGCCTGCGCACTTCCTGATCGGCAAGCCATTAACTTCATTCCCATCGGAAGCATTAATTAATGATAACATCAGCAGACGTGACAGATACCGAAGTCTAGATCAAATGCGGCAACATTTCTGGGAAAGATGGAGAAACGAGTACATAAGCGAACTCCAGCAAAAACAGAAATGGCGGATCTCTCAAAAGGGACTTCAGGAAGGCGACTTAGTTATCATCAAGGAACCAAACATTCCGCCATTGAAATGGCGTATGGCGCGCATCTCCAAGCTGTATCGTGGGACTGATGGAACAGCACGAGTGGCAGATGTCTACACGTCAAGGGGCACCTTCCGTCGAGCTGTCCATAACCTGTGCTCGCTACCCGAGCCGTAATCTCGTCTTACACTTCAACTGCAGAACCTCGAGACCCTGAAGCGTTCGAGGGGCGGGAAGATGTTGAAGCCATTTCAGAACGTAGCTACTGTCACAAACGTCAACGTCAACACATCGCGCAGGCGCGAGCGTTTTCGCGCTATTGCGTTGACAGCCACGGACTAAACAATACTATATCATATTAATTAATTGTACTGAGCAAAAATAACGCCATTATATTGTACCTAACTAAACTCCAAGTAAATTAAACTACAGTGGTGATATGAACCAGAGTTTTATTAAGTCTGTGGCCTACTAGATATCAACCCTTCAATATGTTAGGAGGCCTTTGCTTAGTAGTGGGACCATAATTATAGGCTGATATTATTTAAACAGCACACACACGGACTAGAAAAAGAAGAAGGACTCCGCGCCGCGCGTATCACCCTAAGTAAGCCAGACCGTTCGTACAAGCATGACTCACGCACACATTTACATCATGTCACGGACTAGAAAAAATTTATTCCGCGCGGAAAGTACCGACTACCGACCGTACCGATTTATGTGTGCGTCTCGGTCCGGCGTACTTTAGGTGCTTCACTTGATATGCGTGGCGTGGAGTCCTTCTTTCTAGTCCGTGTGCACACACTAGAAACAAAATAACAATGCTAATTTCAAAATATCTACGTCACTGAGCTTGAGAAAAAAAAATGTTTATTGGTAAAACGAGGTTTGGTATATTAAAACATTTTTGATTGGATTCTCCTTTAAGGCAAACAGTGCCTATGTTAGGGAGAGTCCGCTCCAACATAGATAGCAATGCGTCGATGTTGAGTAAGCTGCCAACTCCAAGAATCGTGAGCTTACAACTCATCTCAAGCTCCTTTCCCCTAAATTCAGCGAATATTTTTTTTAAAGAATATACAAAATCCATTTAAGAGGCAAATCCAAGCAACCCTAAAGGATCAGCAAATATAAAATTATAATAACGTAATTTTTAATAATGTATGCACACAAAATTACTTTTTCTTTTTTTAATTTTAATATCCAGATATAAGTTTTGAGACAATGACTGATGTATAGGTATCTATTGTATCTGTGTTGCTTTGCTAATTAGTTTTAATTACTTTTAATTGTAATCTGTGGAGAACGTAGTGGCTAGCATGATTGTTAAAATGTAATATTTAGATATTAAAACTATTTCTGATTGTGCTACTTTTTGTTTTCCCTTAAATAAATAAAATAAAATATTAGCAGATTTTCCGTATTTTGTCAACTTTGAATGCCAAGCTGTTTGGAACGCGTACGCCTTGGTGGTTTTATATTTATACAATCTTGATTCGGTGGTACGCAAAATTGATACTATAAAATGTCTATCTGCTTATGCACATCTAGGTTTCTCGTCAAAGTATCATCTTAAGTCATACTTTTAATTGCATATCAAAGTTTTATCATTTTAACTTTTCAAGCTTCGTAAGGCATATTTTTTTCGCATTAATAATTTGTTAGAAACATCCATCGTAGGAAGGAAGAGAACCGAGAAAATTTGTGCGCCATGGAGGAGGCTTATGTTTAACAGTGGACCAAAAGTAAAGTAAAGTGAAGTGATCATCATCACTTCAGCTTACTTTTGATGATCTATCGTAGCTCTATCTGAATGTTTTCATTAACTAATTGAAGAATGGTGGAGTAAGGCTATCTATTATTAACACCGTCACGTGTTACGTCAGACATTCTAGAATTGTGTTAAATCTTTGCAAGCTACGCACCTTTAAGACACTAACGAAGTAGATTTATAAATGAAATAAAACCTTTGTTGGATTGAGAAAGACATTGTGTATAGTAATTGGTATCTTTGTCAGGTAAGCAAGGGAAATTGATTAATTGAAAGAAAACTTAAAAATATTAACAATAATATTATGTACATAATATATTACCAATAATAACAATAATAACAAACAAATATTAACAATAATATTATGTACATAATATTATTGTTAATATTTTAAAGTTTTTACGGCAAAGGAAATAAGTAACCAGTCACGCACACTACAAAACTATATTTCTGCTGTACGTACTACTCGCAATGACAGCTACGCACACATCGCATTCGTAGAGTGAGTGCGCTATCGTCTTCTAAATGATAGTATAACATAATTTCGCATCAAATTCTGAAGCGTTCGTAGCCCAACGAATAAGTCGTAGTACTGCTAGTTACTACTGTGTGAGTGCGAATCTCTGAAATTATGATTCTTTTTGCGATACAAAATTTTACGCAAAAGCAATTCCTTTTGTTAAGAAATGGTTTTATTTATTTAAAATACTTAGCTTAAATAAATAAAACCATTTTTAATAAAATATCTTTATTTAAAAATAAAAGAACATCACAAGTTAACATGCATTTATTGTAAATGAAACAGTATTTATTTTATTTAGAACATACCCATCACATCTTATTATATAATTATTTATTAAACAATGGGCGGAGTGAATAAACATGTCACATAGATAAAAAATATAATCAGATCCAGTAACAATAACATCATTCACACTCCAGTACCGCCGACTTATTTTATTATGGCTAAATTAGCTGTGAAAGCATTGAGAATGATAGTATTGAGTATTTATTAACATAAGAATTAAATATAAAAGTAAAAATAAAAACATATATAAATAATTATACAATATTGTAATTCACCGGTATCGAGAACAGTATTACCAACACAGCTTTTAGGACAATAATAGATTACAATACGAATGTCTGTTTAAAGATAGTTATAGATGTTAATAAGTCGGCGGTGATTTTCGATATCACACTTTCTCAAGATAATCCGTAATTAATAATAATAGGGGATATTTTATATACTTATTAAAAAATAATGATATTTAAAAATATTGAACTCAGTTTATCGTTCTCCTTTTTTTCTCCATAGTATTTTTCGTATCTGATATGAAACATTATTCATAGTAAATATGATGACTTTGTTTTGCCAATTCAAGTGCCGACATTCCTTCGCAAAGCGAACGCGTTGTTGACGGTGCACAGTAGATAATAAAATTTCGGCGGCGGTTTGCAACATGTCAAACCGATCGCCCGCAGGTGGTTCCGTATAGTTTGCATAGTGACGTTGTGCGCTGCTGTAATGTTATGCTGGTCTTAGCAAATGGATCTGATGTATGGGGGGCAACAATCTCACGGTGCCGAGGCGAAGCATTTGTGTAAGCCAATGGTGTTGGTCCAGACAGGCGACGTCGATAGTTTATTTAGCCTGTCTCAGCGTCACGATGCACAGTCGAACACACACATCCACCATTGAACGGTTTTTTTCTACAACAAAAGTGAAAATAATATTAGAACTAAATACACCGTCCAAATTATAAATTAAGAAATAAAAATTACACAATATGAAAACAATGCAGAGAATATATTTTTATTATATAAACACAATTTATATACTTATAAATATATAATATGGTTTATTCAAAAACATACTAATAAATTTATATAATATAATTATGACACTTATTATTTACTATATTAGTTTACACATACACACAATCTCATTATTCATTTATTGTGTAATAAGTTTTAACCAATATTTTCATACATTATTTAGAATCCTTTTTTTAATTATTTTCAATACATGCAAATTTATTTTTTAAATATATTAGGAAATATAATAATATATAAAATCATTTGAGAAAATATATTTTATTATTATCTCTTATTCATTTACAAACATATTCTCTTCTCTCTCTCTCTCTCTCTAAAATATTTCATTACAAAACACTGATAAAAAAAAACTACTGTTATAATACTGTGTAATACGAAAAACCAGACTAAATTACATTTAAAAACTTTTAAATAAAAATTAAATTTAAAATTTAAAAAACCCCCAACGCGAAACATAAAAGCAATTATTTAAAAAGTAAAAAATAATATCTTTTGTTGAGCCATCAAATGTTTGTTCGTTGAAATGGCGCTATAATGCCGCGGCGGGGTACCGCGTAAGTCAAATCTCATTGCAAATCCATGAGTTCGCTATTTTACCTATTTAGTTATTGCTGTCTTAGCGGTACCCCGCCGCGACATTATAGCGCCATTTCAACGAACAAACATTTGATGGCTCAACAAAAGATATTATTTTTTACTTTTTAAATAATTGCTTTTATGTTTTGCGTTGGGGGTTTTTTAAATTTTTAATTTAATTTTTATTTAAAAGTTTTTAAATGTAATTTAGTCTGGTTTTGAGAAATTGTAGATACGTCTAAAGTTGTATTTCGTCACATGGTTCTTTTTTGATATTAAAGATATCACCCTAAGAATGCGTTTGGTATATATAATTCGCCATTTTGTGGTGCCGGTCATCTTGGCTTTGAAATGTGTTAAGTATTCTACTAGTGAAGCCCTTTCATTTGTTACCCATATTGATGGAGTTGTGAAAAAATATGTGATTAGCTATTTTGTAGCGGCGGCCATCTTGGACCGATTTTCATCAAACATAGCTAAGAACACTCTTGACTAATTCACCTTTCAAATAAAAAAAACAAAAGCAAAATCGGTTTATCCGTTCGGGAGCTACGATGCCACAGACACACACACACACACACACACACACACACACACACACACACACACACACACACACACACACAGACACGTCAAACTTATAACACCCCGTCGTTTTTACGTCGGGGGTTAATAATGATATTTTTATATCAAATATCGATGTAGGGAATGTTTATGCAGTTAAAAAATAAATACTCTGGTGTTATTTTCTATTATTTCCAACTATTCACACAACATCTTATTGAAATTACTGGGTCACGGTGACATAATAAATAACATTGTTATTAATAATAATTTTACTCACCGAAATCATTAGGCGTCTTGCGATTTCACTAACAGAAATGTTTTGCATCTGCAAAACAATAATCTGAGCTTTTAGAATATAGTTAAATGATGCATGGTCCAAGTTAAGCAATTTATAACAATCATAAAATTCGAAGTGTAAGTAATAAAGAAGGAGTTTATGTGTAGTTGCTAATGCAGACTGATTTATACATAAGTTCACAATTGAAGGCAGGAATATATTTTAAAAGCGGGTAGTCGGCTTCTAAACTAGCAAATAATTATAAGTAGGCAAGAAACTTGTAGTAGATTCTCAAAATAGTCAGATAATGGTTTTATTCAGTTAGTATATTAACTCTAAATTACAAAATCTCAAAAACAATATTTTAGTAAACTCTTGGTTCGAACTTAACCATTTGTTACTACAGGTTGGTTGCTTACCAGTTGCGCCACGAGAGCAACTGACTTATAGCGCGAAATCATGTTATACTATCATTTAGTAGACGTTAGCGCTACGAGTTACATGTTTGCGTGGCTGTCATGGTGAGCAGTACGTACAGTAGCGATATAGTTTTATTGTGTGCGTGACTGGTTACTTATCTCCTTTGGCGCCCGTACAAGTGAAAAGAGGGAACTCATAGGGCATCAAAAAACTCGTCCACATCGCTCGGGACACGTGCCCAGTAGGCTGGCCGCCTATTGACAGCCTTCTTTGGCCAAAGAATAGGCCAGCCTTCGGGGCACGTGAAGAGTCAACCAGCCGCTTGGTGATGTCCCGAAAAACAATATGAGTAGTGAATTAAAACTAAAACAAAAAAGTATCAAAAAAAGCCCTCGCAACAAATACCTAGTCTTGCCATAAATATTGTCACGAAGAAAAAAAAAAAATATTTTTTACTTTTACAGTGTGTTAGTTTAATACATAAATATAAAACAATTTAAAATATAAAAAGCTTATTCGAAGTGGTCTCCATTGGCTGCAATAGAGTCCTTTAAACGTTGAGGCCAGTTATCAATTGAAGCACACACTCTTTCCATGGGAAAATTCTTCACTGCCAATCGTGAGAGCAAGAGCAAGCCTTACTCTTTAAAACTGACCATAAATCATAATCCAACGGATTAAGGTCGGGACTAGACGACGGCCAGTCTTCAGCTCTGATGAAGTCCGAAACGTTCACTTCTAACCAATACTGCGTTGACCGAGCTTTGTGACCCGGCGCCGAGTCTTGTTGGAAGGACCATACTTGGTTAATGAACATGGTGTTGTTATGGGGCTTAACTACATTCTCAAGAGAGAGTGCGAGAGAGTATCTTGATACACTTGTGCCGATGTTTTGATACCTTTTTCACAAAAATATGGCTCAGTCACTCCTTCATAGCTAACAGCCCACCAAACCATCACTGAAGTCGGATAATGCCCACGTTGCACTCTGTCGACTAATTAGGAAGCTTCCTTAGAGCTTTGAGCATAAATACGGTAATTTTATTTGTTAAAATGTTGCTCAATTGTAAAGATTTTCTCATCCGTATACAATATTTTTCTGTAGTTGTTTCGATTTTACCACCCTATTCTTTTTTAAATTATCAGTTAAAAAATGACCAGTGCGTCTCTTATAGGCTGCAAGTCCTAAGTCATCTTTTAAAATACGCGACATGGTTCTGGGTGCTATCTTCATCTCCCGAGATAAAATCTTTTCCTTTCGGATAGGATTTCTTCGAATTCTTTCCCTTACTGCTTTGACCACCTTTTTCGTACGAACACTACGTGGACGGCTAAGTATAAGATTTGCAAGAGATGTCTTTTTCTTTCTTTTTGATGTCTGGAGGATGTCGTTATGGTCAAGTGGTTAAGGCCCCGCCTCTCGAAATTGAGGTTGTGGCTTTGAATCCGGGGCAAGTGTTCATTGTGACTGCAGAGGTCATGTGAGATTTATGGCTAGGAGAAAATAATCCATATTAATATTATAAATGCGAAAGTGAATTCGTCTGTATGTTACGCTTTTCCGGCTAAAATACGGTATCGATTTTGAAGAAATTTGGTACTGACTAAGGGCTTTTACACAAAACTGTGCAGAAATTTGCTGAGTGAAAGTATGTTACGACGGGCTACGAGCTCTCTCTCTCTCTCTCTCTCTCTCTCTGTGATGTGTGCGATGCGACGTCGCGTCGCAGTTTTGTATACAAGCCCCGAGCTTGCGGTTTTACGAATAAAGGATATAAGGTTTTTTAATCGTCACGGCTTTGTCTGTATTCGCAATAAACGACATTCACGCGGACAATGTCGCGGTCAAAAGGTAGTTGACTAATAAGATTATCTACAAAATTGCGCCTTGGCAATTTAAATACTTCGGCCATCTGGTAACAGATTCCCTGAGAGTCCGGGCCAATCTGCAGGCCCACAGGTTCTTTCGATGGCAGTCGTAGTTAAAATAGCCATTTTTAAGGCATATTGCACAGCACTGTACTCGGGGGCCCTGTGGTTCAGATATACCCAAAGGGCTTACAATGCTCTGCGTATCTAATATAAAAATGTATTCAGGGTGCTGCTGCGATTGCCACGTTTCTGCAATGCGTCAGAGATATTTGTGTATATAAATTATTAGCGCCGTTTTCTTATGAACTTACTACAAGGCTCGGCACGAACGAGCCACCTATTACTGCCGCTGCTGCAAATGTGGCGATGGCGACAGCCACTGGTGTTCGGAGGCCTAGTTAGAGATAGAATTATTGGTCAGTGGGTCGTCTTAAGGGCGGAGTTTTTTTTATTTCCTAGGTGTTCTACTGAGATAAGTAGAACAAACTATAGAACAGATGGTAACGATTCAAGAGAGGGTGGGAGGGGCGCGGCAGTGGTGGTCAGTCGCGGACTCTGCTGTATCGTGTGGCCGCCAAAGGTCACACGTGTGCGGCGCGCGGCGAGTCTACAAGCAAAATCGTGTGAGCTGCTTGTCGCTGGCCATCGGTGGCTGAGTATGGCTAAAAAATTAGACTAGAATGATTCAGTCTAAAGAATTTTTTGGGGATGGAAGTCTCTACAGTTGCCCAAATGGATTTGCACAGTTGTACAGCATCCATGCGGCTTCGGTACTTCAGCAACCACAAAGCACGTGCTTCCAGTTGCTTATGCATTATTGACTGATAAAATGGAAGAGTCATATACAATCCTATTTTCTATGGTCCGTTCTCAAATACCCGAATGGTTCCCTAAAAAATTTCGCTGTGATTTTGAAATTGCTGCCAGCAATGCTATTTCATCGATTTTCACAGATGTCCAGATAGTAAAATGTTTCTATCATTTTACAAATTCACAATGGAAAAAGGCAAAAAAAATGAAAATAGAAAGCAAAGATGGAAAAAGAGTGGTCGGATTATGTGCTGCACTTGCGTTGCTACCTGAAAAAAGAAATTGATGAAGGTTGGTATTAGATAAGATCTGATTGTCCTGAAACACCAAAAATTTAAAAATACCTTCAATATTTCGAGTCTACATGACTAAAAAACCAAACATTTCGAATACAGTGGTCTGTATATGGGCAAAGGCATCGAACTAGTAATGTTGTACAAAGCTGGAATGCTTAACTTAATAAATTCATGAAAAGACATAGTCCATTACCAAATTCTCGTTTGCTCAAAACACTATTACACAAAGAAAGTAATTCCTCCGAAATACCATCACCTCGCCGGAGTGAATTAATATATAGAGACGAATTCATTCAAAAATGTCAAATGGAGTTAATTTACGCTGAAATAGATGTTGTTTCGAACTCTAAACGTTTAAATTGAAGTGGTCAGTTGGACTGATCTTCCTATAAGAAGTCGGGACCACACCACCACAAATGTAACCCTGGCAGAGCAGTTATATCCACGCCACGAGATATAAGATCTGCTGGGTTCTTCTCTGTTGGGACATGACGCCAAGTACAGTTTCCCGCCTTATCTAGAATCTCAGCAACGCGGTTGCGTACAAATGGCTAAAGTTTAGAAGGCAACATCTTTAACCATCCCAATACTATGGTCGAGTCAACAATAAACCCGATCGAACTTTACTCGAAGTGATTTGACCACCTTCTCACAAACACGGGCTCCCACTACGGCACCACACAGTTCCAACCTTGGAATCGTGGTAGGTTTAATCGGCGCCACACGACTTTTGCCTATTAATAAATAAGCGGACCATGCATTCACCATCACTGCTGACACTACGGACATAGGCGCACGCACCGTACGCGCGCTCAGATGCATCCGTGAATACATGGAGCTCTAATGTCTGATACGTAACGGACATAACAAAACGTGGGATACGTAAATTATTTAGAAGAGAAAGATCCTTAACAATAACATTAAAAGTTGTGTTGAGTTCCAGAGACAACGGTTCATCCCATGAAAGATTGTCTAACCACATTCTTTGCAACAACATTTTCATGGTCACTACAAAAGGAGATATAAGACCTAAGGGGTCAAAAATGCGTGCAATTGCTGAAAGCAAATCACGCTTAGTGCTGCCATTACAAGGCGTCTTAGAACTACTTAAAAAACCTAGTTCGTCAGAATCAGCAAACCAGTCAAGCCCTAAAAGTTTATTCGGCTCACTAGATCCCACACTTAAATCTAGTGATGACTGAGAAGTCCCTGAGACTAAATTAGGATCGTTCGACTTCCACTTTCGAAGTGGCATGCAAGCCGATGCCAGTGCATTGGTGACTTCATTACGAATGAACATCACTTCATTTAAATCATTGCCACCCGTGTGCAAATCATCAACATAAAAGTCATGCTTGATTATGATGGCAATCTTATCATTAGTGAGAAAGACTTAACTTGAAACTGGCTTTGATGCTTGAATTAGTTAACAGGTGTACCTTCCACTCGTCCACGTTGGGATGCCCTTATGCGCTGAATTGCGTTGAATCCAATTTCTTCTTGTATCCATTGTCGATGACAGCTTCGGTAGTATTTCAGGAAAAAGTAAATTACCAGGAGAGATATGACAGCAAGAATAATGATGGTGACCGTGCTCAGCCGCTCCATGTGTCCTCCGATGTTCTTCAGAAAGGCGTCATTGTTTCCACCAGCCGCATTTTGATTTGGAAATACCTCGTCCTTTTCTATTTTGGAGTTACACATTTTGAAAATCGTCACGCTACAAAAACTTTGTCTAATCTGCCCCTTGGCAGACCCTAAGGCAGGGTCGCCATGAAATGTTGGGGGTTCGAAGGTGTGTTAAATCAGACAACCGACTTGATTGAACGTATTTTAATAATTGCTATGTGGGAATATGATTTACAATGCGCATTGAAGTAAACTGCTTACTTAGCTTAAAATGATACTTATTTTCTAAAGGAGCATACTCACTACGTTATGCACTGTTAGGGAGCATACATACACTTCAACATGACCAACATTGACTTAATGGATGCTTATTTTTTTGTTCCAATACACACCTCCTGCAGAAAGTATCTAAGATTCAAATTTCAAAATTAAACATATGAATTTCAATGCCTACCTTTTGGTTTGAGTTCCGCACCTTTTGTTTTTACTAAACTTATGAGACCTGTAACAACTTATTTGAGAAAACGAGGCCACTTGCTGGTGGCTTATTTAGATGATTTCCTTTGTATAGACAATTCTTTTGAAGGTTGTTCTCAAAAAGTTACAGAAGTGATTAATTTGCTGGAAAGCTTAGGTTTTATTATAAATTATAAGAAAAGCAGTATTTATCCTAATCAGGTAATGACTTTTTTAGGATTCCTAATTGATACTAAGGAGATGGCCCTCAAGCTTCCTTTAGATAAGTATCAAAAAACTTTAAAGTTAATCAATGATATTTCTAAAAAGCAATCTATAACTATAAGAAAATTTGCTAAATTTTTGGGGGTGTTAACATCTGTATGCCCAGCTGTAGATTATGGTTGGGTTTATACAAAACAATTTGAAAGGGAAAAGTACTTAGCTCTTCAGAACGCAAATGATGACTATGACGTAAAGATGGAATTAAGCTCTAACTTAAAATCTAGTTTTTCTTGGTGGCAAAGGAATATTATGAAATCATTAAAGCCATTTCGCAATAACCACTATTCACTTGAGATCTTCTCAGACGCATCTCTTACCGTCTGGGGTATATTTTGTAATGGAGAAAATTCAAATGGATTCTGGAGTTTGTTAGAATCCCAAGATCACATAAACTTATTAGAATTAAGAGCAGCTTTCATAGGACTTAAATGTTTCGCAAATAATTTAACTAACACTGAAATTCTTCTAAGAATAGATAATATGACTGCTATTTCATACATAAACAGAATGGGAGGTGTACAATATGAAAAGTTAAATGAAATCACGCGTGATATTTGGCAATGGTGCGAGCAGCGTCGACTTTTTATGTTTTGCATCATACATCAAGTCTAAAGAAAATGTTGATGCAGATCGAGAATCTCGATGTACTAATATTGATACTGAGTGGGAATTGTCTAACTTAGCTTTCAATAAAATTGCAGACACCTATGGCTCTCCAGAAATAGATTTGTTTGCCTCTCGCCTAAATGCCAAATGTCCCAAATATGTTTCGTGGAAAAGGGACCCGAATGCATTCAATATTGATGCATTCACTTTAAATTGGAATGATTCTTTCTTCTACTGCTTTCCTCCATTTTCATTAATATTAAAAACCCTGCGTAAAATAATTAATGATCAAGCCACGGGAATTATCGTTGTCCCCTATTGGCCAAGCCAGGCTTGGTATCCCTTGTTTTTAGACCTTCAGTGTTCAGAACCTTTATTTTTTCCACCCGAGGAATATCTATTGTACTCTCCTTGCAGGACCCATCACCCGCTTTGGCGAAGCCTTACCCTGGTGTCATGCTGCTTATCAAGGAAGCGTTCTCACGGCAGCAGTTAACACCCGACACAATTGAGGTCATGCTAGCATCCTTATCCCATAATACTCATAAACAATATGATTCAGCTTATAAAAAGTTTTGGGAATATTGTCAATCAAATCAAATCGAAGATTGTTTTTCTATTTCAAATGCAATTGCTTTGGATTTTCTTACCCATCATTATCATTTAGGTGCTAGTTATTCTACCCTAAATACAATCCGATCAGCACTCTCTCTGTTACTAGGAAAACGGTTTAGTTCAGATTCTAATGTCATTAGATTCCTTAAGGGGGTATTTAAAAATAGACCTTGTTTCCCCAAGTACCAAAATACATGGGATACTAATATTGTATTGGATTATGTTGGTAAATGGTATCCAAATGAAAACCTATCGTTGCCTTTAATAACGAAAAAATTGGTAACTTTGCTCGCATTGTCGACAGCACAACGAGTCCAAACGTTATCGTTGATTAGAGTATCTAATATTAAAATCCAACAATCTAGTATAGAAATAAATATAGATGATTTAGTTAAGACTTCGGCACCTGGTCACCAACAACCTCGCCTAATAATTCCTTTTTACAATAGTAAAGTAGAGATATGTCCAGCAAAGTCTCTAATAGCTTACATGGATTTGAAGAAATCTGTGAGGAATTCGCATAACACCGAAACATGGATTTGAAGAAATCTGTGAGGAATTCGCATAACACCGAAAGATTATTGTTAACGATTAAGAAACCGTTTCACAATGCAACCGCCGCCACGATCAGCCGCTGGATCAAAGACGTTTTACAAGAAAGCGGTATTGATACAACACAGTATACAGCGCACAGTGTTCGACACGCAGCAACGTCAGCGGCGAATCGTGAGGGCGTTTCTATTGAGGTTATTCGGAAAGCTGCAGGCTGGACAGAAAATTCCCTCGTGTTTGGAAAATTTTATAACAGATCGATCAATATTAATAATGATAATCTTTTTGCAAATACCATTCTTGATGCTTGTAATAATGATTAATGAGAGATTGTCTACCGTTATTATTGAAATAAACAAAGTTGATTGTTAAGTGACTTGTCTATTTCATTTTTAATTGTAATCCTGCGCGCGCGAGTGTTTGTGGCGACGAAGTCACCGTCCGTCTTTTGTTTGTGTGCGGTATGTCGCTGATTATCGGCGCAGCGGTCGTTGACCCGGTGGGCAGTGATTCCGAAGTTTTATTAACTACCTGCATAGGCATTTCTTTTTTGTCACTATTCAACTCACAATAATCACACATATCCATGTATGAGCTTTCGTTAAATACATATGCCCCTCTCTGCTCGAGGTTATGCAGATTACTCATCTTATTGTTGTACATATCATCCATTTGTTTGATAGTCGCATAGTTTTCTTTCACATACTTCATTTCCGATTGTAATTTCAAGATGTTCTTCAATAAATTAGTGACATCTACATGATCAAACGTTATTGGTGGGAGTTTGTGTAGATCTCGTGCCACGAACACCGGTATAACCTCTGGATCTGTCCCGTTAAATAACTCAATTATATCTTACAGGTCTCTTACCGTTTTACCTTTACTCTTTCTTGATAGTAAGCACTTCGCTCCTTTTATGTCATCTTCAGTAAAGGCACTTTAACATATATGTCCATTACCGCGATCTTGCTTTCACTTATGACTATATTGCAACTACTGCATTTAACAACGTTATTTTCCATATCGCGAGTCGCTCGGGTCAATAACCCCGCTAGAGACACACACGAGACACGTTTGCCCACACGAGACACGTTTGCCATTATACCATTGAGTTTGGCCTTTTTCCATTGAGAATTTGGGAAATGATAGTAACCCAGTTGGTTTTTGGAATCAATGGAGGTATTTGCAGCTGCAGTTACAAAGTCTATACGAACTTTCCTATCCATCCTCTCACATCTCGTGGTTTCCTGCAAGGCGCTGGAATGGTTCCCTTCTTATCTTCGGGGACGTCGGCAGTCGGTCCATGTTGACGAGAGCTCGTCTGATTGGTGTGATCTCGATGCTGGTGTTCCACAAGGCGATATTCTTTCTCCTTTGCTATTCTCCATCTTCATTAATTTTGTTACTCACTGTCTTCGGTGTTCGTATCATATTTATGCCGATGATCTTCAATTTTATACAGCTACGCGGGTGGAAGGTTTATCGAACGCTATATGAGATGTAAACCGAGACTTGGATGCTATAAAAGACTAGTCTAATAGATTTGGGGTGACCATAAACCCCTCAAAATGTCAGGCCATTATAATTGGAAGCTCACGTATGATGGGTAGAAGGGGCGGGAGGGGCGGGTCTGGGTCTATGCTGTAACGGTTCCCGTACGGCATGCTTAACATGGTAGCATAGGTGCAGGCCTACCCTATCACCTCCTTCAGGGGTGATGGGGGGGCGTTGGTCTTGGGGGAGAGTGACAAGTTGGTCGCAAAGATCCCCAAGGCAAGTTCGGCGGATCTATCCTTCTCGAGGTTGCCAGCCCTGTTACTGGGTCTAGCTCATTAGGAAATAGACTCAAAACAGAAAACACCGAGCGCTTTTGTATAAAATATATATAGTACTAGCTGACCCGACAGACGTTGTCCTGTCCCGATCTAGGGGGATGAAAAAGGGGTGAAAAAAGGAGATGAAAAATAGATGTTGGCCGATTCTCAGACCTACTCAATATGTACACAAAATTTCATCAGAATCGGTCAAGCCGTTTCGGAGGAGTACGGGAACGGAAACTGTGACACGAGAATTTTATATATAAGACTAGCTGACCCGACAGACGTTGTCCTGTCCCGATCTACCTACTTACCTACACCTACCCTACACCTACCCTACACCTACCCTACACCTACCCTACACCTACCCTACACCTACCCTACACCTACCCTACACCTACCCTACACCTACCCTACACCTACCCTACACCTACCCTACACCTACCCTACACCTACCCTACACCTACCCTACACCTACCCTACACCTACCCTACACCTACCCTACACCTACCCTACACCTACCCTACACCTACCCTACACCTACCCTACACCTACCCTACACCTACCCTACACCTACCCTACACCTACCCTACACCTACCCTACACCTACCCTACACCTACCCTACACCTACCCTACACCTACCCTACACCTACCCTACACCTACCCTACACCTACCCTACACCTACCCTACACCTACCCTACACCTACCCTACACCTACCCTACACCTACCCTACACCTACCCTACACCTACCCTACACCTACCCTACACCTACCCTACACCTACCCTACACCTACCCTACACCTACCCTACACCTACCCTACACCTACCCTACACCTACCCTACACCTACCCTACACCTACCCTACACCTACCCTACACCTACCCTACACCTACCCTACACCTACCCTACACCTACCCTACACCTACCCTACACCTACCCTACACCTACCCTACACCTACCCTACACCTACCCTACACCTACCCTACACCTACCCTACACCTACCCTACACCTACCCTACACCTACCCTACACCTACCCTACACCTACCCTACACCTACCCTACACCTACCCTACACCTACCCTACACCTACCCTACACCTACCCTACACCTACCCTACACCTACCCTACACCTACCCTACACCTACCCTACACCTACCCTACACCTACCCTACACCTACCCTACACCTACCCTACACCTACCCTACACCTACCCTACACCTACCCTACACCTACCCTACACCTACCCTACACCTACCCTACACCTACCCTACACCTACCCTACACCTACCCTACACCTACCCTACACCTACCCTACACCTACCCTACACCTACCCTACACCTACCCTACACCTACCCTACACCTACCCTACACCTACCCTACACCTACCCTACACCTACCCTACACCTACCCTACACCTACCCTACACCTACCCTACACCTACCCTACACCTACCCTACACCTACCCTACACCTACCCTACACCTACCCTACACCTACCCTACACCTACCCTACACCTACCCTACACCTACCCTACACCTACCCTACACCATCCCTACCCCTACCCTACACCTACCCTACCCTAACCCTTAACATTTGGATGGGGGATGAAAAAGGGGTGAAAAAAGGGGATGAAAAATAGATGTTGGCCTATTCTCAGACCTACCCAATATGCACAAAAAATTTCATCAGAATCGGTCAAGCCGTTTCGGAGGAGTACGGGAACGAAAACTGTGACACGAGAATTTTATATATTAGACTAGCTGACCCGACAGACGTTGTCCTGTCCCATGGGGGATGAAAAAGGGGTGAAAAAAGGGGATGAAAAATAGATGTTGGCCTATTCTCAGACCTACCCAATATGTACACAAAATTTCATCACAATCGGTCAAGCCGTTTCGGAGGAGTACGGGAACGAAAACTGTGACACGAGAATTTTATATATTAGATATATATTTATGTAAGGTTTATTTTATATTATTCATATATATCACCCAATCCAAGGTGTTATCCGTACCGTGCCGAGGGATGCGTGGCTGAGGGGGAGCTCAGTCGCTAACGGTGGCTATCCGACACCTGGACGAATCGGGTAGTATTTTCAGTCCTCCCATTGGCACGCGGGGCTCTGCTGATGGGCATTTTAAGTTCCCTAGCTTCTCATGGGATTAGTAATGGAAGTCGACAAAAAAAAAACAATCTAGATCGTCGTCTCCAGTAGGAGAACAGTTTTCTCCCATTTTAGGGGAGACGATAAGCCTAATGGAGGAGGTTTTACTAGCCTCTCCGGATAGGACAACCGTGGTGGCGGGTGAGGGGATTTGTCCGGCCAGGGCAGGAGGCTCCTGTGACTCTGCCCAAAGGACGGAAAAGTCCTCTCATCGCCATGAGAGATTAGGGGTGGCCCCTTGTTTCGCAGACAGAAATTTCATAGAATTTCGTTTCCCAGAAAATGTTTAACATAATATTTTGGTTCTCGTATTTTTATTTCGACTATTATTGTTTCAAAGACTATTTACTTCAATTAAAAATATTACACAGAAACACAATTCAATGAATTTTTAATCACATTTTTTTGTTTAACACACTTATCAAAAAGTAGAATTGTTTTTAAACGAATATTGTTTGTTTGTTGTATTTTGCCATGGAATTTAACTATTAAAAATAGACAAAAACAAAAATGTTGTCTTAAAAAAAATAGACGAAAACAAAAATGCTGTCTGTCAATATGTTGTGCTACCAAAGTTAATGACAGAAACGAATCGCTGCGAAACCGACTCCACGTAGTCTTGTCTGCCCTACCCCTAGAGTGTAATTTAAATCTGCGTAGGCGTGGAGGGGCGAGGCGGCCCGCGAGCTGAGGAGCAGGTGGTTTTAACGCCCGCCGCCGCGGCTGAGGCTGGCCGGCTATGCCGGCCAGTAAGCCGAAGCTGCGGTGCTGAGCGTGAATACCATCTGCGACGATAAGCTCGCGTGGGACCGCCGGAGCCCTGCAACGGCGGAGCCGTGACAGAAACTATGCCTGCTGCATGTTGCATGCTTGCTTGCATGATGCATGCTTGCTTACATGCTGCATGCTTGCTTACATGCTGCATGCTTGCTTGCACGCTGCATGCTTGCTTGCATGCTGCATGCTGCATGCTTGCTTGCACGCTTGCACGCTGCATGCTTGCTTGCACGCTGCTTGCTTGCTTGCATGCTGAATATTTGCTTGTACGTTACGTGCTTGCTTGCATGCTGCATGGTTGCTTGCACGCACGCGCAGTTGGTTTGGTTAGAACTGAGAGTCCCATTCTTAGGAATAAATTTTAAATTAAATAAAAAATATAAGGATAAAGAATATTTGATTTGTTATTCTATGTTAGGATAATTCTAACAATTAACTTTATGTGAAACAAAAATCAATGATTTGAAAATCTTGAAAGTAAGTATTCTGCGTATTGATTATTCTATGAAACTATATTGTTAGAAAAAAAATATTTGAAACGAAATTCTATTAAACTATCAGCTATGAAACAACGTACAACCGAGATTAGATGGTGCAGCGCGGAAAAGGCTCCGAACGCTGTTAGCAGCCAATGTTCAGGCCGAAGAGGCCCGTGCGTTGGCTAAAAAGCCTTGGAGGGAGATCCCACTCACCAACCTTCCGCCGGACCCGAAGGCTAAGAAGCGCATAAGGTCGGAGGATGAATCCCCAAAGGAGCAACCCAGGAAGGCTCCTAGGGTATAAAAGCCCGTAGTGCAGGCCAGCTTCAAACAGGTCGTGGAGCAAACGCACGTGGGGATTAGAAATGTGATCCCCATTAGCGAGGACCAAATGCAGCTGCTGCACCGCGCCCTTACTCTGGCGATGCTCAGCCTCACTGATATGGGTAAGGGGCCGAGATTCACGGGCTTCACGCACAGGCCTGGGTTCGTCCTTATCACCTGCGGGGACTAGACCAGCCTAAAATGGCTGTCCGAAAGGGTCCCCTCTATCAAACCCTGGAGCGGGGCATCGCTTTCCGTTATTCCGGAAAGTGATTTGCCGAAACCCGCCGTAGGGACCATCTTTATCCCCAGCAATGAGGCAGAGTCGATTGACGAAGCTACACACTTGCTGGGGTTACAGAATGAAGGGCTCAACACGGGGCTCTGGAGAGTCGCGCACAGCAGAGCGGAGGGGAATGGGCATGTGGTGTTCTTTTTCCTTGACGATCCTTCTATCGCGGCCCTTAGGGCTAGGAACTTTGAGGTCGTTCTTGATTTTAAAGTGCTTTATTTTAAAATCAAGAGTGACCCAAAGGTTGGCCCTTTAACGACAGCTGCAGGACCGGTGAGAGAACCGCAAAACTCTACGTCGGGGGGCTCGGAGAGGCGGTGTGGAGAGGAACCTGTTCCGCAACCAGTCGCGGCCGAGGTGACTCCCGTGCCAGTGCCTCGGAGCGACCCTGGACACGCGGAACCTCAGCCTTTCACCTCCAGAGGGCTCCCTGCATTGCGGGGGCGTGGATCTGGGAGAGCCTGGCCGCACTTCGCTGCGGACGGAAGGGCTCAGAGCGCGGTGCCTCGTGAGCAGGTGGCAGGAGGGGCGAAGTCCGCGGGGCAGAAGAGGAACGCCTGGCGTACAGGTCGGGGGTGTGCACGTCCCAAGCCTGCAAGCTCGGGAAACTAGGTGGGGCTACCCAGGTGGGAATTGTGAGGGTCCTCCAGGCAAACCTCCATCATGCTGTGGCAGCGGCTGCGGTAATGGAACGCTGTATTGCGAAGGGCATAGCCAACCTCGCCCTGATCCAAGAGCCTTGGGTGCAACACCCAGATTCTGGGACTGAACGGTGCCGGTAAGATCCTTAGTAACGGTACTGGTATAAGACCCAGAGCATGCATTTTATTTAACAACTGTGTTGATTTCTTGCCCATTACAGAAGTTTGCAATGACGACTTGGTAGCCTTTGTCAACCTCAAAGGGTGGTGCGGGGCCAGGGTGATTGTGTGCTCCGCATATCTTCCTGGAGAGAGGGACAACCCGACGGAAGACTTGGTGGTGGAATACGCCGCCCGACACAACGCTGAGCTTCTAATAGGTTGTGACGCCATGCAACGCCCATCACTCCTCATGGGAGAGTACCGACATCAACAGAAGGGGTGAGTTACTCTTTGACTTTTTATTAACTATAACCTAATTACGCTAAATGTAAGCTGTGAGCCAACTTTTGTGACTCGAGCAAGGCAGGAGGTATTAGATATTACGATCGCCACTACTAACCTGGCCAGACACATAAACGACTGGCATGTCAGCAGTGAAAATTCAATGTCGGACCACAGACATATTGCTTTTGAGGTTAGGGCCGCTCTGGACGCCCAAACCATAACTTATAGAAACACAAGATCAACTGACTGGGTGGGTTTCAGGAACCAACTTAGACAAAATCTTGACACCTTTCCAAAAACAATCAGAACAATTGAGAGCCTTGAAATAGCTGTAGAGATTCTAACCATAGGACTGAATCAAGCATTTGAGGAGAATTGCCCGGAGAAAACAAAGACCTCAACTAGAGAAGTACCCTGGTGGAGCCCTGGACTTGAAAAGGTTAGGGTAAAAACCAGGAAATTATTCAATAAGGCTAAAAAGACTCGCGAATGGGAGGTCTATTTGAAAGAATTAACTGAATATAGTTAACTGATTAGGAAGGCGAAGAGAGCATCGTGGAGGAGGCTCTGTGGGGAGCTAAAAAGCCTTCCACAAACAGCCAGACTTCACAAGTTGCTCTCCAAAACCAAGACTAATCAGATTGGACTCCTTAAAAAGGATGATGGCTCCTTTACGATCAATGAAAAGGAGACCTTAATGTTGCTGGCCGCGACTCACTTTCCCGGGTCTCTGAGCATAGACTTGCCCCAACAACAGCCAGCGTTCAATAGACCGCGGAACGAGGACTGGCGCAGGGCTGCCAAAATCATAAGACCCAATCAGGTTAAGTGGGGCGTTGATACATTCAAACCTAACAAAGCCTGCGGGGAGGATAGGATAACACCAGCCTTGTTACAACAAGGGGTAAATATCCTTCTTCCCCATCTGGTCAAAATCTTCAGAGTAAGTTTTGCCCGGGGACATGTTATAGTATTTCGGTTTAACCCGATAACTATATTTACTTTCTTAAGCATGAAATCATTTGTAACGACATATTATGTTAACATTTTATAATACTTGTTTTTGTAGATTCTTGGAATCTTACAAATATAATATATTATGTTCTTACGTTTTTTTATGCTGGTCTTGTCTGTTTCATTACATTTTATTCCTGTTAAATATTTATAGTTATAACTGAAAATAAATAATGTTTTGCTTTGTATTGGAGTGATGTAGGCACAATAAAAGAGAACTGTTCAATTCAACGGTTCGTGTAATAATAATCATTAATTAGTATGTGCAGTTACAAATATAAGGTTAGGCGAGCTGCACACTACACCTCCCCTTTTTCAAAAAAAAAATGTTTTTTTTTTCTTAAACTAAGCTAATAACAAATCAACATAAATTCAATTTATAATTTTTAAATATATCATTATTTAATTAAAACCTCTAAACAAAACCAAAGTATAATTCAATTATAATTTTTAAATATAGCATTTTTAAATAAAACAAATCCAAAGTATTTTAAGTTATAAACAGTGTATTATTTTTATGAATTACATTTATTCTTTATTATCTTTTAAAATTTTAACATTTGGTGAGTCATCTTCAATGACTTTGTATGGTCCTAAGTACATTTTATCTAACTTGTTACCTACTTGATTTTTAACTAATACTAAATCTCCATTTTTTGTACTTTAATGGATTTACATTTTTATCTACATTAATTTTCCTTAATTCATTACTTACTAACAAATTATTTCTAGCTTCAGCTTGTGCTCTTTGAAGTCTTAGCTCCAAAGGGTAGGAATCAGTGTTATATAAAGGATCAACATATGGACTTTGTGCTATGTTTGATGGTAAATTACAGTTTTTCCCAAATACTAACTCAAATGGAGTGTATTTTGTCTCAGAGTGAACTGTAGTATTAAAAGAGAAGCTCCAGAATGGAAGCCAACTGCTCCAATCTGTTTTATTATTGTCACATTGAGTTCTAAGGTAAGCACCAAGGACCTTATGTGTATTTTCCAAACCTCCCAGAGTTTCATGATGATAAGCTGTTGAATGCAGCTTATTTATATGCAACAAATTACAAATCTCTGTAAATACTGATGACATAAACTCTGTTCCCTGGTCTGTTATGATCTCTTTAGGGATACCATATCTAAGAATGAAATTGTTTACAAGCAACTGAGCTACAGAAACAGTGTCTTTCTTTTCTAAAGGATAAGCTTCGACGTAGTTTGTTAAATCACACTGTAACGTCAAAATATACTTATAATTTAAATTATCTATATCTAAGGGACCCATTAAATCTAAACTAACTCTTTCAAAAGCAGTGGATGCCGTGGATGTGATGACCATCGGCTCCTTCGTATGCCTATTGGAATGCTTTTGAATCTGACAGATTTTACATTTCTTAACGAATTGTGTTACGTCTTCAGTCATTCCTGACCAATAATTATACTTCTTAATATTATTTAACATTCTGTTCACCCCCGCGTGGCCACTCGTTGGTAACAGATGAAAGTCATTTAGGATCACTGTTTTAGTGTCCTTGTCAGTAACTCTCGTCACATCTTTAAGAATAAGTAACTTAGGTGTATCATTTAAATTACTCATTTCCTGTATCATATTGTTTATGAAATGTTCATAGCACTTGCTTTTAATTATTATGAGCTCGTGTAATTTGATTTGCTTGCAAAAACGATGTAAATCTCTCGTTAACACACTTACGGTTGATAACGATCGAGAAATCACAAAAATTGCTGATTTTTCAGGCACGAATTTGCAGTTACCATCACTAGTGAAATGTTTTAATTTTTCTATCTGTTTTAACGTATTCTTATTACAAGATAAAATCAATTCAACGCTGTTAGTTGGTCGTTTGAGGATTTCCACCACCTTAGGTTGATCAGGCCTTGGAGTAGAGGAAACCTCGGTAGTCATATCATTGTTGTCACAGTCAGGACGTAATCTACGAGCCTGTGCTCTTGTCATGACCGATACTACATGATTGTGCATGTCCTTTAAACTGTTAGATGTAATAGGTATTCGGCTCAATGCATCTGCAGCTGCGTTGTGCCGTCCTGGGACATAACTAATTTCGAAATCGTACTCCTCAAGATAAAGTCTAAACTTTGTCAGACGGCTTGAAGGGTCGTTCATATTAAATAAATAAATCAACGGCTTATGGTCTGTTTTTATGTAAAACTTTTTCCCATATAAATAAGGTCTAAAATGTCGTACTGCCCAAACAATAGCAAGTAATTCTAACTCAATCACAGGGTATCGCGTCTCAGCAGGTTTCAAGTTACGGCTGGCATACGCGACTACCTTGCCATTGCTATTAGACAGCACGGCGCCTAATCCAAGTTTTGATGCGTCAGTTTGTAACGTAAACGTATTATTGTCACTAAAGTCTGGATAGTCAAGTATGGTCGGACTAATAAGGATCTCTTTTAAGTTATAAAATGACTCCACACGAACGTTACATCTTTCTTACATAACGCATTCATAGGAAAAGCTATTTCAGCAAATTTTGGAATAAAACGAATATAATAATTAGCAAATGCAACAAATCTCTTGACTTCGTCTACATTCTGCGGGACAGGGTATTTTTGTAGACATTCTACTTTTGATGAATCGGGGAATATACCTTCTGAAGTGATCTTGTGTCCTAAGTAAACTATTTCTTTACGTAAAAATTCACACTTCAGCGGATTTAATTTCAAATTTACTTTTCTTAGACATTCTAATATTTTTATAAGATTCTTGTTATGCGTTTCAAGACAATTACCCACAACAATACAGTCGTCTTGATATAGGAAACATGATTTATAATTTAACCCTGACATTGCTATTATCATGAGACGTGCAAAAGCACTAGGAGATGTCTTTAATCCCATTGGACATCGTTTCATTTGGTACTGCTTGTCTGTAGTAAATGCAGTGTATTTCCTAGACTTTTCTTCTAAAGACAGCTGACCTTGACTGAGGTCTAATTTCGAAAAATAGATGTTATTAGATAACGAATCTAAAATCTCAGTGATGTTTGGTAACGGAAACTTATCATCCTGTATCCTATTATTGAGTTGACGATAGTCCACTACAAGTCTCCATTTCTGTTCTCCTGACCTATCTGATTTTTTAGGTACCAATAGAACAGGACTTGACCATTCTGAAATAGTCTCTTCAATAATATGGTTTTTGATAATTTCGTCTATTTGCCTTTGCACCTCACCTTTCAACGCTTTAGGCAATCGATAAGGCTTGACGTACGCTGGCGACGTATTTTCCTTTAGTATGATTGAATTCTCTATTAAATTAGTAGTAGTGAGCGTATCTCCTGGTAAATGAAATACATCGGCATACTTGGCACATACATTCTCAATGCTTCGTTGTTCTTCTTTGTTTAGATATGTATGTAGTTGCAAAGTAGTAAGCAATGTTTTGACTCTATCCACAGATATATTATCGTGGTCAAACTTGCAAACATAAAATTTATCTAGACAACTAATACTTAAATCTGAAATGTTTATAGTAATCGAACTATCAGTTGTATTTAATATCCTAACAGGAATAAGCCCATTATGTGGCTTCGATACTACACCCGCTGTGTACACACCTTTATAAATTTCCTTTGACAAAATGTCGCAATCACTATTGTGTGACGTCGGGATGTGTTTTATCACTTCGCAACGGGGCGGAATTGTAAATAAATTCCTATTAACCTGAACACTAACAGACTGGTCTCGGGTTTCTAAACTCAGAGTACCATCTTTATAATTTAATACCGCGTTATATCGCTCGAAAAAATCCTGCCCGAGTATACCTTCTGCGGTGCAAGATAAGTGTTCAAAAACATAGAACTTTTGTTGAAAAACTACCTTATTTATTTATTTATTTATTGCATTCCATAATGTTACTGAGATGTTACATAAAAGCTTATATTAAGTACAATTATGGACCCTGTTAGGGCACAGCATATTTAGTTACACACTTTACATTCGAGCATTAACCAATCATTTGCATATTATAATTTTCATGATGTAATTAAATTAATTAGAAACAAATTTAATGCACATTAAACACAAACAATAAAAAAAAACAATAATAATAAATGCATGATGTCAAAAATAATAATCAATATAAAAATTGGATTAAAATAACACTGGTTGTAAAATATTTCAATCATAAAATAAAAACAGTAGGTAAATAAATAAAAGTAGATATCTAGTCACTAATTTGTTTGCCGTCAAGAAATTCAATATGTATTAGTAAATTCATTAATATTCATAAAATCGTTGCAAAAATAAAAGTCAATATACATTATAAAACAATAATAATAAAAGCATGATGTCTAAAAATAATCAAATATAAATCAATATAAAAATTAAAAATTGCATTAAAATAACATTGGTTATAAAATATTTCAATCATAAAAAATAACAAAGAATAAAAAACAATTGTATTATGTAAATAAAAATAGTTACCTATCTAGTCACTAATTTGTTTGTCGTCTAGAAATTCATTCAGTGTGTAATAGCATTTAGATATTAGGAATTGTTTTAATTTTCTAATAAATATATTTGTCTTTTCTATCTCTCCTATACTTTTTGGCAATTTATTGTAAATTTTTATTGACATGACAAGAGGGCCAGATGAATGCATTTTAAGTCGGGATGTGGGTAAATTCAATCTATTTTTGTGCCGTAGGTTATATCTGGTCTGTATCTCTTCACGAGTTTCATACAATTCTGGATGTTTTCGGACAAAATTGCATATCTCTAGTATGTACAAGCTGGTTACGGTAAGAATTTTTTGTTCTTGGAAGTGTAGTTTGCAACCATCGGTTGGATTTATATTGGCTATTATTCTGATGAGTTTTTTTTGTAAAGTAAATATGGTAGTTACGTCCGTGCTATTGCCCCATAGAATAATGCCGTAGCTTAGCCATGCATGAGCATACGCATAGTAGGTGACGAGTGCGGTTTTCATGTTTGTGGTTTTTTTAACTTCGCGTAAGGCATATGTAAACTTTGCAAGTTTAGCTCGAATTTTTTGGATGTGGGTCTTCCAGTTTATGTGAGTATCTATAGACAAACCATTTGTCATAATATCTAAATAAATGTATCCTAGGGACTCTAAATTACCGCTAATTTCCTTTAATAACTATCTTATCCTGTTTTACTAAATTCAATAAAATTCTGTGTCGCGTTAACGTGTCATACTTAAGTACACATAAGCTAGCTCTACTATCAATCAGTAAATTAAGATCATCATTACTATTTTTAAGTTGACAATTAATTACACAAAAATTACTATAACTAAAAATCGAATGAGTGTACGGTTTAGGTACGAAAAAACTCTACGCTTTCATGACTATTTGCGTGATCGTTGCGTAAGTTGTCTTGGACATTGGACTGTCGCGCGTTATGCTGAACACGCGGACGCTGCTCCGGACGTCCGCGGAAATGCTGACGCTGACCGCCTGAGTTGTTACCTTGATTTACGCTAAATGAAGTTCTTTGACCCGTGCTAAATTCATTATTTTTATAATTACGATTATTAGTTTTATTATTGTTATAAAACTGACTATTTCCTCGGCCTCGAGAACCTCTAAAGTTTCCTAGTTTATAGTTATGGTTAGGCCTAAACTGCATAACCTGCTATTGTGGCTGGACAGACATGGACTGCTCGTCTACCGCAGTTCTAATGGCTTCTGATAACGATGCAAACTGTCGTGAGGCAATGATAGTGCTGAGCCGATTATCAGCCAAACCATCGCTAAACCGTTTAATTGCAATTTTCTCATTGAGAGGACGCAAAACCTCATAGGCATCACGCTTTGCGTCAGCCTGAGCAATCGTGAGATTCACGAACAACTCCTCAATCTCTGTACCGAATTTTTCAATACTTCTACGACCTTGAGAAGCTCTAAACAATTGTGTCTGTAAAGCTACAGCTGATTTTTTCGGCAACAAATATTTGCGAATATCCTCTATCAAACTGTCAATATTTGCGTAAGCAGTTTTAAGACGCAGTTTTCCACTAGGTGATAGGCGCGTTTTCAACACAAACTCAATCAATTGATTTTTACCAGCATTATTGATGAGCGAGCTATAAAGCAAAATACCATCAATACGCTGATTTGTCACCTGCTCCTGGCCATTCATCACCGGCAACAGGGTAATTGCAGTTTTAATATCAAATGAGTCAGCCATTTTTGTAACACAATCTGAGTATTCTTTTCAATCCTTACAACTAGTTTGACTACTATTATCTACCATAGAAAGTAAACTCTTTATTTTCTGAAAATTTGTCTGGATCTCATGAATTAATGTTTGGAAAACCTCACAAGAGTCTTTGCTTAGCTTGCGATCTTTTACTTCTTGATTCAACTGAGTCAAAATACAATCTAATTTCCTATATTCCCTTTCAGCCTCCGCTAATTTCTTAAAAGCTAAATCTTGTCTACGCCTATCTGGACCAAGTTTCACCAAATACTCTCTTAAATATTTCAATTTACCGTGCAAATTTTGCAACTGTTGGGACATACCTAATCCCTTAAATAAAATATAATATAACACAGCATGACCTAGTTACAATAACATATGAAATATTGTAGAATAGAATTAAATGTTTGCCGTGCAAAAACTTACATTACAGTAGGTACGTATTTACCAACAACGGATATGTAGGTCATGACGTCTGATGTGGCGCGGATGGATTGACTCCTCAGCATTGAACTCGAACTTACTCCCAGCTGCTCCACATCGGACCCGTACAATTTATCTCCCGGCACCCTGCATACCTTCTCATCATAAGGCTTGAGCATTCTCCCGGCACCCGGCAGCAACACTTTTCCCGTCTTCTTCTGATATTTTCACCACTTCATGATAATTCTTCTGTAAGGGTTTTCTGTTTCTTCTATAGTTTAAAAACTGTCTTCGCTTTCTTCTATCTTTCTTTCTTCAGTTAAAGGATTTCTTCAGAATTTGTATTCTTCAAAATATAATTTCTTCTTCTTTTCTATCTTCTCAAACTTCTATCAATATAAATCTTCATGCTTTCGTCAGCTACTGACGCTTTCGTTTTTCACGTAAATTGCAAAATTTTAATTGCTGGCTGGTATTGGAGTGATGTAGGCACAATAAAAGAGAACTGTTCAATTCAACGGTTCGTGTAATAATAATCATTAATTAGTGTGTGCAGTTACAAATATAAGGTTAGGCGAGCTGCACACTACAGCTTTGACATGTTTGTCAATGACAGTCATCAAACTTGACGACCGTCAATGTTACTTCTAAAAGTTTACGGCTTACGTAAAACCTCCATGTTGTTGATTTTGTAAGCATGTATGGTTGTATTTTATATTAAACAGCTGAACACCCGCTGATGTATCGCGTGTTCCTTTAGATCCTATTCGCACTAACAAATAAAAATAACTGGCAGTCTGCAATAATTGCGTCTGGCCGGTACTATAATACCCGGCTTTACAAAGCGATATGACCGTTCTAGAAAGAGGATTCATAATTGGATTTTTTACGAATTTCGGAAGAGCGGTCAGAAAACAAAACCTGTCAAAGAGGCAGTCTAGATCTCGCTGTCACTTGGGTAACACGCTGATTACCCATACGCTTACGTTGCTGAAGTCTACCAGTCTACTTACTTCAAGACTACCGGACCACAACCGAGAGTCGGGTTAAGTCGAGCTGTCGCGTGCCTGCTGCTCCCAGGGCGGGTCCTTCTACTGACCGCCTGGGGACCTTCGTCCCCGAGCTCGGAGCTGATCGCGCCAGTCTTCTCTTCGGCCGATCCTGTTGCCGGCCAGGCTGTGGATCCTACTAACCTGGAAATCTCTGCCTATTCTAGTGCGTTTAGGTTAGTGATTTAAATTTACTTCTGTTGTTTTTGATACTCATTACATTCTAATCTTTTTTGTGAGAGCTATTAAATTCAATTCGTACAGTTCTATATAGCCTTTTATTACTTAAACTATTAGAACTGTTACAATGTACCAGAACGATGAACTATAGCCAAAGTCCTTTTTATACCTAAAGCTGGCAAGAAGGATTACAGCCAGCCAAAGTTCTTCAGACCAATAAGCCTCTCTTCAAACTTGCAACGTGTAGCAAACCCGCAATTATTTGTGGTGATTTTAATATTAATGTTTTAGAAAATAATTTGAATAGTAGTCGATTATTAAGCCTTTTTAAATCATTTAATTTGTCGAATGTTTTCATGGAGCCTACTAGGGTAACTCCAACTACTGCTACCTGCATCGATAACATTTTTTGCGATTGCGACTATGTAGATAAAGCTATTGTTAATTATTTACCATCGGATCATAGCGGTCAAACGGTAACATTTATGTTTAAAATGCCTACGACAAAAGTGCAAATACAATTTAGACCAATAACAACTGGTAAATTAAATAAATGAAATAAAACTCTAAATAATAAGTTAAATACTCTTGACCACTATAACAACGATGCAAATAAATTGTATAATGATTTATTTTCTGTGGTCGAAACGGAATTCAATAAAATTTTTGAAAAAAAGGCGAGATATATTAGCCCTAAGTTTATATTTAGTGACTGGGCAACTAAAAGTATTAGAAAAAGTAGAGAAAGACTGTTTGAGCTATATGGCCTTAAGCCTTATAATAACACGGAAACTTTCAACAAGTATGTTGCTACTTATTCTAAAACTTTTAGAAATACTTGCAAGGTAGCGAAAGCGCTGTACATTAGTAAAAAGATCAAACCGGCAGACGACAAAATTAAGAGAGTTTGGAAAGTTATAAATAACGAAACTAGCAAGAAAAAAGTTCGTAACGCGGAATATACATTGGAGACATCACATGGTCCCGTAAGCTCTAACATAGAAGTAGCTCGTGAATTTGTAAATTTCTTTACTAGCATACCAATCAAAACCACGGAAGCTTTGAATTCCTCACCTGACGACTCAATTGCGTTATTAAAAGCGAACGTTCCAGGCTGCCCGGTAGAATTTCAATTTAAACATATTGACCCTATGACCGTTTTAAAAGCTTTTCGGCAAATCAAAATAAAATATACTGAAGATCTGTGGGGTATGTCTATTAAAGTTTGTACATCTATAATAGAAACAATAGCACCTTATTTGGCTTTAATATTTAATATGTGCGTAGACGAAGGTGTTTTCCCAGATTTAATTAAATTTAGTAAGGTCATACCTCTTTTCAAATCCGGGGATAGTAAAGATACTAACAATTATAGACCCGTGTCCGTGTTGCCGGCTTTCAGCAAGGTTTTTGAAAAGATTATGCTTAATCAGATGCTTGCTCATTTTAACACAAATGGCATATTACACGATCAACAGTATGGTTTCACCAAAGGGCGTTGTACGACTGACGCCGGTGTCACTTTAGTTTGAAGGTCATGTGAAGGTGTTGTGAAGGAAAAATATCAAAATGAAAATATTTCACGCCGCTGTGTGGTCAGGTTAGTGGGAATTTCTTAGATACATATACCAATAGATAGGTAAACTCATAACGAATCCACGAAGGTATATGTTATATTGTGTAATTATATGTATAATGGTGAAATCTTGATTTTTCTGAAGGTCTACCTTAAATAATTTTATACCTACAAAATGCTCCGACGTTTTAGGCATGTTTTAGGGCAATGTTCGCGACGCGTGACGGGTTAAAACACATATTTACTGCGTGGGAAGAGGCACAAGATGCCATAGGAATCTTTTGTGACCTCTCCAAGGCATTTGAATGCGTAAATCACGAGACATTAATTCTGAAACTTGAGCATTACGGACTAGGTAAACTTGCGCTTAGTCTTATCGATGTCTGCAGCTCGTCCCCACAATAAAATACCGTAAGACATTATACTATGAAAGTAACTAAAATAGACCAGTCTCGCGGTATCCACATCAGTAAATTGCCGGATCTTTCTGACAGCATATGCTGCCGAACTTAGCCGTCCTGCGAGAGATGTTAAATGAGGACCCCATTGTAGCCTTGAGTCGAGCGTCAATCCCAGAAAAACGGTTTTATCGACGAATTCCAGTTTCTCTTTATTCAATACTATGTCACACTCACAATTTTTCACATTTGGCAAAGCAAATCTGATGCACTTAGTTTTTTTTTCATTTAATACTAAATTGTTAGCCGTGAACCACTTTTGTACCTCCAGTAAGGCGTTATTTACGATGTCAAGATTTTGAGCCCGTCTATTTATTTTAAATATTAATGACGTGTCATCGGCAAATAACACCATTTGTGGTTGGTTTTTGAATAACCGGGGAAGATCATTAATATAAACTAAACCTTAGAAATTAGTTCTTGGTATTTTTTTTTATTGTGATCTCAATTACAGCGAATCCGGTGATTTTTGTGCCAATTTAGAGAGGTTTTTTATTTTTGTTGATTTTTTGTAACACGGAGGTTGTGATTAGGTTATGTTAATCATATTTAGTTAAGAAAACTGTACTGATTATATTTTCATACGTGTAATAAACCGTTTATGCTTATGAGTTTATTTATTTCAATTTGAAAATGGACTACGTATGTAGCCCGTGCGACCACTCCCGTTACTTTTAGGTGCGCGACTACTGCAGGGTTAACTGATTTTCATTACTAAATCACGCCACGCGCCGTTACGGTCACCCTGCATCTTCACACGTCCTTGGGTGAATAGTTTATCACATCATCTGTAAACAATCAGAAAAGAGCTCAAGTAAACAGCTTAACGTTCGGTCATTCTGATCAATTTAAATCAAACACTACAGACCTGATAACACAAAACAAGTTTAGTATCTTACCACACATGTAATTACCTTATTACCACACATGTAATTACCTTATTACCACACATGTAATTACCTTATCACCACACATGTAATTACCTTATCACCACACATGTAATTACCTTATCACCACACATGTAATTACCTTATTACCACACATGTAATTACCTTATTACCACACATGTAATTACCTTATTACTACACATGTAATTACCTTACCTCACAACACATGTCATTACCTTACCTCACAACACATGTCATTACCTTACCTCACAACACATGTCATTACCTTACCTCACAACACATGTCATTACCTTACCTCACAACACATGTCAACAATCAGGGGTACACAGTTACTTTTCAGATAAACTATCCCTCAAACCTCAGAATCATGCTACCTATTTGTTTAGCTAAAAACCAACTATTTGACATAGTTGTATTATCACTGATTTATGTTCAGATGGAATATCAGTATCAATTTTATTCGGAGTTTCAGGAATAGAGCATAGCTGTTACAATCTCAACTTTCGTAATGGTAACAATACTTTCGGTTATAATAACCCCAAAATCTAAATTTAATATCTCACGGCATAATATGATACTATGATTTGAATAAGCATTCGGTATTAAACGAAACTTCACTTTATATTGACCATACAACTAAATTTGCCACACATGTATCAGTAATGAAAGTACATTGAAACCCAGAGTCATAACAAAATGGAAGCGTCTCACCAGATAGTTGTAAAACATCAGTGGTGGGTACATCACACTTATCTTTTAACGGACTTCAACTTGTCACGGATGATTAGTTGCTCGAAAACTGACTCATAGTATCTTTACTCGAACCTCCCGGCTGTTCTCCGGTAGTCACTAAAGTGACATACTATTGTACCTGGTTTAAAACTAAGAGGTTTGAGAAGAATCGTGTAGGTCTGAGGAAAATAAGACTTTCTCTTAAGATGGGACCAGACAGTTCTTGTTGAAGTTTAAACGTCATGTACTTCGGTAGTAAATGCTTGTAGATGAGCACGGGAAATGAAATTTGGAAACATGGGCCAGTACAGTACAAACAACAATTTGTTTGACACTTAGGTAGGTTAATAAGGGTAGTAGTAACTGTTGGAGTATGTAAAATCAAACAATGAAACTAATGTGGGTAGGTGATTTATGAATGCCATTAAAACAGCCTTAGCTCTGCGCTAGGTAATCCCAAGAGAGGAAGCTGTCATAACAAGAGTGGAAAAGACATACGATAACTAGGGAAGCCATGCGGAAGCATTAAGAGGCTATCCCACTTCTGATGTAGGATCGTCAGTGAGCGATCGAGGAGGAGTGCCGAGCGGTATAGTACATCGTCAGGACTATAGGCGTTCCCATTATCCCATTAGGGATAAACAACATACCTGTGAAAACAATTACACACTATTAGTAAAGAAAACACAATACAAATGGTAATCAGTAACAAGAATAAAGTAAGTTCAAGGTACAGCAACAATACAGTTAATCGAACAGACCATTGAGGTCCCACAGTTCGTACAGTGGCGAAGCCACCCAATGATAAACGAACAAACCCTTAGGGTTTATAGTTCGTACAGCAGCCTAAGCCACCCAATGATAAACGAACAAACCCTTCAGGTTCCTAGTTCGTACAGCAGCCTAAGCCACCCAATGATAAACGAACAAACCCTTAAGGTTCATAGTTCGTACAGTAGCATAAGCCACCCAAATACAAAGTGTATCGCTCGCTAGCAGCAAGCCTATACAGCTATGTGAATATACAGCAGCGCTGTACCAGGTAAACCGACAGTATTGTCGAGAGCAGGAACTCTTTACTGAGTCGAATCCGAGGATCGACTGCCATACTTACGGAGTGCACGCTCTTTTATAAGGCGATGCCCCCACCTTGTAACCTCTCCTTACAAGTCTGTCCATGCGCACGGAAGTGCGTCACGCGTTTACTTGATACAATAACACTAAAATGTGCTGAATCTAATAAGATCTGTAATCAAATAACACAATGATATTGTCATGAATAAACAATAGTGATTTCATAAAGTAATTCGTTTTACATTCAAAGTAATGTGTCAACAATTGTTTTGAATAAAACCATCGATAATAATTATCGAAATAAAGTAACCACAAATCAGTGTGCACACACAATTAATCATGTTTCGAATTAATAGACAATAATTGATAGTAAAATCACATAAATTAACAATAAGAAACACAAATCATAACAAATTTAGTTAACACCCACAATGTGATTAATAAACTGTCTCCGACATATAAATACATATCCAAGTTAATATAATTAGTTAGAGAGTAATGCATAGATTATCTAACTAACATTAAGAAAAATATAGTTGTGCCAAAAGTCGTCTTAAGTTTGCCACACTGGTGCAGAACAGGTCGATATTAAGGTCCCTAGGAAGTTCATTAAAACATAGTGCGCTTCTTATTGAAAAAACATTCCGTGTATAATTCGTCAATGCAAAAGGTACATTTAATATTGGTCGCTGACGTAATCCCATCAGATTTGTGCGTAAAGATAGATTAGCAACGAGTTCAGGACAGTCTATGTGCCCATTTGCGATACCGAATAGTAGACTCATGTCCCCGATATGTCGTCTCATCTCCAAAGGAAGGAAGTGGTACCGTTTGCAGCGGTGCTCGTAGTCAACTGAGTATTGCTGTGCCCTGTAATCTAGGTAACGTAGAAATTTTCTTTGGACGCCTTCAAAACGAGACTTATAAGTCTCGTACTGCGGGTTCCAAACCTGAGACGCGTATTCTAAATGGCTACGTACGTAAGAACAATACAGAATTTTAACCGGTTTAAGAGATCGGAAACAGGTCGTGGTGCGTAATATAAATCCCAGAGCTTTGGATGCCTTTGTGACTATACTATTCACATGTTGATCAAACAGAAGCTTGCTGTCTATGATTACCCCTAAATCTCTTATGCTATTTAGCCTGCTAAAGAGTTGATTGTTTAGGGTGTAACTAAAATCTATTAAAGAAGTACGACGTGAGAATGTTAGGAGGAAGCATTTAGAGACATTTAATTTGAGTTTGTTACGAATACAATATATTTCCAACCTATGCAGGTCGTCTTGCAATTGATATGCATCAGATATGTCTCGCACAACTTTGTGAATCTTCATGTCGTCAGCATAAAGTAAAATATATGAATGATGAAAACACTGTTTAATATCTGCAATGAACAATATGAACAACAGAGGACCTAGAATGGAGCCTTGAGGCACGCCTGAAGGGACAGCACTCCATCCAGAGGTGTAGCCCTGAAGCACGACAGCCTGTGTTCTGTTCTCTATATAGGAGGAGAACCATCGGTACAAGTCTCCGTGTATTCGGGCGAGAAACAGCTTTTTCAGCAGCATGCAATGATCAATACGGTCAAAACACTTACTATAGTCGGTATACACTACGTCGACTTGTCGCTGTGCCATACCGTTTGTAATAAACTCTTGTGACAGAAGTAAGTTAGACGTGGTCGAGCGATTCCTAACAAAACCGTGCTGCTCATTGCCAAGAATTAACCTGAAGGCCGCGTAGACATCGGTGTAAACTATACGTTCAAGGATTTTAGAGAAGAGGCAGATTTTAGACATAGGGCGGTAGTTTTCAATATTAGCCTTATCGACCTTTTTAAAGACTGAAGTGACGAAAGCAGACTTCCAAATTCTTGGAACTATACCTTCAGAAAAAGAGCGCTTGAATAGGATAAAAATGGGTTCAACAAGACTATCAGCACAAGCGACTATGAACATTTGAGGTATTAGGTCAGGTCCACCTGATTTACTAAGGTCTAAAGATTTGAGCAGCTCCAATATACGTGTGCGGTTTATGTCAACTGTACTGACAGACATTGCGGTATTAGTACATTGTTCACTGGAAGTACATTCGTCATCAGCCGTTGATTCAGGTTCCAAAATACCTGTTAAGCCCGGATGAACTAATGGAGATCGCCCCAAAGCAGATCCTGCAGTTCATAACAGCTACAGGGTTTGGCGGCGATCTCTAACCAACACAAGCGGCGATCACAATAGACCAACTCTGGTCGCGGTGATATCACAGCCGCACAAAGCAATTAAAAAAATAAATAATAATAGGCGGGAGACATTTCGCACGTCGTCCTTCGGACAGCGCGGTGTGAAAAGGACGGAGTTATTGAGTGCGCGTATCAACTCTTTTCCGCAAGGTTAGAGAAGAGCTGACCTCGGCGCACGTGTATATAAGATTAGCGTTGCATCACTTTTAATTGTTTATTTATTTTGTATTTTTTTAAATAAAATTTGTTTTAGAATTTCTTTAAAAACTATCAAATTCAGTCATAAAAATAAAAGATAAAACAAAAAGTAACTGTCAGACGTGAGATTCAAACTCGAGCACTGGAGCACAGAAGGCGTACATCATCGTATAGAGCCAACATATCTATTATTATGGTGGTTAAAATTATTGTTCTGTATGTATAATGTTGGAAAAGTTCGTTAAATTGCCGGTTACGACGCTTTCTTTTTTAAAAAAAAAACTACGCACTGTTTGAAAATTCTTGCACTGTTTATTGTTATAAATAGGTTCAAGTTTTGCTATTGCAACATGCCTGTTTATTGATTTACCCTCGTCCTGCCCAAGCTAATAAGATCCTGTTTGGTAATTCTGCCAGCTGTCCTCTACAAAGTAAAAAAAAAGAAAACCGCCTTCAAAAACTAAAAAGTGATAAATAAGTCGGTGGCAATACATAACAACAAACACAAAGCCACCGCCACCGACTTCCGAAAGTAAGGTAATGTGTGTTCTGTGCTAATGTTATTTATCACTTTTTAGTTTTTGAAGGCGGTTTTCTTTTTTTTTGAAAAAACTTTTTATTTTTCGCTTTTTAGTGTTGCCTTAACATCCAAATCCATTAAGAAACGGCAACACACTTAACAGAGATTGTAAGTCCTCCAGTGATTGAAGAAACTAAAACGTCGTCTAAGTAATTTTTTTGGGAATTTGTTGATTTTCTCAAAAAGGGCTGTATCAATTTTGATAAAATTTGGAATAAACCCCTTTCGAACAAAAAAAGAATTTTGCAAATCGTCTATATATGACAGAGTTATGCCCGAAACTAAAAAAAATATATATATATATAAACATTCGAATTGATAACCTCCTCCTTTTTGAAGTCGGTTAAAAAATCAACACAAGTGCTTCCTGCCCAGAACAAACAGAACAAAAAAAAGGTCTTGCATAGGATATATATTTTTATATTTTTTTATGGTAGTAAACAGGACATCATGAAACGATTCACGCTATTTTTAAATCCGTATATTTTGTTCTTTTAACAGGACACTGGGCAGAATCAGTTGTATTTTATTTGTCCTTCTAAGAGGACATTAGGTTTATTTGGGTAAATAAAACAAAAAAGGTTTTCATGAAATTTATAAGGTATTCTTAATCAGTCTAACGCTTTCACCTCTTAATTAAATATTTAAATTATATACTTTTATTGCAGCGTCTTTGGACTTAAAAAGTATTAAACCTATCAAACAAAAAAAAAATGATAAAAGCTTTTCTTATTTTTTTTAAACTTAAAAATTCAGTCAGGCATAAAAATCAGCGTAGCATTTTCTTTGTTTAGTGAAACATAAGTTAACATGTAGGTACCACATTTAACATAAGTTTTATTATAGTGGCAGGTCCTGCATCTGGACTGGTTCTATTCTAGAATTGGCATGTGCTTTGCTTCAGAAATGCGTCGTCTTATAGTTGTACGAATTCTGGGTCTTCGTAATCTTCATCGAAAGGTATGAAGTCCCCAATATCGGAATCTTCTAACAAATTGCCGATGTCTTCATCGTCTACTTCTGCGAAAAAATACTCAATTTACCAAAAAGTTCTGCCTGATATGATTTTTGAATTTTTTTCCAAATGTTTAATTTACTTTACCAAATGTTAGAAGTAGTAAATGTGATCTTATATTGAATGGAGAAAAACTGGAATTTATTAATCACACTGTTTTCCTGGGAATCACGCTAGACGAGAAGTTACAATGGGGACCACATATAACATCTCTTGTGGGGCGGTTAGGCTCAGCCGCTTACGCTGTTAGAAAGATAAGACTATGAATTGTGCTGGATGTAAACAAGCAATAGCTTGCGGAGAACTACTAAGATGTTGTACTTGCCAACAACTGTACCACTACCGATGCATCAACATGACCTCAGCTTACTATGTAGAAAACAAAAGTAAATTAATTATCTCATGGCGATGCCCATCGTGCAAAACCTCTACCAAACAAATACGAAATGACGACACACCTGTTAGGAGACAATCTCCAGCTACACTTGACGACACGACAATGTCCATTGACGAGCAAACACAAGATGACCATAGTATTCTAGGAGACACAAAAAAATATGACGCACCACCAACAAATATTGATAATTCTACAATGTTATCGCCAATCTTACTACATACAGAGCCAATTACATTAGAACAAATTAGTCGACTATTAGACCGAAAATTAGAATTACAACAACAATCTATTTTGACAATAATTAAAAGTACCATCCAATCAGAAATAAATGTAGCTGTATTAAAACTCCAAAAAGAAATATACCAGAAAACTGAACCACTTTCTCTAGAGCAAACTAAACTGACTAGCAATATTATTCAAATAAATGAAACTAAACAAAAACTTGAGATAAAAAATGCGAAACTTAAAACAGAAATAGCCGAGCTACAAAACAAAAACATGAATATCACCATGAATGACACCCCAATGCATGCTTCGAACGATAATAATAAAACAATTGTGATCCACGGCCAAAACGAATATTATAACGAAACAGAAACAAAGCTTGAAGACAGAATGATATTTGCGTTTCAAGATACATTAAATATCGACCTCACTGGGTATATCGAAGACCTAAATCGAATAGGACGAAACGGATTTAGACGGCCAATATGGGTGGAACTGATTAGCAAAAGAGTGACTAAATTTATTTTAGACAACGCGGATTATTTAAAAAGTCTAGGCTTTTATGTCTCTGCTTTCCTAGATAAAGAATCTTTACAGAGAAGACGAAAACAAAGAGAAAGACGGTCTACAATACACCTTAATATAAAAAACAACACACTATTAATGGATGGCAAGGAATGTCAGGGATACTACGATCATGAAATTACAAATAACACAACGCTACATAATACAACTAGGCTACCCTCTCCGACCCAGAGCACCAATAATAGGCAAACTGAACTTTGTTCCTTTCGCAAATAACTTTGAAATTCTTTTTCAAAATATACGCAGTCTTAATAATAAAAGATATCTGCTACAATCAGTTATTGAAGAAAGAAGAAACCTTCATGCTATATGTCTGACAGAAACCTGGATTACGGAAAATAAAATTGAACTACTATACATAAATGGATATAAAGCGGCTTCCTGTTACAGGAGGAAACACTACGAAGGTGGTGGCGTATGCATTTTTATACAGGAAAACATCGAAACGTTAGACCGACCAGACATAACATCGCTGTCTGTTGAGTTCGTATTTGAAGTGTGTGCAACAGAAATAGTTCAACAAAATATTGTCATTGTAGTTATATATTGGCCTCAGAAAAATAGGGAGACAGAAGTATTTTATGACTCTCTCAAAAAACTTTTGCAATTGCTAACAATCAAAGACAGTAAAAAGAATATTATTATCGGAGGAGACTTTAATGTCAACATATTAGAGAATTCATCCGGCTCTACAGATTTACTTAACACTTTGTCTAGCTATAATTTTGACCAAATGATTAATGAACCTACCAGAATCAGCAAGACAAGTGCCACATGTATAGATTTAGTATTTATAAACTTTAAACTAAAAAACTTTAAGGCCTCCGTTGAAGACTTCGGACTTTCTGATCACAAGGGAATAACACTATCAGTCCCCAAAAAAACATTTCAAAATGAACGGGAAACGTGGTATATTACTAAAAGAATATTTAATGACAAAAATATTAATAACTTTAAGGCGCAATTAAATAAAATAAATTGGCAGTCAATACTTTCAGAAGACAAAGACGTAAATTCAAATTATGAATCCTTCCACACAAAAATTGTAAGCATATTAAATGCCTGTATTCCAAAAACACGAATTAAAATTAAAAACAAAACCAAAAAGTCGTGGCTAACAACCGGTTTAAAGATGTCTTGTCACCACAAACGTCTACTTAAAACATTTCTGTCACAAAATGAAGCCCCTATCTTGTTAAAATACTACAAAAAGTACGAAAAGCTATTAAAAAAAGTAGTTTCTAAATCTAAAAAAATCATAAATATTAAAAGGATACAAAATAGTACTAATATTTCGAAAACGATGTGGCAAATAATAAAATAACGTACGAACAAAACAACCAAAAGAACCAAGAAAAACATTAAACTAAATATACAAAATACATTAACGGAAATCCCCACCACTGTCGCAAACGCATTTAACGACTTCTTTAAGTCAGTTGGAGGAAAATCCAGCAATCAAACCGGTCGACCTGTCATTACAAAAAATGATAAATCTTTATTTGTCAAACCCGTAGATGACTATGAAATACTGTTAATAATAAAAAACCTTAAAAACAAGAGAAGCTATGGTTTTGACGAACTTCCACCCTCGTTAGTTAAAAAATGCGCGAAGGAACTAGTCATGCCGCTTGCTTTTTTAATAAATCAATCCTTCACTGAAGGATCGGTCCCCAATTTACTTAAGATCTCTATAATCAAACCAATACACAAAAAAGCTTCTCAAACGGACTGCAATAACTATCGCCCCATAGCACTTTTGCCTACCTTTTTGAAAATCTTAGAAACAGCTATGACGACTCGCTTATATTCTTTCTGCGAAAGATTTAATATATTTAACGATAGCCAAAATGGATTTAGGAAAAATAGGTCTACAACCAACGCAGTTTATAAATATATACAACAAATCTTAAATATATTTAATGATAAGAAATACGCTATAGGCATTCTCCTAGACATGAGCAAAGCATACGATAGAGTTCAATTTAACATCCTCTTAAATAAATTGGAAGGAATAGGTGTACGCGGCATAGCTCATAAATGGTTCACGTCTTACCTCGAAAATCGTTCGCAATATGTAGAAATTGAGCACTACAACCACGGTACTGGAGAAATCAGTAATGTTAAATCGGAAACAATAATTATAAATAAATCAATCCCACAAGGTAGCGTACTCGGATGCATATTATTTCTCATCTATATTAACGATCTCCCTAAAATAATAGGGGCTGTAAGCGTTTTATTCGCAGATGACATCTCAGTTGTATTTCCATGCTCAAATAATGCGACCCTTAACAATGACATTCATCGAATTCTATCTGACATATATACCCGGTTAAATGAACACAACCTTGAGTTAAATTTCGCTAAAACAAAAATAATGCAATTTAGACCTTACCAAAAACGACCTCTTGACATAAACTTTAGCTTTAAGAAAACTAAATTAGACTGCGTCGATAATTTTAATTTGCTGGGCCTTAATATTGACACAAACCTAAATTGGAAATCTCATATAGCACAGATAAGTAATAAAATTTCTAGGTTCTCATATGCTCTATCGGAATTGAAAAAATCTACGGACTTCAAATCTGCTAAAGCAGCCTATAACGCATACGCGCACTCTTGGCTCCGTTACGGTATAATACTTTGGGGTAATAGTACGAACGCCGATAAACTGTTCAAATAAGATGCATACGAATCCTAACGAATATAGGAGGCATGGACAGCTCTCGACCACATTTTATAGAACAAAATATACTTACACTCACGTCCCTGTATATCTTTGAAATATGTCTGTTTGCCAGGAAAAATATATCACTTTTCCCTTTAAATAAAGATCATTATACCCAGCCACTAAACTTGCGACACCAAAATGATCTAGCATTACCGGTTTCAAAACTCTCTATTTTCCATTCAGGCCCGTATGTAATGTGTATAAAGATTTATAATAAAATTCCAAAATTCTTGAAAGATATTAAAGGAAACAATTTATTTAAAGCAAAATTGTTGAGTTATTTGAACCAGAAGTGCTACTACACTTTGCAAGAATTTTTTGAAGGAAATACATAAACAAACAGTTCGCCATTACTTGAAGACAAATGTAGGTCTATATTTAATTTAATTTATTTTCATTAATTCATTAATTTATTTTCATTAATTTAATTGATTTTAATTTTATTTTGATTGGACATAATATTCTAATTCTTCAATAATAATAATAATAATTTTATAATATCTGACATGATAATTATAATTATAATGATGAAAATGTATTGACATTACTACACTTTGCAAGAGTTTTTTTGAAGGTCATGCATAATTATATACACCAATTTTTTATTAAGTACATTCACCATTACTTGAAAACAAATGTAGGTATATATAATTTAATTTATTTTCATTAATTAATGTTATTTTCATTTGACACAATATCTGGAATTCTTCAATAATATTAATTTTATTTTGATTTGACATAATATGTGGAATTTTTCAATAATAATAATTGTGTAAATCTGACATGATAATTATGAAAATATTTTGAAATGTAAAGTAATTAATTTGTTTATTTAATTTGTTTTGCAGTGCCCTTGCAGGGTGCATGTTTGATACTAAAACCATTTTTCCAACCCCTGTAAAACATGTTTGCAATAAACTGATTTGATTTGATTTAAGTTAGAGGATTATATCTGGCGCAGCGGCATGCGCCTACACATTCACACGTAGCAACACGCATTTCTACAAGTCGCGGCTCATCGTTATTATTATGACGTCTGGTGTTTTTTCATCTACCTACAGCAAATCCATTTTTTACCTTTTTGTGTTCATTACGCACAGTCATCGAACCATGTACTAGAAAATTCTTTTAAATCAAGTATACACGTATTACCACAGTTTTTCGGGTTTTATTTACATAAAATACGACTCGCAAATGTCTCACAAGCAGACATAAATTGGCGACCGTGACAGGACCGCAAAATCATCAGTAACAATATCTGGAAGTCACTACTCCCCATAGTCAGGAGAACGTGCCTCATCCAGAGTTGAAGCCCGTCAGGATCCGGCGTCTAAGCTACAGCAAGACTTAGTCACGACCACGGCAGGAAACTTCCACAGAGATAAGTGTCCTAATCATACTTTCCTACCCATACCAAATCACACATTTCCAATTCATCATCATTAAGTTGCCTCCACAGTGCATCCAAGGTCACAAAAGGCAACTATAATCGTTGTTCATCGAGTAGTAAACATCTTCAACTCATTATTTACATCAAATTACTTTCTTTATTTGTTGTAAAATCGACAAGGTTACAAAGGTCGGCTACAATTATCCATTAATACATTGCCTTATCACTATATTAAACGATCATTAGTAAACATAATCTCGTTCTATGTAGCAATAATTGTTATTTATTTAGTTAACAAAGTAGTAAAATTATCTAAATAAACGTTTGTAATTTGATTTCAAACAACTTAACTTAATTAGGCATTGTTGTGTCATTAAACAGCAATCATATATTTCTTAGTAAGTAGTCATTTCACGCTTTTCACCCGTTCTGCCGAAATTTCCAGGATCGGTGAAGGAATACGACCTGCAGTTCAATCGATCAGCTGTGCGGAACCGTTTCTTCGCCACAGGTGTCGCCGAGCTGACGGGACTGAGATAAGAACTACTACTACTACTTACTTATTGTAAACAAGTGCAGCTAAGTGGACAAGTTTTTATTGGTTTAGTTGTTAAATTACAAACACAGCAATGACTACTGAGTCTGACAAACATAATAGTATTAAGTATAAGGAGTTAAGTTTGAGGCGTAGTTCTATTAAAGGCCAAATAACAAAGTTTAAAAATTACATATCAACATTAGGCTCAGTGCAACTGTCTAGCATAGAACTTGTCGAGTTATCATTAAAGTTAAGTAAGTTTGAAAGTTTGTCTATTAAGTTTGACGACCTTCAAACTGAAATTGAAGTTTTAAATCATAAAAATTTAGATTCAGAGATTGATGAGCGTGATAGCATCGAGCAAGATATTATTTCATGTATAGCAACAGCAAAGAATTTAATTGAAGATGCGAACAATCAATCTGAGGCGCGTCGTAAGTCTTCAGCGTTCTCATGCCATCACCCTCATAATTCTGATCCTACCGGATTCAAGTTGCCGCGGATTGAGATTTCTAAGTTTAACGGAGCATATTTTCGCTGGCTTGAATTTCGAGATACCTTTCAAGCATTAGTACATAATAACGAACGTATTTCCGATATAAACAAATTTCATTATTTAATATCATATCTCGAAGGAGATGCGGCTCGTATCATTTCGAATCTTGAAATTTCATCGTCAAATTATAAAGAGGCGTGGTCTTTAGTATGTGAGCGATACGACAACAAGAAGTTGCTCATTAATTATCATTTGTCAGAACTAATTAACATAAAACCGATTATTAACGAATCCGAACGTTCGTTACGTTTTTTAGCTGATCACGTAACGAAAAACTTGCGAGCACTGGCTAACTTAGGGCGACCCACCGATAAGTGGGACGATATAATCATATTTATGATGACAGCCAAATTAGACAGTCAAAGTTTAATGAAGTGGGAAGAATCACAAAACTCATTTAATTCAGTTGATGATCTGCCAACCTTAGCTCAGTTTCATAGGTTCTTAACAGACCGCGCTGGTGTTTTGGAAGCAATAAATCGTAGTAAATCTGACAATGTCAATAAACCGCCACGTCCGTTACGCTCAATTCGATGAACAATCCATACAGCGTTACCTTATCCTGTTTAGTGCTTGATGAGCTGACAGGAGACCTACCTAAGGTACCTATAAACATGAAACACATTACATTACCCGACTACATAAAGTTGGCCGACCCTAGCTTTAACGTACCAGCAAAGGCAGACGTTATTCTTGGGGCGGATATATTTTGGGATGTTGTAGGTACAGAACAATATTCTCTGGGTCCCAAGAACCCAAAATTTGGCTGGCTCGTAGCTGGTCCATATAAGCATTTCAAATCAATCATATTATCAATCAGATTCAATTACAAATATTGATCAGAAGTTAACTAAGTTTTGGGAAGTCGAAGAACTTCCCCAAAAAACTACTTTGACCCCAATTGAGAGGTTGTGTGAAGAACATTTCCTCGCTAACACCACACGATTAAGTTCAGGTAGGTTTTGCGTCAAGTTACCATTGCTTGACAGTCCTAATACTCTTGGTGATTCATACAATTTAGCCAAAAAACGGCTACTTAATTTAGAAAAACGATTTCGTAAAAATCCAGAACTCAAAAGACAGTACACAGAATTTATTAATGAATACGCCGAATTAGGTCATTTGTCAGAATCACACATAGCAAAACCTACTCCAAATTATTTCCTGTGTCATCACGCAGTATTCAAAGAGGAAAGCGAATCCACCAAAATCCGAGTAGTGTTTGACGGCTCGGCCCCCACTTCTTCTGGTCGCTCGCTCAATGATATTCTCATGGTAGGCCCTAACAAGCAAGACTCTCTTTTCTCCATCTTGATCAGGGCTAGACAGTACAAATTTTTACTCACTGCTGACGTTGAAAAAATGTTCCGCCAGGTGGCGTGTCATAGTGACGACCAAAATCTACAACTGATCTTATGGAGAGAAGAGGAGTCGCAGCCAATCAAAACTTACAGATTAAATACCGTCACTTACGGCACTGCAAGTGCGAGTTATTTAAGTACGCGGTGGCTATGGCAGGCCGGAGAGGAATGTGGGGACGAGTTCATAAAGTCTATTATCCAAAACGACTTTTACGTGGACGATCTTATCACTGGGTCAAATAACGCAGATGAATAGCGCCGCGTAAAAGACTTAGTATCAAATACGTTAAGTTCAGCATGTTTTCCATTACGGAAATATAAAAGCAGCTCATCAAACATTTTACAAGACACCATTGATTTTCAAAAGAACAAGTTAATAACCAGTGAATCGTCGAGCACTCTCGGATTGGGATGGAATCCTTCCAACGATCAATTACACTTTCCAATCAAACTTATGACAGTTGATGGAAAGTTAACAAAACGAATCATAATGTCAAATTCGTTAAAAATATTTGATCCACTAGGGTTATTAAGTCCGTGCATAATCAAGCCCAAAATTATGCTACAAAGGTTGTGGCTCCTCCGAGTTGATTGGGACGAGCCTGTACCCCAGGATATTCATGAATCTTGGGACGAGTTTGCAAATAATCTTCATCATTTAGCTAGTTTACAAATACCTAGAAACGTTATTTGTGACGCTGCAAAGATTATCGAAATTCATTCTTTCAGTGATGCATCGCAGAGCGCCTACGGTGCTTGTATCTATGTTAAATCAATAAATCAAAATGATGATGTTAGTATTAAATTGTTATGTTCAAAGTCCAAAGTTTCACCTTTAAAACCTATGACGATTCCTCGTTTGGAACTCTGCGCCGCCTTGCTTGCTGCGAGATTGACCAAAGCAGTTTGTGATGCCATAAAATACGTACCTTCTCGCGTAGTCCATTGGTGCGACAGCAGCGTAGTCCTTGCCTGGATTCACAGCGTACCTAGAAATTTAAAAACATTTGTAGCAAATCGCATAGGTGAAATCATTGAATTAACTCAACCATCTTCATGGCGATACGTACCTACTGCAGAAAACCCAGCTGACCATATTTCTAGGGGTATTAATCCAAATCAGCTGCCGAAGTTAAATCTGTGGTGGTACGGCCCACAGTTTTTATGTAAAGATGAATCAGATTGGCCTCTCTTACATTCTAATATAATAAATAAAGAAAACTTACCTGACGTTAAAACCAATTTGTGCACTACTATTGTTGAACCATTAATTAATTTTGCAACTTACAGTTCATTTACTAAGCTCCAACGAGTGATTGCTTACGTTAAAAGATTTATTTATAATATTCAAAATCCCAATTTTAAACACACTGACTTTTAACTGCCGATGAGTTAAATCGACTGATTTAACTCATCGGCAGTTAAAAGTCAGTGTGAAGAAGAAGTCAGAGGCTATTGAAAGACTTTTCAATAGCCTCTGTTTCATGGCTCAACAACAATCATTTCCAATCGAGTATAAACTTTTAAAACAAAACAAGACGTTACACAGTAAATCCAGAATTTTATCACTATCACCGTTTATTGACAACAATAATTTAATTAGAGTTGGTGGCAGAATTCAAGCTTCTGATTTTCCATATGAGAAGAAGCATCAAATACTTCTTGACTCATCTCACCTTCTAACTAAATTATTTTTTCATCGCGAACACATCCGTCAGATGCACGCCGGGCCACAACTCTTGTTAGCCACAGTTCGAGAAACAATTTGGCCTATCAACGGTCGTCATCTGGCTCGTCGCATAGTACACAATTGTGTAACATGCAGGCGCTTTCAAGGCAAGACCCTACAGCCTAAAATGGGAAATCTTCCTTCACAACGCGTTACCGTCGGTTTGCCATTCGTTTCAGTTGGTCTAGATTTTGCTGGACCCTTTTTTATTATTAACCGACGTGGACGAGGAGCAAGACTGACGAAATGCTATTTGTGTTTATTTATTTGCATGCGCTACAAATGCGTACATTTAGAAGCAGTAAGCGGCCTATCTAAGGACGACTTCCTTATGACGTTAAGACGTTTTATTGCACGCCGCGGCAAGCCGGCGGAAATATTCTCCGACAACGGTCGAAATTTTGTCGCAGCGGCTAAAGAATTAGGATCATTTTTAAAAACTAATAAACACTTGCTTACTGACTTTGCTGCACAAGAAGGTATTCAGTTCAATTTCATTCCCGCTTACTCCCCTCATTTCGGCGGCATTTGGGAATCAGGCATCAAATCCGCGAAACATCACCTTAAACGCGTTATTGGCAATCTTCACTTGACCTTTGAAGAATTGCAGACTTTATTTGCACAAGTGGAGGCAATATTAAACAGCCGTCCCTTGTGTCCCATGTCCTCCAATCCTAACGATTTCCTTTCCCTCTCCCCAGGACACTTTCTCATTGGGAGAGCGCTGACAACATTCCCATCTCCTATAATTGAAGATGTTGATCCAAACAAGCTGAAGCGATATCAACGACTGGAGCAAATCAGGCAGCATTTTTGGCGTTGTTGGCAAGGCGAATACATCAACGAACTACAGAGACGACAGAAATGGATGAAGGACACTCCGCAGCTCAAAGTGGATGACCTTGTTTTAATTAAAGAAGAAAATCTGCCACCTTTGAGTTGGCGGCACGGAAGAGTGACAAAATTGTTTCCGGGACCTGATGGCATTGTACGAGTGGCAGATGTAAAAACGGCAACAAATTGCCTTCGACGAGCTTTGGTTCGTTTGTGCCCTCTTCCCAATCAAGATGAAGAGCCAAGTTGAAAGAGGAGCCTTTCAACGGGGGGAGCATGGCGCAGCGGCATGCGCCTACACATTCACACGTAGCAACACGCATTTCTACAAGTCGCGGCTCATCGTTATTATTATGACGTCTGATGTTTTTTCGTCTACCTACAGCAAATCCATTTTTTACCTTTTTGTGTTCATTACGCACAGTCATCGAACCATGTACTAGAAAATTCTTTTAAATCAAGTATACACGTATTACCACAGTTTTTCGGGTTTTATTTACATAAAATACGACTCGCAAATGTCTCACAAGCAGACAATATCCAAGATAAGAATGCTTGGGAACATGCTGGTCCGGCTCCATAGGACAATCTACAGTCTAGACAAAATCAAACTGATTGCTAATTAAAACTATATTTTATATATTTATGTAGGATTGTAAGATGATGGAGTGACAACACTGTGTGAACGAGCAAGTATGAGTGAGAGAACAGGACGGATGAAGTGAGAGTGAAGTGTCATGTCAGATTTATAAGAGGAACGACAGAAGAGAAATAACGTTAGACGACGAAGACGTATATTGATTTTATTTAAAAGAATTATATTTAGTTTACTGGAATTACTTGTTTTACTCTGAGCCCACACTCCCACAAATTTTGGGGGCTCGTCCGGGATTTGTGCGGCCCAGAGTAACAAAAATAGGAAAAAAAAAGACGATCGGCTCGACAAACGATTATAAGACGGAAGAAGACGATTTTTATTACGACACGGTGGCGGATCAGCCTATTAAGACGAAGACAGCAATGACGGACGACGGCAGTAAAAGGGGTGGCGCAGGCTCACAGGCAGCGGCCATGTTTTACAATTTAGACAGCGGAGTTGCTCAATTTGATGGCGAGGATAAAACGTATTCCTCCACCAAATGGGCCCAAGACATTGAGGATAACGCGGAGGTATTTAACTGGACACCTCAGCAAAAACTGATAGTCGCGCGGCGGTCCCTCATAGGCACTGCGGGGCTGTGGATTAAGTCTGAGAAGGTATTTAAGACGTATGAAGACCTACGTGCAGCCCTATTAAAGGAATTTCCAGAAGCTATAAATTGCAAGGAGATGCATGAACTGATGGCAGCGCGTAAGAAGCGGCGAGATGAAAGCTACTACCAATACATGCTTACGATGAAAGAATTGGGTAAGAGAGCTAAATTCCCCGACTATGTTGCAATCCAGTACATCATCGACGGCATCGAAGACTTTGTAATAAATAAAATAGTACTCTACGGCGTTACGACGTACGGTGCGTTCAAGGAAAAATTGCAAATCTATGAAAAGATGAAAGTTAACATGAAGAAGGAAGAACGATTCGACCCAGCAACTGAAAGGAAAAAAGAAGCATCCACGTATCCCAGTTCCACGCGACGTTGTTACAATTGTGGGGACAGGAGCCATTTATCCAGCCAGTGTACCAACGGAATCAAATGTTTCCATTGCAACGGATATGGCCATAAGGGCGCACAGTGCACTCTGATTGGCGAAGGCAACACGTCGGTAAAACAGTCGGCGGTGCAACATCCTGCGATTGGTAGCCAAGGAGCAGCGGGTGTGAGTCAGTCGGTAAAACAGCATTCGGCTCAAGGATCGACTATGTTCGGAACTACGATCGGTACGACTAATCAGTGCGCATGTACGAGCGGCCATGATATTGACAAAGACAATGACGTTGTTACATCAAACTTTGTGTCAATTGTGTCAAACAATGAGGTTAAGAAAATAAATAAAAACAAAGATTTAGCGGTGATCAAAAATGTACGAAATCCGGTAAAAACTATAATGAGTGACGGATGTGTGGCTATATTCAGAGATAAAAGTGAGAGATTTAATAAAGTAAATTGCACTACAGGAGATACAAAATCTGTTTTGGAACATCTCAATGATCCAACATTAAGACAGGAGGGTTATCAGTCTGTTGATGCTTACCATCCAGTCCAAGTGAAGGAAGCGCCGTTGGAACTTAAGGTTATGTTGGAAGACGATGTGTCAGTAGCACAACGACCCTGGCGGTTGTCTTATATGAAGCAGGGTATTGTAGAAAGACAAGTTCATGAATGGTTGAAAGACGGCACACTACAGAGGAGCATCAATACCTCGCCATATGATTTATTGACTGGCGCCAAGATGAGGTGTAAAGAAGACGTCGAAGTTTTTAAATTGCTTCAAGAAGAAACTGCACGACAGTATAAAAGAAATAGAGAAGAGTTACGTCAAACAGCGAAAGAGCAGATACTGGCTGTGCACGAAGGGAACATAAGATATTATAAATATTATAACAAGAGAAGGAAACTAGGTCACAAGCGCGCTTCCAACGCAGCTGATCAAATGAAGAAGTGGCCAGATGGAAGTACTTCAGTATGACTATCCAATTCAATTGTGATGAATGCTGTGTAAGAGTTTAGTATAATGTTGTCTATTGTAAAGTATTAGAGTTAAGGTATTATATACTTAGTAGAGATGTTTATTATAGAACGAATGAAGTAATGTGTGTATGGGGATGTAAGCAGAGCAAAGCATGACTGGGGACAGTCATGAAAGTCAGAATGGCCGAATGTAGGATTGTAAGATGATGGAGTGACAACACTGTGTGAACGAGCAAGTATGAGTGAGAGAACAGGACGGATGAAGTGAGAGTGAAGTGTCATGTCAGATTTATAAGAGGAACGACAGAAGAGAAATAACGTTAGACGACGAAGACGTATATTGATTTTATTTAAAAGAATTATATTTAGTTTACTGGAATTACTTGTTTTACTCTGAGCCCACACTCCCACATTTATAAACAATTATTATTTAGTGTACTTAATAGATTACTCTGGGTCACACACTATTCATTGTTTGTTGGAATAGGAGTGGTCGTCTACTATATTATTAATTGTAAATATGTGAACACTATGTGTCTGTACATCATTTACTTAGCTGTCATTTCTTAACTTGTAATACTTTGTACATACTATAGTATATGATTTTTATACAAGGAACATCGTATTCACGTAACATAATATATTATAATTCTTGTAAATGCAAATTGTAAACATTATTTTTTTTAAAAGAGTATGTATGGAGTTTCTTGCCCATTCTTCTCCATACGAAACCACCATTTGAAATGGGCAACTAGATTCAAATTTTACAAAATGACGTTCAAAAATGCCTTTAATGGTCTAATTGAAATAAATGATTTGACTTTGACTTTAACTTTTACCTCTTCTCTGACGTGAGTACATTTTGAACACGTGAAAGGCTTCTGACATTAATCTGTTGTTTATTACCAAGATTCACACATTGGTTACAGTTCAACCAATCACAAGAAACATCAAAAATCGATAGTTGAGTAGGAAATACAAATTCTATGCGGGAAATTTGAATATGTGATTTTTGAAGGACAGTGGGCAGAATTTTGAACTTTACATTTGTTTAGCTGGGCATGAACAGTGAAGTATATTTTGTGATTTTAAAATCACAAATTGCAGGACGAGGTTACAGTTGATGTTTTATTTATAAGCTGTTTTATGTCACAAGCACAGGATTTGGGATGAAGAGGGTTCACCTATGTAGGTAGCAAATTGGTATAATCACTCAAACTGGGTCCACATATTTAGAAAACTTTAAATAACACTTTAGCTAATTGACTACACTAAATGGGTCATGTTGGTGTTAAGATTAGATCAGAAAAACTATTTTGAACATATTTAGGAATAAAAACAAACGGAGCGCGATGTTTACGTGTTGACAGCGCCATCTCTCCTAGCTCATGAATGTGTTTTATTTTGAGTTTGTTGAGGTTTTTAAACAAAAACCTGAGTTTATCTGTTTTAGACCCACCATACTAACAGGGCTATGGCCAGTGGTATCGTGAACCAACCATTTTTTCCTGTATCAAAAGGAGTTGTTCGATTTTGGGCCACCTATGTACACTACATAGAGAAATAGGAAAAAATAAGGGGATTTCCATAAAAATACAAACATATTAATTTGAAGAAGAGTTTAGGTGTAAGAAATGATTATTTGGGAAGAATTTTTATTAAGATAACCCAATTTTTAGGACGGCCATGACGTTGTGTTTGACAGTTTGACGTTTTACAGTTTGTGACATTAGCGACTTTCTTTGACTTTGTCTTTGAATATCTTCGATTGATTGATTGAGTCATGTTCGCGCGCGTTGGTTTGGATGTGTTTCGAAGTTGTCAGTGATTGTTTTTGTTTTGCGACCTAGCTTACTATTACGGATATTGATTGATTGCTTCTGTGATTTGAATTACGTCGTTTATGGTAAGTATATTCTACAATAACAAGTTCACTTTCTGGTATGTCAATGTTCCATAATCTAACAGATTCCAGTTTATTAACAATGGCGTGCCTATAATGCAACTCTGTAATAGATGAAAATGAACAATATTATGTTGCCGATGATATGGGTCCCGAAATAATTTCGTTCATCAAACGGTATCTTCATCGGTTATAAACATTTTATTTATTTCTACTCTGTAACATATCTATGAAAACTGTATAACCTCTTATTTGTTTTGTTTTAGGTTGATTTAAATGGGGTAATGTGCTCACAATGTTTTGACGTTATAATGCAAGAAATGTTTTGTGATAATCATGAACTCTAGCATCGTCATGATAGAAATGTTTGTGTTAGGTGTAGGACGTCTATGTTTAATAGACGTGCTCACTCTATTCCTGAGGGTGCCGTAAGACAATATATTGTTGAAACCATTGCTCCAAGAGAGGTAAGCACCTCTTCTATTTTTCTTTTTTGTTCATAAACGGCAGGCATAAATATAATACAAATGAAGATATTTCCTGATTATAATCCAAAACAACAACGTTGCAGAAAAAAAAGAACAATCATAAAAAGTTAACCAAATAGCTATCTTTAAACTATGCTTTTTTATTTTAGATACCCGAGGGAGGCTTGATATGTTTTGGTGGTGCCGACGGTCTCTTACCCATACACGCAGACACTCTATACAACAAGGACCTGAACGCACCATAATCACAGCAAGAATATATCCAAGAGACGTAACAGTAACAGCTTACTTAATTACCTACTTTTAGAATGAAATAATTGTGCGAACAGCCTATACACCTACCGCCACTTTAAGTCAGCCTTTGTATGTTTGTGCATGAAGTATATATAAATAAATAATACATAATGCATTCTTTTGTTTTATTCAGATTCCACCAGGAGGACTGGTTTGTTATACTTGCTGGGTAGCAGCACATAAAAATGTTGAGCATGCTACAAGGGCTGAGGATGACCGGCACAATCCGGGCCCATCTAAACTTCATCAAAACACTAGGTGTGCATGGTGTGGAATGTCTCTGCACCGTAGGCAAACACACTTGGCAAGTGGTCCATGGAAAGATGAAGTTGTAGCAAGCATTCATCCCAATGAGGTAGGTAATATTTTTTTTTATTAAAGCACTGTACACGGGTTACGATATTGTGTGCTTGAAAGACTAACCAGTGACTATTAGTCAATTGTAATTCTTAAAGCTCAATTCTATAAGCTTCACATATCAGTGCCTATTTGCTTTTACACGTATTTAACAACCCTTTCTGTTGCCACTATAACTAAATTATTTTATTGTTTCAGTTACCAGAACATACGCTTCTTTGTTCCTACTGCTGGAGACGTGTACAGGACAATATAAGAATGGAAGAAGAAGCGCAACTTGATATCCAGCCACCAAATGCATAAATAACACTTGATTGTTTTTCACACACAACACACACCAGTTCTCATTGTTTTGTGCCAGCTTGTACCAATTTAAAACGAAATAGAGTACCGGAATATTTAATAAAAATTATATTAAAATCTGAAGAATCAAGTCTCTAATTAAAATAATGAGTTGTAGTTAATAATAATAATTGTAGTTTTATCTCGGGAAAACGGACTGTGGGTTGCTGTGCTCATATAATGACCATTGTGTGGTATTTGGGTTGGGTGTGGTTCCCAAAAGAGCATAGAAGCACCAGCGTCATTCCTGGATGGTATATTAATAAGGGGTGATGTAGAAAATGAATAAAATAAAATCACAAATCCTAACAAGTTGTTTTATTTATATTCCTCACATGACTGATGTCTCATCCTCTTACAAGTCGCTAATTTTAGAAACTAAATATCATGAACTTGATTGAAAATAGTTACTGTCTAGTTGGAATAGAGCAATTGGTGTCTTCCCAGCTGTTACTGTGTAGACACTACTTTTACGATAACTTGTTACGTTTTCTGGTACTGCACAGCCCTACTATTCTATGAATCTTCGAAGTCCAGAATATATTGATCAGCAGCAAGGACACAGTTTGATAAACCAAATTGCGTTAAAGTCTTGTTTGTTTGCTCCTTTTGACACCGATAACCAATCTCTAGCTGCTCGAATAGGTTAAGTATATAAGATTTGCTGCCGTAATCAAGTAGAATATCCTGTACCTAGTACTATTTTATTATTATATCTCAAAACCCAAGTGTTTTTGGAATTACTCTTGTGTTTTTCGCAGTAGACAGTAGACACATTAATCAAATGTCATTGTCAGTCAAAATGTCATTTGGCATAATACTGATCCGCCATATTTATATGTTGTGTTGCTCTCCTTGGCCGAGTTAATTTGTTTTTACACTAAAACGAAGTAAAATTATACACAACTACCATAATAAAACGGTTTCTATATTGTGTAGCCATATTTACATATGGTGCGACATGGATACTTATCTCCTTTGGTGACCGTAGTCACCAAAGGAGATAAGTATCCATGTCGCCGGAAACAGTTGAAGTTTACTTAGAAACCGATAGGTTTTTATGAATAAAATAAAATACAATTTATAGAGAATAAACAGTTCAATGATTTAATAAAATTTCATTCGAAAGCCCCCATTGGTTTCTAAGAAATCTTCAACTATTCCCGACGACATAGATACTTATCTCTTTTGCGTACTGTACATAGTGCTGGCCCAGGCTCCATATATTTTCCGAACATCTCCTTTGTCCGATATTCTAACTAGTAGGTATTTTAATCGTAAATATAATGAACTAAACTGTATTCAATGTTGACATTTTAATCTTAGGCATAACATTTTTCGATACGATACAATCGATATTTAAATTTTTAATGTTTTGAACGTAGACATTTTACCCGTAGGTATTTTAATGTTCGACATTCAAACATCCGATACTCTGTACTTCGATATTTAAACATTTCGATATTACGTTTGTCGATAATTAGATTTTAGTTATATACCCCGTTTTTGATAGCATCAATAATTTATCCATACTAATATTACAAATGTGATAATAACTCTGTCTGTTACCCTTTCACGATGAAACGGCAAAACCGATTTTGATGAAATTTGGTATGAAGATAGCTTGAACCCTGGGGAAGGACATAGGCTACTTTTTAAACCGTGACGAACGAAAGTAGTTTTTCAACCGACTTCAAAGAGATGGAGGTTTTCTAATGGATCCCCCCCCCTATATAAATTTTATCGAAATTGATTCAGCACTTTTTGAAACAATCAACAAATACCCAAAAATTTTACACAGACGATGTTTTACTTTCTCCAGTCTTTGGAGTAGTTACTGAGTGAGACATCCGTCTCGCCGCTCGTTTCTGCCGTCTCGTTCTCGATCTCGTTTTTCAGTATAGAAATAAAAAACTTTTTGATTGGAGAAACTAAAACGTCGTGTATGTAAAATGTTTGGGTATTTGTTGATTTTTTCGTGTGTACGGGATCCATTTACAATAAATCTAGAACTCTATATTGGAATAATCTAACAATAATACGTTTGTCTCCGCCAGAACCCGAGTCGTCAGTCAATATGTTCTAACCTATTTAAACACTATACTTATATGTCTAGAATATTCCAAACTGTTCCGTCATGCTTATTGAATGCAACCTTTACAGTACTATTATGTATTAAATACGCAAATCACCTATCTGCCAGTGAAAGTCTCGTCCAAATCGGACGAGCCATTTCGGAGTTTAGCCGGAATAAACAGACAGACAGACAAAAATGTCAAAAACATAATTTTATTATTAGTACCGTGTAAACATTCAAATGAAATCAGTAAAAAGCTGTTTTTAATATACTTAAATTTAATTTATTTGTACAGATTCCGATGACGAAAAGTTAGTAAAAAAATCGCCTGCCTGGTACAAGGTTAATAATTCTAGTTTATTATACTAATGGGCCTACTTTATGGTTAGTATTATTTTAATAGCATGCGACCTAGCGCCTAATAACCCAAAAATACTTCAGATTATTTAAAAACCAGTAAATCCTTCTTATTTGTTTTTGCTAATGCCTATGAACTAGATAACCTTCTAGCAATTAATTATTCTACGAAAAAATAATTCAGAATAATAAGTGGGGCCCATATGGTTGTTGTGTCGACACGTACCGTACGTGTGAACTTGGTATTCACAGGTTCATTGTAAGCAACCAAATAGAGGTTCTCGGCGGGTGTTGTTGCTGTGTTTAGTCTCTACACTACACTCCGGTTTAATTACAGGCACCTGAAATATTTTACTATTGTCTTTGTGATGACATTGAGAGACACTTTTGAAAGTCATAATCCTCGTATTATTATAAACATTCAAAATGGCCGACACCTCCATCAGTTCTTTCCATCCTTCCGTGAGCGGCTGGCCAGGACATGGCTGGAGGTAGACCACTGTGTTGCCAAATTTCTAACAGGTCATGACAACTTTAAGAGTAAATTATTTTCTTTCAAGCTTGTTGCTTCGCCTTTGTCAATGCTCTACATCTGACTGTGAATACAAACAATCTGCAGATCTTATCTTATAAAAGTGCAGTCTTTAGCATAAAGAACGAAATTTTTTAGAGTAGATAGTGTAAAGGTTACATCCGGAGCTGTTTATTATGCGGACCTTGTTGAAACTAGAACCACGCTAACTACACTAACTATCTGTGGTGCTTGGCTACTGGGCATCACCCAGTCGCAAACATCCCTTTGTGTCTATTGGCCTAGTTTTGTTCTGTCTCCTGCTTGATAATATATTTATACATGCATACATGTGATCATAGCACATACATGTGAGCACTATGTACTTTAAAGCTACCATTTTCGAGATATGTCTTTCGTTGACTTTAATATGCCCTGGCGGTTGAGAGTTTGTCATGCTCACTTGAATGTCTCGCTGATGGTGGCGCATGTGTTGGATCATTTGGTTCCCTTCAAAATGGTTGAGCTGGATGGTGCCGATCCGTGCGTCATGTTCGTGAACGTACGCCGTCAGTTGAGACTGGCTATCTCTTAGCTACCTCGGTTATTTAAATTTATTTTGAATTGTCTAATTTCATTGTCACTAGACCTCTTTTAACGTGCACAACTTGTTACATTGTTCTCACATTGTACCCCTAGATTCAACATGAATGATGTAACCTAAATTTGTAATATTCTATTGATTTTAAAAGAGTGTTCATGGTGTTTCTTGCTCGTTCTTCTCCATAGAAACCTACTGTTTGGAACGAGCAACCAGCTGCAACTTTTTGACTGACTGAGTCCTTGACAATTATTCAAAAGTGCCTGTAAATGGTTTATTTCAAATAAATGATTTGAGTTTGAGTTTGAATACGGAATGTGAAAAATATATTTTTTCTTACTCGTCCGCTACTTATTCTTTTTTATTTAATTTCGTTACGTGATCCAAGACAGTTGAATCGATTTGATCTTTTGAAGGCGGTTCTCTTTTTAGTATAAAGTTTTTATTTTTGTAAGACTGCACCAGTGCTGCATTCGTCAGTTACGTCCTCCTGAAATAACTGTATGGGACCCCATGACTGCTAAGTTGACAGTATACCAGACATACTTCATTTCCTTTAGTCGCTGATTACCTATAACGCAGTCTGCCAATTTCGGTTTATGCCTAGACCTAACGAGAGATCGGCGTATTGATATTTAGACCCATTGCGTATTAGTTAATAATAATAACGTATTTATTTCTCAGTATATGGTACATTAAGATCCTTCATTAAATATGGTTTCACATACACTACCATTACTGGTGTAGAAATATATTTCATATATATTATTTAAAAAGCAAAAAAAAAAATACATTAAAAACATGCAAAGCTAAGGTGATACAATGAATTAAATTATAATTTTAATGGCCAATGAATTGAGACTGTTTATAATACCAAATAGATTATTTAATGAGCGAAGATTATTAGTTAATGAGCGAAGTAGGCGAATTGAGATTTTGGTTTAGTGCGTATTAGCTCAAGGGCGAGGTAGGTATATTGAGCGTTAGGTTATGAGCGAGGCAGGCAAATTAAGACTTAGTGTCAGTGCGGTGTGCGGGCCCATCATGACACAGGTCATACCCCTGGTGGTATGGTGGGTCGTTTGGGTTAGGTTAGGTTAGAACTGTGACCATCAAAGCGCCAGATTCCCTCTATTGTATTGAAGTTTGTATTGAACTCTCGTGAATGTTTTATCGCAAAATTCCCATGATGAGAAATAGGTTTATTGCGACATAGTCATATTGCTAAATTACCATAGTGAGAAATAGATTTACTGCGACATAGTCGTATCGCTAAATGGGCAATATGAGGAGTAGACCTATTGCGACATAGACAAAAACATACTTAGTCCCAACGCTTTTTTTAAATGTCATTTTGGCATAACGCGAAATTGGCAGACTGCGTTTTAGGTAGTCAGCAAGTAAAGGCTTTATTTCATCTTTTTGGTTAGAGGACCCCTTTTCCCCTACTTCATTCCTACCGGGAAAAGGCAGAGTGCAATGGCCCTAGCTATAATAACCTGTTAAGCAAAATAACCTGTTATGTAAAATTAAGCATAACGCTTCTTATTTCAAGTAGACGAAACATTTGGGTGCGACTAATTACACATAACAAATAAAGTTTCATTTTAAAAACGTTTACAAGATATAATAAACGTACTGATGGTATAATTTCTTTACATATAACATGTTAAAACTCTAAAACTCCACTTCATATAACGATATTGGGTATCACAATCGGTAATCATTAGGTATATCGTTTTAAAATTGAAATATAATTTTGACTACCTTTTGCCCGCGAATTCGTTCGCGTGAAAGTCGGTTATCGCGGTTACAGACGCGTATTAATAAATTAATAGTTTAAAAAACACTAGTAAAACACGCTTTTATAGATGCACGTAAAAATTAAAAATAAATTTTGGATCGTTCAAGTTGTCTCTATTTCTGGACTGAAGTGTAAACTATGTGCTTTTAATTATAATATATTTGCGTGGTGCGCTGAAACAGGAAAGACTTTCTTGTAAACAAATACTAATACTAACTTCCTGGCGGAAGCTGCATGAGGTCGCACAAGAAAATAACGTTTATGCAGCCAAAGGGTTACCAAAGGGAACCCAAGATATCTCGTCCACGAACAAGAACTCTACATTTTGCCACTGTTGACGCATTACCCTTATGTACTTAATTGCCTGAAAGAAGAGGCGTTCAAAATGTCGGTGAATGTCGTGTCTCCTAGCTGATGGCGCATGTGTTGTCTGAGTTCGACAAACTGGTACTTTGAACAGACTATTTAATGTAGAGCCACCTACTTGTCGTGCTGCAACTCCAGTTAGAGCGCCGATCTCTGTAACCTGCTTCCGACCTTAACGCTCTGCGTTCTCTGATGGGTAACCATTTTAAGAGCGACCGATGTGTGGACACATGATCATACTTACGGAGATTAAATACGAATCGAATGCAGTTATTAAGAAGTCGGTCAAGTTTATTGAGGAGATCTGCATTCAGGTCGTAGTAACACACATCACCATAATCAAGTATGGGGAAGATAAGGGACTGAACTAGCATTGCTTTTATGTGTGAAGGGAGAATATTTTTGAATCGATAAAGAGACCGCAATGTCCCAGTGACTTTTTTGCTCACACTCGCGACCTGCTTATGCCAGCCGAGGCAAATCCTTGACGTCGGAACTAAACGGAATAACTGTGCCATCAAAGGTTATCGGTGGCACCGCTAAACCATTAAGTTTTCGCAAGCTATGTGTGCTCCCTATAATAATAGCCTGACACTTGGTTGGGTTAACCGCTACGCCGAAACGATCAGACCAATCTTTCACCACTGCTAAATTCCGGTTTAATTCCTCAATCGCATCGGATAAGTTGTCAACACCTGCCTGACTGTACAGTTGCAAGTCATCAGCGTAAAGATGATACGCACACTGAAGCTCGGCGGTAATAAGATCTATAAAAATAGAGAACAAAAGTGGAGATAAAATACCGCCTTGAGGGACGCCAACATCAAGATCACACCAGCTAGAAAAAGAATGTCCTGCAAGAACTGACTGCTGACGCCCCCGAAGATAGGAAGAAAACCAGTCTAAAACCTTAGGAGAGACCATTAGATAGGAGAGGATGGATAAAAGGACTTCGTGACTGACGGTATTGAAAGCATTGGAAAAGTCTATCAACACTAAGACGGACACTTTAGTGTCTTCCATTCCCCGCCTTATAGAGGATAATCTTCTTGATCTCTCCCAGATCGACCGGGACGAAGGCAAAGGGTAATATTGGGTCGCGTCAGACCGGCAAGATAGTCAATGGTTTGAGATTTGATTACATGATCAAGAATAGGAACAGTGTCGAAATGGCGATTTAGATCGTCCAAACCAAATGTAATAAGAAGGTCTGAATGCCGCGATCTGCCGATACCTAGAGTTCCTAGAAACTTCCAAATATCGGCAGGAGAAGAGGAGGAATACTTCGCGACGCGTACGCGCACGGACGCGTACGGACGTGTTACGTATCGTGTGTGTCACTAAATCACAAATATTTATATTTTACTATTTGAAGTTTTAAATGGAGGCTGTGATGCTGTTGTGGATGATTCAATGTTTATGGAGTGTTCGCAAGTAAAATGCAAGAAGAAATTCCATCTTACTTGTCTGGCCTTAACAACGGAAGATGCTAAAGCTTTCACGCCGGAATACAGGAGTCAGTGGATATGTCCCGAGTGCACATGCACAATGCCGAAAAGGGGTAATAAAGACACACCTGTTCGAGGAACTGCAGTCTCCAGCAAAACGTATTCACCGAGCAGCCATGTAAACACCGCCGAGAGAGGCAGTCGTCGGTATACAAGTGAAGTAATTGATACGGAGAGTCTACTTCTGGACGAGATAAGGGAGTTTCGATGGGAAGTGAAGTCTCATTTGGAGCAGCAGCGGAAAGATTATGTGTTATTGGAAAATAGATTTATCAACACAGAGAAAGAGTTAAAGGAATTAAAACAAATATTGGAGGTAGTACAGCAAAAGGCACACAAAGTTGAGATACTAGAAGCAAGAATTAAAACGCTAATGGAAAGAAATGAGAGCCTAGAAGCCAGTATAAAGAAAAATCAGGTAACAGTGTCAAATCAAACAGAGCAAGGCTCTAAAAGCTTGACACCGTCTTTTGCAAAAGCCGTCAAAGATAAGCAGAAGCAGGTAGTTGATAATAATGTATCAACGAAGGAATTTGTGGCCACGAAAGTGGCGAAAGTATTATCAAATGAGGAACAGATGCCAGTAGTAAATAGTGAGAGGAGGTCTGGCAATGATTTTATTCTGGAAAAGGAAGAACCACAAAGAGAAGGAAATTGGACTACTGTAACAAGGAAAAAAACCAGGCACTCGAACAGTGAAGTAAAAAAAGGCGGAAACACGAGTGCAATCGACATACAGGGAACGGAAAAGAAGAGATTTTTACACGTATGGCGTTTGCAGAAACAAACAACAGTAGAAAGTTTAGAAAAATATGTTAGGAAAATTTATGAAGAAGAAGTACAAATTAAAGTTGAAAAGATAAAACATAAAACGGAAAGGGATTATGCATCCTTTATCATCGGAGTGCCAGAGAGCAAATACGACAAGTTATGTCAGCCTGAAAACTGGGCAGTTAATATAGAATTTGCGGAATGGGTGTGGTTTCGTAGAGCAACCAGCAACCCTAGAAACCCTGAGTAACTCCGTTGAAATATTGTATCAAAATGTGCGCGGGCTTCGAACAAAGTTAGAGGAATTTTATACCAATATTTCAACGGCAAATGCAGACTTGTTTGCCATCACGGAAACGGGCTGCAATGACTCCATCCATGATGCAGAAATAATTCCATCTGGATTTACTATTTTGCGGTGTGACCGAGCAGATGGACGTAAACAAGGCGGCGCGTGTCTCGTGGCCACACCGCGTTTTGAGTTGCGGCGAGTGTCACTACCCGATGACGTCAACGTGGACGATCATATGTTCGAACTGGTTTGTGCTACTGTTTACTTACGTAACAGATTTATGTTTTTACTTTGTGTCGTTTATATTCCGCCTGGTAGTAATGATAACGAGTACATGTTACTATTTAGCATCATTGAACAATTTTGTAATAAATATAGGGATATACTAGTTCTAGGTGATTTTAACTTGTATTCGTGTTCGGTAGCCATAAATAATTATTATGAATACTTTCATACTTTTTGTGAATTCACTCAGAGTAACGCAGTGGGAAATTGTAATGGTCGTCAGTTGGATTTGGTGTTGAGTACACTGGCGGAGGGAGGGAGTGTGAGCGAGCGCGCGGCGGAGGCGCCGCTCGTACCGGTAGACGCGTACCACCCGCCGCTCGAGATCTCAGTTAGTACACACACGCGCCGGCACCCCGGCTCAGCAGGCTCAGCGACACCTGACGATGGCGCATGTGTACCAGACGGGTGGAACTTTAATAAAGCCGACTTTTTGTCCTTGTATTCATTAATAGCAGCCGTAGACTGGACTCCGTTGTATGAAATGGACTTAGAAGTAGGTTTAAATTATTTTTATAATATTATTAATTCTATTATAGATGACTGTGTACCCAAAAAAAAGCGAAGTCGTGGAAACTCAAGGTACATTTATCCTGAGTGGTACACTGTTGAAATAATTCGCGACATAAGGTTGAAGGCTTCTCTGCATAAACAGTACAAGGCAAGCGGGTCAAGGGTCGATTACGAAGCATTTGCTCGGTGTAGAACCAACATTAAAAATGAGTTAGTAGTGGCACAGGAACGATACCGGAGCCGTGTTCAAGGGCAAATGCTGAGTGATCCCAAATCTTTTTGGAATTATGCTAAGTCTAAAAGAGGTAGGAGAAGCCCGCAAGCGATCTTGAAAGACGGGGTGGCATTATCTGGGCAGCGGTCTGTGGAAGAGTTTGCGGCTTACTTTTATTCTGTGTATAGGCAAGAGCGACCGGAGTTGGATGTAGACACGGCTATAGCCAGCGCGGGTAGCGGAAACGGAGCGGCGCGAGTGCACTTGCACCAATTACAGTTAGGAGACGTGAGTCGTGCGCTTCTAGATCTTAAGCCGAAACGGTCCGCAGGGCCGGATGGCATTCCACCTTACATATTTAAGGATTGTCGAGTAGCGCTGGCTAGGCCGCTACTTCATATTTATAACCAATGCCTCAAAGCTGCCGTGTTTCCGGAGAGGTGGAAGGTGACCCGCGTTGTTCCGGTTCCGAAAGCAGGGTCAGCAGAATCGGTAAATGGGTACAGGCCAGTTGCGGTATTGTCTACGCCGGCAAAGGTGATGGAAACTGCTATATATAAGAGCATTTATCTTCAAGTTAGTGCACAGCTGTCAGACGCTCAGCATGGGTTTCGACCGGGAAGAAGTACCACTAGTAATCTTCTCTGTCACATGACTCATCTGGTGCCAACGGTAGATAGTGGGGGGCAGACTGATGCTGCTTACTTTGACTTTACAAAAGCATTCGATCTAGTCGATAATGACATTTTGCTTAAAAAGTTTGCAGGTATTGGTTTCACCCCACACTCTCTTAAGTTTTTCGTCAGTTATTTGAGGGATAGGCGGCAATATGTGGAATATGCGGGACACGTGTCAGATCCATATTTCACTAGGTCTGGGGTGAGTCAAGGTAGCAATCTTGGCCCTTTGGGCTTTCTTCTGGTGGTAAACGACCTACCAGGAGTAGTCCTAGACGCGTCTTGTCTGTTGTTTGCGGACGACCTGAAACTATCCCTCGAGATAAAGAGCAGCGATGACTGTATCAGGTTACAAAGGGACATCGATAGGGTAGTGAGATGGAGCAAAGAAAATCTCTTGCAATTTAATAGCTCGAAGTGTGTAACCATCACTTTTTCTCGCGCGCACAATCCCATCTTACATACCTACTATATCGATGGTATGCCTATGAAACGAGTCACAGAAGTCAAGGACTTGGGAGTAGGATTTAACACCGGTTTGACTTTTAGGGATCATATCATGCGTAGCTGTAAAAGAGCGTATAGAAATTTAGGTTTCATGCTTCGCACGGTCCGAGGTTTCACGAATGTTAAAGCTATTATAGCATTATATAATGCACTGGTGAGGAGCCAGTTAGAATGTAATGCAGTCATCTGGGCTCCGCATGAAGCTAAATATAGTCTCATGCTGGAGAGGGTGCAAAATAAATTTATTAGATATTTATATATGCGTTATTACGGAGTCTATCCCTTTTACCCGTTAATGTATCCAACCTTATTTATTTTAGGTATGGTAGGGTACAACGAACTACGGGTTAGGAGGGATCTTGCACTCGCATCATATATATTTAAATTATTGAGAGGGAAGGTGCATAATGCAATTATTTTAGGCCAGGTGAATCTGTGTGTTCCGGACAGGTACGTGTGGCGACGACGGCAGCCACCACTGCTAGTCGAACCGCGTGCTCGGACCAACCTTTTAAAGGAGGCGCCGCTGACGCGCGCACTCCGCACGCTCAACCTCATAGCGAGTGAGGCGGACTTATTTTGTTGTTCTCTGGGTGAATTCACAAGGAATGCTTTGTTTGTAATTAGTTATAGGTATTAGTTATAATTAACAATTAAATTAAGTATTAATTAAGCTGCATTTACCGCATTGGTTAGCTGTAATGGTAGATGTAAGTATGTTGATAAATAAATAAATAAATAAATAAAGAGGACGTGATATTACTAAGAATGTGGAGGCGTTTAGCGTTACGTATCATCTGATTACAACGATTGCGAGCAGTTTTGAAGAGGGTCCAATTATCCTCCGACCGATCCTTCTTAAACCTTCGGAACGCGCGGTCCCTTCGACGCATTGCAATCCGAACTCCACGATTCATCCATGGCGCAGGCGGGCGCCTCAGCTTGATTTTCCTGATGGGAGCGTGAGTGTCATACAATTCGAGTATCTGCAGAAGTTTGAGCCTTCGGATACCTCACCAGCAGCGGACTTAGTTCTTCAAGTGATGTGATCTTGTGTTTGGTTCCATCAGGAGCTTTAATAATAATGACACCGTCCTGAGTCCAACACGACCGCTTAGAAAAGTGAAGCCGCGCCTTCCCAAAGATGGATTGTCGGGTCTATGTCAACTCCTTGACGGAGATAAAAGAACCCTTCAGCCCAGTCTTGGCTCTCCAGACCGCAGATCTGTCATCATAACTCGAGAACTTGAAGAGGATGGGCCTGTGGTGATCCTTATTAGCTACACCAAGCCTGTGGCAGACCTTTATGGAGGATGCAGTGACTGTTTTAAGAGACAGCTTCTTCTTCTTCTTCTTCTTCTTTCTCAACACGTCCAAGATGACTTCCCTGCTATCTTCCCCGTCAACCTCTGCTACTCCCTGGAAGATCAGCGCCTTTCTCCGATGCCTGGTCTCCAACCCTAGTGCTAGACAGGTCGACACCTGTCTAGCACACTCGCTGATCTGTTTTCTTAGCAAACTCAGCATGCTGAAGATCAGCTCCCTAAAGGTGCGGAACTCTTCTGCTACTCTCGCCACAGTATCCTTGGCAAGTCCAGCACACTGAATCTGCGCTTCAAGCTCGTTCATCTTCCGGATGAAGCTATCCTCTAGGCACTTCTGTGCAGATATAATTTCGTCGACTTGAGACATTGTATTATTGGTCAGTGATCAACTTGTGTCCAGTGACAGTGAAAGAAAAAAAAAAATTATGTTAGGTGATGAGCTGGCAGGTGGTGTAAAATTAAAATTCGAGTCACATAAATGTGCTGCAAACGTGAGTACCCGTTGTGCAGGGGTTATGCAATGATAATTTATAAAAATAAGGTAAAATAACTGTGAATTTCTAATTTAATTATAAAATCAATATTACAGACACATCTGACTTTTTCTCACACCTACCCGCGAAAAAAAAAATAAGCACTAACCTAGACGCACTATGATTAGGCAGAGATTTCCAGGCTAAAAGGTTCCACAGCCTGACCGGCAAACAGGATCGGCCGAAGATAAGACTGCCGCGATCGGCTCCTAGCTTTGGGATGGCGCGGATCTTAACAGTAACACCCACCCTGGGAGCAGCAGGCACGCGACAGCACGACGGCACCACTCAGGACCATTACCGACTTTTGGATGTGGACCGGTAGACTTTAGTAAGTTAAGTCAGGAGTAAATCAGCGTGTTACTCCAGCGACAGCGAGATCTAGACTGACCCATTTGACAGGTTTCTTTGCTGTCCGCTCTTCCGAAATTCATAATACTCCAAGTATGAATTCTATTTCTAGAACGCCCGTATTGGTCTTATATAGCGGGGTATTATAGTACCGGCCAGACTCAATTATTGTAGACTGCCAGTTATTTTTATTTGATTAGTGCTTTTAAGATTTTAAAGAACACCAGATACGTTAGGGGGTGTCCAGCTGTTTAGTATAAAATACAGCCATACACACTTATATTCGACATCAGTTTGGAGGTTTTACGTTATATAAGCCGTAAACTTATTAGAAATAATATTGACAATTGTCAAGATTGACAACTGTCATTGACAAACATGTCATAGCAAAAACATTATTTATTTTCCAGATTTATAAAAAGGGATTTAAAATACATAGCTTTGGAATATAATAATGTTACGTAACGTAGACAAGACCAGACCAGCATAAAGACTGTAAGCACTTTTATTCTATTTTTGCATAATAAAAGATTCCAAGAATCTATAAAAACAAGTATTATAAAATGTAAACATCAATTATGATAAATGATTGCATGCTTATAAAAAGTAAATATAGTATTGTGTTAAACAATAATAATATAGCACATTTAAATAAAAGCCAAATAAAGCGCTTGTTTCAATTATAGATGTGAAAACTTTAATAGACATGCCCCACAAATCTTCAGTTAATTTTATTTTGATTTGCCGAAAAGCTTTTAAGACAGCCACGGAGTTAATATGTTTAAATTGAAATTCTACCGGGTAGCCTGGAACGTTCGCTTTTAATAACGCAATTGAGACTTCAGGTGAGGAATTTAAAGCTTCCGTGGTTTTAGCTGGTATGCTAGTAAAGAAATTTACAAATTCATGAGCTAAGTCTAGGTTAGAGCTTATGGCAGTTACGAGTTTGTACTACTACAATAGTCAACTAGAATTCGAATGGCGCCTTCTAACTGAAAAACGATGACGTAAAAGAAACTTCGCGGCAACACTGAAGTCGATTCCAAAAAATAAGTCTAAAAAATGTTTTGATTGGACTGAAGTTATTCATTGGCGTTAGTGTATTATTGCGGAATGGACCGACTTTGCATCACATTTATCTTTGCATTGTATAAACTCAATGTGTTAGTATTATATAATTTTTCGTAGCATATACATGTGAGCACTATGTTCTTTAACGCTACCATTTACGAGGTATACCTCTCATTGAATATGTCCTGGCGGTTGGAAGAGTCATGCTCACTTGAATGTCTCGCTGACGGTGGCGCATGTGTTGGATCATTCGGTTCCCTTCAAAAAAGTTAAGCTAAATGGTGCCGATCCATGCGTCATGTTCGTGAACGGACGACGGCGGTTGGGACTGATCATTTCTTAGTTGCCTCGGTTATTTTAAATGTTAGTTTGAATAGTTATGATAACTATATTTTTCTCTAGACCTCTTTTAACATGCACGACTTGTTACATTGTTCTCACATTGTACACTTAAATTCAACATGAATGATGTAACCTAAATTTGTAAAATATAACTGATTTTAAAAGAGTGTTCATGGAGTTTCTTGCTCGTTCTTCTCCATAGAAACCTACTGTTTGGAACGAGCAACTAGCTTCAACTTTCTGACAGACTGACTCTGACAATTCAAAAGTACCTATAAATGGATTAATTGAAATAAATGATTTTGAGTTTGAGTTTGAAGGTGATAAAATAAATTTAGATATTTAACACATGTTTTGTTTTTTATTGAATAATTCCCGATACTTGTAACAATTCGAGTAGTTTATGAAATAAAAAGCTATGTAAAATTGTACGATAGAATTTAATACCTCTCACAGAAAGATTTAAATGTGATGAGTATCAAAAACAGTGAATTAGAAAGCACTAACCTAGACGCACTACGATTAGGCAGAGATTTCCAGGCTCCTGGTTCCACAGCCTGGCCGGCAAACAGGATCGGCCGAAGATAAGACTGCCGCGATCGGCTCCTAGCTTTGGAAGTAGCAGGCACGCGACAGCACGACGGCACGACTCAGGACCGTTACCGACTTTTGGTTGTGGACCGGTAGACTTTAGTAAGTTAAGTCAGGTGTAAATCAGCGTGTTACTCAAGCGACAGCGAGATCTAGACTGATCCATTTGACAGGTTTCTGTCCTGTCCGCTCTTCCGAAATTCATAATACTTTCCAAGTATGAATTACATTTCTAGAATGCCCGTATTGGTCATATAGCGGGGTATTATAGTACCGGCCAGACTCAATTATTGTAGACTGCCAGTCATTTTTATTCTATTAGTGCGAATAGGATTTTAAAGAACACCAAATACATTAGCGGGTGTCCAGCTGTTTAGTATAAAATACAGCAATACACATATATATTCGACATCAGTTTGGAGGTTTTATGTTATCTATGCCGTAAACTAATTTAAAGTATTACTGACAATTGTCAAGATTGACAACTGTCATTGACAAACATGTCATAACAAAAACATTATTTATTTTCCAGATTTATAAATTAATATAATGTAAGTAAAACTAAAGGGAACTATGATCTGAGACACACATTATAAAGAAAAAGACGTAGACAAGACGAGCATAAAGACTGTAAGTACATTTAAAGTATAAAAACAAGTATTATTATAATATTTAGACAGCAAATATGAAGAATGATTGCATGTTTATAAAAAGTAAATATAGCAGGTGTAAACATAATGCTATATACTTTCTTGACACAGTAGTATATTATAATTTTCAGCGTCATTATTTGTGTTTTCACACCCGTTATAATTTTTTAAACTACAGGAACAGATTAATAAACAGTTTTTTTCATCAGTTAATGCTGCTCCCTTGAAGGGTTGGCGGTTAAAAACCGCGGAAGCGATTGTGTGTGGGGCCATTCCGGGTGGCCGCGAGCGTTTCGGCGCGTCGTACTAAAACGACGATATCTCCGAAATTACGATAGTTAGCTCGTTTCCAGTTATATCATTGGAATTGCTATTAAATTTGCTAACAGGTCATATATGGTTAAGTATAGTTTTACGTTGTAATGTATTCGAAATTTAATGTTTGTTCGGTGTGAGCGACTTTTTCCCCGTTTCTTGTGTAACAGACATTATAAAAAAATAGTAATCCTTTTATTCAACAAACTTTTCGTTTTATCTCCACAAATACACATTAGTTCACATAAATAAAACAAAAGAACAGACCTCTCCATACATTTTTTTCATCTCACAAGCAAAACAAACCATGACGTCATTTACGAGTGCCCGCATTCGAAACAAAAGAATGGGCTTGTTTACACATCAATTCTAAGAACGCTACACGCCTGGTGGCTTGGGTTACATTTTATTAATAATGTTTGGTTCACATACTTGACACAGACAGAGTTTCAGTGGAAAAAAATGTATAGTTTAATAGTATTGGCTTTCCAAAGTAACCACTTGAAAACTAGCGCAAAAAACACCTACTCACACTTTGGATCACTGTTTAAATTCTGTTGCCTCAATTTGAAATCTTATGTAATATTCTACACGTTGAAGATATTTACAAAACGGTAGGCAAATAAAAAATGCATGCTGGAAGCAAAAACATTACACAAATCAACAATCAAAACGAACAATTTCACTTAAAAATGACCATCACGTAAACACAGATCACACAAAATATAGATACGGCAATTATGGTCACATGTAAATAATATAAAATTACATAGAAATCTAAAATATATTATTATTTGAAGTCTTTTAGAGTGTATAAAAAGTATAAAGAGTGTAAAAAAAAATAATAATAATAATAATAATAATAAAAAAAAAAAAAAAATTAAAAAAAAAAAAATTTGGTCGGTATTTCTTGACGGACACACACACACGAACACACACCTACAAAATTTTTAGTTTCAACACGTTCAACATTTAAAATCACGAATAAAAAATAAAGTCAACAAAAAGTATTCAACGGATGCCCTATCCATTAGTTCTAACGATCTGTGAAATCGTGTGACGTCATCACCTTGATTGCGCATTCCGGCTCTCTGATTGGCCAGCGCGGATTCGACGATTCTGGTAGTTTTGCGTAATTTTGATGTTCAAATTGACCACAAGAAAACTATTATAATATTCAAATTAAACGCCTAATATCTATAGTACGACACATAAAAACACACGTAATAAAGCCAGATTGCTTCTAAAACAATCCTATAAACTACAAATACCTCGAAATGAATCAGCGTCTCTGCAACGGTTCTCCGTGTTCATTGAAACGACTATTTCGGGCCGAAATCGTCTGTTTCTCCAATCAAAAATGGTTCAAACACAACCAGGCACGTTTTTATTACACGAAACACATAAAACACACACAATTCACTCACTTTTAGATACTTAAAAGCACAAACAGAACAAAGCAGCGACCTGTCGGTGCGCTGTAGAATGATCAACTGGGGGGATCGAAAATTGGTCGCTTCAAAGTGTTGCTGTGACATTAAGCCTATGTTATACTTGTATCTCATTTATCCCCCTAGACTCTGGGCAAGTTTGAGCGAGTTAGCAACTATACAGATTAAATAATGTCGATTATTATCCCCCAAGAAATGTGACCACCTAATGGGTGGACCAACATACAAGCAATATAATTGACGCTCGCCTAAAGGGCGAGGCAACAAATGAAGGATGAAGAGAAAATTAACTAGTGATTGAAATTGTGAATTTTAATACAACCATACGAAACTGTAGGTTTTGTGCTCGCAAATCCCGATGACCCTACTAGATCCGACGTGACTACTTTGGACAATGCCGAAGAGAATGCTGTTTACAGACATGTCTATAATTATAATATAGCGATATAACAATTATACCTTGTGCGGTTTTCTCCCAAACCACAATTTGCCATCAATTCTAATTTTCGTTTATTGATCACCTGTAAGATAAAATGGTTTTGAAATATGCAGAAATGTTTTATAAATAGCAAACCAAGATGTACCTACTTTATTTCTTAATATACTTTGTGACATTCATCTGTTTGTAATGCTTGACCTCCAAGCTTGCTCTCCAAGGTTGAGCTCCAACTGCACGTGTAAGGCAAATAATAATATAAAACTTTTTATAACCTTTCAATAAATTTAGCAAACAAGTCTTCTATTGCGTCAACTTAGTTTCTATCTAGCTTACCTTGATACGAAACTTAGTATACAAAAATATGCGTCAGTTACAAAAATGAACAAATCAGTTTATCTTAATTTCAAGTTTATACCTATATTCACAACTAACAATACTTAATTGTAATATGTTGATACTGAGCATAGTTATATGGCAACGTAGATGTGTGCATGTATACGAGTTTGAATGACCAGCATTAAGTATACCTAGTTATCGCAGAAAGTACAAGACAGCGATGCAACTCTTCCCTTTGCATAATATAAAATTATGCCAAGGGAATCTTAGTACTTCATGTACCTACACCAGATTAATCTGGCTAAACAGATGTAGAAGGATCCTATAGGTACGTATTGATAGGGATTTACTTTACGTTGAGTCTGAGAGTTTTTGGCTTGAGAGGTGTCGTTTCAATCGTCTTAATTGTGTGAGTGACACTGGGTACATCAACAGTATCAAAATTAAACTAGCCGATTTTTGGCGACATAATTAGTGTTTTCAAATAAAATATTTTTCCTCAAAACCTATCGAGTGGGGTATTTAATACCCCACTCGATAGGTTTTATAAATAGCTTACAAATATATATACAACTATATGTTTAAATGTAATTTGGAATGAGAAATGCTAAAAACAACAAATAAATTAAGGTTGGTTCCCTTTAAGTTGAGTTCCTTTACGTCGAGTCTGAGAGTCTATTGCTCTTGCAAAATATTGCTATTTTACGCTATCTAATACCGTTAACGTCGAGTTTGGATAGTAAGTACAGTCAGGATATAAATTAAAAGCCAGTATCATTAAAATATTGTTTTATTATTTGTTTTTTAACGTTTCTCTACACTATAATTTATTTACTATGATGATATCAGTAGGAGAAAAAGATGAAATGTTTTCGAGAATATGGCGGTTTAGCGATTTCTTGCAGCTGTGACGAGGTTCCGAGAAACTCAGAAGTATTATCTTCATTAAGATCCTTTTTACCAGCTTTTTATTAGCTTCACCTGTATGTTTGTATGTTTGTTTGTAACCGACTTCTTTGGGCGCGATTTTGACCCACTTTAAACGGCCAGATTTCGTTCAAACTTTGTAGATTTATCGAGGACCGATGGCAATACACTAATTTGATAAAATTATTTAAAAAAAAAACAAAAAAAAAATTGCTTGTAACCGACTTCTTTGGGCGCGATTTTGACCCACTTTAAACGGCCAGATTTCGTTCAAACTTTGTAGATTTATCGAGGACCGATGACAATACACTAATTTGATAAAATTATTAAAAAAAAACCAAAAAAAAAAAATTGCTTGTAACCGACTTCTTTGGGCGCGATTTTGACCCACTTTAAACGGCCAGATTTCGTTCAAACTTTGAAGATTTATCGAGGACCGATGACAAAACACTAATCGTTCAAAATTAGTTGCCGAAAAAACAGCTATTATATACTAGGAAGGTACTGCACAAGCGCCCCTGGTAGAATAAATGTACATAATATTTATAGATATAGATATAACCAAACTAAAAAGTAAAAAATAAATAATAGTTTAAAAAAACTAAAAACACGCTTTTTATAGAAAACCAAACTAAAAAATAGAAAATAAATTTTAATAAATTATTTTATTAAAAAAAAAGCGTGGGGTGCATGGTATCAATAGTTATAAATATTTTATTGGCAGATATGAGTAGAGTGATTATCATTTTGATAATATCTTAAAAAGCACCCCACGCTTTTTTTTATATAAAGTAATTTATTAAAATTTATTTTCTATTTTTTAGTTTGGTTTTCTATAAAAAGCGTGTTTTTAGTTTTTTTTAACTATTATTTATTTAACTCCCGATCCTTGCGGCTCTTCGCCATGTAAACCCCTGACGCCGTTTAGGACATATGAGCGGAAAATGAGGTCATGGTGGGAAAATCCAGGTGCAGAATACTGATCATGAGTGGACTCAAGAGGGGGCACGGACACGTGGCTCGACTTAGTCCCAACACCCTGAGATATTAAAACAAGTAGGTTGCATAGGAAGAACATAAGCGACTAAAAGACTCGATGACATGTAAGAGTTTAAATCTCTACGACGATGATTAAATAGCAACACAACCGCCTTCCTTTCCAATTATATCGTTACGGATAAAAACTAAACCGGTAAATGGGGTAGATGGTAGAAAGATGATTGAGGTTTGTACCAACTCTTACAAATCAGAACAGCGTGAACGTTGGTATTAGAAAAGGTGTCTTACAGATCACTGTAGTAACTTGGCACACATTGAGCATTGTTATGGCAGACATTAAACAAATGGTCTTTCTGTCGACTGAAGCTCCGACGCACAAAGTCACCAAGGGTGTCGGTTATTGAACTAAAACTTGCATCAGCTGAAGAATTAAAGGAAGCATTGGAAGCAAAAATGCGACTAAGTTATAATTAAACCTTTTGGTGCTACACCAATATCTGTGCACCACCCACCAACAACACTAGTAGGACAATACATAACAACATGGACGAGAAAAAATATAAATAAATAATAAAAAGTTCAATCAGTTCAAGGTTTAGGTCACTTCAAGGTTTGGGGCCGAGGGGCCCCCTAAGCTTGGGGACCTGGTGCACTGCACCGCCTAGCCCTCCGACAGCTACGCCACGGAAAAGTGGGGTACAGAAACTTAACGTTAAGGGAGTAAAAACGGGACAGAAATCGTAGACTCGACGTAGGGATAATAGAAGCGAGGCAAGGTTCTCGGCTCGACGTAAAGGGACTCGACGTAAAGTTTTCTACATTGATTCACTGCGAAAACTAAAAAGATTAAAATAAAATAAAATATTAAAAAAAAAACAAAAAACCCGACTGCGTGAAAAATTGTTAATATAATAAATTAGGTAACTCAAAAGATAGAAATAAGTGAAAATTTAAATATTTTTTTGGTTTTGAATCATCGTGGTTGCCAGTGTTTACAAAGGCAGTCGGAGGCATTAAGTTAAAGTTTAGACACTTTCAACGGATTTGATGACAAAATACATTTATTATATTTTTGATGCCTGTGACTGCCTTTGTAAACACTGTCAACCACGATGATTGAAAACCAAAAAAATATTTAAATTTTCACTTATTTTTTGAGTTACCTAATTTATTATATTAACAATTTTTCACGCAGTCGGGTTTTTTGTTTTTTTTTTAATATTTGAAATCCTTGTAATGAGCTCTTTATTAAAATACCTACATTGCAGAAATCGAAGAAACGTACAAAGACAGGCGCGAAAAAATAGTTTTATTACGTGATTTCTAATATCATTCTATGATTACTGTGATGATATACATTTTTGGAATCCTTAAAATAATCTCTTGAGTTTGATATCCTTAATACAGCTTTAGAAAAAAAACATTTTTTTTTACTTCAAACAATGGCATTTCCCAGCTGCTACATTTATTTTTTTTTTTCGTCACCTATCTAAGAACACTTGGACTAATGAGTCGAATGTAACGATACCCTAACGAAATATATCCGTTCAGTAGTTTGGAAGGTATCAGGTAATAAAGAATATTTTATTTTATTTTACCGGCCCGAAAAACATAACCCTTTCCTTGCAGTCGGGGTAAAAATAACATGTGATGAAATTAATATACCAAGAAGACGTAACCTCAAAAAGTGTCACGCCGTTGCCGGTTTTCAGCCATTGTTGAAAATGACAACGAACAATTCATTGCCGTCTATTCAAAAGCTTGCAACATGTTAATATTATAAGTACGATATATAATTATAGTCTACGCACACATTCAACAGATCTAATCATGTTTTTTTTACCCGACTGCTTGACGCAATGGAGGTGTAATGTGTTTATACACCTCCCTGGCGTCTTTATGGTGATAATATAAATTATTTATATTATAAATTCGAATGACAAACCCAGGAGATTTTCCTGCTTTGAAAGACAATTACCTAAAGCGTTACTTAATCTTAATAAATGAAATAAATATTAAAATAAATTGATTAATAATCAATAGTTTAGATTACTACAAGCTATTTAATAATCCCCATAATATTAACTTGCTTAATCAGTAACGCAGCTACGTGACCAGATGCCCCGGTGCGAAAAAATAAGTTGGGGCCCTATCTAAACTGGTTACGTTTTGTTTAACCAAGTAAAAACATAAATACATCTATATAGTACCTAAGGCGCAAAGCTACTTCGTCATCAGCTCTTTATGGCTCACAGCAGGGGATAGCTGTTTTTCCTTCATGTGTTGATCATCACATAACCTGTAAAGTGTCGCTTGCCGAGGTGTACAATGCGTTAGGGATGTCAGGTAAATTGGCAGGGTTCAGCCATCGCTCCGGCTTGAACCGCTCCGCCTCTGTGTCACGATGGAGTGACGATTAATTCCGTATACCCGTATGATGCAAGTACTCCCAGCTGGAAATATGAAACCTATCAGTTCAGTGAAAGTTACAATGTTCAATGTCGACTAAATAAGCTAAAGCTGAACATTAATTTAATTATCTTATTATTGGAATTTGTATTAGATTTCGTTAATGAAACTTATTAAAATAAACAGATATTTCGGACGATGATTCCTACATTAGATCTGATAATTCTGTAAAGGTACCCAAAAGGGAGGTACTGAAGCCTATCTATTCCTCCCGAGTGATTTAATATTTTCTTGTCTCTCTACTGTGTACTTGTCCTATTCTAGTAATTATCTGTGACATCTCTTAATGTTTACTATCTGTATCCCATTAGGTTCTCACGTAAGCAGGTAACAAATCATACGGCACAAGATAATAGGTGGACCTTGGTCTGGGGAGAGACGCTGCATAGGCACGACTGTAGATTAACATCATTTGAGAACCCCCACCAGTGATTATTATAGGATGCGTCATAGCGCGTGCGTGGAATGTGTTTGGTATAGTACCAGTCACTGTATTGTGATACGAAGATATTTATAAGCCTCCGTGGTTACCGCGTGGTTAGTGTCTCATTTTAATAAAATAATTACTTACTAAACTAACTTCAGCTCCTTACCATATCATTTAGGAGCAGGTTAGTTAGGAGCTTTAAGCTATATCCGTACCAAATTATTATTCGAGAAAGGAACAGTCCCTCGCGAGATATAATGTTACTAGTAATATTTTTGGGTGTTTTATTATTCGCGCTGTGGTATTGGATGAAACCACATCGTTCCCATTCACCACCGATATTCCCTGGCGCATGGCCGATCATAGGACATGCGCACAAGCTGCTTGTGAACGCCCAAGGTAAGTGATAAAATTCATCTCGTCATTAATGTAGTTTTTAAACAACCGCACCAATGTCAATAACAATAACGGGTGTAAACAAACACATAACTAATTCGAAAATTAAATGTTATTTTAATCATAGCGAACATTTTATTGTTCCGGTCCATTTCAAGAAACTTCCTGGTTACCGATATATTGGAAGTCTAAGTTCTATGTTTTATTACTAAACTTTAAATACTCCCACGAACCCTGTACTATTGTATGCACCCATAAGCACAATGTTCTGCGTGTGTTGCATTTCGTTATCATAAACAGTGATATTTCCTACCGAAAATAAAAGTATTTTCTTAGCAATAATTTTTACTCAATGTTACTTTTTTTGATAATAATCAGTGAGCGTAGTTACCGAATATGATTTTACGACAATCCCACCACACTATTCGCAAACTATCGCAAATTCTGACAGAGAGAATCAACAATGGCGATCACCAGAAAAGCGCCAAGATAATGAAGCTCGACGACTCCCAGAGAATCGTTACAAGTCTTGGATCCCGCAATGTAATCAACGTATTTATCACATAGTTAACGAATATGCGATGTGTCTTTGTACACTCCGTATGTTAGTACCTACGAAATATTTGATTTAAAAAAGCAGCCTACTTACTTACATTCAGTCGTCCTAGCCTGAACTTCGCCCTTGCTAAAATTTCTCAAAGAATCAGTCTCTGAAGGGACTCCGAAATTTCGCTGACTAAAAGATCCTGTACCTATGTCGACGACACGGTTGGCGCAGTGGCTGAGCGATCGACTGCTGCGCAGCGTGTTGCGGGTTCGATTCCCGCCCAGGGTAAACATTTGTGTGATGAGCACTTGTGTTTGCCTTGTGTCTGGGTGTTGTTTATATATGTATGTATTTAAAAAAAAAAAATGTATTTGTGTATGTATATCAGCTGTCTGACACCCATAGTACAGGGTCTCCCTAGTTTGGGGTCAGATGGCCGTGTGTGTAAAATGTACCCACATATTATGATTATTAAAAAAAAAAAAAAAGAAAAAAAAAAAAAATTACTCATTTGTGCACTCGTCATTCTGTTTCTAGATCATTGCTGTCATATTTTCAGACATGTGGAAACTGGAGAAACAGATATATAATTATAGTTTGCAGAAACAAGATATGGTTCAACTGATGGTCGGTCCCCGCTCTGTGTATAGTAAGTTTATTTTTCCTTGTTTGTCTACCTATCTGTCTCATACATGTATCAGTATGTCTCTTGGGCAGTTTAAGGTGACTCTTAATAGTCTAGTTAGTTCATTCTTGAAGTTGAAGTGACTATTATCTTATGATTTCTTACATTTTATCTATTATTAGCTCATTATTGTTTTCTGATAAGTACACATGTCTAAAGGTTTGGCATGTGTGTTAAGTATGTCTATTTTTTTCCAACATTAACGTTTTATTAAATATGAATTGAAACAAATATGTAAAATATTTACACACTTTGAAGTTATTACAAAAAGTTTTGAGTCACTATGATAACTTATAGGCGACATACAAATGAACAAAAAGAATATTTTGCTACCTGCTCTGACACAATAATCCTGCAGTAAGATTTTGCTAAACTAACCTCAAAATATATATTTATAATTTCAAACCTGGTGTAACTTGCCTCCTCGTTAATTAGTAAGACGGTTTTTTACTCTAACAGGAACAAGGCCCATTTTATTTAAGATGCCTAAGTACTAGGTATTTAGTCTATAACACGGATGCGTTTATATCATTATACACTCACATACTAGAAATTTTGCTTTTTATCGCGGGTGCGTTTACAGACATATTTTTTTTTATCTATTGATAGGCATACGTTTGACCACTATCTCACCTGATGGGAAGCGATAATGCGGTGTAAGATGGAGCACGCTTGCCTAGAAGTAACCTATTCACTCTTGAGTTAAAGACTCCCAGGTTGTAGCTATCAGGAAACACATATAAACTCATATACACAGCCAGATCCGGAACAATTACCTGTAGCCTATACACAAATATAATTATGTTCCACACGGGAATCAAATACGCCTTGCTACAGCCAATCGGTCAGCCATTGCGTCAACAGTGTCGTTAAACCTGTTATGTCCGGAACCAGTATTATTACATACTATTCACGACAAATTGCGCAAATAAATGCGCTCTGAGACGTGAGCCGTGTCAGTGCGTGTGCGTGTGTGCGTGTGCATGTGTGTGTGTGTGTGTATATGTGCGTGGATTTTGCATTTATCTGTACGGCTTTAACTTAGCCTCGAGCTCCTTCTTCCATTTTTTGTATATTTAATTATAATTAATTTAAGTTACTTAAGTACCTATAGGTAAATTAGGATTATTTTAATATATTTAAATATAATTCAATAATGTATCTTGATGTAAATAATAAACTAGGAATTATACCTTTTTTTTATTAAAATGCTTTACGCTTGCTTTAAATCCTTTACGTCTATAGGTAATGCACAATAAGATAATTAATTAAATGTCGCGTTTCGAACAGACAAAGTATCAAACGATAATAAATTCCCGAACTAATGAGCAATCGCTGTAGGGTTTTTCGCACAAACGTTACATCGCACCAATTAAGCATCGATGGAATAAATCATCGTACAACTAAATGGTAGACACACCGTGTTCGATATAATAAAAATCGAATCATAAACTTTACAAACCACGTAGGGAACCCTTTTGCAACATTTATCATTGATGCTCCACTCCTATTGGTCCCCTATTGGTGGTATTGGGTAGGTTTCTTCGATAAATGGACAATCTAACATAAAAATATTTTATCAATATTCGTTTCAGATATTAGCGCGTTCAACCAAACAAACAAAACAAACTCTTCAGTTTTATAGTATTATATTATATATGAAAAAGAACTCCTCCTAAACGGCTGGGCTGATTATGATGAAATTTTAGGTAGGTGGCGTTGTAGTTTTTTTTTTTCAGGGCATGGCAACGTCTGCCGGGCCCGCTAGTATATATATATTACAATATAATACAAAAAAAAAAAAAAGTTTTAAGATTGGAAAAAGAAAGTGCTGCACGACCGGCATGGCACCCCCACGATTTGGAACCATCCCATACACTAGCTTCCCTCTAGCCTCTAGCTCTAGTAATTTGTTCCCAGAGACCGAAGGATTTATTATTGCAATGCAAGATCAGATCATCAATACTAAAAACTTCAGGAAATTCATAAATGACGACGCGGCTGGCGCAGTGGTTTAGCGATTGACTGCTGCGCTGCGTGTTGCAAGTTCGATTCCCGCACGGATCAAATATATTTTGTATGGCCTACAGATAGTTGTTCCGGGTCTGGCTGTTTGTTTATGTGAATTTATATGTTTGCAAACGCACCCACGACTTAGGAACAATCACTAGCGTGGGGCAACGGTTAAAAAAATCTAAGATTCCCCAATAACCAACAATAAATACCGCAACTGCCACAGCCAACCAGAGACCATACAACACATAACAGGAGCATGCCCAACACTCACTCAAACAGACTTCTTTCACAGACATGATTAACTAGCAATTGCCATTCACCAAAAATTAGCGCTTAAACATCAACTTATACGAGATATTTAGAGCGTTCATCCGTTAGAACCATGCTGGAGTCAAAATCAATGATTTCCGACGGACAATAAAATGATAATGTGTTTAATTCGTAGATAAGATATTGACGTCAAATTATTAAGAATTTCATAATCTAGTACATGGCTGAAAATTATTTTCAAATGTTCGTATAGTTTTGTCGTAAGAACAGTTTTTATTTAAGCCTTTTTTTAAACTAGCGCTCGATGGTCTACGCGGATGCTAGACAATAGTAAAACCATATAAGACAAACTTATAACAATATTACTGTTAAAAAAGCAATATATAACATTTACTAGTGCATGGCTGAAAAAAGTAAACATTACTGTAAATTTTCATACAGGAAAAGTATAAAAAGTGCCATTTTTAACAACTTTTCGAGTTATTAAACGTGTTAGTTTGGGATGAAATCAGTGATAATTTTTTTTAGGCTTAATAAATGAAAACATTTAGGATCAAAAACATGGTATATATATTTTTATAATAACTTATACATTAATTTATTTTACTATGAATTATTTAGTACTACTATAATCGGCGCGGAATCGCACGACCGCTTAGTGTCGGCCGAGGCATAGATAATACACTATAATACCCGGCCGAGGCCCCATAGAGGCGCGCCGCTCTGGAGTAACGCTCTCAATATTCCTTACTACAAATACACACCACAAACTGCTGTAGAAAATACCACAGACCTGAAAGACTCAATCTACATTACACTCCAAAAAGCCGCAATTTTTAACACCTGTAAAATCGTGCGAAAGTTCATGCAAAATGGCGAAAACGACGTCTCTTTTCATCACCCATCTTGAACGTAAAAAATCACCACACGCTACATTGACTTGGCTTGGGCCCGTTGATGTAGCTTAAAATTAACCAAGACGTGCAAGTTTTCACAAATAATAATAATAAGGTATAGATAGTGTAGCGTTACTTGTAAATGTACGTGTCACAAAATCACAACACATAACTATGTACTTACATATAAATATATTTTATACAAATATAAATGTAGGTATAAATAATAATCAATGTTAGTATTGTTAGTGTCCTAAATATATATATATATATATGTATATATATATATAGTGTTAATAACATACATAAATAAATACTTTGTATTAAGTAAAATAATTACTATGTGTAAAACAACAGACAACTGATTTTATTGTATGTATGTAAAAATGTAACAAACAAGCGCGTGAGTCACTGACCGGTTGCATCGGCCGGCGGCCGCGCAGCGAGCGGGACCCCTCCCGCTTCCTCGCGCTTCACCAATCGGCAGTCCGCTACATGCCGGGTAACTAACCGCACGCTGCCGCTAAATACTATATGCTCCTCGCGCGCTTGTTTACTTAAGCTTTACTTAAGCTTGTTTAAACTCTGCTTACCTATCTTCTACTACTTGTGCTTACGTGACTATCTACCTGTGCTATCTGTGCTTCTTCTTGTGTTGACTTTCTCCTTCCATTCTCAAACTTTGTACGTGTACATGTGTGGGGTGTAAAAGTAAATAAGGCAAGTGAGTCCACGACTTTTATTTATCTCCCGTATTACCTACTTCAATAGTATAGATTGATTAAAATAACATTCACGGTTTATAATATTATTTTGTTTCAGTAATAACAGACCCTGATGACTGTCTTACAGTGGCAAATACATGTATGGATAAGCCATACGTATATCATTTTGTAGATGAGGCATGTAAAAGGGGACTTGTTAGTGCGGAAGGTAAGACAGTAGTTACTTGTCCTCACTTAAAACGTACATACCTTAGTGATACAGTGGTGATAAAGAAGTCGAAGGCAAGCGACGTTTTAAATGTCACGTGACCAGTGCGTGGTTCATCAGTCATCATGCTGAACCTACTGACGTAAAAATTAGTTAACGTTTTAAGAATATCAAATTGCTAGCTTCATAACCTACGGTAATTTCGCTTTAAGACCCATTCAACAGTTTTTCAAAAGCAGCTTATATTATAGAAGTACCGAATGTTGTTTGACGTAGTTAATAATAATTAATTCACGCCTACAAGTTAAAATTACTAAGCACGTTATTTGCCTGATCGATACGCCTATAGTATTATAGTCGCACAACTGTCATAAGTACAAAAGTGCTAGTGATAGAGACGGGACCAAAGTTAAGTCAAAGTACGTAGTAAGTAACTATTATTTAATCTCCGCCTAAATATGATGCCTTAGTTTCCACAAACTGTGTCAAATTCGATTTTTATTCATATTGATAATTATTTTTTATTTTTGCTAAGTACACTCAGCGTAAGTAGCTTGTTTAACAACCAACATGCAGGCAATTAGCTTATAGTATAGTCTTTTGATAATCTATTAATAACTAAACTTCTTTAAAAGAAAAGAGTTTTCAGTAAATAGGTGCCTGCCCATTTATGTTCAGTTGGATTTTTAACCGACTTAAAAAAGGAGGAGGTTATCAATTCGAATTTTTATATATATTTTTTTTTATGTATGTTCGGGCACAACTCTGTCGCATATAGGACTGGATTTGCAAAATTCTTTTTTTATTCCGAAATGGTCCCATTTAACTTTTATCAAAATTTATAATACAGCCCTTTTTGAGAAAATCAACAAATTCCCAAATAAATTACTTACACGACGTTTTAGTTTCTTCAATCTTTGGAGGACTTACAATTTCTTTTAAGTGTGTCGCCGTTTCTTAATGGATTTGGATGTTAGGGCAACACCAAAAAGCGAAAAATAAAAAGTTTTTTCTAAAAAAAGAAAACCGCCTTCAGAAACTAAAAAGTGATAATTACTTTACTTTCGGAAGTCGGTGGCAGTAGCTCTGTGTCTGTTGTTTTGTATTGCGACCGACTTCCGAAAGTAAAGTAATGTGTGTTCTGTGCTAAAGTTATTTATCACTTCTTAGTTTTTGAAGGCGGTTTTCTTTTTTTTGACAAAACTTTTTTATCACAACATTTCTCTGTTTCCCGGAATTTAGTATCATTATGGAAGCAACACCGAAGACTCTTAAATCCAGCTTTCAATCAGCAAAAACTGCATACATATGTGGGAGAATTCATATTTCAAGCCAAGAGACTTGTCGCTCAGCTATCTTCTGAAGTAGGAAAAGAGCCGTTTGATGTGGAACCGTATTTTATTAGCACTATAATGTCAACTGCGTGTCGTAAGTACAATGCTCATATTTTCTTTGTACATCGAAAAACACCATATATATCAGCCATCAAGCAAAGCTTTTGTGTGTGTAATAGGATACACATTAAATAGGCGGGCAAATACCCGCCTGGGAACCTAAGCATGCGGAATAGCGCAATCGCTCCAGCGCACAAATTAGAGGAAGCCAAAGAAAATTAATGAGGATTGTCTCGCGCCCGAAAAAATCTGTGATAGCTCTTTCGTCCTAATCTAAATGTTATACTAAATGTGCTAAATTGTTTTTTATGGTTTTGTTGTGTGTTTGTTTCGTTATTGTCTCTCTGTATTCTGACATAATTATGTTCTTTCGGAATTCCAGAGGGTGGCAGGTTAAGTTGTCATCTGTGTAACTTGTTCTTCTATCCAGACTAGCGTTAAAAATGCCATAAAAATGCCATTGAGTATTAATTATTTTTCGGGTTTTTTTGCATGTTACAAAAATTTATAAAAAGAATCCTTTGGAAAAAAAAAACAGAATTACCTTCAAATTTTCCGCTTGATGTTTTGAAAAAGAATCAAGTTTTATTGAAATATTTTTTAATAGGTGTAATATAGTAGTAGAGTAGAGAGGCCTTTGCGAGCGCGCACCGACTGTTTCCACGCCACCATGCGCAAGCGGTGCATTTCATTGTCCTGGCTATGATTGCCAAGTATTTCGATTGTCCCTACATTTTATAAATTCTGTTTAATTACATTATTATTTGGTTATTTTGTTACATAATTGTACGTATTTGACGTTTAATAGTTTTTTGATTTGACATTTACTTTTGACCTGATAATTAATTAATTAATTTGAATACTAAATACTAATAAGTATATAAATAATTTATATAAATAATACTAATAAGAAATAATTAAGATTTTTTTATTATTATTTCAAGTTTTTTTTTTATTTCCCTGCAATGAGACAATGCAGGCAGTAAACAAAAAAAAAATGAAAGGTTTAACATGGAACAAACTTGTAAACAATAAAAGATTCATCTAGCTCTCCTCAGCCACAATTTCAATTTGAAGATTCGTCAGCTTCACCAAGCTAGAGCTCCAATTCGAAAGTTCATTTTTTAAATTGATAAATCTATTTATGTATTTTACAACACTGATATACATTCTGTCAAGATAGTACCGGCAATGAATTCAATAAAAAATCTATTTTAAAGGAATTGTCTAAATTCCTTTTTAATGCTAAGTTGGAATAACACTGTCCTCTTTGCTCACGTGTTCGATCGTCACCTCCCAGAATTTGGGACTGAACCATTTGCAACTCATGACTAGTTACTTTTGTAAGCTTGGTTGGGTCTTACCTGTTAAAACAATAAACAAATAGTAAATAAATTTTGCAGGGACAACACTTGGACTCAAAACAGATGAAGATAAAGAAATTGTGACAAGATATGCTCAAGCAGTTGAAGGTTTATATGGTGTGTACCTTGCTAGATTCCAGCGGATCTGGTTACATTTGCCATTCATATATAAATGGAGTTCTTTAAAAAAGACGGAAGACAACATCATAAATATCGTGAGAGATATTAGTAAAGCGGTAATAATATGTTATTTTCCAATCAACGTATTAATTTATTGTGACAAAAGAGTCAAAATACGAGGTGTAAGAACACATAGCACTCACATAGCCTATAAATATGCATACTTACCTTTTTTATTTTTGGAGTAAAAATCACAGTTTGTTACGCACGCTTTCGCGTCACGCTGTGTTATTGTACACAGTTCAGCGGTCGTGGGGATATTTTAAGCATTAATTATTTGATCTGATTTAAATGTCAATACGACTGAGTATAAGTAATTATAACCTGAATAAAGTACCCTGTACTATTTTTATACTTTTACTTTGTGAATATTTTTCAATGTGTTACTTAATTATAAAATTACAATTACCTATTTGAAAAGTAAATTGGTATTATTTATAATTTTTCAGGTGATCACTAATCATAAAGCTGAATTTAGACTTATTGACAGTTCTGACATAACTAAAGAGACTGAAGCAGGTAAAAACACCATTCTGTACTTTGTAAAATATTTAAATATATCTAGAAATTCTTATATTTTAGGCCTTTAAGGTCTGCTGATACATCATTCTGCGGTATCCGTCATTTATTTTTGTAAAATCTAGATATGTGTTTTTTTAACCGACTTCAAAAAGGAAGAGGTTATCAATTCGGATGTTAATATTTTTTATGTATGTTCGGGCATAACTCCGTCACATATAGACGGACTTGCAAAATTATTTTATTTTCCATATAAATTTCATCGAAATTGATTCAGCGCTTTTCGTAATAATCGACAATATCGCAAATAAAATACATAGATGACGTTTTAGTTTCTTCAATCTTTGGAGGACTTTCAATCTCAGGTTTAACTGTGTCGCCGTTTCTTAATGGGTTTGGATGTTAAGGCGATACTAAAAAGCGGAAAATAAATAAAACATTTTTCAAAAAAAAAAAATAACCAAATGACTGAACGGGAATCGCATAAAATTAATTTCAATATTATCACATGAAACACAGATGGACAACACTTAAATTTCTTTAGTATAAACAAGTTTTAACATTAATACTCTGCCCCTTTAATTAAATCACGGTTAACGAAACCATAGCGCGTTCTAAAACGAAAAAATCTAGTGAAAAAATCGGAACTAAAATCATCATAATTCTGCCTAATTAAAACTTAATTAAAAAACATTAAAATTGAACTATTATCCCACGGCAACGCATTATCGGGATTATGGTGTAATCTGTAGTTAAGGCAGTGCCATTTATTGATAAAGTTCAGCACTGAAGTTTAGTCAAAGTAACAATAATGTTTAACATTATTATCACAAGGGAACATATTATCGGGATAAATAGTATCCTGTTTATTAATCCAGGACATAGGCTATCTATGTGCCAATTTTCATTCAAATCTGTTCAGTGGGTTACGCGTGATTGAGTTACAAACATACAAACATTTTCACAAACTTTCACATTTATAATATTATATACATATAATTATAGTAGGAAAACACTCGTCTACATATAGGTTATTCCTGTTTATATACATGTGTTTTCATGCAAGACGGAGGAAAACCATATTCAAAATTTTAATTTTTTTTTTGCGTTCTATCTTCCTTAGTTTTTTTTTGTTAAAAAACAACATTTCATTCGTGCATTCTATTTCAGAAGAGTTTAGACCATTACTAGATCACATGCTAGATCTAGCTTACAAGCAAGATGCCTTCAATGATGATGAGATCAGGGAACACTTGGATACTATGATAGCAGCTGCATACGAGACTACGGCTGCAACACTGACGTTTACTTTGTTATTGTTGGGTTCGCATCAAGATGTGCAAGAACGGGTTTATAAAGAGTAAGTATTGAACATAAATAAAGAGACGTTCAGTGTAGATATCAGTGAACTGGAAGACTCCTGATGTTATTATTTGTGATTCTGTTTTATATTTAACTGTATTCTGAAATCGTGTTAATAGGTTACAAGAAGTACTCGGGGATCAGGAAAGAGATTTAAACAAACACGATCTACCGAAACTTGTGTATATGGAAGCGGTTACTAAAGAAGCTTTGAGATTGTATCCTCCAGTTCCAAGGGTCGGAAGATGTTCTTCCAAAGAAGTTCAGTTGAGTATGTATTAATTAAGTTAATTAAGTTAAACAAATTAAGCAGGAGCCTCTTCTACACCTCTCATAAAGCCTTTTAAACAGTTTTCTGTCATTTGTGTCAGCGGCATCAGATATTTCACCACTGCAGTTTTCTTTATTAGTATTGCATCATAAGATTTTGTTCTATAGATATTGACTCATACATTTTCTATATATTTCAGAAAATTACATAGTTCCAGCGAATAGTAATTTCTTGATATCGGTGTACGGTGTCAACCGCCATCCTTCGTGGGGCGCCGATGCTGCCCAGTTTAGACCGGAGCGTTGGCTGGACACTGCCACTTTGCCTGAAAATCCTAACACTTTTGCTAGCTTCAGCATGGGCAGGAGAAATTGTATCGGTAACCATTTCAACCATTCAACTATAACAATAACATTTGAATTTAGTTGTTGATGTTTCATGAATTCATGCTATTTGTTAAACCTGGAACAAAATAATATAAAAAAATCTTTTACTTTGCAGGCAAATTATACAGCATGATTGCGATCAAGACAACTCTTGCGTACATTGTGAGGGCGTATCGTATCAAAAGTGATATCGAAAAGTTAGTGACGAGATGTGAAATAATCCTGAAACCAGTGTCTGGACATGAAATCATTTTGGAATCAAGAAATTAAAATGATGTACCTATGTACTTCCTCAGTTATTGTCAAGTAGAAAACTACTTTAAACTCATAAATATTAATTAGTAACTATTATGCTGATTAAAAAGGCTTGCTGTGCCTCACCGTACAAAGTAAATTCTACTTTGTACTAACAAACAAGATCACATCATTCTATCATGAATTTTAACTAAGGTATAAAAATAAAACCTATAACTCAAACTCAAAATCACTTATTTCCATTAAACCATTTACAGATACTTTTGAATAGGGTATTACACCCATTTTTGAAAAGTGTCTCAATGAAATACTGTAGTGCTAATATGCCACCAAAAAAAACACAAAATTTTTATTCAATCGATAAGTGCCATAAAAATGCATCTAAATTTTCAATTTTCAAATTTCGCGCGTAGTTTCACGAAAACGCCTCTTACTGGACGCCATATTGCTCAGCGTAAATGACATCAGGGGGGCGATCGCGCTAAAATATCCCAACCGAATCAAAACTGAACCATAACCGAAATACAACTTTAAGTACTTTTCGTATCGCGCTAATGCGTTGACATATGGTTGAACCGAAGTTCGACTAGAACAGAGACGCAACCAAACCATAACCACAATTTGTGTTAAAGTTACTACGGAGCAACTTTTTCTGAATTGGTTTAGAATTTTTGTGATAAAAAGTAAGTGGAAATCGTTAAAATGATGAATGGATGTACCTAGACTTCATGGAAACGGCGCACGAGTATGATGCGGTCATTGTGCGAGCCCAATAAAAAAAAAATCTGAGTGCAAGATTACAAAGAGTAGCTTTCAAGTTAGGTGAAATGCAGTTCTTTAAGAGATATCGAAAAACTAAAAATAATAAATCAAATAATAAAAAATTAAACACACAAAAATAACAAAAAAATAAATAATATTAATGAAAATGAAATAAAAGAGAATAATTGTAACTACTATTCAATAAATATTAATAATCGATAATAATCGTTAATATTATAAAGAGGTAAAGTTTGTAGGGGGTAATATCCGAAACTATCTACTCATGATTTAAAAATTCTTTCACCACTAAGAAGCTATGTTATGCCTGAGTGCAGTGCATTGGCTATATTGCATTATCAAAAAATATGGGATCTTTGAAATTCACGCGGACGAAATCGCGGGCAAAGTGCTGGTAAATAATTAAATTATACAAACCAGTCACAGATTGAACTGAAAACTTATTTTTAATTCAATTATTTTATACAATATACTAAACGTATCTTTAAATATTTATAATTTTAAAATTAAATACTATTATTCTAAGAGAATTGAAAAACTTACCAATGCAAAATAAACGTATTCACAGATTTTTTAAATATATTTAAAACACGTATCACTCCACTTATCGAGTTTTATTTTATTTTATTTTGGCATCAAACAGTCATACACAAACAATATAATTCTTCAGACAGTTAGTTTCTAATCCTTACAATAGACCTACAGTGCCGACTATGTGACCGAGATGTTGAAAGAATACTTCTAAGCTATATAGGTAACCACTTGAAATCATATCTCGATATTTTTTTTGGTCAGCACTCCAACCAAAGTAACATAACTCAAACACAAGTGCTGTCAAAACGCTGAGTCGACGGTCGATTATGCTTACGATACTAGTTTACAATGTCCATACTAGGATACACATCCAATATTTTGATTATGACAATGGTTCAGTTTCAGTTCTACTTTGGTCATCACTTAAACTTTAGCGCGATACCGAAATTTCATTCAACCGAACCAAAACTGAATTACAGTCAGAGCTGAACCAAAACCGATCTTTAGACATTTGTTCATGTTATAAAATAGCGCGATCGCCCCCCTGTTCGTTTTGTATCAAATGAGCTCATATTAAATATGATAATTGTATATCATTTAAAAATAATTAAAAGCATATTTTGTAATAGGTGTAATAATGAAAAAATTACGTTGGTTACGAAAATAATAAAAGTACAAAGCCTATATTACGCCAATCGGTTGACTGACAGTTGACAATGTTTTGTTTACACAGCCGTACGGCGTAATAACATGGCCGCTACTATTTCACGGTGTTTTAAAACAGATTAAAAATACTGAAAACTTTGAATTGAATTTAAAAATTTGTTTTGTTATTTTATAAACTAAAACTTACATTTTCCGACTTCTTTATGCCTAAACTGTCTCAATAACATATTTATAGATTTTTTCTCGTATAGAGTAAAATACCCTATTGTCAGAGTCAGTCAATCAGAAAGTTGAAGCTAGTTGCTCGTCCCAAACAGTAGGTTTCTATGGAGCGAGCAAGAAACTTCATGAACACTCTTTTAAAATCAAACATATTTTACAAATTTAGGTTACATCATTCATGTTGAATCTAAGGGTACAATGTGAGAATAATGTAACAAGTCTTGCCTGTTAAAAGAGGTCTAGAAAAAAATATAGTTATAATAACAATTCAAACCAAAATTTAAAATAACCGAGGCAGCTAAGAGATGACCGGTTCCAACTGACGGCGTCCGTTCACGAACATTACGCATGGATCGGCACCATTAAGCTCAACCATTTTGAATGGAACCGAATGATCCAAAACATGCGCCACCGTCAGCGAGACATTTAAGTGAGCATGACTCTCCTAACCGCCAGGGCATATTCAAGTCAATGAGGTATACCTCGTAAATGGTAGCTTTAAAGAACATAGTGCTCACATGTATGTGCTATGAAAAATTATATAATACTAACACATTGAGTTTATACAACGCAAAGACAATGTATCTACATTGTCATTCTACCTCTACATCTTCTGCAGTTCCAAAAATAGTTAAATATCTTAATCTATTAATCTATGAACCATATGACTGTGGAGCTAGACCAGCATCTAGCCAAGCATTTTTATCAGTGATGTAATCACTCAATTTATAATATGCTCGGCTGCATAGTGTGCGTTTAATACAATACTTAAAATTTGGCTCATTTAGTTGAACAATATGGGGAGGTATTTTATTGTAACACTTTTAACAGTACCCCATGAAAGACGAATCTACTTTAGCCAGTCTAAAACCTGGTTGAACTAGTTGGTCCCTATTTCCCTCTAGTAGCAGTAGTTCGGTTGTTAGTCCGGTTGACCGAACTACTGAAACTTTCAGTTGCGATAGTTCGGTTCTAGAAAAGCACCGAACTACTGAAACTTAAATATGAACCCCTTTTGTTCGGCAAATAAACTAGGCATATAATGTAAACAAACTATATCTTAATTTTATTTTTAACACGTAAAGTAATAACAATAAATAAATAATAATAATAATATGTGGGGACATTTCACACACTGCCATCTGAACCCAAACTAGAAAGACCCTGTACTATGGGTGTCAGACAGTTGATATACATACACAAATATATTTTAAATACATACATATATAGATAAACAACACCCAGACGCAAGGCAAACACAAGTGCTCATCACACAAATATTTACCCTGGGCGGGAATCGAACCCGCAACACGCTGCGCAGCAGTCGATCGCTCAGCCACTGCGCCAAGCGTGTCGTCATCACCTATAGCAACAGTTCGGCAAATAAACTATATGATACTCGTATGTACAAACTATTTACATTTTAAAAAGTACACGTAAAAAGAGCGATTTTGTATAAGAATATCTCTGTAGAAATTTCCCCCCAAAGTTAATTGTACTTGTGCTTCTCTAATAAAATCATCTCTTTTAACATACTTCTTGCTTCTTTTTGGCAATGTCTTCCTTTCAAATGTTTTGTACTGGTCGACTTTGAAATTTGCAAGAGTAATATCATCCTTCAATATGTAAAATTTGTAGCAATGTTGGATTTTTTTTAATTAGCCCATTAATTTTGAAATTCCAACCTTCCACAATATTTGTGGTCCGATCCGGTCCAAGACTGACCATACATTAATAAAGTCCGGCCTCATCCAAAACTTTTCATCATCATCATCATCATCATTTCAGCCGAAAGACGTCCACTGCTGGACATAGGCCTCCCCCAAGTGGCGCCACATTGACCGGTCCCGTGCGACTCGCATCCAGCGGATCCCCGCAACCTTTACCAGGTCATCGGTCCACCTAGTGGGGGGCCTTCCAACGCAACGTCTTCCGGTTCGCGGTCGCCACTCTAGAACTTTTCGGCCCCATCGGCCATCTGTTCTGCGAGCAATGTGCCCTGCCCACTGCCACTAAACTTTTCAAAATATTTTATAAATTTAGTTATTTTCTTATCATCAGAAGATATTTCATTCGATTTTATATATTGCCAACCATCATTTATTGCTTCCACAGGCAACAAAGCTAACACAGAACATAAATTAACTATGTATTTGTGTTTTGTTGTTGTTAGTTTATATTCTGCTGCTTTTCGCTTTAAACAAACGGAAATGAAAATAGCAACCAATCACTGTTGCATTTATAAATTCAGATTTTAACGCATTCAAGTTGGCTTTTTCGTAATCCACGTGTATTTCTTTTGGATCCCACTCTGGTATACTTGACTTGATCAATTCAAAGACAATTTTATATGCCTTTGTATTTTTGTGGGACGTGAAGGCAAATGCCAGCGGTATGACATTTATTGGTTCAGTTGAACTACCCAAGGCTCCATGTAAGCTAAATAATTGAGAAAATGGAATAGAGCTGGCCTTAAACGTACCATCCATGAAGTAAACTTTGATTTTTTTCATAAGAGCCCGTGCATCACCGCTACAAAAAATAATTGTACTGATTTTGCCTTCAAAATAATCCGCTAGCAATATATCAAAAAACAACGAAGGAACATTCAACTCGGAAAGGGACGTAGGACGTATTTTCTCTGGGTAAGTAATATATGATATAATTATAAAATCTCTAATATGTACAAGATATAACAACTGATTCTATAATGTTGGTTCATATAATGATCAGTTAATATAATAAACGATTGAAATAATTTTAAAATAACTATTTTTTATAAGCATAATATACATTGAATATAAAATCTTTTGATATACCACTCAAAAGACATAAAACTTATTTAGTCTAATATGATAAAGACGCCTAGTTAAAAACACAAAGCAAAATTGCATAAATACACTTATTATTATTATTATATTTTTATCATGCATGCAGCAAGAATGCAAACATGTAAACAAGCATACACCACGCATGCAGCATGCAAGCAAGCATGTTACATATCCACTGGCTGGATACCATATCTACTGAATCCCGGGGTCGCTGACATGCCGGGGTCGCTGACTTATATCACCTGGTTTCATCGGACTTTGTAATAGCTACAAGGCGCCGTGTCAGCACAACGTTAACATGACGTCAACGCCGCGAATTCTGTAAAGATACCTTTTTCCACACACTTATTGTTCTAACATCGAATGATAGGGTACTAACCTTAGGCTTAGGAATTAATTGTAATTTCGGTAATTAAATATACCTAGTTTTATTTTAAATCATTTTTGGTTTTCTTTGACTCCTCCGGCCGTAGCCTACGTAATTAGCATGCAGTATGCAGGCAAGCATGCAAACAGGCATGCAGCATGCAAGCAAGCATGCAGCATGCAAAAAAGCATACACCACGCATGCAGCATGCAGGCAAGCATGCAAACAAGCATACAGCATACAAGCAAGCATGCAGAATGCTAAAAAGCATGCAGCATCTAAGCAAGCATGCAACATGCAGCAGGCATGGTTTCTGTGACGGCTCAGTCGCTGCGGGGCTCCGGCGGTCCCACGCGAGCTTATCGTCGCAGATGTGTTTTACGCTCACCACCGCGGCTTCGGCTTGCTGGCCGGCTAGGCCGGCCAGCCTGAGCCACGGGGCGAGCGTTAAAACCACCTGCTCCTCAGCTCGCGGGCCGCCTCGCCCCTCCACGCCTACGCGGGCTTAGATTACACTCTAGGCGTAGGGCAGACAAGACTGCGTAGAGTCGGTTTTGCAACGCGATTCGTTTCTGTCACTAACTTTTGAAGAACAACATATTGAATTTTTAAGACAATACGGTAGCGTGGCGCAGTAGATTTGCAGAGCATGCCTAGTAACATTATGCGAATTAAATTTATGGCAAAATAAATTAGCTTTCAAGATAATTTTGCCCAAAAAATATTTTTTTTTTTTTTCATTAGCCCTGTGTGTCCCTCTGCTGGGCAAAGGCCTCCCCCGAGTCCATCCAGGTATTATTTCTTCTTTTTCTTTCGCCGCCTCGAACCAGCCCTCGCAGTACGCGTCTAGATCATCTCGCCACCTCTTCCTGGGCCGTCCTCGGCGACGCCGACCATCTTCAGGCACCCATTGCGTGGAGACCTTTGCCCAGCGGTCACTGTGCATGCGACTGATGTGACCCGCCCAATCCCAAAAAATATATGGCAAAGTACTATAATGGCAAAACAAATTATGACAAACTGGTTATGCCAAAGTATATTAGGAAAAATAACATAATGCGAAAAGAAGGGATCTCTTTAAATTAAAATTTCTTAAGTTTAGAGAAATGTTAAAACTAGAATAGAATAGGTAATGAATTACATAAAGTGTAAAACTTAAATAAATAAGAAAGTTAAGTTAGTAGATACAAAAGAAAGTTAGTTAATAAATACATACAATAAAAAAAAATACAATAAAGTTAGTAAACAAAAGAAAGTTAGTAGATAAGTGAATAAGTAAGAATGTTTTAAGTTTGTTTCTAATTCTGTTAAGAAAGAAAAGTTTTTAAGTTTGTTAAGAAAGAAAGTTTTAAGTTAACTTTTATTTTGTTAATATTTAAGATAACAATACTGTTAAACTGTTTAATAGGAAAGAGGGTGTAAGCCAGATACTAGTATATAAGTAAATAAATATTATAGAAGTTAGAAGAATAAGTTCATACAATGTTTAAGTAAAAGATAATTGTAATTGATGTTGCCTAGTAAGAATTTGTTAAAGTAATTAAATGTGAAAATAAAAATATAAATGCAAGGAGGCGTGTTAGAATATCTGTGTGTTATGTACACTGGTATACATTTCCTATTTTTCTAAGTTGGCAAAATCACTTTCGTACTTTTTCTTCGTTCCGTCAAGGCTTGTACTGAGATATGTGTATTGTGTATTACTGTATATGTTTATTACATGAAAATAAGTGTTTCTTTAAATACGATCCAATAACAAAATACGATCAAAAATCTTTGCCGTCTGAGGGTAATTTTTATAATTCTTTGACTAACGAAGAAATTAGTGATGAAGATTATAATCACGCACAGACTGTTTGGACTGAATTCAATATTAATAACCTCGGCGAGTATACTGATCTATACTTAAAAACAGATGTACTTTTGTTGACACACATATTTCAACATTTTCGAAAAACCTACCGCAAACAATATTACAGTCTTGACCTCGCGTTTTACATTACTGCACCCAGTTTATCTTTCGATGCAATGTTGTTAAAAACGGGCGTTCAGTTAGAACTCGTGTCGGACTTAGCTATCATCAGAATGATACAAAGCGGTATACGCGGTAGTTTGAGCATGTGTTCCCATCGGCATGCCCGAGCTAATCACAAATACATGCCTGAATATAATCCACCTCAACCTCAGAGTTTCATAGTATTTATTTAGATTGTAATAATCTTTACGGTTTTAGCATGTGTCTGTATTTACCATACTCTAGTTTCAGATTTTTAAGTGATAACGAATTAGCCAATTTTAGCGTTACCACTATAGAGGATAACTCAAAGTGGGATTTCATATTAGAAGTCGATCTATTGTATCCCGAGCATTTACATAATCACCATAATGACTTACCATTTTGTCCTGAAAAATGTGTACCCCCGGGAGGTAAAACAAAGAAACTCATTGCAAATTTGTATAATAAGTACAACTATGTAATTCATTACGATCATTTAAAAAAAAAATGTTTAGAACACGGTTTAATATTACGTAAAATTCATAGAGCTATTACTTTTAGATAGAGTCCATATTTAAAACAGTACATTGAGTTAAATACTCAAATAAGACAAAAAGCAAAAAGTTCCTTCGAGAAAGACTTTTAAGTTATTAAATAACAGTGTTTTCGGAAAAACATTAGAAAATACTGAAAATAGAGTGATTGTTCAATTAGTTAATCAATAGTGCGATGAGTCTAATCGAACCAAGAAATTTATATCCGCTGAGAAACTTATAGCCAACCCCTATTTTCACGGTGCATCTATTTTATCTGAAAATTTAGTTGCAATACAAATGAAACCTGATCAAATTATTTTAGATAAGCCTATATACATAGGTTTCACTGTGTTAGAACTTCTAAAAGCACACATGTATCACTTCCAGTACAATATTGTAAAGCCTTGTAAAGAATTAGCATTGCCATTCAACGTGGTAATGCTGCCAGCCTTCTGGGCACTGGTCCCATTGTGAGCGATGCGGACGAGTTTCTTGATGCCCTGTGAGCCGGCCATTGTACATAATATATATATATTTTAATTTACTTTTAAGCTTTGTACATATCTCTATGTGATAAATTAATAATATATTTATATACATATAAATGTAAAGCCTAATTATATGAACTGGAGCCGGAGGATGCAAAAAAAAACAATTTACTTAACTCAATTTTATTATGGAAATAATTACAATATAATTTTACTGATAATTGGTCGATGTATGTACCAAGAATGAATATGATTTTAGTGAAGCGGAGGTGGCGCGATGTAGTCACGCGTTTGCTGAGTAGGCGCCTCGTGAGGGCCGCGCCGCGGTTGCGATGCGCAGTAATGGTATCGGTTAGCGTCAGCATTCCTTCTATTACACCGAAGCGTATCTAGCAGTCCGCCTGTTACACCAATGCGTAACACCTCCCCCCGAAGTACAGCAACTACTTGTTGAACGAAGTTGACAAGGTTGCTGCTAGATGTTTGGCGTCGATTCTAACTTCTTCTGGTCGGATGTCCCTTCTGGGTTCAACTTGAGCGTAAATCTCCTGGGCAGGTTCTGATTGTGTAGGGCATGTTTTCTCAACCTTCTTTCTCGCATATTATCGATATATTAATATACTTCCGAGAGCACCTACGCCTAATAATAATGAGTATACAGGTATAGTGGTGTGGTATATGCTATCAACGTTGGTATGGATGAGCTTTACTGGAGGCTGTACTGAGATTTTCTGGTAGCTGCTGTGTAGATTTTCTAGATTAATGGAATTCAGCTTTACTAGTGGTTCTTCACTTTTCGGTACATTGTTCTGGTTGAAAAGTAGTTGTATTATCTTAAGTGTGTGTCCTTTGATCCGATTGTTAATGTTCGAAATCGTAAATTCTGGAGTTTTGATAAAGCAATTTTGTGGAATTGTAGCTAGGTAACTTCCTTGTATAGTTATAAATTGTTCTTGTCCGCAGGTTGTCTGGATTTTTGTCGGGATCGGAAAGCTGAGAGTGTAATGTATTTCGTCCAGTTTTTCCATGGCTTCTTTGTTTAAGCTGACCGGTGTAAGTGTACATGAACTGGTGTTCTGTTGCGTTATTAGATGTTGAACGCAATCCGGCTTATCTTGAATGTTGTAGTTAGCTTTCTCCTCGCAGAGGTGCCATGAAGCGATCTTCGGACATTCTGTCTCTATGTACGTAGAATATGGTCCCTGAATTGCTATGTAGGGTAAGGTAGGCATTAGGGCTAGGTTATATTTATTGGGTACTATGGATAGTTTGTATAAAGTGTAGGTTCTGGGTAAGGCAATCGGAAACTTTATGACTGTAACTATATTCCTATCGCTATAATATGATCCTACTTTTAGTATATTATAATAATTTCTAAGGTCAAGGTCGATAATTTCATCTTTAGAGTATATTAACTTTAATTTACTTAACATGGTTTTAAGATTAATTAGACTAACCATAGAATGCATTATACTCAATGCACGTATAAAGGCTAACATAAGTTCTATCCTATATAGTTCGTCAGATAACGTTTTAACATTATCGTTTAAAGTAACAAAGTATTGGGCAAGATGAGCATAACTAACTAAATCTGCTTGCCTGGCCTTGGTTTATTAAAGAGTTTATTTTACTAGAGATAAGCTTTTGATTTTCGTCAATCTTGTTTAATATATTAGTGTACTCAAACATCCAATCCTTAGTTAGACTTAAGCGATTTAGAAATTCTGACTGTAGTTTATCTTCGTTACCTTGTAAAACTCGGATGGCATCGTTATATTTTACGGTATCTGTGTAATCCAGATTTCCTGATATGCTTTTGATGACTGAACCAAATCCGTCTATGAGACCACGTTTATTACTATTCGGTTCAAAGCTTTCTAATTGTAGTGATATTTTTTCTAGTTTGTCTTCGAGATAGTTAAGGTGTGGTTCAAAAAGTGTAGATGTTCTATTGTTCACTAAGGGATTAAATTCCTTGAACTGTAGATTTTCCAGGGAGTCAAGTGATATGTCCTCCGCTCGGGTCAGATGGACCAGGAACATCAGTGATGGTAGTATCCTGCATCAAGATACCGGTGTTAGGTGTCCTTTTAAGACGTGATTTGGCTACGGGTCCGCGCTTCTTTTTCATGTATATATGTATGGGTAGATCGGCTAGTACTGTATGACCGGTACTGTGTAACGCGGGGCAAGTTTTTGACGGTTCGTGAGAGGATTCTTAACAAATACCTGTTGGTTTGGCTCGTATTCCTTTTCAGGCTCTCTGTCTTTATTTCTGTTTTCAATCAACTCAGTACGTTTATGCAGGGATGTTTCATTGATAACCTCGTAAACTTTAGCCATCTTATTCTTATGCTCTTGCACATATTGTTGAAGCAAATGCACAGATAAATCTACATCTAAAGGATCTCTAGGATCTGTATGACCCGTGACTAAGTCTAGTGGTCTGCATTTTGTGAAACTATGTAAGCTGCTATTATATGCTATTATAGCGTATGACATAAGATTAACGACTGGTTCATTGCGATTTTCTAGTTTAAGTAATCTAAGATGTTCTAATAAAGTGTTATGTAAACGTTCTATCATTCCGTTATCGTTGGGAGTGTGGGCCAAAGTTTTATGATGCTGAATTTTGTGGACTCGCGTAAATTCGCTAAATAATTGATTATTAAATTCGGGACCTTGGTCTGTTACTATAGATAACGGGACACCGTGGTGAGAGCAAAACTTTAGAACGCCTTGAATAACACTAACTGCTGTACCATCTCTGAGATGGTACGCTTGAGCATATTTGGAGAAAGAATCGATAATTGTAAGATACTTTTCACTCTGAACTGTGAATAAATCTAAATGAACGACCTCAAACGGTCTAATACAATCCATACGATTGGCAGTGAAGAATTTTCCAATGAAAAGAGTGCGTGCTTCTATTGATAACTGGCCTCAACGTTTAAAGGACCGTATTGCAGCCAATGGAGACCACTTCGAATAAGCTTTTTATATTTTAAATTGTGTTATATTTATGTATTAAACTAACACACAGTAAAAGTAATAAATATTTTTTGCGCTAAAAAATTTTTTTTTTCTTCATGATAATATTTATGGCAAGACTAGGTAAATTAAAAACAGTGTAGGCCCCATTACACTGCCTTGAGATACTCCGAAGGTAACATTTTCCTCCAGGCTTACACAAGGATTGTTATCAATTTTAATAATCTGTTTCCGGTTTGTCAAGTAATTTTAGAAAAGTTGGAGAGGTATTCTTCGAATTTCTAAGGTCTCGAGTTTGTTCAGAAGGATGGGTATAGAGGCGGTGTCAAAGGCCTTTGCTAGGTCTAGGAATACACCCAAAGACTTCTGTCCTCTATCCAAGTTATCGACTACATATGAAGTTAGTTTGTGAAGAGCGTCAGCGGTTGATATTTTTTCTCTGAACCCAAATTGATTACTAAAGAGAAGTTGATGAGTTTCCAGGTAGTGTTTTAACCTTTTATTTATTAGTTTTTCCAGATTTTTTGAAAAACTAGAAAGGAGAGAAATTGGTCTATAATTTGACACCAAAGTTTTGATTCCTGCTTTATATATAGGAATAGTGACGGATTTTTAAGCGCATCTGGAAAGACTCGTTTCGAGAAGCAAGCATATTGTGTGCTAGTGGTGCAATAAGAAAATTCACTGCTCTCTTAAAAAAAGCTTTTTACAAAAAAGACAACCGCCTTCAAAAAGTGAAAAATAACTTTAGCACAGAACACACATTGACTTTAGTTTCGAAATTCAGTGGTTTTGTTCTGTTTGTTGTTTTGTATTGCCACCGACTTCCGAAATTCCGAAAGTCAATGTGTGTTCTGTGCTAAAGTTATTTTTCACTTTTTGAAGGCGGTTATCTTTTTTGTAAAAAGCTTTTTATTTTCCGCTTTTTAGTAATCCAAACCAAATCTATTAAGAAGAGATTGAAAGTTAAGTACTACAAAGATTGATGAAACTAAAACGTCGTCTATGTAAAATTTTTGGGTATTTGTTGATTTTTCAAGAAGTGTTTAATCAATTTCAATAAAATTTATATGGGACCACCCCTAAAGCATACCCAATTCATAAAAAGAAGAATTTTCAAAATCGGTTTACGTTTGCCGGAGAAATCGCGTAACAAATCGCGCACATACTTAATTCAAATTTAAGACTTCTACGGTTTTCTCATGGATGCCATTGTCAGAACTGAACCAAATTAAAATGGGTCCACACGGAAAACACTAGCTTTCAAAAAAAAAAATCTTCAAAATCGGTTCACCCAGTCCCAAGACATCAGGTAACAAACATAAAAAAAAAAAATTATGGAAGGAATCTCAGCTGGCATTTTTGGATAACTGTTTAAATTAGACATTTCTTTTACCAATCCTCATTGTTTTTTATATTATACCAGGACTTAGCGAATTCAGATTTAAAATATTTATTTTTAAGGCTTTTTAGTAGATTAATCCATGTATTTCGGTAGAACTTGCAGGTATAGTAAGGGTTGAGTTTTCTGGGTCCTTTCTTAGTTTTTAGTGAAGTTGATCGCGATTCCTCATACATCTACATAAACCTGGAGTAATCCGGGGCTTAATGACAATTTGTCGCTTAGGCTGCTTGACGATGTGTGTGTGATTCGATAGGATGTCTCTGATGGTGTTCAAGAAGACGTTCGTCACTGCATTTGGGTCATTATTAAGAAACTTTTCTTTCCAGTTGATCTGTTCCAAGTCTCTAATAGCAGCATCGTAGTCAGTTCATCATAACACTTACGTGGTCAGTTAGGGATGAATTGCAAACTATAGTCATAGGTTTTAATTTTGTTTTGACGAAACAGTGATCAAGACAATTTGATTCTCTAGTCGGCAGGGTGTGCGTGGCAAGAAGGCCGTAGGACGCAAACAGATTTAAATATTCTGTATATTCAGGGTTAAGTTGCTCAAGTTTAATATTTATATTCAAATCACCCAATTTAAAATTATGTTTTTAAAATGATTAGTACTGGACAAAATTTTATCTGAACACTCTAAAAAGGGGTCTAGGTTTTTGAAAGCAAGAGGTCTGTGCAATGATACAACAGCTAAATTGTTGTTGATTGTTGTCACCAGACAATTTACTTCTCGGCAAAAATTTGGTTCATAGACAGTCGCGTGTATGCTGTCTTTTAGGTTTTGATTAAGGTGGGATTTAAAACTGTGAGTTGTGTAATTTGCCATTTAAGGTATGACCGAATTTTCAGAAGCATAATAAGATCGTAATTGATGTCTAGTCTCTTAAGGAGAACCGCAAGCCCTTCGTAGTTACGATTTAGACTTTTTCTATACTGATTTAAAATTGAAAACGCTTTTGCACCTGTGTTAAAGCAACAAAGGTGCAAAAGCAACTAAAAAAGAGATTGACTTCATCATGTCAACCAAGAAGCAAATGTTCAATGATGTCTCTGTGATCAATTCGGTGAAAACTGGGAGCGATCACCGCATGGTAAGAGGCACATTGAACATCATTATAAAGCTTGAAAGGTCTCGACTATGCTCCGTCCAGCGCAGGTCCAGATCCAAAACCCCGAGAGCTTTCAGCTCGAACTCCAGAATCGTTTCGAGTGCCTAGGAAGCTTAGTGGCTCATGAAAGAGCGACGTGAGATTATCCTGCAGTCTTCAGATGAGGCGTGGAAATACCGGCAGCTCAATAGATGGATCTCTAAATCCTTGAAAAGTGACCTCCGCTGCTTTAATACCGAACGTATTAATGACGCAATTGAGTGGAATAAAGGCTTCAAGGTATTTGTAAGGGATCTGGCTATTGGCAGAGTCAGCTCACGAAACTGAAGACTGACGATGGCGAGATTGTGGCCGGAGCTTCTGAGGGAGATTGAGAGATTCTATGGGCAGTTGTACACTTCAACCAGTAAACTCGTTGTAGATCTAGCAAACGACCCAAGAGCTGTACTAACCCGACACTATACCGAAGACATCCCGGACGTCAGCCTGTACGAGATAAGAATGGCTCTGAAACAGCTTTAAAACAACAAGGCACCGGGTGATGATGGAATTACGGCCGAACTCCTGAGGGCGGGTGGAAAACCGGTACTTAAAGCCCTTCAGAAGCTGTTTGATTCCGTCATACTTAACCCAGTAATGCCCGAATTTTTTTGTTTTACCTTTTTACTATTTTTTTTTACATCATAATGTAGAATAAAGGGTAATAAAACATAATGACAAGTTTTAGGTTCATATGTATATTCAAAGTTAGAAAAAAACAATGTGTCCACATGGACACGCTAAGCATTTGTAGTAGCAAATAGATAAACTTATACATAAATAGTTGATAGTTTAAAATAGCCAACAATTGAAGAAAATAAAGTTATTTCATACAATACAAAGTAAAACAAGGCACACATAACCCCACATCACATTTCATGTACCTACTCCGTTGTCCCAGCAGAAGATTTATTTTGACAGTATGGACCAAATCTACGCTTTTTTTTGTCTTCTGCATATAGTGGCTAATTTGATCGTATCTTGAAGCATTAGCCACCGGTGAATTAGAAGCACTTGGTCTTTCTGGGCCTTTAGAAACTGTCCCGTATCTATTGTGGTATGCTAGGACAATTGCTCTTCTGAACTCAAGCGGCGGAATTTTCCGTCCTTCCTTTTTTTTTCAATTACCATGCATTATGGTGTCATGCATCTAACATCCATGTCATTAGGCTCCAGTACCTTTCGTCGATCTTACTCCTGATATGTATTCTATACATGATCACATTTTCGTCTATGCGGTCGACACCGCCAATATATTTATTATACTCGTACTCACCAAAAAGAAATGGTCGAACATGAAACCGGAAACATGAAATTGTTTTATCTTTTTGGAAGAATTGTTTGTCGGTGGATACTGGTTGAACGCCAAGATTATTGGAGACAATAGGGACTATTGAATAATCCATCCATTTTACGATTATCACCCCATCATCTTTGCTAATCGCTGATTCGTAGCAGCCCCGTTTCTTTTTCATTATATTATTTAGAGTCAATTTATCATATTTGCGCTATCTGTTTTCCCGAATAGTCCCTCTTGCTCCGAAACCCTGCTGTCTAAAGTAATTCAATAAATTGAAAACTGATCGAAATCAAACAATCTGAAAGAGAATTAATGTAATGTCAAAAAGCTATGGTAGGTGCTTAGCGTGTCCATATGGACACATCACATTCAACGTACAGAAATATAACCAATACCAAAGGCAACCTATACTTTATCGTATCTATATTATGAATCATTTATATAAGCATAACAAAACACAACAAAACACTAAAAATACAAAAATATTCAGATGAAAATGCACTTACCGCCTTTGGTTATCCATTTTTTTTTTAATTTTGAACAATGACCTATTTCAATTGAGAATATTTCCAAAATACTCTCAAATAGGGAGAAATAAATGGCAGTCACTGAAACCATTGACTATAAACAATGCAATAAAGAAAAGTTTTTTTTATCATGCAGTAAAATATTGTCACAATAATAATTTTAAAAACATTCGAATTACGTGTCCAAATGGACACGCTAGGCATTACTGGGTTAAAGGAAAAACGCCACAGGCATGGTGCGGAGGTGTGGTGCTACTCTTCTTCAAAAAGGGCGAAAATGCCCGGCTGAAGAACTATAGGCCCATCTCACTTCTGAGCCATGTCTACAAGTTGTTTTCAAGAGTCATCACGAATCGTCTCACGAAGGTTTGACGACTTCCAGCCCCCTAAACAAGCCGGTTTCCGAAAAGGCTTTAGCACCGTAGACCACATACATACGCTGCGGCAGGTTATACACAAGACCGAAGAGTATAACCTGCCTCTCTGTTTAGCGTTTGTGGACTACGCGAAAGCATTCGATTCGATCGAGACTTGGGCTGTACTACAGTTTCTCCAACAGTGCCAAATCGACTATCGGTATATCGAGGTGTTGAAGTGTTTATACAAAACGCCACCATGTCAGTCCGACTTCAGAACCAGACCTCGGAACCTATTCATCTGCAGCGAGGTGTGAGACAGCGACACGTCATATATCCGAAACTGTTCACCGCTGCATTGGAGGATGTCTTAAAGTTTCTGGACTGGAGAGGGCTAGGCATCAAAGTCAATGGCGATTACATCTCTCACCTTCAGTTTGCCGACGATATAGTGGTCATGGCCGAGACTATGGAGGACCTTAGTACAATGCTCGATGGCCTCAGTAGAGCTTCCGAAAGAGTGGGTCTTAAAAAGAACAAGGAAAAAAACAACTTTCTTTATTTGCTTAATGAATTTAATAACCTTGCATAGCATTATATTTATATTACCGTTACACCTATCAAAGAATATAAACTAAATTAAGTCTAATTTTTTATGTAGTACATTAAATTGGTTGTTACTTTATATGGAACTGAGTCACTCTGTCCCCCGTTCTAGTATAAACTGTATTACGGTGGAACAGTTTTCCTCGGTCGCGGTATAGGTTCTACATTAGGCTTGTGGCATTTAAGTATTGAATATGAATATGAATTAATTGATAACAAAGCAAAGCAAGTTAAATTTATAGGGTAGACGTAACATCATTGAGAAGTTCTTTTTTAAAATTTATAAGTAGTTATTAAAGTTGACATAGTATATGCAAAGTTTTTAAATGCTTTGTTTGTTTACAAAATGAATGGTTGCACATTTTTATGACAGATTCATCACTTAATATCATTTTAAAATTAAAGTTAAAAGTACAAATAAAATGAAAAAACAATATAAGTAAAAAAATAGGAAAAAACCAATGTCATGTTCAATGCCCATGTAACACCCACTCCTAGCAAGATCGGAGACTCTACACTCGAAAGTTGTAGACGATTATGTCTACCTGGGACAAACGTTTCAGTTAGGTAGGTCTAACTTCGAAAAAGAGGTCAGTTGTCGAATCCGACTCGGCTGGGCAGCGTTCGGGAAGTTGCGTGGTATCTTCTCGTCCAACTTACTGCTGTGTCAAGACGAAAGTCTATGACCAGTGTGTGTTGCCAGTGATTACATACGAGACCGAAACGTGGTCGCTCACAATAGGCCTCATCAGAAGGCTTAAAGTCACCCAAAGGGCAATGGAGAGGGCTATGCTCGGAGTTTCCTTGCGTGATTAAATCAGAAATGAGGTCATCCGCAAGAGAACCAAGGTTTCCGACGTAGCCCGAAAAATTGCCAAACTTAAGTGGCAGTGAGCAGGGCACATTGCTCGCAGAACGGATGGCCGATGGGGCCGAAAAGTGGCGACCGCGAACCGGAAGACGTTGCATTGGAAGGCCTCCCACTAGGTGGACCGATGACGTGGCACGCGACGATGGTAAGAGACTGGAGGGCATGTCTTTATTTCTTTGGAAGTTGGATAGGCCTATAGTGTGGAACCCTATTTGCGTCGATACTCTTGCGCCTTCCCTTCCAAGTTTAGCGGATGTGCTCTTGCTGGTGTTGCTGCTGCAGAAACTCTTGAACATCGAAAGTACAGTAACCTTGGTGATAACTTTATTTTCGAGCCATTTATTTGGAGTTGTAAGCCTCGGTTTGTGGGGTTTGAGTTCTCATCTTTTTCTTAAGCAATCGTCCAAACGGTTGGTTGACACTTCTTGTGATCCAAGAGCTGGTTTTTACTCTGGTCAGAGGTTAAGCATTGCCATTCAACGTGGCAATGCCGCCAATCTCTTGGGCACATTTCCACGTGACGGCGATGCGGAGATTAGACACGGAGATTTTTATCATTTGATGCCATATTCTATTAATTTAGTATTTAAAGGTTTGCTTTTAAATATTAAAATTCATGATTAAATGTTGTGCTCTTGTTTATTAGTAAAAAATTGTACGCTGAGGTACTGCAAAACAATTATATTATATACTGTATAAGCTATAATTGAACTTTATTCTTTTTGCAGTGCAAAAGATAAAAGTAGTTTTCTGCTTAAGAATAACTATGGAAATACATAGGTACATCATTTTATGTTCTTGATTCCAAACCGATTTCATGTCCAGCCACTGGTTTCATGCCTATATCACATATCGTCACTAAATTTTTCATATCACTTTTGATACGATACGCCCTCAAAATGTAGGCAAGCGTTGTCTTGATGTTGATCATGCTATATAATTTACCTGCGAAGTAAGAATTGTTTTTTCATATTATTTTGAATCAGGTTTTACAAACAGCAACAATTCGTGAAACAACAATAACTAATTTCAAATGGTTATAGATTGCTTAACAAGTTGAACTGAAAAACAGTTTATATATAAAAAAATTAAACAATGTTTACCGATACAGTTTCTCCTGCCCATGCTGAAAGTAGCAAATGTGTTAGGATTTTTAGGCAAAGTAGCAGGGTCCAGCCACCGCTCTGGTCTAAACTGATCGACATCGGCGCCCCATGATGGATGGCGGTTGAGACCGTACACTGATATCAAGAAATTACTTTTCGCTGGAAGTGTGTAATTTTCTGGAATTTATGAACAACATGTTATACTCTGAGAAAAAACACGATACAAAAGTAATAAAAAAATGTAATAATAATAATAATAAGAAACAAGAAAGATCAATAGAGTGTTAGTAACATAGAAAAAACTTATCACTTAGTGTTAGTAAAAATCAACCTCCGCACAAACTGCTGTATAATCAGAGAGCCGAAGCTCTCAGCAACAGTTTTCAGGATGCTGTTTTGACTGTCTCTCACTCTCCTCAGTAGTGACGCGGTTATTTTGCGTATAATCGCGTAGAAACCGTCGGCACGGGTTTGCACAAACATCTCCGAGACGCGCTACAGTAACGAGGTAGTCTTAACAACATCCTGAAAGCATTGTTATATTCAGTCAGTCAGAAAAATGAAGCTAATTGCTCGTTCCAAAACGTAGCGTAGATCTCTATGGAGAAGAACGAGCAAGAAACTCCAAGGAAGAATCGAGCATATCGTCAAACACCTTGGCTATTATTGTTGCAAGAGAAATGGGACGATAGTCACCTCTGTTTGAGATGTCACCTGTCTGGTTCTTCACAATGAGAACTACGATGGTCTTCATTAGATTAGCAGGTAGGTACGCGTGCACATTGTGAAAAACATAGACATGAGTCACGGCAATGGAAATGGTGATAAATTAAATAGTTCTAATAAAGTATGATGATGCAGCTGACACAAATTACAGTAAAGTGATCCGAGTGGTGGTTACAAAAGGTTTTATGAGAGGTGTGTAGAAGACACCCCTAATACATTAAATGAAATTTAAACATGCATTTTCAAATGTTCGTTGTATTTAATTTTAAAATTATTATTAGTTATTTCTGATTGAACTTTTGTTGGCACATCATTAATTAGAGTAGGTATTAAATATGCGTTTGTTCGTTTCCCGTAATTTTTTTGTGTCTCGGTACTACCACTTTTGAGTGAGATGGCATTTTTGTTGCTATGCTATGTTCAAATTTAATTTGCAGATCTTCGTTGGGAAACTGTTCTATTAATAACCACTTACGTATTTTAGTGTGTAATGGCAGAATTTTACAATACTTAAAAAAGCCTGTTACGTCATCACCATAATAAAGATTTTCCTTAATTTTATTTGGTACTATTACTTTCAATAAACGAAGTTGTAGATTAAATATTTTGTCTAGATAGGTTTTAAATGTTATGCCATAGCTTGTTATTCCATATGAAATGATTGACTCTGCAAGTGCATTATAAAGGTTGAGTAATATTTGAAAAGGTAGTACTTTATATTTAATAATTGCAAATTTGGCTAGCATTGCTCGCAATTTATCACATATGGAGTCTATGTGACAGCCCCAGTTAAATCTATCATCAACGACTAAACCCAAATATTTGTAGTTGGTTACCTGCTCCAATGGTTCACATTTGCAACAAAGCCTAGCTAGTTGCACTCCATGCAAACATTGGTGAGCGTCCTCAATTATTTTAACTGGGTTGTCAGAGTTCAGTAAGTGACTGGACCGTACATGGATAATCTTAGTTTTACTAGCATTAAGCACCAGTCCAGCATCATGAGACCACTTACACAAGTTATCAAAATCATTTTCGTAATGTAATTGTCGTCATTATTGTAATGGGCCTGTAGCTGTCATAGTTACTATGAGATCCATTTTTATAAACTGGTCGCACAATACCCGATTTTAATTCTTGAGGATATACTCCAGCTTGTATACTAGTGCTTAATAGATTAACTATGACTTTAGCTGTCTTATCACTTAGAACTTTCACGTTTTTACATCGAATGCCATGTATACCTGCTGATTTATTAATATTGAGATTTTTTATGATAGTCGAAATATTACGAACCGTAGGTTTTTACCCGACTGCGCGACACATAGGAGCGGTAATGTGTTTATCAGCCTATGTATTTATGTTTGTTCCTTTGCGTGGGTCGATTTTGATAATTCTTACGTTAATATTGATTCGTCTTAATCTCGCGAGTGTCACTAAAGACATGACAGTAATCAAAATTCACGACTACCAGACGCCATATTGTGAAAAAGTAAACAATGTAAGTCGACCAACTACGTGAGGTATCATTGAATAGATAATTCAAAATATTTTTAGGTTTTTTTTACTATTTTTCGTTTCGAATGTCCATTTAGGATCTATAACGATTTAAAGTTTGTTAGCAACCATTATCACTAAATTTATCAAGGCGTATATTAAAGCTGTGATAAAGTAATTGTACTCGTATAATCGCGCAAATAGTCTTACTAGCGTGAAAAAAAAAATCTTAAATTCGAATGACAAACGCAAAACATTTAACTGCTTTGAAAGATAATTTTACTGTTACCTAAAGCGTTTCTTAATACAGTGAAATATTACCTAATTAGAATCAAATCAATATTAATATAAATAAAATAATATACAGTAATTAAAAAAAAAGATAGAAGCATTTCATGGCCTCGCAAGAAATCATAACATGTAAGATAGATAAGAGAATAATCATGACTGACGGCACTAAAGGCATTGGAGAAATTAATTAAAACAAACACAATTAACTTAGTGCCATCCATTTGATTACTTCCCTAAAATGTCAACAGCCACTTTATGGATAGCGGTGGTTGTGCTGTGCCCTGGCCTGAACCTAGACTAGAATGAGGCTACAAGGCTGTTTTGATAGGCATACATCGAAAGCTGCTTGTGCAGACTGGCCTCGAGTACTTTGGACAGGAAAGGGAGAAGAATGGAAATTGGTCGAAAATAGAAAGTGAGGGATTAGAAACTTTGGTAAGTGCACGGACATAAGCTATACGCCACTGGGAAGGGAATCGTCCGGAATCAAGGGAAAGGTTGACAATGTAACTAATTGGTTGAAGAAGAAAGTCGGGGGGCAAGTTGACCATATAACGACTGATATCGTCATGGCCTACCGCCTTAGATTTAATAGATAAAATGACCTTTTTGATTTTATCCAAGGTGACTGAAGTAAAGCGAAATGACTTAATAATGAGACCAGGAAGGCTAGAAATGAAATCCATGGTCTGATACAACACAATGGGCATCCAAATGACAAGTGGTTGAGAAATTACGATTAATATCATCCAGCCAAATATATTTTAGAAGTCCACACGACGTGGCCTGCCGATACAAGAGTTCCGGGGAATTCCCAGATAATTATCAGAAGAAGAAAAAAAATGTTTTCGAGAATACATGTCGGCGTTTAGCGTTACGTATGCTCTAATTACACCGATTTCTTGCAATTTTGAAGAAGTTCCTGTTTACCTCACTGCTATCCTTTTCTTAACTTCCGAATAACCGGATTTCCTGCACCTCATCGCAATACGAAACCGTGTCGTTATCCAAGGAGCAGGTGGACACCTGACGTAGTTTCTCCAGATCAATGCGCGCAAACCAACGCGTGTGCAGAAATTTAGGATCCGTTATGGGAGGTTTTAAGATATATTATATCTTAAAACCTCCTGGAGAAGCTACGTCAGGATGCATCGGAACTCGATTGGAGACACACAACAACCGTAGATGACAAGCTGCGTATCTCCAATCAATCATGAGAGGAAAATAATGTCATGGTGGGAAAAGTCAGGTCTTCCTCTCTGGTGTCTACTCACTGACTATGAGTAGACACCAGAGAGGAAGAGGTCGTTTGACTAAGTCGAGTCACGTATCATCCGCTGAGATATTACAGTGAGTGGTTTGCAGAAAAGGAATACATACTCGCTGACGTGTAGGAGCTTACGAGAACGAGGGGTTGGGTGCGCTAGGTCCGAATTGAAATCGCCCATGATGAAACTTGCATCAGTGAAAAAAATAAAGGAAGCATTAGAAAAATGAAAGTGGGTGGTCATTATCAGATGCATGTTGTGCTTGTGTGATGAGGCTCTTAGACATAAGTTTGCAGTGTAAAAATTATAAAGTAACAGAGTACTCATTTTTGAAAACCCTAATTATAAATAAATAATATAAATATCACGCAAATATGCGACTAAGTTAAAAATAAACCTTTCAGTCCAACACCAATATCTGTGCACTACCCACCAGCAACACAAGTACGACAATGCTATAACAACATGAAAGATATTACATATTACAAACAAATTAAATAATATAGAAACACATACTAGCTAGAGCTTAGGTTTAGGGTGTACGGTACACCTTGCAGTTCTTTACTAATATTTCGGAACATTAAGCTAGCTACACAACAGCCCTCAAATAAATGACAAGATTGTGAAAGGACATGGACAAAAAAGTACATTCCACGTACACATACATAGTAAGTACATTGTATATTAAAAATAGAAAAATGAATTAATACGTAGATTTTAACCTCTCTGATCTTGTCAGTTATTTTGCAAAATAATAAGTAATACAAGATGAATTCAGAGTATCGTTTGTCAATTTCCACCATGTTGAACCATAAAAAAAGATAAATATAATAATGGACGTTCCACATCATGCATACTAGGTACTTGTAGACCTTTGTGATGCTCTTATTAGGAACATTTTATAAATACGATTGTTATAGCCGTGTGATGCCGGCCACGAATAGCACTACCCTATTTTTACCCGTGGGTGTCGTAGAAGGCGACAGAGGGATATTGACCAGAGGATGGGCAGCAGTGTCCTTCTGAATACAACACCTACCCTAACCTACTAACAACACCTACACCTACACCTACTGCTATTGCCAACACGCATCGGCCAAGCATGGCAGCTGTGGGCGTAAAGGTTGGCATGATGATGATGATGATTATATATACGAAACTAATCATTTCATTGGTATTTGTTGCATTTAATAAAATCATCTTTTTGTATGTTTAATATTGTAAGATAGATTTTTTTATATTTCACACAAGAAATAAATACTTAAAACGGAACGCGTTTACTTGTTTGACAATGAGTCATTGTATAATATGTCAAGTGTCAATGTACTACTAAGAAGCTTATATCTATATAAAAGTGGAGGCAACACTCTAAACAAATAAGTGAAGCCAATTGAGGGCAGACGCTCTCTTTCTGAATGCATACATAAGATGAAGAAAACACATATCACTGTCTCGTTCTTATGTATGTCTTCAGAAAGAGAGCATCAGCTGCCCACAGTTGGTTTCACTTAGGTATTCAGAACGTTGCCTCCACTTTTATCTATAAGCTTCTTGTGTACTACCAATCATCATTGCAGATTCTTTCTTTGTTGCGTACGGTGTTTGTTTTTGCGATTATTACCTATCTAATATTTTTGACCTCCGCTTATATCTACGAACTGATACCTTGATTACCTTGCTATTAACACTGGACTCTGATTTGCATTGCATTTCGGATTTGTTTTGTGGAACAAAACAAGGTGCATCAACTGCGGGGTAGCCATGCAAAAGTTGCAACAGCATCTCATATCCTCGCTTTCTGCACACCATCAATCGAGGTTGTCGCGTTGGCTATCCAATACTCAAACCCCGGTATGAAGTTGGAGGAGAAAAATCTAAATCTGATTTATTTTTACATACGGTATATTTTATGCTATGCGATATTTACTTGCATCTTAGTTTTAGTTGATTTTTTATAGATTTTTTTTTTATAGACAACATAATTATTTTTAACAACTCAAAAATAATAAAATAATCTAACAAAAGGCTAATCTTAATTAAAAACTGCATTATGTACTATCGAGCAAACTTCCGCAAGCTCACCTTTAAGGCGATAATCGCCTGGCACGGCTCTGGACTCGATCGCCGTATGCATGCGTTTTGACCAATAAAAAGGAAGCGTGTTTTAGTTGTGTTGATCGGAATACAATGATGTGTAGAAGTTGACACTCACACTAGTGTGTAGAGGCGCACATTAGTGAGCTGCGTTCCCTAGTTTGTGGGATGTTTTTTCAATGGACACAAATTCTAATTGTCGTATCGGTTTCAAACTATGATACGGCCAGCGTGAACTCTTTATAAATTACTAGCGGCTCTTGCCGCTTTCGCAAGGGTGGACGTTTATTTTTATACATTTTGGGATAAACGTAGAGTAAATGTCTTTATGCAGGAAATAAGTAGTTTTTTTTTTTTTTAATTACCATTATATTTTTCACGGCGTTTTTTTTCTATTAGTATTTTGTTTAGCTTGACATTTTTAAATCCGTAATATCTTTTGAATGGAATGTCCGATTTCAATGTTTCAAAAACTAATCTACAGGTATTTAAACAGTCTTCAATACGAGACGTGTTACGTTGTACGTGTTTTATTTGAATAAGTATTAATACAAAAGGTATGGATAACATGGTTTGATTTTGGTCGGTGATTTCTATCAACTTTTAACATGTAAAAAAGTAGTTATAGTGGCATAACTATAATATTTGGACATTTTCGCGAAGTATTTTGTAGATTATTTTATTTTGTAAAATGTTTGTATGTTCTTTAATATTGTAGAACATTGTTTTGTTTTATCATCAGTAGTTTCCGCAGCGCATGCGTTGGAAAACATTTTAGGGCAATTTTTTTTACACCTTAGGGTCAAGTCACACCGGAATGTCAGCGCAGCGGCCGGCAGCTTGCCTGCAAACCATTTTCAACTTTATCTCTAAACGTCAAGGCATAGTATCGCTTCGGAGGTCATCGGCTCGCAGAGCCGCGCGGCGTCACGAGTTGCCAGTCGACGTATGCAAATCTTTAAGCGATACTATGTCTTGACATTTACAGATAAAGTTGAAAATGGTTTAACAGCGAAACTGCCTTCCGCTGTGCTGCCATTCCGGTGTGACTCGGCCCTAGGATACCTTATTGAAGTTTTAGTTGGGATCTCTAATTTTTTCAACGAATAAATATAGCTTATGTTACTCAGGGATAATGTAGCATTCTAATGAATGGTGAAAGAAATTGGTTTAGTACTTTTTAAGTTAATTCGTTACAAACAAACAAAAATACAAATCTTTTCTCTTTATAATATTATTATGATTGTTGACAAGAAGTAATTTCGTACTCATAGTAATATAATATGTTTGGCGTAGAAAATGTATTATTGGTATAACTTTATTTTAATTAGAAAGTATCAACATTCCACAAAAAAATATTTTGTACTAAGATATGTAAACTAAAGAGTGTCTTTTTAGGTTTGAATTTTTTTTTTATACATACACTAATGGGTACACCTCTGCCTAATCCTTCAGGGATTATTTATTTTATATAGTTATGTATTTAAATATTTCATCTGTATAGTAAGAAATGTTTGTATGATAGGCTACCGGTTTTAGTCTTAGTGTGATATATGCACTGGTTGCTTGTGGGTTGTTTAAAATTCACTTAGGATGTGCCTTTAAAAAAAAACAATTCAAATTCAAACTATAATTTATTTTATAACTACAGATATATTAAAAATTAGCATTAAATAAAAATTTACATATTATTTAACATACTTGTCTTGCCACGCAATCAGCCTAACAGATTGTTCATATGAGGTAACAAATAACACAACTATAATAATATCTAATTATTAACATAAAAATATTAAAATATATTTTTTAAATCATACATATCTTTTATTAATAAATTATTTTATTTTAGCACACATACACATATTATACATTACTCTTACTTTATTACATTATTTATCAAATACTAGCTGTCTCCCGCGGTTCACCCGTGTCTTTGGTTACTGCTCCGTGATGAGCATGATATTTACAACCTGTTCCAGAAATGCGTAGCCACATTTAAAGGTGATGATCTGCAGTATCTGATAGAGAGCCTATACACATATCAAACTATACTGAGTTTTGGTGTTACTTTGCCTCATCCAATAAATCGATATATTCGGAAAGTTATCGAAAACTTAGGACAGTTTATTTTGATATATATGTGTATAGACGTATTGTGTATGTGTTAAGTATGAGCACCCATTTATGGAACACGTTGTATAGTTTATAATATTCCTCATAAATCTAGCTATCATATATTATACAAAAATAATGACTATATTATATTATCACAATAGCACTGATAGTTCCAGATATTAACGCGATTAACAAACAAACAAAAAAATCTTTAGCTTTACAATATTATTAGTATACACATTCATTTATATTAATTATATAGGTGACTTAAAAATAATTGGCACAATCATTTGACAAAATAACATGATGACAATCATTATTATGGAATTAGAATAATACAAATTAGAATGATATACACTAAAATACGGGGTGTAAAAAAACACATCACATAGCCGTTAACTACGCATGCGCATCAAACTTAGTAACATTAGCATTACTGACTTTTATTTTTTGATCCGGAAAATCAGTTTGTGGTAGCACAAGAGCATTGCTATAATCATTCAAAACGTTGTAGTTTTTGTTTTAGTAAAAAAAACTTACAAAAATGTTGTAACTTTGACCTATAATATCTCCGGAACCAGAAGGTTTCCAGGTATGGACCAAGGCTAAAAAATTATCACAATAATATTGGTAGAACAAGTAGGTATCTTTCGGTTTCATTAAATATCTCTTTACACCCTTTACACCACTGTGAAATTTTAATGTGTTTTTCCTGCAGCGAAATGATATTATCTTGTTAGAAAAATTCATTTTTTTATTAAAATAAAAAATAAAATTGTGATTAAAAAAAAATTCAAAGTGATCTCTTGAACCATTTATTATTATAATGATAATAGGTGTATTTTTTTATTATTTTTTGGAAACAAAAACATTTTTAATGTTTAAAGTTTGCTGTATGTTTTGATAGTACTTAACTGAGAGCAAATCATTCTGCCGCGGGGAAACAACCATTAACATTTCAGAATGTATAATATATTATACAGGTGGTCTCAATAGTGACGTCATAGATTAATATATTAGATTTCTCGTGCCCAGGCTTATTCAAAAATATTCCACGGATGTTTCCCGATTCTTGATTGTTACGAGTTATATATTTTTTTTTAATCTTTTGAAAACATTTATAGGTATAGCTTTAAAAAAAAATGTCTTTTTTACACGCCTTTTTACATTCATGTTGCTTTGAAAATTTATACTTTGAATATAATATATATTTAATAAAAGCTAATATTAAAAAAAAAATGTTTGAAGTAAAAGTTTCGACTGTGTATCACTCGAACGTAAATTCGAAGATGATTATTTTATATCTGAAATAATGTGTCGTAACAATAATAATTGAAAAAAAAAATGTAAAATAATCGCATAAAAAAAAGAGTTTTTTGAAGTGGACCCCTTAACTCGAAAACTATCAAGAATCGCAAATCATACATGAGGTATTTTCGAATACCTCTGTGCATGAAGAGACAATTTTTTTAAGGTCACTATTTGGACCATCTGTATGTTAAAATTAAATTATTACGAAAACTAATATTTCGTCGCTGCTCCTCCCACGTCTATTACAGCATCGCACCGGTTACGCATCGACCTAACCAGGACTTCGCACAAATTGGAACCCCTTAATGTCTCCCAAGCTTGTTCGCAATGGGTGACGAGTGCTTCTTTGGTTCTTTCTGCCCTATTATCCCATTTCTGGACCATTAAACCCCATAAATTTTCAATGGGGTTTAAGTCTGGCGATCGGGGGGGCCATGGCACTGTTTTAATTTGTGGTTGCTCTCGCAACCACTCTCGGACAACTAGCGCACGGTGTATCGGGCAATTATCTTGAAAAAAATAAAATTCTGGCACCTCCATTTCTGGATACACCGTGCGCACAGTTGGCAACATAATATTTTGAAGGACTTCTTTATATGTGTGGCCGTTTGCCCTCCCCGGTATAAAAGCAAGCTCGCCTGGTCCAGCAGCACTCATCCAGCCCCACATATTTACAACAACTCTTCCCGATTCAGCATTTGGGGTTACATTTCGAGGTTCGTATCTTGTGTTATCTATACGCCATAAATTCCGACGACCTTGTTGGCTAGACCTAAACCTCTTTTCATCGCAAAATATGGCGTAAGAAAAATCGAAGTCTCTGTAGTCCCGAGCGAATCGTACACGAGCAGCTTTTTGCTCCTGTGTCAAAATAATTTTTTTTGCGGGCCGTCTGTGGTGGACTCCAGCTCGATGTAACTCGTTCCGGATAGTTTGCATTGATACGTCATACTCTTGTGCGAAATTGCGAGTAGGTGTGAAAGGGCTTTCTTGAAATGTAGCTAGCATATTTCCTAACTGACCTTCGCTTATAGCCCGAGGTCGAGGTGCACGAACGCGCTGGGTCATATCTTCTCCTTCTTCATATCTTCGCACCCAACGGCGCACCGTGGTTCTCTGTAAAAAAATAATAATAATTAGCATCAAATTGTCACATAATATTGTCACATAAAATATTATGGCAGTCTTAACTTAATCCTTTTGCACACACAAAAGGATTACTAGTTCATAACAAATAAACCCTAACTTTTTAAATATTTATTGTTCTTCTTCACACATTCTTATCTGTATTTTGTATGGGTAGTAAACCACAAACAAATATTTATCTACGGCATTATAGTAAATTCCAATGTTGTGTGAAACTCTCCCAAGCAAATTTAAGCTTTATTTTTAACACCATAAGTGCGGTAACCCAATTTGAAAATGCAGTGATGACTTGAAATGAAGAGCCATTGTTTAGGTGTTGAAAGATTTGTTATCGGGTCATAAAAGGCCCGAACAATGTCTTTGAATGTGCCGATATAAAAAAAAGACAGGACAAAAACAAACTTCTTGACTGCATCACTTATTATATTGAAAGTAAAATATTTGGAATATCTAAACGTAATTTCTTATTTAATTATTTCAAAATTGTAATAACATGTTATGTTTTATTTATATTTATCATTAACTAGCGATCCACACCGACTTCGCACAGGTGTTACACATCTTTAAAATTCTTGCCTTTGCTCTAAAATAATATGCATGTGATAAATGATATAAGTATTTGATGAGTGAAAACCATATCAAAATCCGTAAAACATTCAAATATAATATTTATGAATTGAATTACAAGCGATGTTAGCAATGTTTTGTCACAAGTTTTAGGTTTAGCATTGTATTTTTTTCTGAACCAAAATAATATGAATTATTAAACATTTTGTTTGTAAACTACAATTTAATCTGTCAAGCATTGTCGTCGGGCCGATGTCGGCTTTAGAAATAATAACTTTTAATTGCCTCTGTAATTACGGTAACTGAAGAAAAAATTGAGATCTACATATATAATAATGCAAACAATGAAAATATAGCACAGTGAACGAAACCTATACTTGCCCTTAATTTATTTCTATTAACTCTCTCTGGATTTAAAAAAAATATAACTTACTTGTAAATTCAACTCCAGCGCAATTTGGGATATATTTAATCCTTGTCTATGCAAGACAATGATCTCATTCCTTTCGTCTTGATTGAGGTTTCGGGTTGTCATGGTTATCAGCAAAACACAGCCCACAGTAGTCACAATACACAGTCCAGGACACGAGCAAAGGTCAAAAAGAGTTCCACGATCACAGTCCGGTATACAAAGCAGAGGTCACAGTTGGGCAGGCAATCAGTCCGATAGAAATAAACAGGTCGTAGTAAAATAACATTGCGAAACGAGAACAGGAAGCGTGAACAATTAGCGAGATGCAAATTGGCACTGGTTAATGGTTGTTAATATTTTTTGTCGCACGCACGCAGTAAGTAAGCACTCACACAAATACTTATTGTCTCTAATTGGGTAGAGCAAGGAAAGGGCGTGGTCTGTCACTAACTGCGCTTCCGCAGAAAAAATTTCTTAAGTGAGCTTGCTTAAGTTTTGCCGATAGTACATTGAGTTTTCTATATATGTAGGCAATTAAGATATATTATAATCTAACAAAATAATTGTACTTGTTCTCTAATAATAAATAAATAATTATTTATACTCTTGTTTTATTTTGTGTCCTTCTTGGTAATTGGTAAACTATTAAAAAAAATATAAGGGTAACCTGTAAAAATATACTTTAGAGAATAATATTAGTTTCGAATATAACTTGTCAGTATTGTCACATTTTTTGAGACTATTACCCAGTTTAATAAATGTTAATCAATATTCAATATACAATTAAAATCTTTAGTTCGGGTGGTCATTACCATGCCTAGTAATTCTAAAACCATATCTATCTAACTGTTCGCTATTTTGAAACGCCTAGTTTTTTTATATAGCTAAATCATAATCTATACACTTATTGCCAGTGAACTGATACAAGGATTAATGAAACTGTTTCCGTTTAGTCTGATATAATGAATCGGGACCCATTATTGGGTAATATTTGAGTCGTTCTAGATTTTGAATGGGTTTCGACTGTTAAAGTCGCTATATTCCGCATTAGAATTTGTCTTATGTGTATATCGATCATAAAACTATTTTAATCTTGTAGTTATTCAATAATACTTAGCAGAATTCTGGACTACTGGAGTAGTTTCTTTCTTTTCAATATTTAGATTTTATGTTTTATCTTTAAAATTCACTTTTTACACAGTCGGGTTTTTTGTTTTTAGGGTTCCGTAGCCAAATGGCAAAAAACGGAACCCTTATAGATTCGTCATGTCTGTCTTTCTGTCTGTCCGTATGTCACAGCCACTTTTTTCCGAAACTATAAGAACTATACTGTTGAAACTTGGTAAGTAGATTTATTCTCTGTGAACCGCATTAAAATTTTCACACAAAAATAGAAAAAAAACATCAATTTTTGGGGGTTTCCCATACTTAGAACTGAAACGCAAAATTTTTTTTTCATCAAACCGATACGTGGTATCCATGGGTAGGTCTTCAAAAATTACATTGAGCTTTTTAATATCGTTTTTTTCTAAACTGAGTAGTTTGCTCGAGAGACACTTCCAAAGTGGTAAAATGTGTCCCCCCCCCCTGTAACTTCTAAAATAAGAGTTTGATAAAACTAAAAAAAAATATGTGATGTACATTACCATGTAAACTTCTACCGACAATTGGTTTTAACGAGATCTAGTAAGTAGTTTTTTTTTAATACGTCATAAATCGTAAACCGCAATTTACCATTCATTCAATCAACTCAAATATAAAAATAAAAAACTTGTATATTATTATGTTACTTGTTTAAATTTATTTTAAATGACATGGATTTATTAACTGGAAATACGTATTATGATTCAGGTATTAGTTTTATGTTGCATGTGGGTTATATTTTTTTTACATTTTTGCTGAATCCCTTTCTGAAATTATTGGCTAATGTACTTATGGTTAAATAATTTCCCCTGAATGCTTTGATTATTGCTTCGTCTACTGATTTGCAAATTTGGCCAGATAATGTGTTTAATTCAAATTCAAATTCGTTTATTTCTTTAACAAGTTTTGTACAACATAGATAGTGTTTGATGCGGCCTTTTAAGCAATAAATGCTTGTATTAGGTCACATCGCTCTTCCGTAACAACAAAATAATTTAGTCATGTACATGGACAAAACTAGAACTAATGTTTACTTTATATAATAAAAATAAAATAGATGGTACAAACTATGGATGAACAATTGATTATTAGGTATATAAAACACTAAAGCTCTTAACTAGGATTTAAAAATCATGCAAAAGGAATATTAAGGTCTATATGTGATGTGTATACGATGTGTGTTTGTGTGTGTGTGTGTGTGTGTGACATGTATGTATGGTGTCTATGTGGTATGTGTGTATGGTGTACGTGTAATGTGTGTGTGTGGTGAAACCGAGTTTCTGTAATAGACGAGGGAATACACGTACATACCCATCATTTATTATGTGTGCTGTAGGAGTGCTTCAGAATCATCATATGAGAGTGGTTTAATCCATTTAATAATAAGCTTTTTACATTCATTGTACTGTTTGGGATATATGTATATTTCCTTATTTATGTTGTTGTAGAGTTGTGATGATCTTTTATCATACTGCCTACCACCAAACCTTGTTTTCTTTCGAGGGATCTATGCTATATCATATTTTCGTCTTTTTGATAAGATATTGGGCTTATAAGGGAGCTCTTTATGTTTTTTTAAAACAGTTTTTATATGTCTCACATTTTTTTTTCATTCATTTTGTTTTCATTGATTAGATCAAAGTAATGTTGGTTTCTAGATTTGTCTATTAATTTTTTAGTCTTATTTCTTTGTTCATTGAATTGTAATCTGAGTATTTTATTATTTATATCCTGTTTCACTGATTGAAAAGTAAATCTCGTTTATGACACATTATTAATTTTACTGGTTATCCACAACTCTTTATTATTTCTTTTGCTGTTGGTATTAATTGTTTTGGTATATTTGGATTGCTCATAACAACACTCAAAGCTATTTTTAATATAGTTATATATCTCTAAGGGACATTGCATATGATCAACTACATTTCAATCTATGGCGTCCAACTTTGGTTTTAATTTATTATATTCAATTAATACTTTTACTTTTGCAACATCCTGTACAGCGCCTATAGCTCCGCCTCCAATGCAAGACAACACGATCGTGCGATGGTCTGCCATTACCGTACCAATCGCTGCCGAATAAAGGTCCAACGAGCGCGATCTTACAAAAATATGATCAACTACGAGTTATAATATTATATAGTGTTTCGATTTTAGTGTAATCTGAGATCGTGCTTGTTAGGCAACATTCAGCCAAATAACTTATGTAATAATCCAGAATGTTGTCATTTAGTTTTAAATCAATATTGATATCCCCGAAGAGGTATAAATCTGAACGTTTAAAGGTGTCCTTAATAATAGTTCTCTCAATTCTTAGATAAACAAGTGCTTACTGTTTGTTACCCGTGCTATAAAGAAAATACATACTCAACTGAACTTCTGTGGAAGAATATCTTCCGATCCTTGGAGCTGAAGGGTACAATCTCAAAACTTCTTTAAGAACCGCTTCCAAATACACAAGTTTTGGTAGATCGTGTTTGTTTAAATCTCTTTCCTGATTTCCGAATACTTCTTGTAACCTGTTCACACGATTTCAAAATACAGTTAAATATAAAATAGAATCACAAACGATAGCTTCAGAGATATTGTGAAACAGTTCAACATCCAGTTCACTGGTGTCTACACTGAACGTCTCTTTCCGTTCTATACTTACTCTTTATAAACTCGTTCTTGCACATCTTGATGCGAACCTATCAATATCATAGTATACGTCAGTGTTGTAGCTGTAGTCTCGTATGAAGCTCCTACTATAGTATCCAAGTGTTCCCTAATCTCGTCATTAGTGAAAGCATTTTGTTTGTCAGCTAGATTTAGTATGTAATCAACTAATGGTCTAAACTGTTCTGAAATAGAATCACAAGTAACATTAATTAGTTTAAAGTCAGTGATGCACGAATAAAATGTTGATATTAAAAAAAGAATTTAAGGAACAAACAAAGAAAGAGAAGGATTTTATTCAGAAATGTTTTTTAACTATTTGCACATCGCAACATGTGACAAACATAACTGTATGAATCTTAAACGAATGGTTAGTCTACCATAATAATGTTACCATAAAAATAAAAGAACTTCTTTTAGTAGTTTTGTACTATAGAAAGCAAATAAAACAGTAGTGACTAAAGCGGAATGTCCACCTTGGTTGATTGTCATTTATTTCAAGATTTTTCTTGTAATACAATAAGATTTGTTTAAAACAATATATTATAATTGAGAAGAAAACATTAATCTTTAAAAGCTCACAAAAAACGCTTAAGTGTGTCATAAAAAAACATAAATTTCGGTTAGTTAAAGTTTGCGACAGGAAGTGTGACACGCTAAAATAACCTTTTTTGTTCCTTAGTTTTATTTTTTAATCAGTTAAATTAGCTACAAATGACTACGTTTTGAAAGAAATGCACTCAATGGAGAACAAGATGGTCTTGTAAATTGTTTGTATATTCTTGTGACAGTACTTTTTCCGTATGTTTAATTTTTCGCGGAATGGCTCATTCAATATTTTTTTCTGTCATCTTGTATGCAAACACGCGCATACATACAGGAATAACCTATATGTATACGCGTGTTTTAGCAAATAACTATCTTATCCTATTTAGATAGAAGATTGAAAGTAACGGATGGGTCAAGATGTGAGACTGAAAAATGAGTTTTTTACAGATATTTATTAATATTAAGTTGGGGGAATAAACAATAAACCTTTTGCTTTAGTTGATACGTTTTCTGTTCGTTCAAGAATCACTGTGGATATTGAAGAAAAAATAACTAGATTTTACACGAAGATGACAGATACCGCATAAAGCTGATTTAGCAGATTCTAGGAGCCTGAAATATAAGAATTTCTAGATCTGTACAAATAATGTCAAATGCATCGGGTGGTGTTTTTACCTGTTTTAGTCTCTTTAGTTTTATCAGAACTGTCATTAGATCTTAATTCAGCTTTTCGATTAGTGATCACCTGAAAAAGTATAAATGTTTAAATTTTTTTTCCAAATACTTGTTATTTCATGACCAAGGTAACATTGAAAATATTTTTGATAAATATTTTCAATGTAAAAAAAGTAAAAAAAAAAGAAAACCGCCTTCAAAAACTAAAAAGTGATAAATAACTTTAGCACAAAACACACATTACTTTACTTTCGGAAGTCGGTGGCGGTGGCTTTGTGTTTGTTGTTTTGTATTGCCACCTACTTCCGAAAGTAAAGTAATGTGTGTTTTGTGCTAAAGTTATTTATCACTTTTTAGTTTTTGAAGGCGGTTTTCTTTTATTTTGAAAAATCTTTTAATTTTTCGCTTTTTGGTATTGCCTTAACAACTAAATCCATTAAGAAACGGCGACACACTTAAAAGAGTGTATGTCCGCCAAAGATTGAAGAAACTAAAACGTCGTCTAAGTATTTTTTTTGGGTTTTATTTGTTTTTTCAAAAAAGGCTGGATAAATTTTGGTAAAATTTATATTGGACCATTTCGAAACAAACCCCTTTCGAAGAAAAAAGATTTTTGCCAATGCGTCTATATAAGGTGACTGGTAATTAGTGTACGATACTTAAACACATGATTGTGTTCATGATAACAAACAACTTTCCCGAAGAATTTTTTTATTTTGTACTAATTCACTTTAGGTCCTGTGACCTAAACGCCTGCCCGCCTAAGGCCTGTGACGCCTGTGCGTGCGCGCGAGTGAATTTCATACGGCTGTTGTGATATTGTGATAAAAGTGAACCAGTACAAATAACATTTTTTCTTCGGGAAAGTTGTTTGTTATCATGAACACAATCACGTGTTTAAGTATCGTACACTAATTACCAGTCACCCTATATATGACAGAGTTATGCCCAAACATACATAAAAAAAAAATATATATAAACATCCGAATTGATAACCTCCTCCTTTTTGAAGTCGGTTAAAAAGGAACTAGTTCAGGTTGTAATTTTTTATACCTGGTCGCATTGACATAAATCAATTAAAATATCCCTACGACCGCTGCACTCTTGCAATAACTCGAAATCACAACGTTAAGAGTGCGTGTAAAGCATGCTTAAACTGTGATTTTTTGCCCCAAAAATAAAAGTCACTTCAAAGCAATAAGTTTTACTCCAAATAATTCAGTTAAATAGTCATTATGCGTTAATAAAGGCTATGTGTAGTGCACCACGTATGTTGACTCTTTTGTCACAATTAAAAATCACGTTAATTAAAAAATAGTTATTACCTCATTTGTAATGTCTTTTGCTACTTTCATGCAGCTATTTTCCTTCTTTTTTAAAGAGCTCCATTTGAACATGAATGGCAAATGTAACCAGATCCTCTGGAACCTAGCAAGCCATACTTCACATAAACCTGCAGTTGCGTGATTATAGTTTGTCACAGTTACTCCATCTTCAAATGTTTTGAGCCCTAATATTGTCCCTGAAAAATAAGCACAAGCATCAAGTCTTACATTGTAGATTAGAATAAATAAGATAGTTAGATTATCTAATCTATCTTAATTATTATTAAATATATAAAAGCGAAAGGTCACTCACTCACTCACTCATCACGAAATATCGAAAACCGCTTAACGTATAAAGGTGAAATTTGGCAGGGAAGTAGTTTATAGTTAGTGGTTTTCTAAGAACGAATTTTGCGGCAGGGTCGGATTAAAGACGGTAATTGGCTCTCGCGAGTTTGTATGAAAGTCCTACATTTTTTGTGCCACAATCTTGAAATTTGACAAGGAGGTAGTTTATAGTTAGTAGACTTCCGCTAAGAATGAATTTTGCGACAGGGCCAGAAAAAGGAGTTCTAATAGCTCAAGCAAGTTTGTATGAAAGTCCTTAATTTTTTGTGCTACAAACTTGTCATTTTACAGAGAGGTAGTTTATAGTTAGTAAAAGTCAGCTAAGAACGGATTTTGCGACAGGGCCGATTTGAGAATTTCTAATTGCTCTCGCAAGTTTGTATAAAAGTCCTTCATTATTTGTGCTGCAAACTTTAAATTTAGCAGGGGGGTACTTTATAGTTAGTAGACGTTCGCTAGGAACGGATTTTGCGACAGGGCCGGATTAAGATATCTAATGGCTATCGCAAGTTTGAATGAAAATCCTTCATTTTTTGTGCTACAAACGTGAAATACGGCAGAGAGGTAGTTTATAGTTAGTAGAAGTCCGCGGAGAACGGATTTTGCGACAAGGCCGGATTAAAGATGTCTAATGGCTCTCGCAAGTTTCTATGAGAGTCCTTCATTTTTTGTGCTACAATCTTGAAATTTGGCAAGGAGGTAGTTTATAGTAAGACGACGACGGGAGAGGCAACAGGCTGGACAAAGGAGGACCAGAGTCACCGAAATAGCAAAAAGAATGGCCAAGCTCAAGTGTAGTGGGCTGGACACATTGCCCGTAGAGCCGATGACCGATGGGGCACAAAGTTCCTGGAGTGGCGCCCGCGCACCGGGCAGATGCAGACTCAGCACGCCCCCCCCCCCCCCAAGTTGGTCCAACAACCTAGTCCAAGCCGCGGAAAGCCGCTGGAATAACGCGGCGCGGGACCGACACAGGTGGAGACCTTTGGGGGAGACCTATGCCCAGCAGTGGATGTCTAAATGTTTACATAATGATGACACATTAAGTGGCTATCACTAGTCTTCTACTACAATTTTGTTATTATCAGTGTGAACTGTGGTTGTGAGGGTATGTGAGTGTGCGTGGGTGTATGTGTGTGTGGTTTTAATGCATATTTTATTTATTTAAGCTGTTAGAAGCTTTTCTGTCTCATCGTATGTGTTATTTTGTAGAAATTAATAAACTGCTTTTTAACATTTATAGTTCGTCATACCATAGATTGGACAGCGTTTATTAATTTTATTCGAATAAATATGCAAGTAAAAAACGTCAACATAATAAAAACGTAGAAAATAAAAACGTTAAATCCTTAATATCGCGGGTTTCTTTGTAATCGGGTCTCTACAATGTATTATGAAGAAGAAGGTTGAAAGTAAAAAAATATCTTACGTAAGTATATAGTTAAACAACAACCAGACACAAGGCAAACATAAGTACTCATCAGTCACACAAAATGTTCGACTGTTATAATTACTTTTATGAAATCGTCATTCATTTTCATGAATATCTATGTAATATTATTACTTAAGTGAAATTAGAGTGGCCAGTTAACTGTTTTAGATCGTTACCTACACGTTTATTCGTGTGAATGTATACGACTTTAATGAACGTAATGACTATTATTCTGAGCAAATTTCGTTTCTTTTGATCCTGGCTACAATCGTTTGCATGCTTGTATAAAAAAAAATAGTGTCAATATTAGCATTCCAATTATGTAATACATACTTACTAATAATGCATTGTATAACAAACTGTTTGCTTTCATTAAAGGTTTTTTTAATTAAGATCCTATTTGTACAAAAACGTGTGTATTATAATATAAACTACTTAACTAACGAACACATTGACAAAATATTCTATCACGTGCCGCCTCTCAAAATGGATGTAGGAACGGGTTTCATGGTACTAAGGAGCCACTTCTCATTGATATGGCCACCAGCAGGTTCATCGATCCGAAGTGATCTGTCGACATTTTGGATAGACTATAAGAAGGCCTATGATTCTGTGCCATATACATGATTCATGAGGGTGTTAGAGTTGTATAAAGTAGATACAACTCTGCGCTCTTTCCTGATTTCGTGTTTGGAGTAATGGACGATGGTTTTTCGCAATCCAGGATATTGGCAGATCCGGGAGAATAGCGAACCGGTGAGGATCGAGCGAGATATATTTCAGGGTGATAGTCTGAGTCTACTGTGGTTTAGTTTTGCCTAAAACCCTCTAAGCACGTTGCTAGTACGGGTACGGGTATGTGCTTTCGGTTGAGAGGAAGTTAGGTAATATCTCACCTCCAACAATTTGCAAATGATGGAGCTACTGAAAGTAACATAAACTTTCAGAAGTGCAATCATGATGAAATTTGGTGTGTAAAAATGTGCAATCATGTGAAACGACTAAAGATTATGAACCCAACTCTCGGATTCCATACACCTTAGATACCTCTCTTCATCTGTAAACTTGTATTTGAGCATGTCGGAAGCGTTAGGCATCAGTGCTGCCTACATAGAACAACCGTTGAGGGAGTGCTTCTTTGGGTGTTAGAATAAAGGATTAAAAAAAAAAAAAAAAAAAAAAAAATGTGTTATGTGTTCTATTATCAGGCGGAAACAAATAGCGCCTTCAATAGATCATGCCGGTTTCGATGTACTCTTTTTTTTGGCGTACTTAAATTGAATCAGATGAAACTGGACGCCCTGGATAAAACAGTGTACATTGTTGCAATCAATGTACACTGTTTTATCGGATGTATCACCCACGGTCATCGGTACTGAGACTGTATATACCACGAAAGTGAAGAAAGGTTCTTAAATGTTACGTCCCTGCACATCTGTGAGTATGCTGTCCCGGACCTTTCACCTCCATAAAGCCGACGTAGGGATGCATTGAGACGTGATTTTATTAGACAAGGACCTCACCCCGCTCTCCTTAGCCAACGAGAACTGGCGCAAACCTGTAGTATTTACCACTAATGACCGCAAGGAGGTATGGCAAAGCAAGGAGCTTCACGGACGAGAGATGAGACGAGAGATGTAGTCTCAGTGGACAAGGGCCTCACCACGCTCTCCTTAGCGAAAGAGAACTGGCTCAAAACTTTAGTATTAATTACCGCAAGGAGGTGTGGCAGGGCAAGGAGCTTCACGGACACTTATACGGGGTCCTACATTGGCCTGATGTAGACTTCTTGGCGTCCGTATACTGGCTGCGCTTTGGTGATCTCTTTGGGGATACCACATGTTTTATCTGCGCGATTATGAATGAATGGAGGTATATTGTGAAGGACAGCACGGTTGACATTTGTCGGGCATGATTTATTATTATTATTTAATCTACTGGCCAGGAAAATAAATACGACTCATTATCTCTGGGTGCGCTCATCTAGTTAACTAGCTAAAGGAGCCCCCGTTGCATTTAGATCATCATGCATCATGATCACTTGCATGGACACAACCTAGTAGCTAGGATTATTCACAAGCAACTTGCTCTGAAAGGGTCTTCTGGAATCAGAAGTACCGTACTACAAAGTCAAAGTCAAAGTCAAAGCATTTATTTCAATTAAACCATTTACAGGCACTTTTGAATTGTCAAGGAGTCGGTCAGTTAGTCAGAGAGTTGAAGCTAGTTGCTCGTTCCAAAACGTAGGTAGGTCTCTATGGAGAAGAACGAGCCAGAAACTCCACGGACACTCTTTTAAATAAAGTTTTACAAAGTCTGGTTACATGATTCTTGTTGCTTCTATATGTGAAAACTATGAAGGTAATCGAACAATACAAAACACAAAAAAGAAGCAAGATAAAGTGGCATCTAATCCATGGCAGATAAGAGCTGACCAATCTCTACTGACAGCGCCCGTTCACGAACATGACGCGTGAATCAGCACCATTTAGCTCAACCATTTTGAAGGGAGCCGAATGATCTAACACACGCGCCACCATCAGCGAGACATTTGAGCGAGCATGACAATACTCCCAACCGCCATGTTAATTTTTGTCAAACATAAAGGTATTATTATACTTAGTAAATGGCTCCATGGTAAGCACATTTACAAAATTTAAATAATGCTGCTAAATTATACAAAACTAAGGTTTTCAATGTATATTATTTTATCATAATTACGAAGTGTGATAAGTTAATAATTTAAAAATATCTTTACATAATAATAACGATACTCGTTACTCATGTCAATAGAAAAAGGGGAAGGAAACATCCTTTTCTTCCAATTTGGAAATTCCCTAAACTGGCTGTGGAGCAGGACCAGCATTCAGCCAAGCATTTTTATCATTGATGTAATCTTCTAACTTATAATATGCTTGTCTACATAGTGTGCGTTTAATACATGTTTTAAATTGTTTTTCATTCAATTGTAGAATATCAAGTGGTATTTTATTATAGCATTTTACACAGTACCCCATAAAAGAAGTATGTATTTTTGACAATCTGAAGCTTGGCTGATCTAATTTGTTCCTATTTCTAGTATAAACATTATGTCTGTCACCTATTTTATTAAAAAGATGAAGATTTTTTCGAACATGCATAATGTTTTCATATATATATTGACAAGGTACCGTCATGATGTTAATCTGTTTAAACAATTCTCTTAGAGATTCGCGTTTACGGAGATTATAGATTGCCCTGATAGCCCGCTTTTGCAAAATAAAAATAAAATCCATATCTGCAGCCCGTCCCCATAGCAAAATACCGTAAGACATGATACTATGAAAATAGCTAAAATATACTAGCCTAGCGGTATCCACGTCTGTCAAATGCCGGATCTTTCTGACAGCGTAAGCGGCTGAACTTAACCGCCCTGCAAGAGATGTTAAGTGAGGACCCCACTGTAGCTTGGAATCAAGCGTAATCCCTAGGAAAACCGTCCTTTCGACGAATTCAAGTATGTCCTTATTCAATACAACGTTACATTCATTACTCTTAACATTCGGCAAAGCGAATCTTATGCATTTAGTTTTCTTCTCATTTAATACTAAATTATTTACAGTAAACCAATTATGAATTTTAAGCATGGCGTCATTTACGTCGTCAAGGTGCTGTGCCCGTCTATTTACTCTAAAAATCAATGAAGTATCATCAGCAAATAACACCATTTGTGGTTGATTTTTCAGTAAATGAGGTAAATCGTTTATATAAACTAAAAAGAGGAACGGACCCAATATGGAGCCCTGCGGTACCCCCATTTTTACTTTTAAGCCCGATGAATTAACACCATTTATTTGAACTTGCTGCAGTCTATCACTTAAATATGATTTTACTAAGCTAAGCGCTTGTTGACCCAGTCCGTAATGCTCAAGCTTTAAGAGCAGTGTTTCGTGATTTACACAATCAAATGCTTTGGAGAGGTCGCAAAAAATGCCAATAGCATCTTGCGAATCCTCCCATGCCTTAAAGATATGCTTAATTAAGGTGACACCAGCGTCAGTAGTACAACGCCCTCTGGTGAAACCATACTGTTGGTCATGTAAGATGTTGTTACAATTAAAATGACTGAGCATTTGGTTAAGCATTACTTTTTCAAACACTTTGCTGAAAACCGGCAAAACTGAAACGGGTCTATAATTATTCGTGTCCTTGCAATCGCCGGATTTAAAAAGTGGTATAATCTTGCTGTACTTCATTAAATCCGGGAAAACCCCTTGGTCTACACACAAATTAAAAATGAAAGATAAATAGGGTGCCACTGTCTCAATAACCGATTTACAAACATTAGTCGACATCCCCCATAAATCTTCAGTAGCCTTGATCTTGAGTTGTTTAAAAGTCTTTATAACGATTGCAGGGTTTATATGTTTAAAATTAAATTCCGTGGGGCAGGCTGGAACATTCGAGCTTAATAAATTAAAAGCTAGTGACGGCGAGGAATCTAAAGTTTCAGTAGTTTTAATAGGAACATTGGTAAAGAATGATGCAAATTCCTGCGCAACTTCTATATTAGTACTTATGAGACCACTGGAAGTCTCCAGAGTGTAGTCAGTATTATGTCTTTTGTTCCTATTTGTTTCATTATTAATAATTTTCCAAACAGTCTTAATTTTATTATCAGCTGATTTTACTTTGTTGCTAATGTATAACGCTTTAGCTGCCTTACAAGCATTTTTTAAAGTTTTAGAATAAATAGTAACATACTTATTAAAAGTGTCAGTGTTAATATAAGGCTTAAGGCCATACAGCTCAAAAAGTCTTTCCCTACTTTTCCTGATGCCTTTAGTTGCCCAGTCACTGAATAAAAAATTAGGGCAAATTGTTTTAGTTTTTTTCTTAAAAATATTCTGAAACTCAGTTTGCACAACTGAGAAGAATTCTTTATATAAAATATTACCATTATTCATACTAAGGTCCTGAACGGGTAACTTACTTATTAAAGTCTTTTTAAATTTATCTAAATTACCAGATGTTATTGGTCTTGACTGTATCTGTATTTTTTGCAAGGGTGTGTTGGACTCAAAAGCAACGGTTTGACCGCTGTGATCAGAAGGGATATAATTTACAATAGCTTTATCTAAATAGTCGCAGCTACAAAAAACATTATCGATACAAGTAGCAGTGGTCGTAGTTATTCGTGTTGGTTCTAAAAACACATTTGACAAATTAAAGGATTTAAAGAGACTTATAAATCTACTGCTACTTGAATTATTTTCTAAAATATTAATATTAAAGTCTCCGCAAATTATTATTGATTTATTACCCGTTACAAGCTTAGTCAAAACATCCTCCATTATAGACTCAAATAAAGAGTAGTTTGGATGATTCGGGGGTCTGTAAACGCACACTATGACATGCTTATCTAGCTCAACACAGGACAGTTCAATAATATGTTCAACTGATAGTGCAACGATGTCTCTGCGAGACTTAAATTTAATATTATTTTTTATTATAATTAGTGAACCACCACGCAGCATAGATTTCCGATTAAAACAACTGCCCACAGTATAATTTTCATAATTAATTAACATTTCATAAGGTTTCAACCAATGTTCAGTAAAACAAATAATGTCGAACATTGTCTTTTCTAAAAACAATTCAATTTCCAATTGCTTGGAAGAAAAACCTTGAATATTTTGATGAAATAATTTCAAGGAATGTTGCTTAGCCCTTTTTTTAAAATTCTCTGCCTCTGCATGATTGCTAGAAGATACCTTGTTATTACTAAGTTGAACTATATTGATACTGGTACCTTCTGTTGTCTTACTTACTAGTTTAAACTACTTGAGCTTACCACCTTAACATTAGTATTATTACTAACCATGGTGCTAGTTATAGAACACTTCGACATACTAATTATGTCTGCACTAATATTAAAAGCTAATAGCCATGCTATCTGACGTCTAAACCTAATGGGCAGATACACTGTATCTCTAGTCGATTTCAATTTTTCAACGAAACTGTTGGTGTCAAAAAACATAAGCTTGTCACTATAGTGACTAGTTAATATATGCATATGATTATTAAGCTTATGTATGTTATTATTTGTCCTATTTGATAAGTGCTCAAAGTAAGGAAAAGCGCATAATATTATTTTTTGACAATTAATGTTCAATAGTTCAGTGACACTGTCAGTTATATCATCAATTTTAACCTTCGAGCTATTACCTACACCTATAGTAATAATTGTATTAGGATCATATTCCTGTCTAGTAACTGAAGATACTATTTCTATACATGAATGCCCAGGCGTGCAATAATTCAATACAGAATGACTCAGGTTGTTATTTAATAATCTACCTAACCCTCTCCCTAAACAATCTGAAAACAAAATAGGACAATAACAATCTTTATTATAAACATTATTGCAAGTGAGAAAACTGTTGTCTGACTGTGACTGTACAACAGAAGGTGAACCCTGCACAATATCTGTTGTTGCATTTTTTTTTGAGCATACACTCCCTAGCACTTTCAGATTGGGACAGGACTTCTGTAGCATCAGGTTGAACAACCTCACAGCTTGGTTCCATTTGGAAGTTATCTGGAGAGGTGCTGAGAGGCAGTGGGTATACTCTGTCTGCATTGGAGTTACACATATCTACTAACTCATTTGTGGCAAGGATATGTTCATTTATTTGCTTTTGAGAATGCACATACTTGGTATAAAGCGCATGTAGTGACTCTTCAAGTACCTGAATTTCTGACTGAAGCCGTTGAGTGTCAACCCGATAAATGTTAGCACTGTCTTCTAACTTTATTTGGAAATTATCTAATTTATTTATTAGAAACACACGTTCCCTCCTTAGTTTTATATTACTGGAATAGTGTTTCTGTTGTTTCTTATATTTATTACATTTATTAATAATTTTATTCAATTTGAAATATTTTTTTATTTTATTGTGACTCATTTTATAATTACTATTATTGTGTTTCATTATAGAATCTTCAGTAAGGTCAATTGTTATTAACGAATTTGTGTTACAATTACTTTTCAACAATTCATTATATAAATGATTAGTTTCCACAACCTGAGTACATTCTTTTTCCTTCTGTAATTTTGAATACCGTACATTTGCATGAATTAATTCCTCCTCTAAATCCCTAACTTTACACAAGGTCTCCTCGTATAGGTTGCTACAGCTGTTGAAACCATTTGTGACCACCCGTAGTTTATCCCGTTCATCAACAACATCCAGGAATTGCTGATGAAGGTCTACAAGCTCCCGCTTTAATTTGGTGTTTTTGTCAACAATTTTCTTAACTTCCTCTTCAGATTCCTCTCTCTCCAGTAATAATTGTTGACATTGGATGTTCGAGGCCTTTAGTTCTTGTAGGGCCGTTCTCAATTTGAGCTCCAAATCCTGAGCAGTCGCCTTACGGGTCATCACAGGCATGGTTTCAGGATTAGTACTGAAATTAGAATTGAAGAAACGGTGAGAACTAATTGAATAAACAAAATAGGAATGGTAGAAATGAAAGAACAGATGAAAAATCTAGTGCTTGAGGAGAAGAAATGAGGTAGGCTGTAATCACATTAACTGCAAAGCTAAATTAATTCAAAATTGTCTTATAATGATTTTATTTTTCCCTGTATGTGGGTAGGGTCCTAAGCTTGAAGTTGCAGATTTAAATCAAGACTACAATGCACATAAAGAGAAATACACGTTATTATTGTTAAGGATTCTAATATACTATAAGATTAACTCTATTTCGAACCTAAGTTTTGTCTTTTGTATGAGAACAAAGTGACAAGGACCTATTGCAAAGTACGAAATCTACCAGAATAAATGATGCTAGGTCTCAAAAAGAGCGTGATAGAAAATATGAGACTCTTGAGTGTTAATATCAGGCAACGATATAATAAAATAAAAATAAACAATACTCCCCGTTTGAATCTGCAGGTTGACATCAGCTGTTCCGTTATAGGTTACCGGTAACGGTGAATAACCAAAACAGGGTTTACTTTGTTACTTTGCAGGAAAAACAATAATCCTGGATTATTATGCACTTATTTACTTATACATGTATTATTACACCTTATTAAATACTTAATTAATAATTAAAACTAATTTTTAAATACGGATTAAAACTTTGACATGTCACTGAGGCAGTGTTGCCAGTCCGATCCTACAACTATGTACCCAACCTAGTTCTTGAAAATGGCAATATCTCGTTATATTATGATCTATCTATAATCATTGATAGGACTATTGTTGCCAATAAGCCTGACATAGTGCTGATAGATCGATTAGAGCGTTGCGCAATGATTTTTGATGAAAGCATGACGAGAACCTCATGAAAACTGAGAAAGATAAACAAATTAAGTATCTTGACTTGGCTTGCAAGGTTGTCGACATGTAGGATGTGAGTGCAGCAGTCATTCTGCCGACAGTTGTGACGGTCAATGGAATCATTTCCAAGAGCCTTGACCAACATCTGAGGAGGCTCTCGTTGGGCCGTTGGATCAAGGGCTTGATTCAAAAAGCGGTACTCCTGGGCACGGCGCGTTCTTTCTCTCTCAGGAGCCCTAACCACCGGTATATTGGACCTTGTTCCTGTAACCCGCGGGTGGCTATTTTTTATATAATTTAAATGTTTATATTTTAAAACGTTTAAAAATGAAAAATAATAATATCTGCATAATAAATGAATAACAATGGAACTATCCAACAACATTCAGTCTTTCACAACCTTCGTAAATCAATGAAGAATCAAAGAATGTTCTAATGCTTGATTGATAAACACAATTAAGGATCCTCCTCTATTATAGTAAGAAATAACGCAAAATTATATATAAGATATTTCTTGGGTAATATACATTTACCATAAAAAGCTTTTTACAAAAAAGACAACCGCCTTCAAAAAGTGATAAATAACTTTAGCACAGAACACACATTGACTTTAGTTTCGAAATTCAGTGGCTTTGTTCTGTTTGTTGTTTTATATTGCCACCGACTTCCGAAACTAAAGTCAATGTGTGTTCTGTGCTAAAGTTATTTATCACTTTTTGAAGGCGGTTGTCTTTTTTGTAAAAAGCTTTTTATTTTTAGTACATCCTTCTCATCCAAATCTATTAAGAAGAGATTGAAAGTTAACTACTACAAAGATTGATGAAACTAAAACGTCGTCTATGTAAAATTTTTGGGTATTTGTTGATTTTTCAAAAAGTGCTGAATCAATTTCGATAAAATTTATATGGGACCACCCTTGAAGCATACCCTATCCATAAAAAAAAGAATTTTCAAAATCGGTTTAGGTTTGCCGGAGAAATCGCGTAACAAATCGCGCACATACTTAATGCAAATTTAAGACTTATACGGTTTTCTCATGGATGCCATTGTCAGAACTGGACCAAAATAAAATGGGACCACACGGGAAGCACTAGCTTCCAAATAAAAAAATCATCAAAATCGGTTCACCCAGTCCCAAGAAATCAGGTAACAAACATAAAAAAAAAAAAAAAAAAAAAAAAAAAATACAGACGAATTGATAACCTCCTCCTTTTTTGAAGTCGGTTGAAAATGAAGAAAATTGTGTATTAACGCCTATTACCTAAACTGAATAACAGATAACCAACTATGACAAACGTTTCGTCGTTTATAAATGTTTATTCTTGAGTAATCGAGAATACATTATATAATAATCACATATATGTTTATGTTCGTGACAAAAAATATATTATTTCCGTAGAAAAAAGAAATCAGGAACGATTGCAGACGTATTTTTGGACTAAATTTTATAAAAAAAATTAAGGGGTTGGAGGATGGGCTAAGAAATCGAAAAAAACGAAAAATGAAATGTTTGTGTCGAGACTCTTACACGTTTATCAGATGCGGCCATCGATTTCTTTTCGTCGTTTTGTGTTTTTTTTTAACCGACTTCAAAAAGGAGGAGGTTATCAATTCGAATGTTTATATTTTTTCAACCGACTTCAAAAAAGGAGGAGGTTATCAATACGTCTGTATTTTTTTTTTTTTTTTTTATGTATGTTCGAGCATAACTCTGTCATAATATAGACGAATTTGCAAATTCTTTTTTGTTCGAAAGGGGTTTATTTCGAAATGCCCTTTGTAAGAAAATCAATAAATTCCCAAATAAATTACTAAGATGACGTTTTAGTTTCTTCAATCTTTAGAGGACTTACAATCTCTTTTAAGTGTGTCGCCGTTTTTAATGGATTTGAATGTTAGGGCAACACTAAAAAGCGAAAAAAAAAAAGAAAACCGCCTTCAAAACAATACAACATAAAACAACAAACACAAAGCCACCGCCAACGACTTCCGAAAGTAAGGTAATGTGTGTTCTGTGCTAAAGTTATTTATCACTATTTAGTTTTTGAAGGCGGTTTTCTTTTTTTTTTTGAATGGGGTTTTGCGATGTTGTAGTGGGACGTATAACAAATCTATTTAATCCTAGCCAATAAATGGATAAGCAGACTTGCGTATTTAAAATTTATTAGTAAAATTAACAAATGAAGTAAATAATACAAATTAATATAAAAATGACCAACTTAAAACGCACTATAAAGGAAGGTATGATAATTATATAGTATGTAAGGAAGCAGTGGCGTGCCTAGGGGTCAGAGTTAGGGCAAGTCCAACAGATAAAAAAACACCTATCATTTCTTTCAAAACTTATTCTGCCACAAAATTTGCAAATGTACACAATTACCATGTAACTGATATCTTAGTTTTCATTATAAAGGGGCATTAAAAGGTTTTAATTATTACACGAGATTTAAAAAGGCACATCACACACTAATTAAAGAGCCATCAATTAATCATAGATTAATATTATTGGTGCGCTAAGCTCTTTAAAGTACGACAAGATTTAATACAACCGGCCAATAGATGGCGCAGAAATTATTGATTGGGCTTCCGAACTATGTACCTACGCATTATTGTAAGATGTTAATAAAAAATGTTAATATTTATACATAATTACTCACAATGTGAACAGCCATTATTCTTCATTCTTCGCATAAATGTCAGTGCATGACACAAAGTAAATGGAATTCGTATCATACCTATGCGGAGATTTCAAAAATATAATAATAGATAAATGTCTGTATTCTAAATCGAAACATCTATTTTTTTGCAAAAATTATTTAATTACATCAGCATAAAAAGTTGGTGAACGTTTTAATTCTACCAACAGCTGTTTTTAATAATTTGTTTAAATGAGAACAGCCTACAATCCAAGGAGTTTGTAGGTACGCTGATCTTTGAAAATGCTTATTATGTGATTTTGATTTATTATAGGAAAAATTCAAATCAGGAGTAGGTTAAGGTGAAGTAACTAAGTAACTCAAAGTATTTACCTTTCCGAGTAACGATTGGTCAATTGCACACAACATAATCCTTCACAAGGAACAATTGCATGTGTTTCCTAATTCATGTTAAGAAGGTACAACAAACTTTACTCAGAAAGGAAAGTTATCACAAACGTTAAAACTACTACCTAATAAAGGTAAACAGAAAACTTTAAAGCACGGAAACTTAAAAAAATCACAGCAAACACGCTCCAGTAACCGCTCAAAACCAAGTTTGATATAAATTGAAAATATATATCTAATATTAATAATATCAATCAATATGCAACTTCGCGGCACACATAATATAATTAATATATTATAAAGCCGGGCTTCTCGGCCTCTATGGAAGGCACGCCACTGGTAGGAAGGTAAGCAGGAGGGCTTCAGTGAAGGTGACAGCAGGTGCAAACAGAACCGTCAGAAAGGTGAGTTCAGTCAGGCAGGAAGGCGAGGTCTGGACAAGCGCGTAGTCAGCTCCAAGATCGGGAGTAGAGGTCCCAGGCGGATCTTTTAGTGGGATCCCCCCTGGGAAGTGCAGGCACGCGTCTGTTCGTCAGCCTTGATTAGGTTTGCTGACCGGGAAGTGCAGGCACGCGTCAGTTCGTCCACGCGTCAGTTCTTCAGCCTTTATTAGTTTTGCTGACCGGTTGACTTCAGTAGACTTTGATGATGATTGTTTTGTATCCAATTGTGAACTGCCTCGTCTCCGTCAGCTTGCTTTCAAAGTAACCTTCCTTTCGAATTTAGTTATTTTCGAATATAGTTTTTCTTTCCATCATTCATTCCATCTGTCAAGTACAGTCGGCCAGGATATCAAGTGTAGTCAGCCAGGATATATCAGACCTCCTTCATAAAACCATGAGTGCGTAAAGAATTTTATAAATATAGTTTCTAGTTAAGTTATTTAGTAACAATCGTAATTACATATTTGAGCTAACCATATTGATGAAAAGTTATATAATCCAAAAGCCATAAAGCCACTAAGAGAAAGAAAAAACAATAATTGACATCTGACATACAAGTCATAACAAAATTAAAAATTAATTTTTATTTTAGCTAATTTCATGAAAACGAAACATATTTAAATCGATTCGCTAAAAACCAATAAAAACTAATAGTATTATTTAAAATGACATGTAAGTTTAGCATAATTATACTATATTATCGCCTACGACCCCGAGAAATTTTTTGGCCTAGAACAAAATTTTGATATGGTTAGTATTATAGCATTTACAAAACTTTCATAACTCAATCAAACACACCGACATCTTAAGAAGTTAGGTCAAAAAAAAGAAGGATTTACATTCAATGACCTCTACACAACCTGATAAGTCAATAATAATAGGTAAGACTTATTTTCGGAGTTGTATTCCGCTCGCGTCTAAAACCATTAATAAGATGAAATAAAGATTTTTATCAAGGGTTAGGCCTTGATCGATTTTAATGTAGGCTTATTTATAAGGACTCATCAACCGCTCCTGAAGATACCTATCTCCTATCTTACCTAGGTTTAGACTCTAAACCATAATTATCTTCAGAACCTCTACTCCCGATCTTTGAGTTGACTACACGCCTGTCCTGACCTCGTCTTCTTGCCTGCCTGACCACACTTTCCTGCCCGTCCTGTCTGCATTTGCTGTCATCTTCCGAGCATCCACCTTCACTGAAACCCTCCTGCATACCTTCCTTCATACTATATATCATAACTTCCTTAGTGTATGTTTTAGGTTGATCTTTTTTATATTAATTTGTGTTTTTTTTCTTATTCATTTTCCTCATTACATTTCAAATGTGAAAGTCTCTTATTCTGCTAGGATTAAGTAGATTTGTTACAGACGGCTTGTAAGATATAGTGTTGTCTCAAGTTAAGAATTTTCCAATCTTTGTATATAAGATGGAGCGAAAAGTAGCAACTTTCAAAACAGCTCTGTGGGTTATTTCCAGAAGTTTCAGAGTCCTTTTTGCCACACCACCCCAACAGGAAATACAATGTGTAACAATACAGGAGCAAAGAGCAAAATAGACGGTCCGTATAGTGTTTAAATTTGCTACATGGTTTTTAAATTTATATATTTATTAGTTTACGGACCCTTACAGTAAGCAGGTTTATAAATGCGTCTTAAAGTTTTGATGTTTTTCCAGCACTACGCCATTGTATTTGTATGTTCAACAGATGCTATAGATAAACAGTGACAGGAGGTTTTCGTTAGACAATGATGTGCTTTTATTGCGATTGGAGTGTGTGGTTGTGTGATTGGGCTGATTGAGTAAGTAAGAAAGTTTGTTTCGTTAGTGTTTATTGTAAGGGTGTCTGAGATGAGCCATTTCAGAGCTGTGTTGAAACCATATTGAGCTGCATGTTCAAGCTCTGACCAACTATCGGCTGTACATGTAATGGCATACCATCGGCAAATGCAATAACTTTGTCATTTGGGATATTAAGATTACACAAATCATTAATAAATATTAAGAAGAGGGTGGGAAACTCCGTAGCAGGTGGGGAGCTCTGTACTATTGTGATAATCAATTCTAACAATTTGTGTGCAGTTGGCTAGGTAACTCTTGAAAAGTTTCAGCTATGTTGAAACATGCATGCATGTTCTTGTTGTTTGTTGTTGTTGTTTGTTGTTGTTGTTTATGACGAAGGAAATACCCACACACTGAAGTACTTGCGCAATTCCGCACGCTAATCCAGGCAGGTATTTGCATGCGTGTTACAGGCAAACCCCATTACACACAACAAAAGCTTTGCTTGACGGCTGCAAAATATATGGTGTATCTCGCTGTCCAAAGAAAATATGATAATTGTACTTACGACACGAAGTTGACATTACAGCGTTATTAAAATACGGCTGAATATCAAACGGCTCTTTTCCTACTTCAGAAGACAGCTGAGCAACAAGTATCTTGGCTTGAAATACGAATTCTTCCAAATATGTAAGCAGTGTTTGTTGATTAAAAGCTGGATTTAAGAGTTTTCGGTGTGGTTTCCATGTTGATACTAATTTCCGGGAAACAGAGAAATTTTGTGATTAAATCAAAATTAAGATTATTAATTGGCAGACACCTATTTACCTACTGCAAACTTTTTATTCTGAAGAAGTTTAGTTAAATAGATTAATAAAAGACTAAACCATAAACTAATCGCCTGTAGGTATGTTGGTTGTTGAACAAGCTAATTATTGAATTTAATATAAAAATATACCGTGCCAATGACTACAAATTAACGTTATCTTAGGAACTTGAGAAGCCATAATTTACTAACAGCAATTAGCCGTTTAATTACACATAATTTTGATTATATAATCATGTTTTAAATTAAATTTCAGCCAAATCAATTAAAATCGGCCAAAAAAATTGGCAAATTTATTTTTCAATGGCAATATCTCGAAAATATTCGGTTGATTTTAATCTAACAGGGGGTGGCATCAAGCAAGCTCAAGGACTGAGGCTCACCTCGCTATCGGCGACCCTGTGGCTTTTCAGGACGTAAAGCGCCTCTGAAAGGGGAACACCCAAATATTCCGAAATATTTTATTCCGAGTTTCGATATTCAAATTTTTAAAGGTCCGAATTTTATAACACCAAAGAATTATAATGTCTTTTATTTAAAATCACGAAATTTATTTCCGCATGTCGTAAATCCGATTTGTTTGTTTTCCAATTTTCAGACGTTCGAAAAATCAAATGCTCGATGGGTTCTCGATGCGAATACGACATTCCGAATTTCAAATTCGAATAACTGCTACAATTAGAATTCTGATTCAATTCAGCTACGCATCATTCATGTGTGTGTGTGTTTGTGTGTTGTTTGTGTGTATGTACGTTAAATGTAATTTAAAAACGTCTACTTTGTTATACAAATATTAATTATTTGTGTATGCTTCCTCCTCGGTCTCCGAGCTGGCCGGGCGGGTCAACTGGTGTAGGTGCTATTATTTTTTGTTTTTTTCTTCTTCTTATTACAAGAAGAAAAAGAATAATACCACTGTAGTGGTAGAACTGTGACCATTCAAGCGCGAAGGCGAGTGAGTGAAGCAAGCGATGTCGCGGTAGCGGCTGCCGAGCGCCAGATCCCCTCTATGTTGGTGAATCATTTAGGTTAGATTGGGTTCATCGATCACTAATAAAAGCACACACACAACACAATCAGCACACAATCACAACAACACAATCAGCGACAAAAAGTGGCCTCACCAAATGAGCACCCAATTGAACATTTGGGTGCGCTTTTAATCTAGTCGCATTCGAAGACCCAGACTGTTTACATGTGTCAGTGCTCGTTGAAAAATTGTAAAAATCACACATCTAGGACGCTAAAAAGGATGAAGTTTCATATTTTTGGTGGGTATTCATATTATCAATATATTGTTGTTGTCATTGTATTGTAATAACTGATATTTGGTCAAGAAATAATCGTAAAAACATTTAAATCGTAATAACCTTTCGGAGTTTTAGAGTGTTTTCAATTGAGACGGTTAATATTAGCTATTAACCGTCTCAATTGTAAAGACTCCATAAACGTATTAATCATACGCGCAATCATGCCTACTTAAATTGTATGGTTCATGTGCGTTGACTTTTTTCCATCTGTTGGAGATGCTATTGTTTCTACTTTTATTAATTTTTTTATGAATAAAGTGTGATTGTTTGTTTTGTTCAATAAGACTTATTTACTGTTTTTTTTTAGATATTATAGTCATATTTTACAGATTTCAACAAACCTTTTAATCTTATTTTTGTTTACTTAGTGAATGTAATAAAATCAAAAATGTCAGATTAGTTATTTGTGTTTTTTAGCTTTTCTCGAGATTCAGTGAGATGTGGAGAATGAATGGATATGAGTTCTTGCTCGTCAAAGATCCAAAAAATTAGAAAGTAGAAAAAAAAATCGTTTCCATCTTGGAAACGAAAAATAAGTTCTTCGTCAAACAATATGTTAAATTTTTTTATCATTAGTTAAAGAGTAAATAATTATGACTGTCAAATTCAAATTCAAATTCGTTTATTTCTTTAACAAGTTTTGTACAACATAGATAGTGTTTGATGCGGCCTTTAAAGCAATAAATGCTTGTATTAGGTCACATCGCACTTTCGTAACAACAAAAAAATTTAGTCATGTACATGGACAAAACTAGAACTAATGTTTACTTTATATAATAAAATTAAAATAGATGTTATAAACTATGGATGAACAATTGATTATTAGGTATATAAAACACTAAAACTCTTAACTAGGATTTAATAATCATGCAAAAGGAATATGAAGGTCTATATGTGATGTGTATACGATGTGTTTGTATGTGTGTGTGTGTGTGTGTGACATGTATGTATGGTGTCTATGTGGTATGTGTGTATGGACTGTTTATATTAATTTCATTAATAAATAAATGTCGTGCCCTATCCGAAAACATATTAACATTTAGGTAAATTATAATCATTACACATAATATACCTCACAGAATAAAACAGAATAAAAATGCTATTATGCACTATTCTTCCATCTGTGTATTACATTAAGTTTATAAAACAGACCATTAATAGTACAGTGTAAAATAAAATATTAGACAGTTCGCCTCCACACTCATTTCTTGTTTTAGCGGCGAGCCTCGGTTATAAAATTTAATTGCTTTTTTTTGACATTTTGTAATTCTGTCATTAAAACGTGCGTGTAAGGTTAAATTTGTTGTGATGTATGTTGACGGTCGCAAAAAAAGTTGCTATTTGTAAATAGCTTTGTGAATACAACTTTAAGTATAGCATTTAAGGTTTAATTTACATTAATGGAGATTTACTTCTATTAGAATTACCTAAACACAGTCGGATACAGTTTGAAGTGAACTTTAGTATGGGATTGTGTATCTAGTTCTTTATTAGTGATCGATGATTGGGTTAGAACTATGACCAATAAAGCGCGAATCATTTAGGTTTGGTTAGGATAGAACTTTCGTATTATTATGACCAAAAATGCGCGAAGGCCAGTGAGTGAAGCAAGCAGTGTCGCGGTTGCGGCCGCCGAGCGCCAGATCACCTCTATTTTCGGTAAATCATTTAGGTTAGATTAGGTTAGAACTGGGATGGCGATGCGTAGACGGAGGAGATGTTGGAGACTCTAAATGGGGATCCGTGGGGGCGCCCATATCAAGCGGTTCGAGGGAAACTTCGTTCTGTGGACTCACGGGGAGTCTCCATCCTGAGCTGCTGGAGGAGGTGGTCTCAGCCCTCTTTCCGGCACGAGCGGAGCATACTCCACCGCCGATGGCTTTGCCCACAGACGCAGAGTCCACAGAGGAGAACGCCATCAGCGTCCCAGAGGTGACACAGGCAGAGATGGGGGCGGCCGTGCTCCGGCTTCGGGCCAAGAACGTGGCTCCGGGGCCCGACGGGATTCACGGCCTAGCGTTGGCCCTCGCTCTGAAGGAGCTAGAGCCCCAACTAAGAGGACTATTTACATCGTGCCTTGAGCGGGGCCGGTTTCCCACATTGTGGAAATCTGGTCGTCTGGTCCTGCTCAAGAAGGCGGGGCGCCCTGCGGACTCTCCGTCCGCGTACCGGCCCATAGTGCTGCTGGACGAGGTGGGAAAGCTGTTTGAGCGGATAATCGCAGCCCGCCTCGTCAGCCACTTGTGCGAAGAGGGGCCGGACCTGGACGGGAGCCAGTATGGCTTTCGGCATGGGCGCTCCACCATACACGCTGTATCGCGGGCTAGAGTCCTGGCGGAGGAAGCGATGTCCCGGGACGGGGTGATGTTGGCGGTGTCCTTGGACATCTCCAACGCCTTCAACACCCTGGAGTTGTGTACGGGAGGCACTCCGGTATCATCGTGTGCCTTCCTACCTCCGACGTGGGACGTGGTACGTGGGACGTGATGGCAAAAACCAGCGCCGCATTTTTTTTTTTTTAGTATGGGACAAGCCCGCCACACTATTCCCTAACCACTGTAACTCCTGTAAGCCAGAATCAACAGTGGCGACCACCAGAAAAGCGCCAGAGCAATGAAGCTCGACGAGTCCCAGCGAAACGATTCAACTGTCTTGGATCCCGCAACGAAATTAATCAGAAAACAACAGCGGAGGAGTAAGAAAACATATTTTCCACTTCCCTCCAAATCAAGCAGGAGACAGAACAGAACTAGGCCAATAGGCACAAAGGGACGTTTACAACTGGGAGAAACCCAGTTGCTAAGGACCACGGATTATAATTGACATAATTAATGGGCCCTAAAAAGTGAGCTGTTACATTAAATTTGATTCCAATAATAGGTATGGCAAAAACGCTTGAACGCACGGAAATTAGTTCTAGTTTCCACAAGGTCCGCATAATAAACTGCACCGGATGTAGCCTGTCCACTATCCTACATAATATTGCGTTCTTTCTGCCAAAGAATACACTCCCATAAGATATGATGTGCAGATTGTTCGTATTCACAGTCAGATGTAGAACATTGACACAAAGGCAAAGCAACAAGCTTGAAAGAAAATAATTTACTTTTAAAATTGCCATGTCCTGTTAGAAATTGGGCAACACAGTGGTCCACCTCCAGCCATGTCCTGGCCAGCCGCTCACGAACGGATGGAAAGAACTGATGATCAATCGTCTTAACTGGCAGTGTGGGTGGGATGATTCTAGCAAGGGCCGTCCCCTTGCTAGAATCATCCTACCTACACTGCCACACGGATAAAAGTTCCTCCCAGACGTCAGTCTGTGGTTTAAATAATCTAGAGATCTTAGCGCGGTCACGTTGACTTAAAAAGTTTGCGTCCATGGTCTCTCGCGCGGAATAGTACATTGCAGCACGTCGTTGCACCTCAAGATCGACTGGAAGCACGCCTGCTAGAACCGGAAGGGCTTCAGTACTAACGGTCCTATATGCTTTACATAAAAATATTAAAGCCAAACGTTGACTTTGAAGCAATTTACGTCGTACCGCCCTTATGGTGGCCCTATCAGCCCAAACAAGTGCCCCGTAGCACATACATCCCAAATAGGTAGCCCCATAAATAGTTTTTAAAGTTAAAAATGATAGACCCCAAGTGGCTTTAGATATACTCGTCAAGGCATAAAAGTTCTTTTTAGCTTTTTCACCAACTGTTTTTATGTGGTCAATAAATAAAAAGTTTTTCTCTAAGACCAGACCAAGGTAGCACACTGATTGTTTTGTTTTAACGGGAACGTTATTAAATTTAATACTAGGCCATGATTTAAGATTACCTTTTAAAATCAGTTGATAGGTTTTGTGAGGTGCAAAGGTTAGACGGTTTCGGTCGCCTCACTGAGATATTAAGCGAAGGCAAGTGTCAGCCAAATTCTCAAGCTCAGCCCGGGTACTTGCCTGAATAAGCAGAAGGCCATCGTCCGCGTAACCGGTTAATGAACAACCGCAAGGAAGTGGAATCGCAAGCAAATCATCAAAACCTACATTCCATAAATATGGATTGATAACTGAACCTTGAGGACATCCCATGGTTAGAGCCTTCGACATAGAATGATGTCCAAGTTTGAGCTTCGCGGAGCCGTTTAAAAAGTACGAGTAAACAAGAGTATAGATGTTTCTGTAACAACCACGGGTTTTCATCTTAAGTAGTAGCATAGGCCACCATGCGTTATCGAAAGCCCCTGAGATATCCAGAAAGATCCCAATGACGTATTTATGTTCGGACGAATTAACAATTTTCCTAACAGATAGTGCCGCGTCGACGGTAGATTTCCCTTTGGTGAAACCGAATTGATTATTATGAAATTTTGGTCCATCCGGTAGCAAACGTGGAACGATAAGGCGCTCCAGGAGTTTTCCCAAAGATGGTAGTAGTGTTATGGGCCGGTACGACTTCGGGTCATCCGGGGGCTTGTCGCCACTCTTTGGGATAATCCGTATAAAGCCACGTCACCATATACGAGGAAAAACACCTTCCGCAATGCACCGGTTATAAACAGTTAAGATCGCGTCACCCCCTCTTTAACACGCTTCTATAATCATTCTATTAGATATTTTATCTTCACCTGATGATTTGTTGACTGGTAGTCTCTTGACAACGTTTATGAACTCGTCAGTGGATGGTAGATCTGACGCTGGTGATTCAGGTGGCACCGAAGCCCACGCTCTGATCTGTTGGTGGTATTCGTTGTCGTTCAGGTGAATCATCGGGTAGGTATCAGAGTATTAAGTAGAACTTCCGTTGTTTCTTCGATACCGGTGGTATGTTTATTATTTACTTTAATGTTTTGGACATACGCAAGGTCGACTGATCTATTAGCCTTAAACTCGTGATATAAAGGAGACCACGGACCTTCTTTATCTAGTTTTACAACAATTTTACGCAGTAAATTACCCTTAGATTTTTCCACCGACGCTTTGTAGCGTGATTTGGCAACTCTAAACGTATTTAATGCAAAAGTCAGCAGGTCCCCGGTAACCTTACGTTTTTTAAGCTTATTAAGCTGTCTACGCGCTCTGCGATAAATTTTACATTGTTCAACTAAATAGTCACTCCACCAATCACATCTCCGAACGTTGGTCATAGATCCGCGACCAATGGCGATGTCAGCACAATAAGTAAAGGTGTCTGACATAATTTCAGCACTCTCTTCAGCTGACAATCCGATGTGAGTGAAGTCTTTGGCGTGGCACGCAAAAAGCGAGCTAAAGAATTCACAATTCGCGCCTTTACATTTATATCTAAAATTACCACTAATATGTGACGGACCTTGAGTTAACATCGGAACAAATTCGTACACGATCAGGCGATGGTCGCTACAAGACGCGTCCGGAAGGACACGCCACCTATCCAAGCGTACGTCTGCACTAGAAAGTGTGACGTCAATTAAATACAAGATTCGCCCATTGGGCCGCAAAAAGTAGATGGTGCATCAGGGGTGTTATGGATCGATAGGTTCATTTCAGCAATGAAATCCTCGACAGCGCAGCGTCGTTCGGAATCCGTGGACCGAACCTTGCCATATCACAGGGACGATGACGCGTTAACATCCGCGCCAATGATGACTTTGTGGCCCGCAAGCGACCGCAAGACGTGACGGAGATTATGTATATGAGGAGCAACAGGATCAGAATATTGAAAGTAACAGCTCACAACGTAGACTTTAAAGGAAGCTGAAGAAATCTCTGCAACTACATAGTGATGAGTCATAAGGTTACGTAAAGATGTTACTGTAAAATTAGAAGATCGTGAAACGTAAATTCCGGCTCGTGCTTTGCAATCCAGCTGTACCACTTTGTGACGTAAGCGCGCGTTTTGATATTGCTCTTGAACAAGTACTACGTGTAACTTGTAATCGATAATTAATCTATCCAACTCGGATGTCGCTCTATCATTGTGAGATTTAATTGACCTATGCTTAAACTATCCATCTTATTAGTAGTTAGTGTTTAGGATAAGCTGTTTAAGTTTGAGTTTAAAGGTCGCACGATCTTAAGACACCGGTGGTTAAACGGTTTTTTAAAACGCTTACACGCCACGCAAGTCAGTTTAAAATTTAAATTGTCTTTATGAGGGCAATCCTGTGTTTCATGTGCTTCCGAGCAATCAGCACACGCAGGTGATTTATTATTGCAGTATTTCTTAACGTGACCGAATTGTTGACAATTATAAACAACGAACTACCTCAATATCATCTACAAAACGGCAAGTGGCCCAGTCAATAAATAACTTATACTTCGTAGATACTAAGTGTTTACGTACGGCAGATTCGAGTTCTATGCCAATCCATTTACGACCATTACAAGCAGAACGCCTACGAATTATTTTGGTAGATTTTATAAATTCATCCTCTTTGATAGGCAGCTCGTCTTTAATGTTTTGACGGTACAAAGCGAGCATAAAAGCGCTGTCTCCCATTGAAGATGGAATATCTTTAACTAATATGCGTGGCAAACGGCCTTTTGGTTTTTCTAAACGTAAGCCAGCGGACCTGATGGCATCGACCAATTCTAACTTTTTTAATTGAGTTTCGTTAGCGACACGCAGTACAACGCCTGACTTTGCGGTTTTTTTAACTCCTATGATTTGAAAACCGTCATCACTTGGTTGAATCGCTTTCATAAGGGCTTGTTTAGTCGCGGATGATGACGCATAATCAGCTGAGCGTTCCGCCGTGGGATAAGCAACGACACACGGCAGCGGCGCCCGCGACTCTAAGACTGGAGCCACTTTAGGCAAGCGATGTTTTAACGAGTCCGCGTAGGACACCTTTTTGTTTTCGGTATTGACATAATTATTATTAACAGTATTGATATCGGGATTCAATTTAATTTTGTCCAATTCACGTTCCGTATTTGCTAACTTCGTTTCGTTGCACGATGATTTTAATGCTAACATAGAAACGATGGCCGTTACTCGCTGAGTCATATCCATGATAGCAGATTTATTTGCAACATTAATGCGGGACCCTTGATCGTTGACAAGGTCGTTTATTTTTGACAGATACGCAGACGCTTCGGAAACTAAATAACAATAGTCGGTATTGTTCGCATTGCTGGCGTTGCTCGCATTACTTACATTTAATATTGGCGAGGACTTTTCGAAAGATTCGAACGTTTGAAGCCGTTTGGACCTATCATCGGGCAAAACGTTGGATGGAGACATTTCGCTAAACAAACGTTTACTATTAGCGGAGGTTGACGCGGGCGCGGCGGCCCTTGGTGTTATTGCATTTCTACCGAATATTTCCCCGCCACGATCAGGCGGGTCATCATTATTGGATAACATCAACAATTTAGAGCAAACAAACCAGTAGAAAGTGAAAATTAACGTACAAATAAATTATTTCGCGATACCCTCACACTAAAGAAAATAAATGTACTCACCGATAGCTGACAAAATTAACTAATTACCAGTAATTACGGAAGCAAACACGTATAAAAACTTACGATACCAGCACTTAGCACAATAGAACACAACCAGAAACAACTCAGGAACCAAAAATCGATCACGGAACACGATAATCGTAATTATAATCAGCAGCGTGAACAAATCACATCTGCATTGATCGCGCGCGGGGAGGGAAGTGACCAGCGCCGCATGTTGTGCGGTGTCCCACAGGGTTCCGTCTTAGGACCACCCCTGTGGAACATTGGGTACGACTTGGTTCTGAGGGGCGAGCTCCAGCCGGGCGTGGACCTGACGTGTTACGCTGAAGACACGCTGGTCACGGCCCAGGGGAGCTCGAACAGTGAGGCAGCGTTGCTGGCGACGGCAGCGGTCTCACAGGCGGTGAGCCGCATCCGGCGCCTCGGCCTGGAGGTGGCCCTCAACAAGTCGGAGGCCGTGACCTTTTACGGCCCCCGGCGGGCGCCGCCGCCGGGATCACAAATCGTGGTCGGGGGGGCCTGAATAGCTGTCGAGTCCACCATGAAGTACCTAAGATTGGTGCTCGACAGCCGATGGGATTTAGGCTCTCATTTCTAGCGGCTGGCGCCCAAATTGTTGGGCGTGGCTGGGGCGCTGTCAACGCTGCTTCCCCATCTGGGGGGCCCGAGTGCCGTCAGTAGGCGGCTCCACGTGAGGATCGTGCGATCGATAGCCCTTTATGGGGCCCCGATCTGGGCGGCAGACCTGACGGCCGGAAGCATCGCCGTGCTGCGAAAGCCGCAGCGAGCGATGGCCGTCAGAGTCATCAGGGGATATCGCACGATCTCCTACAAGGCGGCTTGTGCACTGGCCGGATCCCTGCCCTGGGTCCTGGAGGCGAAGGTACTCGCTCGCTCACCGAAGGCGCCACATGGAGCTGCGTCGGTCTCAGCTTCGCGAGGTCCGGGTCCAGGTCCAGGTGGTGGCGGTCACCACTGCGTCGACTGCCGGGAGGAGGAGGAGGCGCGGCATACGCTGGCAAAGTTTGCCGCTTGGGAGGAGCCGCGCCGTGCCCTCGTCTCAGAAGTAGGCAGTGACCTGTCGCTGACGGCCGTGGTCGAGTCGATGGTCGACAGCGCAGAATCCTGGGACGTGGTGGTTTCCTTCTGTGAAAGTGTCATGTCGCAGAAGGAGGCTGCGGAAAGGGAGAGGGAGATCACAACCACCAACCCTGCCCGCAGCAGTCGAACCTGGGGTCGGCGAAGGGCGGACAACGCCCTCTTCCGGCCCCCTTAATTGGGTCTAGGGGCGGCAGACTCGGGGACGTCTGTCGCCCCCCACATACACCAGGACCCGAGGTGGCGGCGCGTAGTGTTCCACGCGCGGCCCTCTAAGACGTCCGGGTGGAGTCTAACACCTCACTCACCCCCCCCCCCCCCTGACCAGAGAAGTGGCCCGCCGTAGCGGGCGCCCGGCACCAGCCGGGGGTTGCGGAAGTATTTCCAGTTCTCGCGACCCCCGACGTAGGTGTGAGATGGAACACCGGGGTGGTTTTTAGTCAGTAAGAGTCAGACAGATCCCTCCGCCCGCCCTAGAGCGGAGGACACCCATGAGGATTTTCCACCCCGTACCAAAAAAAAAAAGGTTAGGTTGGAACTGTGACCATTGTCACCACTGCGGAGATTGCCTGGAGGACACGGCGCAGTACACGCTGGCACAGTGCCCAGCTTGGGCAGAGCAGCGCCGTGAACTCTCCGCAGCAGTAGGTGACCTCTCGCTCCCGAACATCGTTCTTTCGATGGTCCGGAGCGAGAGTGCGTGGGAGGCTGTCGCCTCTTTTTGCGAGCATGTCATGCACGCAAAAGAGGCGGCAGAGAGGGTGAGGAAAGCAACTGCCTCGCTTCTCTCCAGGAGAAAACGCACTGGGCGCCGGAGGGCGCTCAATGACCTCCGGCCTCCATGAGTTGCCGGCCTGCCGGTGGTCGACTTAGGGGCAGTCCACCACTCGACCAGATGCAAGCCCGTGTAGGCGGCGCGCCGTGTTCCGCGGGCGCCACAGTAGAGGATTCGGCGGCGTTCAGACCGCCGAGGTCGACGGGATCCGCCATGTAAGCGGATCATAGCCTGGCGGGGGCGCGGTGCATGCGCGAGCGAATCCCGTACCCCCGCCCATAGGTCAGTCGAGGAACACCGTGGTGGTTTTAGCCGGTTGGAGTCCGTCACACCCTCCCGTCTTCCCCAGACGGGGGACAGTCCATGAGGATTTCCCCAAGTTAAAAAAAAAAAAAAAAAAAAACTGTGACCATTAAAGCGCGAAGGCGAGTGAGCTAAGCGAGCGGTGCCGCGGCAACGGCCGCCTAGTGCCAGATCTGTTCTATTGGTGGTGAATCATTTAGATTAGGTTAATTCTATAAGAGAAAATATATTTTAGTTATTCGATCTTTTGAAACTCGGTATTTTGAAATTTTGGAATTATAAAAATAGGATGAATGATAAATCGGAGTTGTTTATAGATGTTGTTATTAGGAATTTTGAACCATTCGGAATTATGAAAATCGGTATTTTAAAATTCATATTTCTGACTATCGGAATAAAGATTTTCGTATTTATGCAGTGTAACCCTCTGAAAGCCTAGTAGATGGTACAAGTTTTCACTTCTTGTAGTTTGCGACTAACGGCTGCATCTCCAACAAACTCGATAAGACGGGTTTTTCTGTTAAATTATCTAGCTTTTAGTGGCGTCCAAGGCTAGGCCTCGGTCTGTTACCTGGACACGCACTAAAAGTTCACTATAAACCCGTCCTATCGATGTTTATAGGTGATACTTACTGTCACCTGAAGTGAATTAAAACACTGCACGATATGTGCTTATTACATGTGTAATGTATGTGAATCAATTGATGTAGCGCACTACATCACTTGTTGCTATATCATTATGTAAAAACAATCTATTTAAATCATATTTCGACGCTTATACGCTCGGAAAACTATGTTTTACTACCAAAACAGTCTGTAAACTACATACTAATCAACTTCTATTTCTAAACTGTCCTAAATACTGTTGTACTTAGTATATAAGTTGATTTATCTATATAAAACAATGTGTCGATCTCCTATTATGCTCGACACCTTATGTATTTATTTGAAATAACTATTTTCAGGAAAAATATGTTTTCTTTTTGTTACATTATTTCGTTCACAAACCGATTTAATAACAAATACAAAAAAATCTTACGTAACTTGTAAATAAATACAACGAAAACATTTAACAAAACCCTGTATTCCAGTATCTTTCAAGGTTTTCATGGAAATATCACATTTCAAATACATAATCACAATTTCCTGGAATTTCGAACTCTGAATTTTGTTATCTATTCAGGTGTAGGTGTATGACGCTTCTACGGTCAACTCGCTAGTACTGTTGTATTTCAGCTGTATGTGTAAAAAAAGTGGTTGAGATTATGAAGTTAGCAATTTTATATTCTTTAAAGGATTTTTTTTAATGTTATATTCATAAATTCTTAAAAAGTCAATCAATTTTCACACATTATGGCTCATGAACTACGCGCTGTTCACTTGACATTATTTTAAAACGTGGCTTGCCTTCGACTACTTTATCACTATGACTGTATCACTAATGTATGTACGTTGTAAGTGAGGACAAGTAACTACTTACCATGCGCAGTAATAAGTCCACTTCCAAGTATCTCATCTGAAAAATGGTATATGTATGGTTTTTCCATACATGTATTTGCGACTGTAAGACAGTCATCAGGGTCTGTCAATACTGAAACAAATAATATAATTATTATATTTTGTAGGTAGATAGGGTAGGTGGGTAAGTAGGTAGGGTAGGTAGGTAGGGTAGGGTAGGTAGGTAGGGTAGGTAGGTAGGGTAGGTAGGTAGGGTAGGTAGGTACCGGCTAAAACCACACTCCTGCCTAAGCGTGAGCCCCTGTTATTATATTGCAGGGATTTTATACGGCCTATTTTTTACTTATTGCATTTTTTCAATTACTTGTTCCTTTTACTAACTAATATTAACAATTTTTTCTATAAACTTAATAAATTCAACTTTCGTTTTCTTACTTTTTAACAAAATTCGTAAATTATCTTTACTTATTTTAATGTCAAGTTTTGTTTCTATGCCATGTCTGTGGGAGTCATGCACCGGGCAATCCGTCAGTAGATGGAGGACTGTTTCCTGCTTGTCGGGGTCGCAGATACACGCTGGGTTCTCCTTGCACTTGAAGCGGGTCAAGTATTCGGAGAACCCACCGTGTCCCGTTAGGGCTTAGGTCAGCTCCTTCGTCAGTTGTAAATTCCGCACCGTCCTGTACGCCGCGATCGCGCATGGGAAGAACAGCTTGGTGGTGGCCGCCGTTTCTCCTGTACAGTACCTCCGGTTCCATTCGCCCAGCGTTTCCAGTCGGATCGCTCGCTTGACGAATGAAACCGGGCATCTGTCGTAGTCGGGTGCCCGCTTCAACCTCAGGGCAGCCTCTTTTGCGAGCGAGTCGGCTCTCTCGTTACCTTCCAGCCCCGCGTGAGCTTTTATCCAGAACAAGGAAACGCTCTTGTTTTGGCAGTTACTGTGGCGGATGGCGTTTCTGGATTCAACTGCGAGGGGGTGGAGGGCTTCGGGGTTCACGACTGTTTGGAGGGCTGCCATGGAGTCGCTGTAGACAGCAAACGCCGTCTCTGGTCTTCGGAGGACTTCTTTCGTGGCTTCGCAGAGGGCAAGGAGCTCAGCCTGGTAGACGGTACTATAAGACGGCAGAACAAGTTTTCGGGTCTTCGTCTCGGCCTCGCGAGTCCATATGGATAGCGCGGCTCCGACTTTACCCTCTATCTTGCTGCCGTCTGTGAAAAGGTGAATAGGTTACTTCTAGGCAAGCGTGCTCCATCTTAGACCGCATCATCGCTTCCCATCAGGTGAGATAGAGGTCAAACGTATGCCTAACAAATGATAAAAAAAAAACGCTCGCTGTGGGAGTTATATTGCTCCTCGTCTACCAGACGTCGCAGTTCAATGCCCTTCTGCTCAGCCGGATGTGGTGCCTCTAGCGCTGATGCCACTCGCTCGATCTCCCTGTCTCCCAGCTCAGGATGGGACACCCCCTTCTTGGCCTCATATAGTGAGGCCGCCTCTCGGATTTGGAGGTCGAGAGGGAGTATCCCAGTCAGTACCAGCGCTGCATTCAGAGAGACCGTGCGACAGGCACGACACATCTTTTGAGCGAAGCTCCTTTGGACGGCGTTCAGCTTCTTCTGCACCCTGACTTTGTTAGCGGCCGGCGACCACGCACTCGCTGCGTACAGAACGATGGGCTCCACCACGGCCGTGTAAATACTGCGGATTATTTCCGGGTGGAGACCCCAGCTGACCCTAGCGGCCCTCGACAACTGCTTGTATATCCCTACGGCTCGGGAGCAGACGTTTGCGACGTGGGTACTAAATGTCAGCTTGTGGTCGATGGTGAGACCGAGCAGTTTTATCTCATTAGACATGCCAATGTCCACTCCGCCCATCCTCAGACTTGGGGTGTCGTGTTTTAGCTTCCGCGTAATAAGCATAGCTTTAGTCTTTTGCGGCGCAAATTTAAGCTTATTCGCGACACCCCAAGTCCGGACATACTCGAGGGCGACATTGGCATCCCTCTGCACCTCAAGTGCCGTCTCCCCATCGAACACAAGGACAACGTCGTCTGCAAATGCCTGACACCGGACCCCTCTACTTTCCAGCCCCTTCAGTAGAGGATCCAGCACGAGGTTCCAAAGTATGGGACCACCGATCGACCCCTGGACGCATCCTTTCTCGGTCCTGGTCTCGTACTCCGCTCCCGCATATCGGACTTTCACCACTCGCTCGGACAAGTAACTGTCCATGACCCGCCTCAAGTTTACAGGACACTTTTCCTCAGCCAGACGCACTCTGATGACTGGCCACCATGCGCTGTCGAAGGCTCCCTCAATGTCCAAGGACACAATCGTGACAAGCCTCTTCTCAGCGAGTCTGCCACGAATGTGCCCCATCAGTGCATAGAGGGAGTCCTCGGTGCTTTTCTGTGGCATGAAGCCGTACTGGCGAGTACTCATCCTGGGCAGCAGATAAAACTTGAGTCGGGCCACGAGCATCTTTTCGTACATCTTGCCGAGTACAGGCAAAAGACCAATCGGCCTGTACGATTTTGGAGTAGTGTAGTCTTCCTTTGCGGGTTTGCGGAGCACAACCACCGTTGCCTCTTTCCAGGACCGTGGAAAGTATCCATGCGCCAGGCACTGGTTCATCAAGCGCAGAACTAGGTCTGGGTCTTCGTCGATCGTGTGGCCCCATATGTCCGCCGTCAGACCGTCGGATCCAGGTGCTTTTTTGGGGTTGAACGAGGAAGCAGCTCGCTTCAGCTCGTCGAGAGTGAAGGGAGGATCACAAGATTTAACTTGATCCCTCCCGTTCACCTCTTCCGCTTGTCGCCGCACCCTTTTGTGCTCCTCGTTGTCCCCCTCCGTACGGTCTTCAGGGTAAAAGGTCTCTGCTAGGAACCTCGCTGAAGCCTCTGGGTCCAGTGTCCTTGCTTCCCTCACCATCGGCAAGTCCTCTTCTCGTTTTGCCGTCCTCCGGATCACCCAGTAGATCCCTTCCCACATCCCTTCTCGGTCCTGCTTCTCGCAGAAACCCTTCCAGCTCTCGATCTGAGCTTTAACCACTGCAAGTTCATACTCGACTTTCTTTTTCAGGTACTCCTCAACAACCTTTGGTCTCCGGACTGGCGCTGCACATCGAATCCTCCACCTCCTCGTGACAACCTGCCTCTTTAGGTCGGCGAGTTCGTTGGACCACCACGGCACGGTTACTTCCTCTACTCTCTTCTTCTTGGGTATCACGTGATCACACGTCTGTTGTATAGCTGATGTGAATTGTCGGACTACCTCGTTTACATTTTGTGCGCTGTCGATATTATCGATCAGGTGTCTCGTGTCTGGCATAATTTTGCGCAGTTTCGCACGAAACTGGCCCCAATTAGCTTTTTTAGTGTTGTAGACTCTGGTAGTCCGGTTCACCGTGATACCCGCAGACTTTTCGAGGTGAATGTTGAACTTAATGCCGTTGTGATCCGAACCTGTCAGGTCGTCGACGACTCGCCAGCCGTCTGTCACCGTCAGCATATCCGATGTACAGGCTGTAACGTCGACGCAGCTAGTGTAACGTCTGTCACCCCTAACTACGTTGGAAGGTTGGAGTTTCCCCTGTGTTGAGAACTTGCAGTCCGAGCTGGTCGAGAGCCGCCAGCATTTCGTCGCCTCTGCTGTTTGTCTCACTGCTGCTCCACCAGATACTCCAGGCGTTGGCGTCTCCTCCCACTATGAGCCTATGCGGGCCGGTCTCGCTTTCGACCTTTCTGAGCGTGTCCAGGTATGGTCCTAAGGGCTGGTCTGGCTCAAAGTAGAACGAGACAAGCGTGAGCTTCCAGGCACCTGTTTGGATCCCCACCACGACGATGTTGTCCGTGGTGAGTTCTGGGTACTGCCTCACGGTGAGTTTTGGGTCAAAGACGGCGATTGCTGCCTTGACAGTCCCTTCTCCTTGCCTGGTGCTCTGGAAGATTCTCACGCCTCTGGTCCAGTTCATCCTTTTCGCGCTGCCTACGTAGGGTTCCTGGAGCAACGCTGCGGTCGCTTTGCGCTGCTTGGCCTCGATCATAAGCTCTTGAGTTGCTAGTTTCTTCCTTTGAAGATTCGCCTGGAGTATCTTGTGTGGCATTTGGTTCTGTGGGACCACCTTAGCAATAGTCGACGGACGCACGTGCCAGCCTATCCCACTTTACCCGGACAGGACACTCGGTGCTGAACGCGTTGTGGTCGGACCTCTCCATCTTCGCCTTGACGCAGTTTTGGCATTTTGGTGTACCCGCCTCTAGCCACTGGGCACACTCTACTCGGAGATGAGGGCCTCCGCAATGACTGCATAGGTCGGCAGGTTCTTTACAGAGCCGCCGGCCATGCCCATAGCCCAGGCATCATCACGGTCTGTAGGTCGATACGCGCTTTTCCCTTATCGAGCATCCTGTTCCAGATTTTCGGGGACGTGCTGACGACTATGTTGCTGGTCAGAGGGTTCCTGGAGTTCCTTCTAAATTTAACGCTAAGTCGATCCTCCCCGTTGTCGCGGCCGTGAAAGACTTCCCGATGTTGATTGCGTAGTGCCCTCAACACTTCCTCGTCGGAGTGGATGCGGAGGACGCCCCGGAAAATCAGCATCGGGTCCTTGTTTTTCACCTCCTCGACAACGAGGCGGTCTCCTGCCTTCTCTATTTTTTCCCGGACCCTGTTGCGTTCTTCTGCCGACCTGCAACCCATAATAATTTTTCGGTCTTTGGCCTTCCTCACGCTCTCTATTTGAACTCCCCCTTCTTTCGCATTTACTGCCTCTCTAATTTTAGTTAGGACCTCCTCACCCGAATCCCCTTCGTCCTTTGACGTAACCACTATGGAATGCAGTGCGGTCCTTCCTGGGGTCTGCCTTTTTGGTGGACCCGCTGCTACACTCGCATAAGTAGCCGTCTTTTCGATCAGTTCCCCCTGTCTCTCCATCGCTTCCTGGAGCTTCTCCATTCTTTCGCTGCTCTCCTTCACCAGCGTGTTATGCTCCGCTAGTGAAGCGAGCACCGAATTTATCACCCGGGTGCAGTCTTGACTCTCCGGGGGGGCGATGGCCTTGATAGCTTCCTTTGCCTTTGACTCAGCTCCCTTAGCTGGTGTTGCAGCCGCCGCCTCTTCCTTCACCAACTGGAACAGCCGTTCCACCGACTGGGTGATCCCAGCCTTCAGGTCCGACCTCAGGTTGCGGGAGTCATTTAGGTGTGACTTCGCACGCAAGAGGCAGTTTCGGGCCTCGGTCACCTGGTCGGTGGATCTAAGAGGCTGCTGCTGGCTAGTTCCCGGCGATCCTCCCGCTGCCTCAGCAGAAGTTCTACGCGCGACAACCTTGCTGTCTAAAGGCGGCGCAACTTTCCGCGTGGACTTTAGGACGATCGCCTCGGCCGGTGCTGCCTTCTTGGGTGAAGGTGCAGCTACTGAAAGGGGCTGGGTGTCCGCCACCTTTCTGTTCTCCCACTCTCCAATGCTTCGCCTCACACTAGAGGCCTGAGTTGAAGCACTGGGAGGGGGAGTTACCTTCTCTCCATTCGAAGGAGAGACATGGGGAACCGTGGATGTCTTTTTTGCGGGTGTTCGAGAGAGGAACATCGTTAAGAGAGTAGTATAAAATGTAATAAATTATATGATTCAAATTAGTATTAATTAGATATAAATGAAGCAAAATATTAGTTAGTTCAATAGAACTATGTCATATAATATTAAATAAAAACAGATGTATATTGTTCAAATTATTATTATTAAAATAGATCCCTGTAAAGGGGGGATCAATAAATAAAACAATTAAAAATTACTATAAAACATTAAACGATGAATAAGTTCAATAAGAACTGTGTCATGTGTCAAATAAGGTCCCTGTAAATGGGGGGTCTGTAGGTCTGTTTCTTGTCGTAAGCTTTTGCAAGGTTAAAATATTAATTGACTAAATGTTTACCTGGTCAGCCACTATAGGGTGGGAGGGCGGGCAATTTTTTAAAATTTAACAGCTAATTTAATTAAATATTTTTTGAAGTTTCACAAACGCGATCCGCACTTGCGTGGTGTCAAAAGACGCGTCTCGGCGCGAGCTGTCGAACGGTGAAATAAACTAAAATAGACGCTGAACAAAAATTTTGAGTTTTCGCCTAAAAACTGTATTTTTTCAACTGAAAATTAGGTAAAGTGAAAATTTTCACTACGCTGCGGCAGTCTGGTTCGCGGAACGCGGTGCAGAGTGCGGGTATGGCAGGTGGGTAACTATTGATATACTATTATGGGCTGTTTTGATGTAAAAATTTATGTAAAAATTTGGAATAAGTGGAGATTTTCAAATAAAAAGTTAAATAAAACAAGGTTTGTATGGAATAACAAATTTCCACGCGTTTCGGTCAGTCAATATAGGTCTAAACGTTAGACGGAGCCTAGTCTAGCTTAAAAAAGCTGAAAACCGCTTCAAAATGCGTCACCGGGATGCAAAGTAATTACGGGGTAGGTAGGTAGGGTAGGCCTAGGTAGGGTAGGTAGGTAGGTAGGGTAGGCCTAGGTAGGGTAGGTAGGTAGGGTAGGTAGGTAGGTAGGGTAGGTAGGTAGGGTAGGTAGGTAGGGTAGGTAGGTAGGATAGGTAGGTAGGGTAGGTAGGTAGGGTAGGTAGCTAGGGTAGGTAGGTAGGGTAGGTAGGTGGGGTAGGTAGGTAGGGTAGGTAGGTGGGCTAGGTAGGTAGGGTAGGTTGGTAGGGTAGGTAGGTAGGGTAGGTAGGTAGGGTAGGTAGGTAGGGTAGGTAGGTAGGGTAGGTATGTAGGGTAGGTAGGTAGGGTAGGTAGGTAGGGTAGGTAGGTAGGGTAGGTAGGTAGGGTAGGTAGGTAGGGTAGGTAGGTAGGGTAGGTAGGTAGGGTAGGTAGGTAGGGTAGGTAGGTAGGGTAGGTAGGTAGGGTAGGTAGGTAGGGTAGGTAGGTAGGGTAGGTAGGTAGGGTAGGTAGGTAGGGTAGGTAGGTAGGTAGGGTAGGTAGGTAGGGTAGGTAGGTAGGGTAGGTAGGTAGAGTAGGTAGGTAGGGTAGGTAGGTAGGGTTGGTAGGTAGGGTAGGTAGGTAGGGTAGATAGGTAGGGTAGGTAGGTAGGGTAGGTAGGTAGGGTAGGTAGGTAGGGTAGGTAGGTAGGGTAGGTAGGTAGGGTAGGTAGGTAGGGTAGGTAGGTAGGGTAGGTAGGTAGGGTAGGTAGGTAGGGTAGGTAGGTAGGGTAGGTAGGTAGGGTAGGTAGGTAGGGTAGGTAGGTAGGGTAGGTAGGTAGGGTAGGTAGGTAGGGTAGGTAGGTAGGGTAGGTAGGTAGGGTAGGTAGGTAGGGTAGGTAGGTAGGGTAGGTAGGTAGGGTAGGTAGGTAGGGTAGGTAGGTAGGGTAGGTAGGTAGGGTAGGTAGGTAGGGTAGGTAGGTAGGGTAGGTAGGTAGGGTAGGTAGGTAGGGTAGGTAGGTAGGGTAGGTAGGTAGGGTAGGTAGGTAGGGTAGGTAGGTAGGGTAGGTAGGTAGGGTAGGTAGGTAGGGTAGGTAGGTAGGGTAGGTAGGTAGGGTAGGTAGGTAGGGTAGGTAGGTAGGGTAGGTAGGTAGGGTAGGTAGGTAGGGTAGGTAGGTAGGGTAGGTAGGTAGGGTAGGTAGGTAGGGTAGGTAGGTAGGGTAGGTAGGTAGGGTAGGTAGGTAGGGTAGGTAGGTAGGGTAGGTAGGTAGGGTAGGTAGGCAGGGTAGGTAGGTAGGGTAGGTAGGCAGGGTAGGTAGGTAGGGTAGGTAGGTAGGGTAGGTAGGTAGGGTAGGTAGGTAGGGTAGGTAGGTAGGGTAGGTAGGTAGGGTAGGTAGGTAGGGTAGGTAGGTAGGGTAGGTAGGTAGGGTAGGTAGGTAGGGTAGGTAGGTAGGGTAGGTAGGTAGGGTAGGTAGGTAGGGTAGGTAGGTAGGGTAGGTAGGTAGGGTAGGTAGGTAGGGTAGGTAGGTAGGGTAGGTAGGTAGGGTAGGTAGGTAGGGTAGGTAGGTAGGGTAGGTAGGTAGGGTAGGTTGGTGGGGTAGGTAGGTAGGGTAGGTAGGTGGGGTAGGTAGGTGGGGTAGGTAGGTGGGGTAGGTAGGTGGGGTAGGTAGGTGGGGTAGGTAGGTGGGGTAGGTAGGTGGGGTAGGTAGGTGGGGTAGGTAGGTGGGGTAGGTAGGTGGGGTAGGTAGGTGGGGTAGGTAGGTGGGGTAGGTAGGTGGGGTAGGTAGGTGGGGTAGGTAGGTGGGGTAGGTAGGTGGGGTAGGTAGGTGGGGTAGGTAGGTGGGGTAGGTAGGTGGGGTAGGTAGGTAGGGTAGGTAGGTAGGGTAGGTAGGTAGGGTAGGTAGGGTAGGTAGGTAGGGTAGGTAGGTAGGGTAGGTAGGTAGAAATTAGTAGGTAACATTTATTTAAAATAAAAAACTGCCATGTTCCTGTTACGATAAAAACCAGCTTTACTAATAAACGAACACCAATTATAATTTCGATACTAATGACATACATTTTTCGAGGTAAGTAAATTTGACAAAATCTTACCGCGGAATTATTACGTCAGAACAGGAAGAAAAATATTAATTTTATTCTTTCTTACGTAGCCTATAAGTTTCTATAGTGACACTGACTTTTTTTTTAATAACTTTAAAGTATGTAACTAAATATTTAACATTTTTGTTTTAATTTCTATTTAAAAAAAAATAATATTGTCACATAATATACATGCATAACCTTTAGGCATTTGTTATGTCCTTCTCAGAAAATAGTACAGAGCCAATAATAGTTGAAAAGAAAGCAAAAACAGTTATTTCAAATTCAAGAATTAATTTAATTAGACTAGAGTTACTTTAGCTGTCCAAGGGACACAATGATACATCTATGGGACAGATAGGTAGACAAACAAGGAAAAAGAACTTACCATACATAGAACGAGGACCGACGATAACTTCACATATATTTTCATTCTGCAGACTATACTCGTACATCTGTTTCTCCAGTTTCCACATGTCTGAAAATATGACAGCAATGATCTAGAAACTGAACGACGACTGCACAAATGGCTAATCGTTAGGGTTTTTGGTTTCTCAACTATTTTTATTTCTCGAGGCACGAGAATTTTTGACCAGGATTTCTCTAGTTTCTCGTGTATGCCGAGAAAATTTATAATTTTGATTAAACACGGTGGTATTTCAAAGTTTCTGCGTTATTACAAATTAGAGTGATAGATAAGATCAATTAAAACAAATAGTAAATTTAAAATTACCATAAGTGCACTTATTAATTAAAAAATCAACAACGAACCATAACAAAATAGAAAAACCACAACTAAACAGACTATAGGTACTCGGCTGGACTATATTCTATATAAAAAGTACAAAGGAGGTGATTTTTTTTCGGCTCAAGCATGTACCGAGGTACAAATTACTATTAAAATTCCTTCCAGTAAATAGTATTTTTAGCAGTATTTATAATCCTAAAATGAAATAGATATGTATAATAGATTATGAAATAAAAGAATATGAAAAAACACTACTTTGCAACGTAACTCCGTTCAAAGAAACGATCACGATAGCGTGGACGGCTGTCAAACTATTCCATCTGTCAATAATACATCGATGTTCGGTCGTCTGACTAGGGGATCTAATATTGACAATAATGCTATCAACAACAACAGAAAAAAATATCGGCCCTGGAGCACTGTCTTTTGACCAATGGCTAACCAAAAGCAAAAAAAATCTGAAGTGTGAACTAGACGTATTTTTAAAATTCTTGTATCCATAATGTTTCGTAAAAATGTGTGCTAGAGAAAAAACTTATCCGTCACATATAAACAAAATTCTAAACAGTATATTTTTATTTATAAAATAAAGTAACGAAACGCATTATCGGAGAAGTGAATCACGAGATTGCTAGATTGAAATGCTTGGGTTGCAAGTTTTAGCATCTTTGATCGACAATTTCAGGTGGTACAAATGCATAAATAAATCTACTATTTTTATTTTCTAAATCTGCAATTTGTTCCTGTTTTTCATACCTTTGTTCTTAAGGTACACTGTTGGGCCACAATTATAGGGAATAAAAAAACATCTCCTTTGACTCCGTACAAATTTTTGATAATCTTGGGTCTATCCAGTTCCCAAATGTGAATAGTTTTATAATAAATAAAAAATAATGAATGCCTGCCTAAGGCATTAAGCTCGTCTTTGCACATTTGTGCACGAAATGTGAATAAATTAATAAATTAAATAACTAGTAAAATTAAATCAACAGTTAGAAGGAGGAACTACATTGATTTCTTTGCGGGATCCAAGACTTGTAACGTTTCTCCGGGACTCATCAATCCATTATTGATCCTGGCTTTCACGATTTGCGGTGGATTGGCAATAGTGTGGTGGGCTTGTCCCAAAAAAGATTTCAATTAACTCAAACCACCTCACATTCAGTAAAGAATATTGCTCAGATAACACTTTTATTTTCGGTAGAAATGATCTCTGTATGTGGTAGTGCGCATTACAACACACGCAAAACATTGTGTTTATGAGTGCATACAAAAGTACAGGGGTCGTTGGTATATTTAAAGTGTAGTTATAAAACAATGAAATTAGCTCTCCAATATGTTCGTAAATAGAAAGTTCCCAGGTATGGTTCAGTACAAAAAAAATGATCGCTATGATTAGAAGAAAATTTTGATTTTACGATTAGTTAAGTGTCTTTTAAACCCGTTATAGTGATATTGCCAAAAAATTAAAAACATTTTATCACTAATACATACCTTGGCCGTTCACAACCAGCTTGTGCGCATGTCCTATGATCGGCCATGCGCCAGGAAATATCGGTGGTGAGTGGGGTCGACGTAGTTTCATCAAATACCACAGCGCGATTAAAACACACAACAATACTACAACTAACATTGTATCTCGCGAGGGACTGTTCCTTCCTTAAGTAATAATTATGTAAGGATACAGCTTATCCTATCTACCTGTTGCTATAATGGTAAGTAGGTGTAGTGAATTTAGTAACTATTTAAATATTTTATTAAAATGCAACACTATCTATCTCTCGGCGACAACAAAGGCTAATGGCTATCTTCGTATCCCAGTGCATTTGATGACGTGTGTCTATGTAACCGGTCAGGTCAATCGACCTGCAGCAAAAACAATGCAATGCAATGGGCTGCATATTGAGCACTCCGGATCCAAACCTAAATTTAGATTATGATAAGTTTTTTATTTAGTGTATTCAATCTCTTTATTTTAATGTTATTTTGTAAGTATATATAATATATATATATAATAATATAATGTTTTATTTAATGATTGTTGTATTATTGTAATTATTGTTCTCATTTATTTATTTTATTTACATATTGTATTATATTTTTAAATATTAGTAAAAAAAAATATAAAAACATTTAAAAATATAAAAAATAGTAGCCCACCGGTATCGGGAATAGGGTCCAAGCTACCGGTGGTCAGGGCTCCTGAGAGAGGAATCTCCTGACTATACGCGCCGTGTCCAGGAGTACCGCTTTCTGTATCAAGCCCTTGATCCAGCTGCCCAATTATTGTTATTATTATTATTGTAATATTTTAATTAATTCTTAATTTTTATTTTTAATACTTTTGAACTTAACATGACATGTATGGATATGGACTGGTTCCGAAATAAATTAATTTATTATTATTATTATTATAGGTGGGGGTTCTCAAATGATGTCAATTTTCAGTGTCTGTGCAGTGCTTCTCCGCAGACCGAGGTCCATCTTTTTCCACCATTAAAGATAAGATAAGAAAAGAAAAGAAAGAAAAAGAAAAAAGTAAAGAATAAAAAAAATATAATAATAAAAAAAAATTAAAAAAAAACAAAAAAAAAAAAAAAAACAGAAAAGAAAAAAAATATTAAATAATAGTCGGCGAAGATCCTTCGGGGAATGACCATTCTTTGGAGAAAAGAACATTTTGGGATGTTTCCGTGTGTTGTTGGTTCAACGTAGCACTGCTGTGCGGTTAGTCGCTACCAAAGAGAACTCTATGATCGCTAAGTGCTGTCTCTATGTATATGCCTACAGGCTCACGGATAACCGTAACATGGTCCTCTTTGGGCCTATTTCACCATCTCCAAGTAAAGCGTTGAGTAGTTTTTTTTTTTTTTTTTAAATATGTGGGGACATTTTCACACACGGCCATCTGACCCCAAACTAGGGAGACCCTGTACTATGGGTGTCAGACAGCTGATATACATACACAAATACATTTTTTTTTTTTGTAAATACATACATATATAGATAAACAACACCCAGACACAAGGCAAACACAAGTGCTCATCACTCAAATGTTTACCCTGGGCGGGAATCGAACCCGCAACACACTGCGCAGCAGTCGATCGCTCAGCCACTGCGCCAATCGTGTCGTCATAGTTACTTCCCAGTTAAAGTTAATTGCCAAGTAAAAGTTACGAGTATGTTTTGTCAGTTTCACAAACGAAAACAAAGCTTCGAGTAACAACTTACTGGTTAAAAAAGATAGAAGTGCAAACTTTTGATATCCCTTCCGAAATTTTGATATCCCTTATATTTTGTTTTATAAAGTTAAGTACTTTGTTTACTGCATACATAGATAGACGAAATCTAGCAAAAAAAAATAGTTTCATAGGTTCACACGGAATTTAAAAACACGACTCCCAGGCACTCATTGCATCGTAGAATGTTCTAATTGTAGTAAATTCTAAAACGTTCGAGTAAATTGATGATAAATCTAGTCAAATACATCAATTTTTATTAATACATTTTATAATAATCGTTGATGTTATCTGATAAGTACCTACACAAAATGACAACGGACACATGCTCCTGCTATACCTCGGGGTCATCCATATACAGTAAGTTGAACTGGAGCAACCACCTAGACAACAAAATAAACAGGGCCTACATCATCTTTTGGTAATACAGGAAAATGATAGGTAAGAATCAAATGGGGCCTATCCCCTAATATAATATGGCTGTAAAGCGTGGTGATTCGCCCCTTGATTGCTTATGGGTCCGTGATATGGTGGCCGAGGACCAAGCTAATCACAACCTCCAATAAACTTCAGCGTATGCCTGCTGACTAGCATGCACGGCGACCACGGGCTTCATGAGGACCACTCCGACGGCAGCACTGGAAGCCACGCTGGGGCTGTCGCCGCTCCACCTATTCATCCAACGGGAATTGACGATGGCAGCATTTCGCTTAAATACACCAAATCTGTGGAGCTAGAGAAGAACTCAACACACTACGTTAACAACATACTAGACGAACTCAGCAATGAGCTTCCGAGACGCTATTAACGATAGGATACCCAAGCTATTTATTTTTTGATAAAAAATACAAAATCCAACTATTTGAGGATGGACGTTGTGAGGGCCGTCGCCCCACAGAGCTGCAGATCTTCACGGATGGATCCAAAACAAGTACCGGCACAGGAGCCCGGGGTCTTCTCGGATGATCTCAACATGCACTTACCAACACCACTGGAGGCCTACAACAGAGTATTCCAGGCCCAGTGCATGGGCATCTCTCTGGCAGCCTGAGCCATACTAAACGCATACGTCGGACAGCATGGCTGTACTACAGGCTTTAAATGATGCTGTGCTACTACACTAGTGTAGACAGCTGTCAACTCCAGGCTTCTCAATGATATAACCATTCAATGGATCAAAAGATACAACAGTTCGTGTGGTGACGATGCTGCGGATGAGCTCGCTAGAAGAGTGTCGAGTCCAGGCGTGGTAGGTCCATAACCTATAGTGCCACTTCCCTTCGGTCACCTTCGCACGTACCTAGGTAGAGCACGCACCTCCAGGCGTGGTAGGTACCTCTACACCAAAGACTGTGAATCAAATTTAATGAGTGCAGGTAGGCCAAGGACGTACTTCCTGCAATTGAGGGCTCTTTCAAAACGGAACGCAGCGTTCTAATGTCAACATCGCTCCGTAAATCTTTAAGAATAATTAATTGTTTTTCTTTCTACTAGTAATCGACAGACTACACAAGTGCAATAGGCGTTCGAAACAGTATCAGTGACAGTGTTATCCAACTCAAAAACCTTAGATTTCGTCATATATGCTATTAACAGTGCAAGTACATAGTTAGCAGTGATCATGGATTATCATGGACATTAAACCGATAACATCACAATAACAGGTTGGCATTCAAACATTTATAATATTATAACAAAACAAAATTAAAAGTTGAATCAAACATTCAATCTCAGCAACAAAAGTTTACCAAAACTATCTATCTGTAGCAGTTATTCATTTGAAATTATTAATTTTCTCTACGTAAACAAAGGACAGCTGATTGCTATAGCCAATCACAACATTACAAATTTATAACTGACAGAAAAATCTTCGTCCAGAAATCCGAATCCTGTACAATTTTTGGATTAACACTAGTCTTTTGCGACTCCTTACGTTGCGTTTCATTTAACGAAGAACTTTTTATGCAAAGGAAATATTAAATAAAAATGGAAGATTATAATAATATTACATACCGTACTCAATTACAAAAAGATTCATCAACACAAAATGACTCAGATAATTCGACGCTCTTTGATTCAACAATGATGAGTTTGCCAAATACATCAATAAACACTAGTCCAACTTCACCTAACTTGGAAGACAAAGTTAATAAATTGTCGTATGAGTTACAAAGAGCACAACAGGAGATTGAAAATCTAAACAGGGAAAATTTTCGGCTAAAATCAGATTTACAGGAATATTTACAGATCATAGAAACCTACAAGAGTTTAAATTCTTCGGACCAAAACAATCCTGCGCCTGGTTCTGGACAAGAAATAGATTTTGTCCATAATTCCGTTATAACAACTGTAACGAAAGGCAAAAAAGTAACTTCGTCATCGGCACAAGTCAGGACCTACGAAGTAACTGAAAATACTCCTTCGACCGAATTAACTTCAGAGTTAGTATACAAACAAAGTCCGGTATCACGTCCAAAAAAGCAAGCACAGGCACCAAAAAGGAACACAAAACCGTTCCTGATAACAGATAACACGCCTACAGAGAAGGAAATTACACCATCAAAGAAAAGTACTACAAAGGATAACAAATGTAGAAAATTATGCGTACTCAGTAACTACACACAACGAGGCATGTTACAAGCTATTGAAGAAAATTTTACTAGTGACTTTAAAAATTACTGTAGTTATACTTCACCAAATAGTAACATAAAGCAACTTTTACAGGGTATAAAATCAAAATTACGACATTTTAATATGAATGACTATTGTATTATTTTATTAGGGGAGACTGACATCAAAGACAACGATAACCTTATTAACTTAGTTAACGTAATTAATGAATATTTAGTAAATGAAACACACACAAACATAATAATATGCGCACCCACGTATATCCGAGGGGCACTCATTTACAATCATAAGGTAGAATTGTTTAATAATCTACTCTTTATGGACATTCAAAATAAAAAATTAGCATATTTTTTTGACTCGAACTACGGGTTAACATCGGACATGTTTTCTGATAGATCAGGCAAATTAAACAAAGCTGGTATAGACTGTATATTTAGAGACATTATGAATGGAATAAAAATCGACATAGAATTGTTCCCTTATGACTCGTCTAGTGACACGAATGGACAAAACTCCCAGTTTTTTCTTTTATAAAAATATACGCATTTTACACCAGAATATAGCAGGTCTCATTAACAAATCTGATATTTTGACGGTACATTTAGAAGAATTAGCACAAAACAATAAACCCATTGACGTGATATGTGTAACTGAACATTTTATGACGACAGATCAAGAGAGTTTAATTGACATACCTAACTTCCGCCTAGCAACAAGTTATTCTAGAGACGTAAAAAGGGGAGGAGCATGTATATTAACTAGAATCGGAAAACAATATACTGTGATAAATACTAATTGTTCTATTAAAGGTATAGTAGAATGTAGTGCTATAGAATTAAATGAGCATGAACTCATAATAGTTTGTATATACAGAGTGCCAAATTCATGTATAAACGTATTTTACAATACTTTAGAAAAACTATTACGACAAATATGTGATAACACCAATAAGAAAATTATTTTATGTGGAGATTTTAATATAAACATCCTCAAAAGAAACCGCCATGCTTTGGATTTTGAACATCTACTAGAAAGTCACAATTTAAAACTAGAAATCAGACGACCTACTAGACTTTGTAGTAACTCTTGTCTTGACAACTTTGCTCATAATATCCATAGATGCAAAAGTGAGGTAATTGAATTTGGTCTATCCGACCACACAGCTCAATTGTTACTATGTCCTGTCAAAAAAACTTCTGTGATAACATCTTGGCGTATTAGAAGACGCGATTATAGTAATGAAAATCTTTCTAAATTTAAAAATTGTATTGACAACTTATCGTTTTCTGACATTTACCAAACAAATGACCCAAACGAAGCTTATGACTGTTTTTTAGACCTTTTTTTATGTTTTTATAACTTATGTTTTCCATATCGAACAATAACGAAAACATTAAACAAAAAGCCTAAATGGATATCCAAAGGTATTAGAACCTGTAGCAAAGTTAAAAGAAAAATGTTATGGCAGTATAGGGTTAATCCAACAACACCTAATAAAAATACTTTTAAGCAATACTCTGCCAGGTTTAAAAAAGTTGTTTCCCTTACACAAAAGTCACAAAATAATTATTATATAAGAACATCGCAAAACAAATCAAAAGCGACTTGGTCGATTATAAACAAGTCTAAATTTAATTTTCCCAAGGAGCCTATTACTGAAATATTAAAAGATGATATAAAGATTAGAGATCCTAAATCGATTGCAAATCATTTTAATGACTTCTTCATAAACCAAGTATCACAATCAGATCAAACAAATTATACAAAAAACAACAAACCGAATGAGTCTCGACCCACAAACCAAACCCCTCAAGTAAAACAATCAAATCACAAAATAAATACAAACGTAAATTCAATTTTTCTTTCACCCACAACACCTGAAGAGATAGATAGAACGATAAAACAATTAAAAAATACTCACAGCGTGGGCGACGATGGGGTCTGTACCAAAGTAATAAAATACGTATCCCAGTCAGGCAGGTCCCTTATGTTGCATAGTAAATTTATGCTTTACTAACGGAATATACCCAGAGAAACTTAAGACATCTATCGTCATTCCACTCCACAAGAAAGACGGTAAACGAAATATGGGGAACTATAGACCGATAGCATTGATCCCTATTTTTTCAAAATTATTTGAGAAAGTTATATATAGCCGACTATACGGATATTTAGAGAAATATAAGATCTTAATAGACGAACAAAAAGGCTTCCGCAAGGGTAAATCGATAAATCTTGCCATTTATGACCTACATAAAACTATTCTGACTGCTATGGACAAAAGAAACCCAATATGTGCCATTTTTATGGACATGAGTAAAGCCTTCGATCGTGTTGATTATAAGATATTACTGCAAAAACTAAACATGTATGGCATAAGAGGTAAAGCGCTAGAACTTATCTCTTCATACCTGTACAGTAGAAAACAAATTACAGAAATTACACAAATATGTCATAAAACACGAAATGAAATTAAACATAGATCAAATATTAATACCGTAAAATTTGGAGTGCCACAAGGTAGCGTCCTAGGCCCCCTACTATTTTTAATATACATTAATGATCTCCCTAAACATATCAAGCATCCAATGGTGCTCTTTGCGGATGATAGTACAGTGATAATAAAATATGACAAAGAAAATAATTACGAAAATAAAATCAATCAAACATTAAAGTCAATAATTCAATGGCTGACCAAAAATAATCTTAAAATAAACATGGACAAAACTAAAATAATTCACTTTCAACAAAGGACACAACCTAAAAACATAAATGCCAGTTATCAAGGCAAGATTGTACAACCAGTAACAGATACTAAGTTTCTTGGAATCCATATTGATAATAAGCTGTCATGGAAAACGCATCTAGAACATGTCTGTAAAAAAGTTAATAAATCCTCATTTGCTCTCCGCAAACTCTCGAAGATTGTTAACAAAGAAGCCGTATTAACTGCCTATCACGGGTTTGTCGCACCTATCCTAAGATACGGTGTAATATTTTGGGGTAACTCGGTCGATAAAGAAATCGTGTTTAAAGCCCAAAAGAAGTGCATCAGAGCAATCTGCAACCTAGATAGTACCACTAGCTGTCAACCACACTTTAAAAAATTAAAAATTCTGACACTGCCTTCATTATATATTTATGAACTAAATTTATTTGTAAAATCAAATCCAGACTATCATATGATTATGTATAAAAGTGAATATAGACAATTACGTGACAAAAAAAAACTAGAAATAGAAATAAAGTACGGAAAAACAGCATTATTCAACAAAAGTGTTCTTAGTATGGCATCATTGGTGTACAACAAACTGCCTGATGATATCAAAAAATTATCTATTCCGCAGTTCAAATCTAAACTACACAAGTTTCTAGTTCATAAGTGTTATTATAATGTTAAAGAGTATTTAGAGGATAAAAATATTGTAATTTAATACTATCAACAAATATCAAATAAAATTGAAATGAGTGACATGAACATGAGTATCGTAATTTAGTAACTTGAATTTTCCTGACATCTTATAACTTTTGACATTGTATAATTTTTGAGGTTTTATATTTTTATAATTTTTGACATTCCATAACTTTTGACATTGTATAATTTTTGACATTGTTTAAATTCGAACATTTTCTTAATCGTCTTTACTATTTTTATTTTTTAACTGAGTTTCAGAAAATTACTGCTTATTTTTATATTTATAATATTGTGATTGGTAGATATTACTTAAATTTGCACGCCTCATTAGGTTATAATGCAGTGTACTTTCTATGCTTTTATAACACCTTACAAACATGTATTATGCAAATAAATGATTTGATTTGATTTGATTTGATTTTCCGAGGCAGGCCTTCCGTCTGTCCAAATAACAGATGGGTATGGTTAGCCGCCATAACCGGCCATAGGTCTTTCAAATAACATCTCTTTGCCATAGGAGTTACAGACAGCCCACTATGCAGAGCCTGCATGTGGGAAGATGAAACAGCAGCGCTATAACTCTGTCCAGCCGACTGCCTTAACCGCCTGCGTAGGCGCGTTCGCTTTCAATTTAGTACTATCAAGTCGATACTTATTCAACAATAATAATAATTTCTTACGATTAGTAAATTTACTTAAAAGATGTGTAGGATATACACGGACGTAAAGGATAAAATACTTTTGTGACTTTCTCAGATTTTGCCATAATCGCCACGCTTGGCAGGCGGATTGGCGCTCGCAGTATGGAAGTTACAAAGGCACAGAGAACGCTGCTGCCCATTCTCTGGTAAGTCCCTTAGTCGCCTCTTACGACGCCCACGGGAAGATATGGGAAAAATAAAATATATATATTATGTACAATGGAGGGCTCACAGGGTATCAAAAAACTCGTCCGCATCGCTCACAATGGGACAATTAGTGCCCAAAAGGCTAGCAGCATTACCACGTTGAATACATGGCTCATGAGGGTGTTGGAGTTGTATAAAGTCGATACAATTCTGCGCACCTTCCTGATGTCATCTAAGGGGCAATATAGGACGATCCTTCGCTATCCAGGATGTCGGCAAATCAAAGAGAATAGCGAACCGATAAGGATCGAGTGAGGTATATTTCAGGGCGATAGTCTGAGTCCACTGTGGTTTTGTTTGGCCTTGAACCCTCTAAGCACGTTGCTGGAGGGTTCAGGTCTAGGATATCGGTTGAAAAGAGGAGGTCAGGTTATATCTCACCTCCTTTACATGGATGATCTGAAACGCTTTGCCCCCAACAATTTGCGACTGATGGAGCTACTGAAAGTAACAGAAACTTTCAGTAGCGCCATCAGGATGGAATTTGGTGTGAAGAAATGTGCAGTCATGCATGTGAAACGAAGGGAGATTGTGGAATCCGTGGGAACCCAACTCTCGGATTCCATAAACCTTAGATCCCTCTCTTCAACCGAAACCTACAAGTGCTTGGGTATGTCGGAAGCGTTAGGCATCAATGCTGCCGACATGAAACAATCGAGGCGGGAGCGCTTCTTTGGCCAGCTGAATAAAGCGCTAAATATAGTCTTTTATCAGGCGGAAACAAGGCGCGCCCTCAACGGCTGGGTCATGCTGGTTTTGCTGTACTCTTTCGGCATACTCAAGTGGACTCAGACGGAACTTGACGCTCTGGATAGGAGGGTCCGTACATTGCTGACCGCAAATCGAATGCATCACCCACGGTCATCGGTAATGAGACTGTATATCCCACGGAAGTGCGGAGGTCGAGGCTTTCTTAATGCTAAGACCCCGCACATACGTAAGGTATGCAGTCTCAGGGAGTATTTCCTTGAAGCCGACGTGGGGTTGCACCGAGATGTAATCTCAGAGGACAAGGGCCTCACCCCGCTCTCCTTAGCGAACAAGAACTGGCGCAAACCTTTAGTACTAGATACTAATGACCGCAGGGATGTTTGGCAGAGTAAGGAGCATCACGGGCACTTCTATCGGGCTCTACATGGGCCTATTGTAGACTTCTTGGCGTCCGAATCCTGGCTGCGTTTCGGTGACCTCTTTGAGGAAACCGAAGGTTTTGTCTGTGCGATTATGGACAAAGTTATGATGACAAACAACTACCGGAGGTACATTGTGAAGGATGGTACGGTTGACATTTGTCGGGCATGCCACCGACCGGGAGAATCAATCCGACACATTATCTCTGGGTGCTCTCGTCGGGCTAACGGAGACTACTTGCATAGACACAACCTTGTAGTTAGGATTATCCACCAGCAACTAGCTCTTAAATACAGGCTTGTGGAGTCAGAAGTACCGCACTACAGGTATGTGCCCGACCCAGTTCTTGAAAATGGCAATATCACGTTGTATTGGGATCGATCTATCATCACTGACAGGACTATTGTTGCAAATAAGCCTGACGTAGTGGTGATAGATCGATGAGAGCGTCGCGCAATGATTGTTGACATAGCGGTTCCGCATGACGAGAACCTCGTGAAAACTGAGAAAGACAAACAAATCAAGTAACTTGACTTGGCTCGCGAGGTTGTCGACATGTGGGATGTGAATACAGCAGTAATTGTGCCGATAGTTGTTACGGTTAATGGAATAATTTCTAAGAGCCTCGACCAACATCTGAGGAGGCTCTCGTTGGGCAGCTAGATCAAGGGTTTGATACAGAAAGCGGTACTCCTGGACACGGCGCGTATTGTTAGGAGATTCCTCTCTCAGGAGCCCTGACCATCGGTAGCTTGGACCCTATTCCCGATACCGGTGGGCTACTACTTTTTATATTTTTTTTTCCAATATTTAAAAATATAAAACAATATGTACATAAAATGAATAAATGAGAATAATAAAAAGACACTAACACAATTTTTTTAATCGATCGAGAATTACTGATTCTTATTTTTTTTTTAATAATTCGTAAAAAAAGAATCTCATCCAAAAACTAAATTTTAATAACTTAAGCGAGCTCGAACGCATTCTGCAAGATTTAAGCGATGCAAGTCTTGAGGTTGGGTTGAAAATAAATATCATCATCATCATCATATCAGCCTATTGCCGTCCACTGATGAAAGTAGGCCTCCCCCAGAGATCGCCAACCAACCCAGTCTTGGGCAACCCGCATTCATTCGCTGCCAGCCACCTTCTTTAAATCGTAGAGAAGAGTTACTAGTCCATGCAGCAAGTAAAGATGTAATGCGTGGACGGAGATTTTTCAGTTCGTTATACGAGCTCATTTATTTTAGACAATTATTTTAAAAAGCACTGTAAAACATCGCGCGCTGTTGTTTGCCGATCAATTTCAATGATTCGTGCTTATTTCGTGCATATTTTTTTTTCTGATGCACACAAACAGACCATTGTATTGCACTAGTATGTGTCAATGCTGCTACGCCGTTCTAGCAATCGTTTATATTTTGAGTTGCGCTAAATCGAATACGCGCCCTTAACATACCATATAGTTCGCAATTTATTTTATTGTCTATCAAACAAAGTTGTAATTTGGTCGATTGATTGACTTTTGATTTACAAGATGATTTTGATATGGAGAGGGAACGCAGAGCGTTGGTAGTTCGGGCAAATATGTTGGCGCGCAGATTCTCCTGGTGTACACACGCAGTCAAAATTACTTTATTTAATGCGTATTGCACCACACTGTACACGGGGAGTCTGTGGACTTAACTACACGCAATGACCGTACAATGCTCTGCGGGTACAATTTAATAATGCGTTCAGGGCACTGTTGCGGCTTCCACGTTTCTGTAGCGCGTCAGCAATGTTTGCTGATGCACACACAGATGGCTTTGCAGCCTTATGGCGCAAAAAGACCGCGTCATTCATTAGTCGGTTGCGTGGAAGTCTACTTATAATATTTATGAATGTTATTTAGAATTGAAAGCATTTGAGTGCAGTACCTAAGTAATTATCTATAATCGATCGATCGAAATATATATATATATATAGACTAGTATATTGCTAAAGTAGAACCCTCGAAATATTGTTATCATCATCATTTCAACCTTTAGACCCCCAATGCTGGGCATAGGTCTTCCCCGAGGGGGGGTGCAGCCGTAATCACCATGCTGGGCCATTGCATGTTCGCGATTGCAGTAGGTGTTATGTTACTCAGAAGGACGCTGCATGATATACAAATCATTTAACGTAGTATACTCCTGTATACTACGTTAAATGATTTGTTTCGTTTAGCGAAAACATGCCGATTTTACAACTTAGAAACACGTGAGCAAGCTAAGTATAGCTGACCGTGGGCAAAACATGGCGTGCCCAAAGGTATCCTAGTTACCAATAAAGTTTGACCTGTCGTTTTATTAATGGTTATTGAAAATGCAACCTTAGACCTACAACACACTTACGGCTGGCCACAAAGCGGCGTGCCGCTGCAGCAGGCCGCATGATAGCAACGCTCTGACTCGCAGCTAGTTGTCAACCGCTCTGGGGGCCAAGTCTGCTATTTTTATAATTTCGTCATTCCAACACGATCCCATTGTCATTTTGCTATAAGTTTGTAATCTGCTAAATTCATAATGGTCGATCATTGGTCGGTCGAATTAAATGCAATGACTGCTCAATGACGTTCTAATGGTAGGTCACTGATCAAAGGAACTGTCAAAATTTTAGCAGATTACCGCCTCATCAGTCATTCAGTTGTTGTTTGTACGAGATTACCATTCTAAATAATTTCCTTCAATGGCGTGTCAGTGGTTGACCATTGGAAAGTCATAATGACGCCATTATATTAGTAGATTACCAAACTTGTCAAAATGAACAATTATGAAATCAATGATAGACCGTTCTGACACTATTGTAATAGCAGACTTGAGGCCCTGGTTGTCTTAAAGCTGTGGCGGGCCGTCCATCTATTATTATGAATTTGTAATTGCTGTCGCTTATTGCCATCAGTATAATGGAAAATAAATGCTTGTCCTTGATTACGACATGCAGCGGGCCGCAATAGAAATGAGACGATACGGTTAGCCGGAATACGACGTGCCGCAAGTGTGTTGTAGGTCTTAATGGGAATTGCAGACGTTTAAAATTAAAAGGTAAGTTTTTTTTAAACTATTTTTTTGTCTGCGATTTCGTCCGCGTGAATGTCGGTTATCGCGTATGCAGATTAAAAAGTAAGGTTTAAGTTTTAAGCTACCTTCATTCAAAATTTCATTAAAATCGGTCAGCCGTTTCATCATGAAAGCGTAACAAATAGAGTTACTTTTGCATTTATAATATTAGTATAGAAGTATGGATAAATAGAATGCATGTCATTGCCTCTCTTAGCTTCTCCAGTAAAAAATATGGCCTCCATAATAAAATCCTAACAATACAAATTATATAAATGAAGTGCAAATTCCTACTACATATTCATATTTAAAGTATTATATAATAACAGTAGTCGCTTATTGTATGCGTAACATACGAAAATAACGAAACCATTCAAAATGCATAAAGGTACCTACGCCATGAACATATTTTAAATGAATACCTACCGGTAAAATTCACCTACCTTTGGTAACTTATAATTAAAGTTAGATACAACCTATACGAGTATTGGGTGATGATATTATCCAATATAAGCTTAACAACGTGAAGATATTAATAGGTATGTACTCAGTCCAAATTCCACGCTGCCGGCACATAACCTCTCAAGTCCAGGTCAATTATTTCCGTTTTCAAATGTCGCTGATTTCAATAACCTTCGAATTAACTTGAAGAATACCACAATCCGGCTCGATAAAGGACCATGTACGGGAGCAAACAGGGCTTGCGGTAAAATAAAAGAGGTTGAAAAATGGACCGCAGTACAATGCATTCTATGGTTAGTCTAATTAATCTTAAAACCATGTTAAGTAGTAGTAGTAGTAGTAGTATGACGGGCTGGTGTCCGCAACTCCACGACCAAGCGCGTATTTTGCGTACAGGTGGGAAGTAGATCATTCGATCCACCCGAGCTCCTCCAGGAAGGCCAGCAGCGCCTTGACGTCGCTGACGATCTCCCGCAGGTTCCCTGGCTGACCGAAGTACTTTGCCCTGTATGGAGCGACCTCAGGGCAGTTCAGAAGCACATGGGCCGCTGTCTCGTCCGCCCCCATGCAGGCTCTGCACAGAGGGCTGTCTGTTACTTAAAATATAAAAATCACTACTCTCACGCGTCGCCTACACTGTCTCTTTTATCTTTTTTTTTTTTTCGGATTGGCATCTCGCACGTCAACCTAGGAGGTTGTCGGCTGCTTAACCGGACTTTCCTGTGGTGCCTTAAAAAATATTATTTTTAGGGCCTCCAGCCAAAGCAACTTACAAACTAAGCGACTACACGCTAAGGGCACCCCCTGTGGGGTACGAGCCTCGGCTTAGGGCGTCGCTGGGAGAGGACAGCAAAGGGACAGGCTGGATCGGATTTCCATTATTTAGGGACGAATTTAAAATTACAGGCTCAGCGGCGCGGGCTGGCACGAGCAAGGGTCGGGGAGGGGACGTACGGGGTCGTCGCGGCGGGCCTCGGCGGCGAGGACGGAATGACGGCGGTCTGTGTTTGTGTTTCTTAACTGTACTGGTGGCCTTATTGCTCTCCTGGAGGAGAGTAATAGCATCGTCAGGGTCGGTCAGAGTATGTCTCGGTCGTCGAGTCTTACTAATACTGGAGGGAGTGTACCGGGCGGCCGACACGATTAACGGGTTAGAGTGCTTCTCAGCAGTGTCGAAGAAGCGCAGTGTCGAAGAAGCGTTTCATGAACTGCTGGATGGTGGGTATTTTTAGATCGAGATGGAGGTTCTCGTTGCGAAGGTAAAAAGGGGCTTCAGTGATTCTTCGCAAGAAACGGTTTTGGAGGGTCTGCACCCTATGGAGACGGTATGGTTTTGTGTGTGCAAATACAGCACAGGCGTAAGTCATGATGGGACGAATGCACGCCGTGTAAATGCGCAATTTGCACTTGAGTGACAATTTGCTGCGTGCATTCAACATGAAGTAGAGCCTACCGAGAGCGAAAGCGGAGCGCGAACGCACCGTCTTTATGCTCTCCGAAAGTAAGATGGTGGTCCAGAATCACACCTAAGTATTCGGCTTGCTTCTCCCAAGGGATAGGCTTACCGAACATGGTTATCGGTCTGGGCAGAGAGGGGGACGAACGCGGTTTGGAAAAGAGTACTGCCTGACTCTTGATGGGGTTTACCTCGATTCTCCATTTCCGGAAATAAGCGCCTAAGGCTTTTGCCGCGGATTGGAGGGTACGAGCTATGCAGTCTGGGTTCCGACCCGAGTAATAGATGGCCGTGTCGTCAGCGAATAGAGCCTACCTTTTTTTTTTTTTTTTTTTTTCGGATTGTCATCTCGCAGGTCAACCTAGGAGGTTGTCGGCTGCTTAACCGGACTTTCCTGTGGTGCCTTAAAAAATATTATTTTTAGGGCCTCCAGCCAGGGCAAAATAGCCTACAAACTAAGCGACTACACGCTAAGGGTACCCCCTGTGGGGTACGAGCCTCGGCTTTGGGCGTCGCTGGGAGAGGACAGCAAAGGGACAGGCTGGATCGGATTTAAATTTAGCCTACCTTTACTTAACTGGGCCTTTTTATCTTTGGGGATGTCGCTGGTGAACAGCGTGAAAATAAGGGGGGATACTACGGAGCCCTGAGGGACGCCAGCGCGTATCGGGTGGGGTCTCTTTTCTTAACAAGCATCTTGTATATATCTCGACATCAGAACCATAAGGTCGGATGTCCCATTTTTGCAAAAATCGTATTTTAACTGAATCTTTATTATTTTTTTTTTCTCTTTCTTTTTGTTTAGGCAACATATTTGTATCTCCCTTTAATAACATTTTCGTTTACGTAAAAATAGTCGGATATCCACCATACATTAGAACCAATGAGTCTGATCTTCATTTGAAATTCTATGGTCGTGAGTAAAATTACCAGAATATTATTTTTGCAGTATCATGTAAAGATAAATCAAAAAATAAATGTAATTTGTAGGTCTCGTATTAACAACATACCTTGTAGCTCGGATATTATTCAAGTTCATAAAGTCATTAACTAACAACAGTCCTTATGGCTCGGAGCATAAGTGACAAGAAAAAGAGATAGCACTATAATTATGACTGCGTGGGACAGAGATAAATCATAAACATGCGACGTCACCTCTCCTTCCGCGCGCTGTTCGTCTGCGTCGGGATTGTTTTCGCATTTTGTAAAATGCTGCGGCGACTTGTAGGATCTCTCGTTTCGGTAGGTTTTTAGATATTTATTTTATGTGTGAACAACGAATAATCGCACCCGAAAAATATTACATAAATTGAAAAACAGAGATGACGCTGTCCAAGGTAAGAAAATACTATCATTACTATTAAAAGTAGGTATGGAAGAAGCTTGAACCCCATGAAAGGACATAGACTTTTTATCTGACTTCGACTTCGTAAGCAACCGCAATAAGTGACATTAAACTAGTTTAATATCTATACATATAATAAAACAGTAACAAAACTGTGTCTGTACATTGAATATATTAAAAAAATAATAATTGAGGGGGGTTTAGGAACAGTAATAGAGCACGAATCCAAAAAAAAAATTCTGTCTGTTTGTCTGTTTGTTTGTACACGCTAATCTTCAGAACTACTGGGCGGATTTGAATGATTTTTCTTTTGTTGTATAGGTATTAAGGCTGGGCAACATATAGGCTATAATTTATCTTGGAAACTTGAACACCCGATGCAGAACCGCAACATACCAGCTAAACTATAAGAGATTAAATCCGATCCAGCCTGTCCCTTTGCTGTCCTCTCCCAGCGACGCCCTAAGCCGAGCCTCTTACCCCACAGGGGGTGCCCTTAGCGTGTAGTCGCTTAGTTCGTAGGCTATTTTGCCCTGGCTGGAGGCCCTAAAAATAATAATTTTTAAGGCACCACAGGAAAGTCCGGTTAAGCAGCCGACAACCTCCTAGGTTGACAGGCGAGATGCCAATCCGAAAAAAAAAAAAAAAAAAAATGTAGGCTCTATTCGCTGACGACACGGCCATCTATTACTCGGGTCGCAACCCAGACTGCATAGCTCGTACCCTCCAATCCGCGGCAAAAGCCTTAGGCGCTCATTTCCGGAAATGGAGAATCGAGGTAAACCCCATCAAGAGTCAGGCAGTACTCTTTTCCAAACCGCGTTCGTCCCCCTCTCTGCCCAGACCGATAACCATGTTCGGTAAGCCTATCCCTTGGGAGAAGCAAGCCGAATACTTAGGTGTGATTCTGGACCACCATCTTACTTTCGGAGAGCATAAAGACGGTGCGTTCGCGCTCCGCTTTCGCTCTCGGTAGGCTCTACTTCATGTTGAATGCACGCAGCAAATTGTCACTCAAGTGCAAATTGCGCATTTACACGGCGTGCATTCGTCCCATCATGACTTACGCCTGTGCTGTATTTGCACACACAAAACCATACCGTCTCCATAGGGTGCAGACCCTCCAAAACCGTTTCTTGCGAAGAATCACTGAAGCCCCTTTTTACCTTCGCAACGAGAACCTCCATCTCGATCTAAAAATACCCACCATCCAGCAGTTCATGAAACGCTTCTTCGACACTGCGCTTCTTCGACACTGCGCTTCTTCGACACTGCTGAGAAGCACTCTAACCCGTTAATCGTGTCGGCCGCCCGGTACACTCCCTCCAGTATTAGTAAGACTCGACGACCGAGACATACTCTGACCGACCCTGACGATGCTATTACTCTCCTCCAGGAGAGCAATAAGGCCACCAGTACAGTTAAGAAACACAAACACAGACCGCCGTCATTCCGTCCTCGCCGCCGAGGCCCGCCGCGACGACCCCGTACGTCCCCTCCCCGACCCTTGCTCGTGCCATTTCGCGCCGCTGAGCCTGTAATTTTAAATTCGTCCCTAATTAATGGAAATCCGATCCAGCCTGTCCCTTTGCTGTCCTCTCCCAGCAACGCCCTAAGCCGAGGCTCGTACCCCACAGGGGGTGCCCTTAGCGTGTAGTCGCTTAGTTTGTAAGCTATTTTGCTTTGGCTGGAGGCCCTAAAAATATTAATTTTTAAGGCACCACAGGAAAGTCGGTTAAGCAGCCGACAACCTCCTAGGTTGACGTGCGAGATGCCAATCCGAAAAAAAAAAGATAAAAGAGACAGTGTAGGCGACGCGTGAGAGTAGTGATTTTTATATTTTAAGTACCTACATTTCTTGTGGTCATTTAATAAATCCAGGGCTCACACAAGGAGCGGGAGACGCATGCGAACGGGAGAGGGGCGCGCGCTTAGCGGCGCGGGGCGCTGCCATTTGCAAATTTAGTACACTTTTCGTATGATTGCGCACGGACGTATTTTTGGTCGATGCGTCTCCCCACCCTTCACCCTTTCGTAAATCTAGTTTTTTCATTGAGTATCCACACACCCTACAGACAGTACTTAATGTTTTTTGTCCCTCATCGCGTGCCGCGTTTTTGGTTCCTGTGCTAAACAAAGTCGTCACATATTCCTGCAAAATAGTACGGGGTGCAGTGTTCTTAGTTGTGCTTTTCTGTCCCTTTCAGCGACACTCTGAGCAGTAGTCTAGTGTTCTATGTCTATGATTCCGTCAGTTCTTTGCTGTATATTTATTTATTTGTAGGACGCTTTATTAACTGTGTGTACGTGATTGAATTAAAATGTCGAGTTTGCAATGTGTTAATTTGCAACATTCGCTTGTCCCGAATAAGAACCCGAGTCCCGCTTTATCCAATGAGAGTGAAGATCTCGTTAATACTTACTATTCGACTCGGACATATCCTAGAGATGTAAGTAGTTTACGAATAACATTTTGCTGAGTGGGCCAGTGACGAACTGATAAGTTTTACGTGTTGAAAAGTACTCCTTACCATTTAAGCCACACTATACCACACTAAAATATGCATGTCTGCTAAAACGACAATACTATTCGAAAAACGAACAAACACGGTTATTGTGTATATATAGTTTCATATAAATACAAGTAAATAACAATACAAATTGTTATTTACTTGTAACTTACTTGGTTTCTGTAATGTTAGAATGAGTTAGGCTCTGATAGTATGACCGCTGTAAATGAGAGAAGAGTATATAAAATAATATTGAACAGTACTCCAATCACTTCATTATTTCCAGATAACACCTGCTGACCATGTTTGCCATGCATGCTGGCAGCTAGCTACTATTTCACTATTTCATATTCGTCTAATAATATGCCGAGTAGACAAGTTGGCCATCAAAGTGTTGTGTTATATGCATACGATCCATATGAAGAATTACTAGACGCAGAATTTTGATTGAAGAGTATCTAATACAGTTTTACTTTGCTCCAACCACGAGAGGTATATAAAAACATGTACCTACTATAACTATTATTATTTATCTTTATTAGATTTAAAATAAGAAAATATATTATAAATTATTTCTCACTATAACCATGCATGCTTGAATGCAAGCATTTCTTTATTTATATTTTTTATTTTAGCTACGTTCTGAAGATGAAGCTTGCGTGCCATGTTGGCTAAGAGCTAGAAGAACTAGGATTGCTTTTTCAGTTGAATGCATTCAACCTCCTTCCTTCACCTGATCATTTGGATGGTGAACATTCTGTGTTAACGTGTACTGTATGTGATAAGAGTCTGTCCACCACAACATCAGATAGAGAGTGGGATTTCGATAATATTATCCATTTTTCGGAACACCAGAAGGTATATATGAGATAATATATTTATAGTAACTAGCTTTAAACACTCGCTGTGTCACTCGGAATCTCGCTGTGTCCTAACTGTTTTTTGTTTGTGTTTATTTTATGCTTGAACGTGTCGGTGTTGGGTTACTGTTGAACTTAGTGTTTAAAATGCATTTCATCAATTCTATTTTGATATCTAAGGCCATCTCATGAAATGAATTATTTACAGATGTCATCCATGAAGGAAGTTCATGAAGCTCCCTGGGACCAAGTTCGAGATTTAAGCTTACATATTCCAGAAGGACCACAAGAAAGACCCCAGTATATTGTGTTACCAATTACATAAACATATTTTGTATTTATAGTTGCAGAAACAAACATGAATGGTCGGGACGCAATCAGAAGTTATTGCTATAACTGCATTGTAGGTTTAAGAACAGTGGATGCTGCACACATGTGATAAGTACTTAAATTATGCTTGCCATGAGAGTATGACCCGAACCGCCCCTTTCTTAGATGAATTCATATTACGAATGAATAATGAAAATAAATTATTAATAGGTACAATAAAATAAATGTATTTACAAATCCAAAGTATTGTTTTATTTACCTACACTCAAAACCCCATCAGAACTACATCATTATCAAACTGTTGCAATCCGCTACTGGACATAGGTACCTATCTCATAAATCATAATGCACCCCACTGAGTAGGTACGATCCTCATCTGAACCTACTCACATAATGGTAAGTAAAATACTATAAAGATAGCGACAAACAACCTCAGAACATTTACTTTATCACCAAAATAATGTTTAGGTAATGTAACATTCTACATTGGTAATTTGGTACCAAGAAGCTTATAGATAAAAGTGGAGGCAACACTAAATACCTAAATGGAACTAACTATGTGCAGACGCTCTCTCTCTGAATGCATACATAAGAATGAGATAGTTATATGTGTTTTCTTTATCTTATGTATGCATTTAGAAAGAGAGCGTTTGCCCACAGTTGGTTTCACTTAGGTATTCAGAGTGTTGTCTCCACTTTTATTACCTATAAGCTTCTTGTTTGGTACACTAGTACATAACCTTCAAAAATAAAACTGGATATAACATTTACCACCAAACTTCTAAAAAATTAAGAATTTAATTAAGGACAAGCCTTAATTAAATTCTTAATTTTTTAGAAGTCGTATTAACTACCAATTAAAACAAAAACTATCCCAAATTATGCGATTTCATTAGCGGTACAAACTTCCCATACATGCCTGCCTTTTACCTTTTTCGTTTTTTAACTAAAAAGTGTAAAATAAAAAATTAAATAAAAAAAAAAACAAAAATCCCGACTATGTAAAAAGTGAATTTTAAATAAAACACACAAAAACAAAAAACTGAAAAGAAAACAAATCCAGTAGCACAGTATAAGTAATAGTATATCTGCGACATGACATTTTCGCAGAAGGAAACCACCGCGTCCCAGGGCCTCAAGTCTGCTATTACAATAGTGTCAGAATGGTCTATCATTGATTTCATAATTGTTGATTTTGACAAGTTTGGCAATCTACTAATACATAATGGCGTCATTATGACTTTCCAATGGTCAATCAATGACACTCCATTGAAAGAAATGATATAGAATGGTAATCTCGTACATAATGACAAATTAATGACTGACTTAGTTTACGAACTTCTTACTACTTCAGATTGCATAGAACACTTATTAAATAATATGTAAAAATATATAGTTTACGAACTTCTTACTACTTCAGATTGCATAGAACACTTATTAAATAATATGTAAAAATATGTATAAATGGAATCTGGCATGAATAAATGTTCAAATTTGTTGACAATGTCATTATCACACAATTCTATTACGAGACCATTGACCGACCAATGATCGACCATTATGGATTTAGCAGATTACGAACTTTTAGCAAAATGACAATGGGATCGTGTTGGAATGACGAAATTATAAAAATAGTAGACTTGGCCCCCTGGACTCTGCGCTGTCGACCATCGACTGCCTTGACTGGACTTGTCTCTTATTATATTTCGCATACAGTATTTTATGTGCTAAAAATAATAAAATAAAAAGAGAATTTTAAAATATAAAACTAATTAGAAAATAGGTAAATAGACAGCATTGGCAATATGAAAAAATCAATTACGTATTTAGTCGCTACCGGGTCCTGCGGACCCACACACACCTTTTACATCCATAGCAGTCACTTGCAGCGCGCTAACTGACTACATTTGCTGTGCTACACTATCGTTAAAAGGGACTAAGAGCCGTAAAGTCATATTCGGCGAATTTGAAGAGATATCAAGCAAAATATGAAGGACTGGGTCCGTTGAACCCATTAGCGACTCCTTAAGTGTTAAATAGTTCCCTAAGAAATTCGCGGCGACGTAGATTATAAATGGCTCTGACAGCCCTTTTTTTTAAATAAAAACAGATTCAATGTCAGCATCCCGACCCCACAGGGAAATACCATACGACATAATGCTGTAAAAATAGCTAAAATAGACCAAACGCGCAGTTTCTACATCTGTCAACTGTCTTATCTTTCTAACAGCATAAGCCGCGGAGCTTAGTCGCCCCGTAATAGATGTTATATGAGGTCCCCATTGCAATTTCTCATCTAGCGTGATTCCTATTTCTCAGTGTATACTTGCCCAGTACATAGTAAAAGGACTGATTGACTGGTTTTGAACGCTAACGTTCTGAAGACAGTGTTGGTGCTACCACAGACCTTGCTCTTTATCGATGCAGTTATTTTCCTAATGTAAATGAAATCATCGATGGAAATATTCGCAAACATTGCGGAAGCACTTCAATGCCGGGGTTTTCCCAATACTCTCCTATGTGCGTCATTGCACTGAACATTGTAGACAAACAACATAAGGAAAAAAATATGTTAATAGATTTGAATAACAGTCCAATAACAAATGTAAACACGTGTAATCCACATGGTAACGTATGCAAACACGTTTCCAAAATTATTTATAACTCTGCGATCATCCGTGGATGGATCTTTCTCTGAGAGAGACCTCTGCGTGCCTTGGAAAGCACGTAAAGTAGTTGATCCCAGCTGTCATTCGTAGATCTTTGACAGTCGTTATGGGTAGTCAGAAGCCAAAAAGTCTGACAATCAGTTCCACCAAGGGGTATCATATTACCTAGTAACTGAGTTATAAAGGTCAGATATACAGTCGGTCGTTTTATATAAAACACTGGTACCCGCATCCGGTTTGACTGTTTAAATTTGGTTCGGTTAGATTTGATTCGGTGATCCTGTAATAGTTGGAAAAAGTTCAGATAAAGTAAAAAAATATATTTTATTACGTTAGTTTGTACCTATATGACTACAATAGCAATAGTATGGTAATCGAGACAATAAATTACATTTAAATTAGTGGTTGTTACGTTTTATATGGTTTACTGATGTTTGCAATAATTTAAAATGCTATAATATTATAAACCATACTTGTATTTGCCATAATTTCATTAGAAATAACGCTTCAGTTGCCATAATCGTGAAATTACATAAAATCTTTTTCACTAATTTCATTGGTCATAATCGATCAAGTGCCCTAATAATTTTAATCCATTTTGTTTGCTATATTTTCCATTTTCATAATGTCGTTTTCCATAATATTTATTCACCAAAATCTACCATACGTGCTTGCTGTTCTAAGGAGGAGGTTCTAGCGCTCGGCGGCCGCTCGCTGTACTCGCAAACAAGGATGCCTGCTTCATGTATGCAGCGTGCAAGTAGGCATGCAACATGCAAACAAGCATGACCATGCAAGCAAGCATGCAGCGCGCAAACAAGCATACAATATGCAAGCAGGCGTGCAACATGCAGCAAGCATGCAATATGCAAGCAGTCATGCAACATGCAGCAAGCATTGTTTCTGTCACGGCGCTGTAGGGCTTAGGCGGCCCCACGCGAGCCCGTCGTCGCAGATGATTTTAAGGCTCCCCACCTGCTCCTCAGCTCGCGGGCCGCCCCACCCCTCCGCACCTACGCGAACTTAAATTACACTCTAGGTGTAAGGTAGACAAGACTGCGTGAAGATGGTTTTGCAGCGATTCGTCTCTGTCACTAAATTTTGTAGCACAACATAATATATTGACTTTTTATGATACTATTTTAATTTAATATTGAAAATGCTATCAAACATTCAAGTGAGCATAACTCTTCCAACCGCCAGGGCATATTCAAGTCAATGAGAGGTATACCTCGTAAATGGTAGCTTTAAAGAACATAGTGCTCACATGTATGTGCTACGAAAAATTATATAATACTAACACATTGAGTTTATACAATGCAAAGATAAATGTGATGCAAAGTCGGTCTATTCCGTAATAATACACTAACGCCAATGAATAACTTCAATCCAATCAAAACATTTTTAGACTTATTTTTTGGAATCGACTTCAGTGTTGCCGCGAACTTTCTTTTACGTCATCGTTTTTCAGTTAGAAGGCGCCATTCGAATTTTAGTTGACTATTGTAATAGTACAAACTCGTAAACCCATGTCTCGTCACCAGCAACAATGCGTTTTATGAATGTGCGGTCGGAATTGACTCTTTCTAACACGTCTTCAGTAACGTTTACGTGATTGAGATTTTGCAGACGATTCAAATCTTTCGACACTAGTCGAGCGACAATGCAATTCATGCCATAACAATCGTTTAAAACGGTACAAATTGATTCTTGAGATACAGAAATTTCAGCAGCTATTGCTCCTAGACTAAAACGACGATTTTCAGTCACCATTTCTTTTATTATAGCGATGTTAGTTCAGTGAAAGACGTTGATGGCCGACCACAACGAGGCAAATCTTACACCACATCTCAACCACATTTAAATGAATTATACCACTCATGCGCACGCATTTTTGATAAAATCAATTCACTGAAAGCCTTATGAAACATTTTCAGTGCTTTTACAAACAAAATTCTATTTAATAATAATAATAATTTATTTATCTCACCACAATATAAGTACGGTCGCCGTCATAAGTCGACTACCAGTTTTACAAAATTATCGGAACGTAATTCGTCGCAGTTGAGACCTTTTTCTATTCAATCATATCGCTCACACACACCTACACACCCGTAAATACACTCTGTCATCATGAACCAAACAGAAAGATTGCTGTAGAATATAATAATTATGATTCGTGGGCATATCCGCGACCGGCTATCGTTTTCTGTATAGTAATAAGAAAAAGACCGCAAATGTCGAGGAAAGAGTATCTTTATTTTAAACTAGTCACATAAAAATAGAGGGTACATTTGAAATAAAAATAATTTACTGGCAGTAATATAATTGTATGACGTTGTTGATTGGTGGAATTAGTTACGAGCGTCTGTGTTACTGATATTAATGGTGTTTAGTTTGACTTTTAATACAAATGCAAGCCAATATAAGTATTGAAGCCAGGACGAATATTGTTATAGCCGTGCATAACAATGGATTTAATATAACAGAAATATCCAATGAAACCGGTTGAAGTGTAAGTTTTTTTTATGTGATTTTATTTGTTTTAATATGTGGTGGTTCAACATGTGTAATAATGATTAATTTATTTTTTCTAGCGAAATACTGTGAGACGTTTGGTGAAGAGATTTTAGGAAGAGGAAAGTCTGAAGAACTGTGTAGAAAGTGATAGAACGCTACTAATTAACCAAATAACCAGTCTCAGCGACATTTTATGGTCGAGGAATATACCAACAAGATGATTTTGCTGAAGAATTTGATACGTCATGCTGAAGGCTTCCATCATTGAACAAACAACAATCAATCAATCTAGCAATAACATTATAAATAATAAGAAATCAGAAAGAATAAGTGTTAATATTATGTGGGGGTGGAGTAGTGCTCAAGGGCCGGGTACGGGGTGTGTTATAATTTATACCGACGAGGGCCAACAGCTCCAATTACGTCGAGGTCTAGGCAAGCGTGCTCCACTTTAGGCCGCATCATCACTTAAGATCAGGTGAGTTGCGGTCAAACGCAAGCTTATAACAATATAAAAAAAAAAAAAGGTTTTGTGTGACATAATGCAACCTAAACTGTGCACAATGTTTATCCAGTGGATGAAATTTGTAAACCTTATCGTGAGTGGTTTAGCCAGCATTCCGACACTATAGTTATTCCGTGGCCAGCGCGATCCCCCGATCTGAACCCTATAGAAATAAAATAATAATAAGTTGTGGTCTCCATGTGTCGACATCATCTTAATTGTATTAATAATAATGAAGGTCACACTAAATATTTATTAAAAATAAAGTTAATGTTTTCAGGGAAATTCAGGGGATATACTGGCCATAATAATATTAATAAATTTGTTCATGATTGTTAGATTGCAAGATTGAGGTTCAGTTTCAATCTTCTTTTCTTTGAGAAAATGAATAAATTAAGCTATAACCTCAATACACAATTACTACATCCAATTTTATTAACAACCAAAACTTATTTACGAACAAATTAGAAAAAAATGTATTTTCAACGTTTGGTATAATAATAATTGTGTTTGTTCTAAAGGTGATAACAAATACGTTCTTATGAAAGAAGTGTTTTTATTTATTTTTATTTAACTACCTATTATACTTTATTTTTACCCTCTGTAGTCTATAATAGTCATTGTATATTAACGGAATTCAAATAATTGAACTCCGACCGCCGACACAAAAACAAAAAGAGTCGAGAGCTCGCTCTGAGATTCGAACCTTCTCCACTCTCATGCACACTTAAATTATACCGACCTACTCGTGCGATCCTGCCATCGCTTCATATGACAAATGTAACGAATTTTGGCATTGGTTTCAATTATGCGGTTATGCGTTGTTCTCGATAATTCATTATTAAGAAAAAAACAGGTGTAGGTAGGTAAAATTTATCTATTGTTGACCACACATGCATCTGACCAACCAACATCGCTCTTTAGTAGTTACAATGTGTGCGTGTTCCTGTCTGCATTAAACATCGGATCACACACAGAAACAGGCGCAGACCTGCGTGCTACAGAGTAAGTATGCTGCGTGCAGGCAATATGAACATTCCGGTGGCATACAACTTATGACCGCTGACTGTAGATTGATTAGAGAGGTATCAATACAAAATACATCAATGTTATAATAATACTGTGAAATGCAACAAGTGTATTTACAAGTGTATTATTTGTTAGATATTTTTATCTATAGTTAAAATCACAAAATACACTTGACATGAAATGACGGACTGTGAACAAACAAAATGACCAGTGACGATCGAACTCCACGTGAGTAAAGAGGACAGTTATGCCAACTTATCGTCAAAAAGAATTTAGACAATTCCTTTAAATGAGCTTTTCAAATGATTCATTCCAGGTACTTTCTTGACCTGTAATACAGTCGGTGATAGCTGTTAGCTGACCCACTAAAAGTTAGACGAATTTTAACCTTATGCAATTAGCAGTAGATAAGTGCTATTTGATACGTACGGACTAGAACAACTTGTTCAAGGTGGGCAAATATTAAAGAATACAATTATGTCAATTTAATCTTTAACACATAACAATAAGGTAGGTAATATAGTGACTACTGTTTTGTGACATGACTGAGTTTTTAATTTCAACAATTATTATTAAGTCCATTTGGTCTAGTGGTTGATTCAGTGGATACAAGTATGTCTACATTACATGGTTGTGAGTTCAAAACTTTTACTTCTTGTAGTTTTATGTTTTCAATATTCATTTAGGTTTTTTAATTGAAAATAATATTTTTAGTAATAAGTAGATTTAAATTAATAATAATTATAAATACAAATTAATAACTACATAAAAAAAACAGTAATGATAAAGATTTTATTCAAAATAAATAAAAAATAATTACTTGTTATAGGTAAATATAAAGCTACAACTTATGAAAGAAGTTAGAATACTAAACTACTTATGCTATGCGCGAATCTTCTGTTTAAGTTGCTAACGCGACAACATTACTGTTCTTCGTTTTAATAGTGCCCATAAAATACCCATTTTTATTTTTTAAGTATGTAAGTAATCTGTTCCATGGTTTACAAAGTGTTCAATGTAGTGAATTAACATGTTATATGTTTAGAAATATACCTATAATATTTCTATTTTATAACAATAACATCACTACATTAACTTACTGTCATACATGTAAAATATTAGTTAAAACAGCACTAAATACTTTGATGTTTTACCTACTTTTTAGATTTTTTTAAAGTATTTTAAGTTTTAAATATGGTTATGATCGTTATAAGAACCTGCATCAATGTATGAAACACTTCCTTAAGAGTTTTGATAACAACAGATTATTTAATACACATTGACGTAAGTATTGTTGACTGCAGGCGGTGGTGCTGTCTTAATAGCAATGGGGGGCAAATACTTTTGTTGTTCATATTTTACAATCATTGACAATGACAGGTCAAGTTCCTGACTTGTAATATAATTAAGTTTATTTTTAGAGGTTTTTTTTGCATTCTGACCGAAACGTAAGATGTAAGCTAAGACTCTTATCATTTTATTGATATCAGAAAACTTTTCAAGAAAATCTAGACATAACGATGGATCACCAGAAGTAGTACAAAGCATTGCACTTAAGCATGCAGCGTTGACGCTAAGCTCTGGTAGATCCTGTGGCCAAATTAAATTTAATTGTGGCTTGTACTCACGTGAATTCAGAAACACTGGGCCTTTCCACCACAGATCATGATCAGCTAGCTGGTTTGGCATAACTCCTCGGCTTAGACAATCGGCGGGGTCGAGCTAACATATGACCATGTGTATTGTTGTGTAAGTTGTGAAATAACCTTAACACGATTCGCTATATAAGCCTTAAGGGGCTATTAAACGACTTTTACAGATTTTAAACTGACAATCACGTCAAAACGTGCAGTGTAAATGATTTGAAAAAAAATATATGTTAAACTAGAACATTCTCTTAATCATTTAGTAAGTTAATATTTTTAATTATATTCATATTAAATAGTTTAATTAACTCGTGAAGTTGTGTCTGACGCGGACAAAACATTGACAATCACACAAAATCTACCAGGTATAATTAAACGAAACTTACACCATCCTACAGGCAATTTTATTATCTATCTTTTAGTATACGCCTTTTTTTTAAAGTTAAAGAATACTACTTTTATTTAATTTTTTCGACTAAACTTTGAGAGTTTTGGACGCAGAACTGACGCAGAATGGACGCAGAACTGACTGACGAACGCAGTCTGCGTCCAAAACTCCCAAAATTTAGTCGAAAATATCAAATAAAAGTAGTATTCTTTAACTACTTTTATTTAATATTTTCGACAAAATTTTGAATGAATGGATCTAATTTAATGTTATAATTCATACCTAGTGTTTTTAAAGAACAATTATTTTTTTCTAGATCAGTCTCATCAAAATGTTGTTGGTCTTTTTGTATTTCTTTTAATAATTTTGGTGAATTTGAAACCCGTTTATGTAACTGAAAACTTCCTAAACTTAACAAACTGCATAGTTGTTCCTTTGCTTCTGATAATTAAACTAATGATTGTTCAGAAAAAAGAAAGTCATTGACATAAGTAGAATTATTTATGATAAAGGCAGCTACAGGGAATTCATCCTGGTATTGATCTGCCAACATTTTTAAACATCGAGTTGCCAAATAGGATGAACTCTTTAAGCCATAAGTACCTAACTGTGTTTAATTGAATGCATTTAACACTTTCGTTTGGAGAGCTTCTCCATAGAATATTTTGTAATGACCTGTGTTTTGGATGTACATTTATATTTTTAAACATATTTTTGATATCAGTAATAAAATAATATTCATCAATTCTGAATAACATTGAGACATCTACTAATTCTTTTTGTACTACAGGACCATTAAGTAATAAATCATTTAAAGCTGTTTTTGTATTGGTTTTCATGGAACCATCAAATACATGGCATTTTGTAGTCTTTTTATCTAGCCTAAGCACAGAATGATGTGGTAAAATGTGCACTGGATCAGAAGATAAGTTATATTGACTGATATCAACTAATGTTCCAAGGCCTTGTTTTTAATATTTATCAATGAACTCTTTGTATAATATAAAAAGATTAGAATCCTTTTTAATTCTAAGTTCCAAGTTATAAAATCTTTTAAATGCTATATTTAATGAATATCCTAAAGCTTGATTAATTGAATCTAATGGTAACTTCAGTGGCAAGACTACTTGGATTTTATTGTTTTTTGTATCTTCCTTAACATTGGTATAAAATATCTTTTCACTTCTCTTGCTCAAAAAGGCCGTCATTGTAGCATACTAGAGCGGGGATAAAATAGCATTTCATCTTCTAGGGGAAAAAGTTTGAAAGATACTGTGCTTCCAATTTAAGTTAATTAAAAGATTTTCCGTCAACATTTAACACCTATTTTTAATGACGGAAATGGATTCAGAAGCCGATTCTGAACCAACTACTTTCAGGAATTGCGTTAAATTTGTTACAGGTTGTATATGTCGAATCAGTCCGAATTTAGTCCGTTAGATTCAGTCATCATGTGGGCAGAAGTTGGGTTTTGTCGACAATTTAGCACAAACTCAATTTAAATAAACTCACATACAAAATACACATAGTTCACTTCACTTCAACAACGAATCGAAAGTACAGTTTCGGGACGTATTAGCTCGGATGCGATCAGACACTGGATTCTGAATGTCTTCCTCGCTGTGGGCTGAAAACATCACGACTCTGTAGAAGCGCACCAAAAATAGTGGTAGATCACGTGTTCTCGATAATGGCGGGCTTGCGATCCGTTTCACGTTCGTACTATTGACCGGATACGACATATATTTAAAAAATGTGAAACAAACAACGACCGCAGACGTAATAAGGGCGAAAATATATTATTATATTATCAAAAAAAAAACAAAATCAAAATGTTTTATTTTCATAAGCAATTTATGGTTAACAAAATTTGGTGATTGGAGACTCCTTTTAAGCAAATAATGCCTGTAGTAGGAGACTCCGCTCTTCCATACCTAAAGACATTTTTAACAAAATTACTTATTACATATTTTCATAATTGTATGTCTGAGTGTGAGTGTGTGTATGTGGGTGTGTGTGTGGGTGTGCGGTGGGGAGTGTGTAGTGCATGTTTGGGGTGTGTGTGTGTGTGTGGGTGCTATTTCACGTGTTGTAACAGTGCCTCAATATCTGTGTAACTTAAGTTTTTTATCCAAGTAATAATCTTTTTTTTACATTCATATAGTGGTTTATCATATATATATCTCTCTATTCACCTTATTATATAGTTGACAAAAACGTTCATTGTACTGTCTGTCGGCGAGTACTGTTTTGGTCTGTTGGAAGTGTGCAATCATGTAGTCTTTTTGAAATTATGCTTGAATCAAAAGGAAGCGTTTTGTGTTTTTTTAGAACCGTATGAACGATGTACAATTTTCTTACAGAAAGCAGTTCACTAACGTGATACAGACTTTCAGTAGGATATCGTAACTTTTTAAAGTACATTATTTTATAAGGGCTCGTTGGGCTCGTTCTAGGTTCATAAACTTTGTCTTAGCTGCACCGCCCCATAGAGGGAAACAAAAAACTAGAACAGATTGCGCAAGTGCAATGTAAATTTCATTAAGAATATTTCTTTGTGGGCCGGCTTTCTTATTTACATTTTTTGGAACGACATGTCTTAAAGTTTTAAATATCCAACCTAATTTCCTAACTCTCCCAGTAGCATGTTCAAGATGAGCGTACAGTCGAACAACGTAATTAGTTTACATATGTGCACACGCTGCCAGCTGATAGCCGTGTCGGTATGAAGAGTTACATACACAAACGTTAAATAAAACGAACGAGTTCTGCTTTTTATTAGTGTGCGTATGTCGCGCCACTAAGCAGTAATATAATAATCAATGTATGGATCATTAATCTGTGTAACTGAATAAGTTGTAAAATTTCGCACATAATCATTGTAACAGGTTTGGCGCAATGGCTAACGTATCTGGTTAGTAAATAAGAAGTCTTAAGATCAAATCTTGGTTGCAATGCATTTTTTTTTGTTTTGTTATCATAATTTTCGTAAAACTTTAATTACCTATTTGAATTGCTAACAATTCAATTCCGTTCATAGATGAGTAATTTATAACGTTTGAGATATGCGCACGGAACTCTCAGCCAATTTATTTTGACCGTTTAGGATATAACTACCCACAATTTTTATATATATTTTTAAACTTTCACCTTAATTTAGAAAAAAAATAGCATTCTTAGTTGTCAGTCTACGCATATAACTTGCAATCCTAAGTATATAGATGAACACTCATATTTCTGTGCGTTCTTTGTTTGTGATCCAATTGTGCTTGAACTTCATCCAACCATGCAACAAGACGCAATTCATTGTTTTGCATGAGCAAAACGTTTTCATTAGTGAAATTGCAAGGTGATTATTAATATCGGTGAGTAACAACGCGTGACAATGTTTTCATTACGTTAGTAATATTCCAACTCAAATTCTTAACTTATCTCACCTTTCAATATTGACCTATGACTAAATTAATGTAAAATAATACTTAAATATATCTGAATTCGATTCTGATAAAATTTACTTAGGCCAGGCTATTTTTGTCTAACAAAAAACTTTTAGTCGGAATACAGAAAAACTTTTAAATTATGTAAATAAAATAGTCATGAAACACGTTTATTATTAATATCTAATGCCCATAATATCTAATAAATAAATAACGGTATCAATTTTTATTACATTATGAGGCAATCTAAGATAGTCAGTTAATTTATCTATGATTTTAATTATCCACCAATCCACCATTGTTTATTTGCATTATTTTAAATATTAATTTGGTTTTTATTCTAGGAAAACCGTGCAGTTACGTGTCCATCGGTGTGCGTTCTCGAAAAGTAGACCATTATCGACGTGGGCCAAAACCGAAGGCGAATTCTTCGGCTCGTTACCACGACATCGTGGCAAGGCCGTTTACGGGATTAATCCATTTCTATCCACCCGCATAACTGCATCAGCACATAATGATATGTGTGCTTACAAACCTGTGCAATATCACCTGCGTGAAGCTGGTTTAAGTTGCAGTAAGCCAGCACGGAAGATTTTTCTGTCCAACGATCACCAACAAAAACAAGTTCTACTCGCTAGGTCATATTATTATATTCATTTTAATTGAAAGAATAAATTGGTTATTTTAGTGATGAGAAATGTTTAAAGTCGTTTATAGATGGAATACTGTAAACGAAGGTTTGCCGAATTACTATTAATATACTTAGGTTTAAAAGCTACTTTTTACATGTTGCCGTGATTCTCTTATAAACACCTAAGTTATTATTTATAGTCCGTAGTTGACAGTTATTTGCAGTATATATTTTGAAGTGTAAGTGATGTTATTGTTATTCAGTTAGAAGTTCAATTAATTTCTTACTATCTAACATGTTGATTCACTTCACTTTCAATTCCACTTTGTTTAAATTTGTATACTTTGAAAAACAATTACGCCCATTCTTATTCAATAAAAAAAATCTTTGTCTTGACTTTTAAACTCATAAAGAAGTTGCTAATAGTGTTCTAATCATAAAAAAAAGTTTGGTATCAATAGCGTTATAATAATATTTTTACAATAGTTTGCGTTATATAAATAATTGTATTGGCTACACGTAGTTTTTTATTTGCTCATATATAACCCATGCCAAATTGAACCCTAAGCCAACTCTAGTAAGAAACATAATAGTCGAAACGAGCTGGCTCATTCACTAATGATCCAATAGCGATAAGGGACAATAGGATTCTGCATTCCATCTTTTATTAGTGATCAATGATTCCAACGCCTAGTTTATTTAATAAAATATTTTGATTTATTTTATTGGTTTTATTTAATTACCTTTTTAATTTTTTATTTAAGTAATTTTATTTGACACAAAATATTAATGTTTTATAGAACACAGGAAAAATAAAAACCTAAAACTGCCACCTGCCGGGGTTTGATCTTGCGACACGAGGCTTATCTATGCCAAGTGCTTCCACCAACCTGACTATCTGGTCCTTATTTATAAGGTTGAAATATTGGACTTCATTCAATTAAAATTAGTATACGTGGGTATATCATACGCACACAAACAGTTTAACTTCATAACCGACCAACTGACTAGTTCATTTACACACACAGTGACAATATCCCGTATGTGTGGCCTGTAAATCAATTACGTTGGCCGAGTGTACCATGATAAGTTTTGATCAATTATGACACCTAAATATTTTGTTTGTGAGATTTTATTAATTGAAGGGCAACTACAGTTATTGATTGAGTTTTTATTACATGAGTGTATTTTAATGCTAAATACTTCATTTGGTTGTGTTCGGTTATAGATAGTGAAACAAATGAAGTTTGTTTTTGTTGTATTAATTGTGAGCAGGTTGTCATTCAGCCAGTTCGCTATTTTAGCCATCCCTATCTCAGCTTTGAACTTAACATTCTCCCAGCTGTTTCCGCTAAAGACAACAGCTGTATCATCGGCATATGAAAAAATTTTTGCGTTACTGACTTTTAAATTGCAGAGATCATTGATGTACAATAAGAATAATGTAGGCCCTAGGACACTTCCTTGCGGAACGCCGAATGATACTTCCGCGTCATGACTTATATATGGGCCTATTTTAACCCTTTGTGTTCTGCCTGACAGGTATTCCTTAAAAAAATTTAGGGGGTTTTCTCTAATTCCAGCTCTTTCCAGCTTGGCCACAAGGCCACAAAATATTGTAGCTACATATGTGACGGGCTATATACTTATTTCGTAGTTGGTCTCATATAAATTTTATGAAAATATTCCTCATGCAAGGCTGAAAAATTAAAGGATGACTCAATTTGCTTGGTGTTACTGTCACTTTATTAAAAGCGAAAAAAAAAACATTTTTACAAAAAAGACAACAAACTTCAAAAATTAAAAAGTACGCACGTGTTTTAGATAAAGTCGATTTATTGAAAGCCTAACATTTTCAGTGAAGCACACGAAATTCTGTTTGCAATACCTACAACATTTAAGACGAATTATTTGTTCGATGTTTTTAACTAAAGTAAAAATCGCAAAACTCTGTTGACTTGAACTGACAAAATGGCGCTCTGTGATCTTAGAGGTCAATCTAACGGTTAACCGTGAGCTTGTAGGCATATACATAGAGACAACCAACACTTAGCGATCATGGAGCTCTCTTTGAATAGGTAGTGATTAACCGCACATCAGTGCTACATTGAACCAACAACACACTGAAACATCCCAAACGGTTTTTACTTTATTTTACTTTATTTTATTTTTTTTTATTTTGTTATTTTTATTTCTTTTTTTTTATTTTATGATTTATTATTATTATTTTTTATTTTCCTATGTTTTCTTTTCTTTTCTTTGATGGTGGAAAAAGATGGACCTCGGTCTGCGGAGAAGCACTGCATAGACACTGAAAATTGACGTAATTTGAGAAGGCTATTGTTTTTGCTGCAGGTCGATTGACCTGACCGGTTACATAGACACACGTCATCAAATAGTACCGATCGTTGCACTGGGATACGAAGATAGTCATTAGCCTTCGTTGTCGCCGAGAGATATACAGTGTCGCATTTAAATAAAATAATTACCTAGTTGCTAAATTCACTACACCTACTTACCATTATAGCAACAGGTAGATAGGAGCTATAAGCTGTATCCTTACCTAATTATTACTTGAGGAAGGAACAGTCCCTCGCGAGATACAATGTTAGCTGTAGTATTGTTGTGTGTTTTAATCGCGCTGTGGTATTGGAAGAAACTACGTCGACCCCACTCACCACCGATATTTCCTGGCGCATGGCCGATCATAGGACATGCGCACAAGCTGGTTGTGAACGGCCAAGGTATGTATTAGTGACAAAATGTTTTTAATTTTTTGGAAATATCACTATAACGGGTGTAAAAGACACTTAACTAATCGGAAAGTCAAAATTTTCTTCCAATCATAGCGATCATTTTTTTTGTACTGAACCATACCTGGGAACTTTCTATTTACGGACATATTGGAGAGCTAATTTCATTGTTTTATAACTGCACTTTAAACATACCAACGACCCCTGTACTATTGTATGCACTCATAAACGACACAACGACATATGACGACACGGTTGGCGCAGTGGCTGAGCGATCAACTGCTGCGCAGCGTGTTACGGGTTCGATTCCCGCCCAGGATAAACATTTGTGTGATGAGCACTTGTGTTTGCCTTGTGTCTGGGTGTTGTTTATCTATATATGTATGTATTTACAAAAAAAAATGTATTTGTGTATGTATATCAGCAGTCTGACACCCATAGTACAGGGTCTCCCTAGTTTGGGGTCAGATGGCCGTGTGTGAAAATGTCCCCACATATTATTATTATTATTATTATAAACACAATGTTTTGCATGTGTGTTAATTTGCGCACTACCACATACAGAGATCATTTCTACCGAAAATAAAAGTATTATCTGAGCAATATTTTTTACTAAATGTGAAGTGGTTTGAGTTAATCGAAATCTTTTTTGGGACAAGCCCACCACACTATTCCCAATCCACCGCAAATCGTGAAAGCCAGGATCAACAATGAATTGATGAGTCCCGGAGAAACGTTACAAGTCTTGGATTCCGCAAAGAAATCAATGTAGTTCCTCCTTCTAACCTAAACCGAATTACTAGTACATATTTAAAAAAGTTTTTTTAAATATGTACTAGTAATTCTGTTGATTTAATTTTACTAGTTATTTAATTTATTAATTTATTCACATTTCGTGCACAAATGTGCAAAGACGAGCTTAATGCCTTAGGCAGGCATTCATTATATTTTATTTTATTAAAAATTATTCACATTTGGGAACTGGATAGACCCAATATTATCAAAAATGTGTACGGAGTCAAAGGAGATGTTTTTTTATTCAATATAATTGTGGCCCAACAGTGTACCTTAAGAACAAAGGTATGAAAAACAGGAACAAATAGCAGATTTAGAAAAAAAAAATAGTAGATTTATTTGTGCATTTGTACCACCTGAAATTATCGATCAAAGATGCTAAAACTTGCAACCCAAGCATTTCAATCTAGCAATCTCGTGATTCACTTCTCCGATAATGCGTTTCGTTACTTTATTTTTTAAATAAAAATATACTGTTTAGAATTTTGTTTATGTGTGACGGATAAGTTTTTTCTCTAGCACACATTTTTACGAAACATTATGGGCACAAGAATTTAAAAAATACGTCTAGTTCACACTTCAGATTATTTTGCTTTTGGTTAGCCACTGACCAAAAGACAGTGCTCCAGGGCCGATATTTTTTTTCTGTTGTTGTTGATAGCATTATTGTCAATATTAGATCCCCTAGTCAGACGACCGAACATCGATGTATTATTGACAGATGGAATAGTTTGACAGCCGTCCACGCTATCGTGATCGTTTCTTTGAACGGAGTTACGTTGCAAAGTAGTGTTTTTTCATATTCTTTTATTTCATAATCTATGGACCTTTTTTGGATTTTAAATACTGCTAAAAATACTATTTACTGGAAGGAATTTTAATAGTAATTTGTACCTCGGTACATGTTTAAGCCGGAAAAAAAATCACCTCCTTTGTACTTTTTATATAATATAGTCCAGCCGAGTACCTATAGTCTGTTTAGTTGTGGTTTTTCTATTTTGTTATGGTTCGATGTTAATTTTTTAATTAATAAGTGCACTTAAGGTAATTTTAAATTTACTATTTGTTTAAATTGATCTTATCTATCACTCTAATTTGTAATAACGCAGAAACTTTAAAATACCACCGTGTTTAATCAAAATTAAAAATTTTCTCGGCATACACGAGAAACTTGAGAAATCCTGGTCGAAAATTCTCGTGCCTCGAGAAATAAAAATAGTTGAGAAACCAAAAACCCTAACGATTAGCCATTTGTGCACTCGTCGTTCAGTTTCTAGATCATTACTGTCATATTTTCAGACATGTGGAAACTGGAGAAACAGATGTACGAGTATAGTCTGCAGAATGAAAATATATGTGAACTTATCGTCGGTCCTCGTTCTATGTATGGTAAGTTTATTTTTCCTTGTTTGTCTACCTATCTGTCCCATAGATGTATCATTGTGTCCCTTGGACAGCTAAAGTAACTCTTAATAGTCTAATTAAATTAATTCTTGAATTTTAAATAACTGTTTTTTTCTTTCATTTCAACTATTATTGGCTCTGTACTATTTTCTGAGAAGGACATAACAAATGCCTGCATGATATGTGGCAATATTAACATTTTTTTAAATAGAAATTAAAACAAAAATGTTAAATATTAACATACCTACTTTGAAGTTATTACAAAAAAACGTCAGTGTCACTATAGAAACTTATAGGCTACATACGAAAGAATAAAATTAATATTTTTCTTCCTGCTCTGACATAATAATTCCGCGGTAAGATTAAACGAACACCAATTATAATGTCGATGCTTATAACATACATTTTTCTATGTTATAAGTATCGAAATTATAATTGGTGTTCGTTTATTAGTAAAGCGGGTTTTTATCGTAACAGAAATATGGCAGTTTTTTTGTTTTAAATAAATGTTACCTACTAATTTATCTTTTATCGCGAGTGCAATAAGAAACATAATAAACTCATATGCACAAACAGCCAAATCCGGATAACTAACAGTAACCTACACAAATATTGTTCCGTTCGGGAATTAATAATAATAATTTATTTATTGTAAAAAAGATTGTACACAACCAATTAACTTAAAAACTAGTGATTAAAATTGAATACAAAACAAAATAGGAGCATCTGCAGCCGAACTAGGTGAAACCTGTATCTCGGCATGCAGCGCCAATCCTCTCAGTTTTTTGTTGGTGTCGTAATTTAAGCTAACGAGTACAACAAATTAAACACGCAGCGCTACAAACAGCCGTCAACCGTGTTGTCGGAACGAGTGCTATCAGATGTTAACTTTTCACGACAAAATGGTTGAAGTGACCATTAACTACCACAGTCCTACCTACCTACCTACACTACCCTACCTACCTACCCTGCCTACCTACACTACCCTACCGACCTACCCTGCCTACCTACCCTGCTTACCTACCCTGCCTACCTACCCTGCCTACCTACCCTGCCTACCTTCCCTGCCTACCTACCCTGCCTACCTACCCTGCCTACCTACCCTGCCTACCTTCCCTGCCTACCTACCCTGCCTACCTACCCTGCCTACCTACCCTGCCTATCTACCCTGCCTACCTTCCCTGCCTACCTACCCTGCCTACCTACCCTGCCTACCTACCCTACCTACCTACCCTACCTACCTACCCACCCTACCTACCTACCCTACCTACCTACCCTGCCTACCTACCCTACCTACCTACCCTACCTACCTACCCTACCTACCTACCTACCCTACCTACCTACCCTACCTACCTACCTACCCTATCTACCTACCCTACCTACCTACCTACCTACCCTACCTACCTACCCTACCTTCCTACCCTACCTACCTACCCTACCTACCTACCCTACCTACCTACCTACCTACCCTACCTACCTACCCTACCTGCCTACCCTACCTACCTACCCTACCTACCTACCCTACCTACCTACCCTACCTACCTACCCTACCTACCTACCCTACCTACCTACCCTACCTACCTACCCTACCTACCTACCCTGCCTACCTACCCTGCCTATCTACCCTGCCTACCTTCCCTGCCTACCTACCCTGCCTACCTTCCCTGCCTACCTACCCTGCCTACCTACCCTGCCTACCTTCCCTGCCTACCTACCCTGCCTACCTACCCTGCCTACCTACCCTGCCTACCTACCCTGCCTACCTACCCTGCCTACCTTCCCTGCCTACCTACCCTGCCTACCTACCCTGCCTACCTACCCTGCCTACCTACCCTGCCTACCTTCCCTGCCTACCTACCCTGCCTACCTACCCTGCCTACCTACCCTACCTACCTACCCTGCCTACCTACCCTGCCTACCTACCCTGCCTACCTACCCTGCCTACCTACCCTGCCTACCTACCCTGCCTACCTACCCTGCCTACCTACCCTGCCTACCTACCCTGCCTACCTACCCTACCTACCTACCCTACCTACCTACCTACCCTACCTACCTACCCTACCTACCTACCCTACCTACCTACCTACCCTATCTACCTACCCTACCTACCTACCTACCTACCCTACCTACCTACCCTACCTACCTACCCTACCTACCTACCCTACCTACCTACCCTACCTACCTACCCTACCTACCTACCCTACCTACCTACCCTACCTACCTACCCTACCTACCTACCCTACCTACCTACCCTACCTACCTACCCTACCTACCTACCCTACCTACCTACCCTACCTACCTACCCTACCTACCTACCCTACCTACCTACCCTACCTACCTACCCTACCTACCTACCCTACCTACCTACCCTACCTACCTACCCTACCTACCTACCCTACCTACCTACCCTACCTACCTACCCTACCTACCTACCCTACCTACCTACCCTACCTACCTACCCTACCTACCTACCCTACCTACCTACCCTACCTACCTACCCTACCTACCTACCCTACCTACCTACCCTACCTACCTACCCTACCTACCTACCCTACCTACCTACCCTACCTACCTACCCTACCTACCTACCCACCCTACCTACCTACCCTACCTACCTACCCTACCTACCTACCCTACCTACCTACCCTACCTACCTACCCTACCTACCTACCCTACCTACCTACCCTACCTACCTACCCTACCTACCTACCCTACCTACCTACCCTACCTACCTACCCTACCTACCTACCCTACCTACCTACCCTACCTACCTACCCTACCTACCTACCCTACCTACCTACCCTACCTACCTACCCTACCTACCTACCCTACCTACCTACCCTACCTACCTACCCTACCTACCTACCCTACCTACCTACCCTACCTACCTACCCTACCTACCTACCCTACCTACCTACCCTACCTACCTACCCTACCTACCTACCCTACCTACCTACCCTACCTACCTACCCTACCTACCTACCCTACCTACCTACCCTACCTACCTACCCTACCTACCTACCCTACCTACCTACCCTACCTACCTACCCTACCTACCTACCCTACCTACCTACCCTACCTACCTACCCTACCTACCTACCCTACCTACCTACCCTACCTACCTACCCTACCTACCTACCCACCCTACCTACCTACCCTACCTACCTACCCTACCTACCTACCCTACCTACCTACCCTACCTACCTACCCTACCTACCTACCCTACCTACCTACCCTACCTACCTACCCTACCTACCTACCCTACCTACCTACCCTACCTACCTACCCTACCTACCTACCCTACCTACCTACCCTACCTACCTACCCTACCTACCTACCCTACCTACCTACCCTACCTACCTACCCTACCTACCTACCCTACCTACCTACCCTACCTACCTACCCTACCTACCTACCCTACCTACCTACCCTACCTACCTACCCTACCTACCTACCCTACCTACCTACCCTACCTACCTACCCTACCTACCTACCCTACCTACCTACCCTACCTACCTACCCTACCTACCTACCCTACCTACCTACCCTACCTACCTACCCTACCTACCTACCCTACCTACCTACCCTACCTACCTACCCTACCTACCTACCCTACCTACCTACCCTACCTACCTACCCTACCTACCTACCCTACCTACCTACCCTACCTACCTACCCTACCTACCTACCCTACCTACCTACCCTACCTACCTACCCTACCTACCTACCCTACCTACCTACCCTACCTACCTACCCTACCTACCTACCCTACCTACCTACCCTACCTACCTACCCACCCTACCTACCTACCCTACCTACCTACCCTACCTACCTACCCTACCTACCTACCCTACCTACCTACCCTACCTACCTACCCTACCTACCTACCCTACCTACCTACCCTACCTACCTACCCTACCTACCTACCCTACCTACCTACCCTACCTACCTACCCTACCTACCTACCCTACCTACCTACCCTACCTACCTACCCTACCTACCTACCCTACCTACCTACCCTACCTACCTACCCTACCTACCTACCCTACCTACCTACCCTACCTACCTACCCTACCTACCTACCCTACCTACCTACCCTACCTACCTACCCTACCTACCTACCCTACCTACCTACCCTACCTACCTACCCTACCTACCTACCCTACCTACCTACCCTACCTACCTACCCTACCTACCTACCCTACCTACCTACCCTACCTACCTACCCTACCTACCTACCCTACCTACCTACCCTACCTACCTACCCTACCTACCTACCCTACCTACCTACCCTACCTACCTACCCTACCTACCTACCCTACCTACCTACCCTACCTACCTACCCTACCTACCTACCCTACCTACCTACCCTACCTACCTACCCTACCTACCTACCCTACCTACCTACCCTACCTACCTACCCTACCTACCTACCCTACCTACCTACCCTACCTACCTACCCTACCTACCTACCCTACCTACCTACCCTACCTACCTACCCTACCTACCTACCCTACCTACCTACCCTACCTACCTACCCTACCTACCTACCCTACCTACCTACCCTACCTACCTACCCTACCTACCTACCCTACCTACCTACCCTACCTACCTACCCTACCTACCTACCCTACCTACCTACCCTACCTACCTACCCTACCTACCTACCCTACCTTCCTACCCTACCTACCTACCCTACCTACCTACCCTACCTACCTACCCTACCTACCTACCCTACCTACCTACCCTACCTACCTACCCTACCTACCTACCCTACCTACCTACCCTACCTACCTACCCTACCTACCTACCCTACCTACCTACCCTACCTACCTACCCTACCTACCTACCCTACCTACCTACCCTACCTACCTACCCTACCTACCTACCCTACCAACCTACAAAATATAATAATTAAACATTTTTTTCAGTATTGACAGACCCTGAGGACTGTCTCACGGTCGCAAATACATGTATGGAAAAACCATACATATACCATTTTACAGATGAGATACTTGCAAGTGGACTTGTTACTGCGCATGGTAAGTAGTTATTTGTCCTCACTAACGAACATACGTAACTTACAATGTACATACATTAGTGATACAGTCATGGTGATACAGTAGTTGAAAGCAAGCCACATTTTAAAATAATGTCAAGTAAACAGCGCGTGGTTCATGAGCATAATGTGTGAAAATTGATTGACTTTTTAAGGTTTTTTGAATATAACATTTAAAAAATCCTTTTAAGAATATAAAATTGCTAGCTTCATTATCTCAAACCCTTTTTTACACATACAGCTAAAATACAACAGTACATAGCGTATTGACCGTACAAGCGTCATACACCTACACCTGAATACATAACAAAATTCAGAGTTCGAAATTCCAGGAAATTGTGATTATGTATTTGAAATGTGATATTTCCATGAAAACCTTGAAAGATACTGGAATACACGGTTTTGTTAAATGTTTTCGTTGTTTTTATTTGCAAGTTACGTGAGATTTTTTTGTATTTGTTATTAAACGGTTTGTGAACGAAATAATGTAACAAAAAGAAAACATATTTTTTCTGAAAATAGTTTGTTTTTAAATAAATACATAGGGTGTCGACCATAATAGGGGATCGACACATTGTTTTATATAGATAAATTAACTTATATACTAAGTTCAACAGTATTTAGGACAGTTTAAAAATAGTAGTTGATTAGTATATGATGTAATCAACCACTGTGTGCTACATCAATTGATTCATATACATTACACATGTAATAACCAAATATCGTGCAGTGTTTTAATTCACTTCAGGTGACAGTAAGTTTCACCTATAAACATCGGTAGCACGGGTTTATAGTGACTTTTAATGCATGTCCAGGTAATCTAGACCAAGACCTAGCCTTGGACGCCACTAAAAACTAGATAATTTAACTGAAAAACCCGTCTTAACGAGTTTGTTGGAGATGCAGCCGTTAGTCGCAAACTACAAGTGAAAACTTGTACCATCTACTAGGCTTTCAGAGGGTTACACTACATAAATACGAAAAACATTATTCCGATAGTCAGAAATACGAATTTTAAAATACCATAAAATTCACTAACAATAGATTGGATCTGGCACTCGTATTTGAATATCGAAATTCGGAATAAAATATTTCGGAATATTTGGGTGTTCCCCTTTCAGAGGCGCTTCACGTCCTGAAAAGCCACAGGGTCGCCTGTAGTCCCCTCACCCCCCTCGCCTGTACCCTCAGTCCTTGAGCTTGCTTGATGCCAACCCCTGTTAGATGAAAATCAGCCGAATAGTTTTCGAGTTATTCGTATTGAAAAATAAATTTGGCAAATTTTTTAAATTTGGTAATTTTATTTTTAAACATGTTTATATAATCAAAATTTGTGTAATTAAACGGTTAATTGCTGTAAGTAAATGATTGCTTCTACCTAAGCAAACGCATAAATTCGTTTTGTAGTCATTGGCACGGTATATTTTTTATAGTAAATTCAATAATTAGCTTGTTTAACAACCAACATACCTACGGGCGATTAGCTTATAGTTTAGTCTTTTATTAATCTATTGAACTAAACTTCTTTAGAAAAAAATGTTTGCAGTAGGTAAATAGGTGTCTGCTAATTATTAATGTTCAGTTTGATTTAATCACAAAATTTATCTGTTTCCCGGAAATTAGTATCAACATGGAAACCACACCGAAAACTCTTAAATCCAGCTTTTAATCAGCAAACACTGCTTACATATTTGGAAGAATTCGTATTTCAAGCCAAGAGACTTGTTGCTCAGCTGTCTTCTGAAGTAGGAAAAGAGCCGTTTGATGTGCAGCCGTATTTTAATAACACTGTAATGGCAACTTCGTGTCGTAAGTATAATGATCATATTTTCTTTGGATAGCGAGATACAGCATATATTTTCAGCCGCCAAGCAAAGCTTTAGTTGTGTGTAATGGGGTGTGCCTGTAACAGGCGGGCAAATACCTGCCTGGATTAGCGTGCGGAATTGCACAAGTACTTCAGCGCCTATATTAGATGTAGACAATGAATATTCTAAAGGCCTCATGCCAAAACAAATGTGTGGGTATTTCCTTCGTCATTAATCATAACTGTGTTAAAGGAACATTGCTGAAACTTTTCAAGAGTTAGCTAGCCACCCGCACACAAATTGTTAGAATTGATAAATCACAATAGTACAGAGCTCCCCATCATCTGCGGAGTTCCCCACCCTCTTCTTAATATTTATTAATGATTTGTGTAATCTTAATATCCCAAATGGCAAAGTTATTGCATTTGCCGATGACACTGCCATTACATGTACAGCCGATAGTGTTGGTCAGAGCTTGAACATACAGCTCAATATGGTTTCAACACAGCTCTGAAATGGCTCATCTCATACACCCTTACAATAAACACTAACGAAACAAACTTTCTCACTTACTCAATCAGCCCAATCACACAACCGCACACTCCAATCGCAATAAAAGCATATCATTGTCAACGAATACTTCCTGTCACTGTTTATCTATAGCATCTATTGAACGTACAAAATACAATGGCGTAGTGCTGGAAAAACATATAAACTTTAAGACGCATTTATAAACCTGCCCATAAACTAATAAATATATAAATTTAAAAACCATGACCAGACCTCTGCTCCCGATCTTAGAGCTGACTACGCGCCTGTCCTGACCTCTAACCTCCTTATTCCAGCCCGTCGCCTCTCCCGTCGTCGTCTTACCATAAACTACCTTCTTGCCAAATTTTAAGATTGTAGCACAAAAAATGAAGGACTTTCATTGAAACTTGCGATAGCCATTAGACATCCTTAATCCGGCCCTGTCGCAAAACCCGTTCCTAGCAAACGTCTACTAACTATAAACTACCCCCGTGCTAAATTTGAAGTTTGCAGCACAAAAAATTAAGGACTTTCATACAAACTTGCGAGAGCCATTAAAATAAATAAATAAAAATAAAAACAAAAATAGCCTTTATTTACACTGACCTTTGCACTATTTGTAATATAATAAAACTATACTAACTATTCTATGCTTAAGGGCGCGTATTCGATTTAGCGCAACTCAAAATCTAAACGATTGTTAGAACGGCGTAGCAGCATTGACACACACTAGTACAACACAATGGTCTGTTTGTGTGCATCAGAAAAAAAAATATGCACGAAATAAGCACGAATCATTGAAATTGATCGGCAAACGACAGCGCGCGATATTTTACAGTGCTTTTTAAAATAATTGTCTAAAATAAATGAGCTCGTATGACGGAATGAAAAATATTCTGTATAATTAAGCATAACATTTACTTACATAAAATAAATATATCAGTTATGTTTCTATTCAAATACTGGTGAAAAAAAATTGTCAAAGTGTACCGATTTTCTACTTTTTCAACATTGTTTTTTAATACATAATAGTAATATTTTCGTAATTTTGGCTCTGTAGCTGTCTAAATATTTTGGCAAATTGTAATGGTTGTAATCGTCCTGAAAGTTAACTCTGACGTCTATTTTTGTAAAACGATATGAAAGAATTGTCTTCGCTACAAAAAAACCATAATTATAATTATACTTTTACTCTGTAGCTGCCTAAATCAAGACTTAATCTTTTCGAAAACTGTAATTGTCTGAAAGTGAAAGTGTTTAAATAATCTGCTCACATCATTACGATATTGCTCTGGGCAAAACGCAAAAACAAGAAGTTTTCGTCACGAATCGAATACACGCTCTTAACTATACTATACTATACTAACTATACTTATTTCTGTTTTTTCTGTAGGTATGTATATTATAACTTAACATTTAACATCAGTTACCAGATCAGGCTGGCTTGCGATATAGGCCTCCTCAAGTTCCGTCCACCTTTTCCTGTCCATTGCTGTCCTTCTCCAACCTTTGGGCAGATCGTCTTCCCATCTTTTTTTCTGCCTTCCTCTACGTCTTTTTCCGTCCCGCGGGTACCATTCTATTACTTTTTTGGTCCACTTTCCTGTTGTTGATCTCATCATGTGACCAGTCCATTTCCATTTCAAGGTTTGTGTTTTTACTTTAACATCCGCTACTTTGGTGATGCTCTTAATTGTGGTAGCTTTCCATTTGTCTTTCAACCTTAGTCCCAACATACTTCTTTCCATTCCTCTTTGGCATACCCCCAATTTGTGCTCAATTTTCTGTGTTAGTGGCCAGGTCTGGCAGCCGTAGGTAAGACATGGAAGTATACAAGTATTGTAGACGGTTTTCTTTTCCGAGTAAATAATACCTGGCAAAGATACTGGACCCGCAGGGAAATTATGAAAAATAAATCCATACCGGGTCCAGTATCTTTGCCAGGTATTATTTACTCGTCTTTCGATTATTAATTAGTTAGTTATCATATCCTCTCCAGGTGATTTACAAGCTTTCTGTGTTTGGATAGCTTTGCTTACTTCACTTTGCATAACGTATGGGATTGGTTCTGGGTTTGGGTCTTCTTCTAATGTTGTTTTGCATAAGTATTCGTTCATATTATCCGTATACAATTATTTGTAAAAATCTGTTCCCTTTTGTAGAATAATGTCGTCACTTGGTTATAGTTTGTATTTTGTTGTCTTTTCCTTTCTGCGTTGTCTTTGATATCCATGTTGAATGTTCTTTAAGTTGTTTTAAAGCTCTTTTGATTCTTCCGGTTTTGTTTATTTGTTCTCTAGTGATATTAAGTCAATTGGTTTTTCTATAGTTTCTGATGTCTTTTGAAATTTCTTTACTAATCTTAGCTATTTGTGTACGTTTTTCTTTTCTGTTTATTATCATTTCTTTCCTTTGGTTTATTTTTAACCTGGCTTCTTCACCGAGATTGTCACTTTTATCAAATCAAATCAAAATCAAATCAAAATATTTATTTGTTAGAATATGGTACACAATAGATGTTTCATTTAGATAGTTCCAGCATATCCTGCCATACATGGCGTGCAAATGTCAATCCGATACAATTTTTATTTTATGTCAATGTTGTACTAAATTATAAAATGTCCTAAAAATGTTCACTAAGTATGATTATTATCCTCTAAGTATTCCCTAACCGTGTAATATCTTTTTTGCATTAAGAGTTTCAATAGCATTTTTTTAAATAGTAGAAGTGGTAAATCTTGGAGCGTGTTTGGCAAATGATTATATACAATAATAGCCATGCAGTATATATTCTTCTTAAAAAGCTTCAATTTTATTGTTGGCAACCTCAGTTTATCTTTATGCCGTGTCCGGCTGTTTTCCCTGTACTCCTGTTTTTCAAATAAGCTATAATTTTTTTTTACAAAGATGCAGGTTTCAAATATGTACAGGCAAGGTAATGTTAGGATTTTTAATTCTTCGAACAGTGGCTTACAACTATCTAAAACATGGGCTCCACATATTGCCCGGACACATTTTTTTTGTGCTTTGAACACTCTGTCAACGTCCACAGAGTTACCCCAGATTATGATGCCGTATCGAAGTACGGATGCGACATAACCATGGTAAGCCATCATTGCCGTATCACGGTTAACTGTCTGTCTAATTCTTTTCAAAACATATATAAATCGATCTATTTTTACTAGGATTTTATTAATGTGTGGTTTCCAACTGCAGTTTTTGTCGACTGTTATACCTAAAAATACACAACTGTCTACACTAGTCAAATGAGAATCATTAAAGTGAATGTCTAAATTATTTATGTTCGCGTTAAATGTCTGAAATTGTGTAATGTTGGTTTTAGTCATATTTATTTTAAGGTTGTTTTTTTTCCACCCAGTCGATTGCGTTGTCCAGAGCTTGGACGATTTCCTTTTCTAATTGTTTGGTATCGTCACTCTTAACAATTAATGTAGTGTCATCAGCGAATAAAATACAATCTTTGCCTATTGCGTCAGGAAGGTCATTGATATAGATTAAGAAGAGAAGTGGGGATACGATACCTCCCTGTGGTGTACCGTTATTAGTTTCCCTGTATTCTGACCTGAAGATTTTTTGTTCATATTGACAAGTTCTAGTTATTTCCACGGATTGTAGCCTTTCGGTGAGATAACTTTTGATCCAGTCGTTAGCCTTCCCACAGATTCCATAGTGAGCAAGTTTTGAGAGCAGTGTTCTATGGCAGACAAAGTCGAAGGCTTTTGTCATGTCTAGAAATACACCACTTACTTTAGATTTCTCATTTAAACTTTCCGTTATTTGTTTCATTAGTGAAAAACTTGCTAGAGTCGTGGAACTACCCTTCCTGAAGCCGAATTGTTCTTTTTTTAAAACATCACAAGCTGTAAGAAAGTTCTCTATTTTAATACACATTACCTTCTCAAAGATTTTAGACAAGATTGGGATTAAGGTTATTGGGCGATAGTTGTTCATGTCAGATTTTACGCCTTTTTTGTACAGAGGTTTAACGATTGCCTTTTTAAGGCGTTTTGGGAATACTCCTTCTGTTAAAGAGAGATTATCTCTTGTTTTAAGTTTATTTATTTTTAATAGGGCTTCTTCTAAAATGTTGTATTTTTCTTGTACATTATTTTGTTTTTCAATCAAGTTTAATGATAATTTTAGTTCATTAAGATTTTGTTCTGATATATGTGTTATGGGCCGGAAATTATTTCTATGAAATTTTCTTCTTTGTATTTTTAATTCTTTGCACGCTATTGTTCCTCTTACCATTCTATGATCTGAATTATAATTTAGATTTGAGACCACGCTGACGTTGTTGAAAATCTTGGGCATATTGGTAATTATAAAATCTATCTCATTTCTATCTTTGCCATTTGGAGACATCCACGTCCATTTCCTGTCTTTTTTCTTGAGAAAAAAGGTGTTCACTTGAGAGTTCAAGTCCTGTTCGAAACAAAAATTTATCATACGTTGCCCATTGTCGGTTCTCTTTCCCTGGCCATTTTTACATATGATGAACTCTCCTTTATATGATTTGGCTCTTATTTGACCATTAAAGTCCCCCATCAATATGATGTTCTTATTTAGTTTCTGCATTGTCTTTGTGAGACTATTATAAAATATATCCTTTTCCTTTTCCGTTGCTTGATCTGTTGGGGCATATATTTGCAGTATTGAGAATGGGTTTCTGAAGCCAGGTAGATTAATATTTAGGATTCCTATCCTATCCGATATACCATCAAATTCTTCTTATTCTTCATCAAGATCTTTTTTATCTACATATAAATCCTATTCCATGTTTTCCTTGAGTTTCTCCTTTGTAGTAGAATATAAAATTGAAATTTGAATTCTTTTATTTCTTCTCCAGATCTTCTAACTTCACAGAGTCCAAGTATGTAACATCTAATATATTTCAATGCTTCTTCAAGTTCGATAACTCTTTCCTCAGTTCTTAATGTTCTTACGTTAATAGTTGCTATTTGTATTTTGTTTATATTGTTTTTATTATTTTGGGTAGGTGTAGGGGTTTTTGAGGGTAGTGGTCTGTCAACTCCACGGAGACCAGCCGAGTTGGGGTTGTTCCGCTTCCGGTAACTGATATTCAATTGCTAGTTAGTTTTGTTTATTGATGGTTAGGAAGAATTTGAATTTGATCCAGCTCGCATCAAGTTATAAGCATTTGTTCGATGTGGCTTGCTGCTTGTATATATTAATTTGTTTTTTAGGCTTTGTTTTTATCCCAGGAGATGTAGATTCTTCTCTTTTCCTTTTTTCTGTGTTGGTTGCGTTACCTTCCTTCACTATCAACTTGTCGTATTTTATATATGCAAATTTTCCTTTTGCTCTTTCTTCCTTTTGTTGTTCCTGTAGTAATTTGCGTTTTTCTAATACAGTTTTTGAATAGTCTTCTACTATGTAAACGTCTTCTAGCTTCTTTTTGCTTTTTAAAATTTCTACTTTTTTCCAATAGTTTGTAAACGAGATCAATAGAGGTCTAGATTTCTCTTTATTTTTGTTTCCAATTCTGTAAATGTTCTGAATATCGCTATCATTCACTAAAATGTCAAGATTATTTTTCATTGTTTCTTTTACTGTTTTAAATAGGTCTAATGAACTTGTCTCAGTCTCTTCTAGTCTAAAGAGTAGTACATTATTTTTCTTCTTTTCATTTTCCAGCTTATTTACTTTATTCTCTAACACTTCTATTTTTTTTTTCAAGTTTTTATTCTCTTCAATTATTGGCTGTAATTTTTCTTCCATCTTTTGTAGTAGATTATTTGTAATTGTTGTAGTTTGTATATCCATTTCAGTTTTAGTTTTGTCAAAAAATATTGGATATTGTTGTTCCATTTTCTTATTTGTAATAAAGAAAAATAAAAAAGTTTAGTGAAACTGCTTGTAATGGAACGTTGATTTGCGTGTGGTTTCTGAACGCACTTTCAAGTTGTCTGGGTGGTAGTACTGTTTACTTCACTTTACTTGTTCACTATTGTTTTGACAGTTAACCTCAAAATTGTGATGCACTTAAACTGATAGTTAGGTTATTTTTTCAGTTTTCAATGTCGATTTGTGAATACGATATCGTTGCACAGCACTTTTAAGTTCACAGTTTTCGCCTTTTTACGTGGTTGTACGGTAATTATCGGTTTAGTTGGCACTATTTTTACGGAGCGATTTGCGACGACGTTTACTGATAGGTGACCGGAACCGGACTTCGCCTACTAACTATAAACTACCCCCGTGCTAAATTTGAAGTTTGCAGCACAAAAAATGAACGACTTTCATACAAACTTGCGAGAGCCATTAGACATCCTTAAATCGGCCCTGTCGCAAAATCCGTTCTTAGCTGACTTTTACTAAATATAAACTACATCTCTGACAAATTTCAAGTTTGTAGCACAAAAAAATTAAGGCCTTTCATACAAACTTGCGTGAGCTATTAGAACTCCTTTTTCTGGCGCTGTCGCAAAATTCATTCTTAGCGGATGTCTACTATCTATAAACTACCTCCTTGCTAAATTTCAAGTTTGTAGCACAAAAAATGTAGGACTTTCATACAAACTTGCGAGAGCCAATTACTGTCCTTAATGGTCAATCAAAATAATCCGGCCCTGCCGGAAAATTCGTTCTTAGCAGACGTATACTAACTATGCTCTACCTCCTTGACAAAGGAGACGGGGATTTATGGGCCAAAATGTAATAAAATGAGGTATGGTTTACAAAAAGGGTTATATTTTTCTATTCCAAAATCTGAAAAATCAGCCTTATCTACAATCAGGGAAACGAGAAATCCAAAAATTAAGTTAATGTGACGAATGAAATAAAATATCGATTAAATTATAATCGATTAACGTGACAGAGTTCATATTATATAAAAAAATGCTTTTACCAGCTGTATAATTCAATCACAATAATTAGAAAATCTATTAGAATTAACGTACCTATTATTATAGTTTAAATAAATTAATATACTAAAATACTAAAATATTATTGCTACTGCACCGTAGGCAAACGGACTGCAGGCTGCTGCGCCCATGTAATGTCAAAAGATAGGATAGGCTAGGCAAGATAATATAGCACCACCTGCACAATTGCTAGATGACATTCTAATTATAATAGAAGATGAATAGAAAACTATTTTTATTTTAAAACGTCATCTCCTAACCTATAGTTTTTTAAATCTGTGTTTCCTAACGTCCTCCCACTCTAGAAATATAATTAACATTCTATATAAATAACAAAATGACAACCGCTCTTCAAAAATCAGCTGATAAGTACAGATTGATACATAACCTCACTTTTACAAAATTCCTTTTAACTCAGATCTCAGATTGCGAAAATCCGCAAAATTTTCAGTGATGGTTTGATAATATAGCGGCTATCAATTGATACCAATTTCATTTTTTTAACATCCAGGCCCAAGATTGTATGAAAGCGTATCCGTCTCCTTTCATCTTTATACATCAAGCGGTTTTCGATATTTCGTGATGAGTGAGTGAATGACCTTTCGCCTATATAAATATTCACATCGCTGTCAATGTGGTGCTGTCGACTGCCTCGAACATCATGGCCTATCCTGCAGTAGGAGCGCAGGCCGAATGGCACGGCATGCTCACAGCATCAATGACATCCTCCGTCGTGCTCTTGCCACCGCTGGGGTGCCTGCTATTTTAGAACCCAATGGCTTGGCACGCGACGATGGGAAGAGACCAGATGGGATGACCATAATGCCTTGGAAGTTGGGTAGGCCTTTGGTGTGGGACGCAACATGTGTCGACACCCTTGCGCCATCTCAACTTCCTAGCACAACATGTTGCGACTGTTGCAGGTGCCGAAAACCTCAAACGGCGCAAATATAATAGCCTTCTTGGAAGCTATATATTTGAGCCGTTTGCGGTGGAAATTCTAGAGCCATGAGTCCATATCCGAGTGTCCATATTGTTTTTCGTGACATCGCCAAGCGGCTGGTTGACTCTTTACGTGACCTGAAGGCTGGTCTATTCTTGGGTCAAAGAAACAGCATTGCCATACAACGTGGCAATGCTGCCAGCCTGTTGGGCACGTGTTCCGTCGACAGCGATGTGGACGAGTTTTTTGATGCCCTTTGAGCTCCCCTGTCTTTTTCTTGGAATTGTACATAATATTATTAGATTTTTAAGATTTGTATATAATTAAAATTATAATTTAATATTTGTTATGATTGAAACAAAAACTCAGGGTATATATATATAAGCGAAAGGTCATTATATCTAGATAAATTAAGGCTGCTCTCTCGAAAAAGCTTGAAAGAAGCATGCATATGAAGCAACTTTTCGTCGGCATTTACAGAGAAATTACATCTGAAAAAATAGTTAGTAATCTACATGATATGATACGTAATTTGGTTTAGCCACAATTTTTCTATCGGTATCATATAATAAGAAAAAAAAATGTCAAATCACCTCCAAATCATTGAGACGAAACCATTTTACTCCTTAATTTCTTATCAAAAGAGTATAAAAAAAATTCTACTGCTTTGCAATACAAAGGAAAATGATTTGGTTTTGTTACTTTTAACGAATATGTGTTATTTTTATTTCAATAAATTAAAAATGCGTCCGATTAAAGACTTCGTCTACGTCACCCCCGGACTCGTCCACAAATTCAGTACGGGCCAAATGCTCAAGGCAAATGCTCAAGGCATGTATATAACTTAAGATAGATTAGATTAGATAATCTAACTATCTTATTTATTCTAATCTACAATGTAAGACTTGATGCTTGTGCTTATTTTTCAGGGACAATATTAGGACTCAAAACATATGAAGATAGCGTAAATGTGACAAGCTATGCTCACGCAACTGCAGGTTTATGTGAAATATGGCTTGCTAGGTTCCAGAGGATCTGGTTACATTTGCCATTCATGTTCAAATGGAGCTCTTTAAAAAAGAAGGAAAATATCTTCATGAAAGTATCAAAAGACATTACAAATCAGGTAATAATTATTTTCTAATCAACGTATTAATTGTGACAAAAGAGTCAACATACGTGGTACACTTCACATAGCCTTTATCAACGCAAAATGACTATTTAACTTAATATTTAGAGTAAAACTTATTGCTTTGAAGTGACTTTTATTTTTGGTGTAAAAATCACAGTTTAAGCGTGCTTTACACGCACGCTTAACGTTGTAATTTCGAGTTATTGCAAGAGTGCAGCGGTCGTAGGAATATTTTAATTGATTTATGTCAATGTGACCAGGTATAAAAAATTACAACCTGAATAAATTAACCTGAACTAGTTCCTTTTTACTTTGAGAATATTTATCAAAAAGTGAAATAACAAGTATTTGGAAAAAATAATGTAAACATTTATACTTTTTCAGGTGATCACTAATCGTAAAGCTGAATTAAGATCTAATGACAGTTCTGACAAAACTAAAGAGACTGAAACAGGTAAAAATACCACCCGATGCATTTGACATTATTTGTACAGATTTAGAAATTCTTAAATTTCAGGCTCCTAGAATCTGCTAAATCATATTAATGCGGTATCCGTCATCTTCGTGTAAAATCTAGTTATTTTTTCTTTCATATTCACAGTGATTCTTGAACGAACAGACAAAGAATCAACTAAAGCAAAAGGTTTATTGTTTATTCCCCCAACTTAATATTTTTAAACATCTGTAAAAAACTCATTTTTCCGTCTCACATCTTGACTAGTCACCCACCCGTTACTTTTCAATGTTCTTTCTAAATAAGATAAGATGAGATAATTATTTGCTAAAACACGCGTATACATACAGGTTATTCCTATATGTATGCGAGTGTTTGCATGCAAGATGACAGAAAAAAATATTGAATACAGTTATGTTTGTCACATGTTGCGACGTGCAAATAGTTAAATAACATTGCTAAATAAAATCCTTCTCTTTTTCTTTCTTTGTTTGTTCCTTAAATTCTTTTTTTAACCGACTTCAAAAAGGAGGATGTTATCAATTCGAATGTTTATATATATATATATATATATTTTATGTTTGTTCGGGCATAACTCTGTCATATATAGACGGATTTGCAAAATTCTTTTTTTGTTCGAAAGGGGTTTATTCCGAAATGGTCCCATATAAATTTTACCAAAATTGACACTGCCCTGTTTGAGAAAATCAACAAATTCCCCAATAAATTACTTAGACGTCGTTTTAGTTTCTTCAATCTTTGGAGAACTTACAATCTCTTTTAAGTGTGTCGCCGTTTCTTAATGGATTTGTTTGTTAGGTAACACTAAAAAGCAAAAAAAAAAGTAAAAAAAAAAAAAAAAAGAAAACCGCCTTCATAAACTAAAAAGTGATAAATAACTTTAGCACAGAACACACATTACGTTACTTTCGGAAGTCGGTGGCAATACAAAACAACAAACACAAAGCCACCGCCACCGACTTCCGAAACTAAAGTAATGTGTGTTCTGTGCTAAAGTTATTTATCACTTTTTAGTTTATGAAGTCGGTTTTCTTTTTTTTTTGAAAAAACTTTTTTTATTATCAAAATTTTATTCGTGCATCACTGACTTAAACTAATTAATGTTAACTGTGATTCTATTTCAGAACAGTTTAGACCATTAGTTGATTACATGCTTAATCTAGCTGACAAAAAAAATGCTTTCACTAATGACGAGATCAGGGAACACTTGGATACTATAATAGGAGCTTCATACGAGACTACAGCTACAACACTGACCTACACTATGATATTGATGGGTTCGCATCAAGATGTGCAAGAACGAGTTTATAAAGAGTAAACACTACACTGAACGTCTCTTTCCGTTCTATACGAACGGAAAGAGACGTTCCGTGTGATACCAGTGAACTGGATGATGAACTGTTTCACAATATCTATGAAGCTATTGTTTGTGATTCTATTTTATATATAACTGTATTTTGAAATCGTGTGAACAGGTTACAAGAAGTATTCGGAAATCAGGAAAGAGATTTAAACAAACACGATCTACCAAAACTTGTGTATTTGGAAGCGGTTCTTAAAGAAGTTTTGAGATTGTACCCTTCAGCTCCAAGGATCGGAAGATATTCTTCCACAGAAGTTAAGTTGAGTATGTATTTTCTTTATAGCACGGGTAACACACAGTAAGCACTTGTTTATCTAAGAATTGAAAGAACTATTATTAAGGACATCTTTAAACGTTCATATTTATACCTCTTCGGGGATATCAATATGTATTTAAGGGGGTACCGAGCAAAATCATTCAAAACAGTCGTCACTGTTAAAGTGATATAATCAATACTTTTACCATAATTGCCATAAAAAATATGTAATGAATACCACAGTGAATGTGTTAACCGATTATCGTTGGCAAAAAATAAGAATACTGTTTAATTTAATAAACAAAAATACGTAAAGTTGTACAAAAATCTTTAAAAAAATCTCGTATTTAGTTGAGTTTTGTTAGTAAACTGTATTTTTTTTTCACAAACTTGAATTCATATTAATCTTTAACATTCATACTACAATTTGCAGTTTTTACATTTTCGAAATGTCGCTTAGTTATTTTATTATTAATTTTTGTTTTAATTGACGCGCTGTTTTGAATCATACATACATACGTTGCGTATGATTCAAAACAGCGCGAAAAATTAATAATAAAATAACTAAGCGACATTTCGAAAATGTAAAAACTACAAATTGTAGTATGAATGTTAAAGATTAATATGAATTCAAGTTTGTGAAAAAAAAATACAGTTTACTAACAAAACTCATCTGCACATCATATCCTATGGGAGTGTAATCTTTGGCAGAATGAACGCAATATTATGTTAGACAGTGTACAGGCTACATCCGGAGTTGTTTACTATGCGGACCTTGTAGAAACTAGAGCAAATTTCCGTGCGTTCAAGCGTTTTTGCCATACCTATTATTGGAATCAAATATAACAGCTCACTTTTTAGGACCCATTAAGTAATGTTAATTGTAATCCGTGGTGCTGTAACTGGGTCTCCCCCAGTTGTAAACGTCCCTTTGGTCCTAATGGCCTAGTTCTGTTCTGTCTCCTACTTGATTTGGAGGGAAGTGGAAAATACGTTTTTCTTACTCCTCCGCTGTTCTTTTCTGATTAATTTCGTTGCGGGATCCAAGACAGTTGTAATGTTTCTCCGGGACTCGTCGAGCTTCAGTGTCTCGACGCTTTTCAAGTGGTCGCCACTGTTGATTCTGACTTTCAGGAGTTGCAGTGGTTTGGGAATAGAGTGGCAAGCATGTCCCAAAAAAAAATAGAAAGTCGTAGTTGTATTGATCATATTTTTGTAAGATCGCGCTCGTTGGACCTTTATTCGGTGGCGATTGGTACGGTAATGGCAGACCATCGCACGATCGTGTTATCTTGTATTGGAGGCGGAGCTATAGGCGCTGTACAGGATGTTGCAAAAGTAAAAGTATTAATTGAATATAACAAATTAAAACCAAAGTTGGCCGCCATAGATTGAAATGTAGTTGATCATATGCAATGTCCCTTAGAGATATATAACTATATTAAAAATAGCTTTGAGTGTTGTAATGAGCAATCCAAATATACCAAAACAATAAAATTAATACCAACAGCAAAAGAAATAATAAAGAGTTGTGGATAACCAGTAAAATTAATAATGTGTCATAAACGTGATTTACTTTTCAATCGGTGAAACATAATATATAAATAGTAAAATACACAGATTACAATTCAATGAACAAAGAAATAAGACTAGAAAATTAATAGACAAATCTAGAAACCAACATTACTTTAACCTAATCAATGAAAACAAAATGAATGAAAAAAAAATGTGAGACCTAATAAACACATTATCTGGCCAAATTTGCAAATCAGTAGACGTAGCAATAATCACAGCATTCAGGGGAAATTATTTAACCATAAGTACATTAGCCAATAATTTCAGAAAGGGATTCAGCAAAAATGTAAAGAAAATATTACCCACATGCAACATAAAACTAATAACTGAATCATAATACGTATTTCCAGTTAAGAAATAAAAACAAAAAGCCCAACTGTATAAAAAGTGAATTTTAAATAAAAAACACAAAATCAAACAACTAAAAAGAAAGAAACTAGTCAGAAATATTTATTTGATTCTAATTAGGTAATATGAAATATCTCACTGTATTAAGAAACGCTTTAGGTAACAGTAAAATTATCTTTCAAAGCAGTTAAATGTTCTGGGTTTGTGATTCGAATTTAAGATTTTTTTTTTCACGCTAGTAAGACTATTTATGCGATTATACGAGTACAATTACTTTATTACAGCTTTATTATACGCCTTGATAATTTTAGTGATAATGGTTGCTAACAAACTTTAAATCTTATAGATCCTAAATGGACATTCGAAACGAAAAATAGTAAAAGGAAACTAAAGATGATTTTTAATTTATCTATTCAATGATACCCCACATAGTTCGTCGTCGTTCGTCGACTTACATTGTTTACAGATTATAAAACAATAGGCGGATAGACGGAACGGAACAAACATGGGAAGCACGGTTTTTTTGACAGGTGTGCGTGACAGCACTGTAAAAACACGTTGCCTCTGTGTGCGTTTACGGTTGCCAGGGTAATGACAAAATTACCCTTAATATTTAATTAAGTATATTAAATAATTTAGTGTCGCAGAAAAGTGCAGACAAGATGTTATACATACAGTGTCGAGTCAGATTGTATTAATTGAATGCAGGTACCTAGTTTAGGAATATATTAATTTCAGACAACAAAACAGAAGATGTTGATGTAAAAAAGGTGGAACAATATCGGAACATGATAAATTTATGCTTAGGTGAAATTAAGGGATGACTTAATTTGTTTGGTTTTGGCCGGCAACTTCCGATTTTAGAGTACTTTTTTTTAAATTTTTGTTTAAGAAAGCGGTTGCCTTTTTATGTTTAAAATGTTGTTACCACAGATTATCAAACAAAAGGCAGATAGACCGTGCGGAACACTGCGAGTGAAGCCACAAAAGCAAATACAAATTCAATAACGAATACCTACAATCTCGTGATTGTATTCACTTTAGAATTTTTATTTGTATTAGTATTTGTTTTTTTTAACAATGCTTCGCTTCGTGCTGTACTGACTCGTGTTAGTACAGCGCGAAGCGAATTGTAGGTATTCATTTTTGAATTTATATTTGCTTTTGTGGCTTCACTTGCAGTGTTCCGCACGGTTATAGCTTCAGATTATCAAACAAAAGGCAGGTCCTTTTGTTTGATAATCTGAAGCTATAACGATACTAACAAACGGACCAAAATCTAGAACTATTTATTAATAACGATATTATTTCGTTATACTAAATAACGAAATAAACGCTATTTATTTTGATACCGATAACGTGTCCAGTTTCGTCTTCTGAATCTCAGATAATATGTCCAAGCTCAGCTCATATTCCCACATATTTTCAATTTTCCATTGTTCTAAGGGCCTTAAGTCTTTAATCTGTAACGGTTCTCTTGTAACTTTGTTATAAGCGGAGATATACCGTTACTGAAAAATAACGTAACTTTGAATATTGTTCTATGAAAATTATATTCTATAACGTTATTTTTAGTTTACTGTTTTAGTACGTTACAAATATTGGAACGCTACGTGAAAACATTAAGTGTAACGGAACGAAATTCATTTAGTTTTCAAGTCAATGATAACAAGCAAAATGCGCGATAAATAGAACACTAATCGTAATAAATGTGTTTGTAAATCGCTATTCCTGTATCCTATGCTTATTTCCTAATTTAGTTGGAAATTATTGCAATATAAACCAGCAACACCGAAGGATTTTTGTTAAGGTTTTGTGTTCTAAGATGTCACTGACAATAACTACGTAAAATAATTTCCAAATTATCTATATTTACCTATGAAAAGATACTGCACCTTCTTTATTTTGTTTTTGGGAACAGTTCCTACAATGTTTAAACACACAAGCCGGCATTATTCCCAAAAATATTGGAATGACGTGTGATGTACTAACGATGCGGCGCTTCGTGCTGTACTAATTCAAGACTGTATTCGTTTTTTGAAATTGTATTTGCTTTGGTGACTTCACTCTCAGTATTCCGCGATGTCTATCTGCCTATTGTTTTATAATCTGAGGTCGCCATATTGAATTTTGATTACTGTCATGTCTTTATTGAAACTCGTGAGATTAAGACGAATCAATATTATTAACGTAAGAATTATCAAAATCGACCCACGCGTTTGGTCTCTAGAGTGCCACAAAGGAACAAACATACATACATAGGCTGATTTATTTATTTATTTATTTACACTTCATGCAAAACACATTACCACTCCTTTGTGTCGCGCAGTCGGGTAAAAACCTACGGTTCGTAATATTTCGACTATATAGATTCGATGTAAAAACGTGAAAGTTCTAAGTGATAAGATAGCTAAAGTCATAGTTAATCTATTAAGCACTAGTATACAAGCTGGAGTATATCCTCAAGAATTAAAATCGGGTATTGTGCGACCAGTTTATAAAAATGGATCTCATAGTAATTATGACAGCTACAGGCCCATTACAATATTACCTGTTATAGGTTAAGAAAAAGTACGTGTGTCAGCAAATTCAGATTTTTTACATTAATAACGATATCTTATCCGGTTCTCAGTTTGGCTTTCAACCTAATAAATCGACTTTAATTCTGCTATCTAAATTCACAGACACCTCAATGATAAAAAACACGTCATTTTGCTATTTATTGATTTCAGCAAAGCCTTCGATACCCTCAGGCATGATACACTCATAAACAAGCTTGACAATACAGGGGTCCGAAGCCCACTATTAACTTGGTGCAAAGATTATTTAAAAAATAGAACATGCCGTTTTAAAATCTGCAATGAACTTAGTGACGAAGTTGTAGTCACTACGGGAACAGCACAGCGCTCAGTTATAGGACCTTTACATTATTTAACATACGTCAATGATATGGAGAATGTTATAAATAATAGCACTGTCTATCAATACGAGCATGACACTTGTCTCGTAGCAGCAAATAAAGACTTTTAAAAGGCTAAAAAATTTATTGAAAATGATTTTGATAATTTGTGTAAGTGGTTTCATGATGCTGGACTGGTGCTTAATGCTAATAAAACTAAGATTATACATGTACGGTCCAGTCACTTAGTAAACTCTGACAACCCAGTTAAAATAATTGCGGACACTCACCAATGTTTGCATGAAGTGCAACTAGCTAGGCTCTGTTGCAAATGTGAACCATTGGAGCAGGTAAAAATATTTTGGTTTAGTCGTTGAAGATAGATTTAACTGGGGCTGTCACATAGACTCCATATGTGATAAATTGCGAGCAATGCCAGCCAAATTTTCAATTATTATTTACAAAGTAGGTACCTTTTAAAATATTACTCAACCTTTATAATGCACTTGCAGAGTCAATCATTTCATGTGGAATAACTAGCTATGGCAGAACATTTAAAACCTGTCTGGACAACATATATTTTAATCTACAACTTCGTTTATTGAAAATAATAGTACCAAAAAAAATTAAGCAAAAACTTTATGATGGTGCTGACGTAACAGGCTTTTCTAAGTATTGTAAAATTCAGCCAATAGACACTAAAATACGTAAGTGGTTATTAATAGAACAGTTCCCTAACAAAGATCTGCAAATTAAATTTGAACATAGCATAGCAACAAAATTGGCATCTCACTCAAAAGACACAAATACTTTTAAGAGAAACGAACGAACGCATATTAAACACCTACTCTAATTAATAATGTTCCAAACTCCAATCAGAAATAACAAATATTAATTTTAAAAGTAAATACAATAAATGACCCACGCCGTCGTCGTTTTTTGTACTGCATATCTTAGTTATTATTTACTAACTACTTCATAATGTATAAGAATTAGAAACTATGTTTACTTTATCATAAATATTGATATTGGTTATTATTGCGAAAAGTGTTTTAACATACGAAAAAACCTTTAAAGGTTTTTGTTGTTTCTGTTGATAACTTGTTTTTATTTCATAATTAATAAACAATAAAAAAAAGGTACGGGTGTCTTCTACACACCTCTCATAAAACCTTTTGTAACCACCACTCGGATCACTTTAATGTAATTTGTGTCAGCTGCATCATCATACGTTATTAGAATTATTTAATTTATCACCATTTCCATTGCCGTGAGTATTGTTTATGTTTTTCACAATGTGCACGCGTACCTACCTGCTAATCTAATGAAGACCATCGTAGTTCATATTGTGAAGAATAGGACAGGTGACATCTAAGACAGAGGTAACTATCGTCCCATTTCTCTTGCGACAATAATAGCCAAGGTGTTGGACGGTATGCTTGATTCTTGCTTAAAATAACTACATACATCTTCATGACGCACAGTTTGGGTTTCGTCCCGAACTATCCACGGAAAGTACTATTTTAAGTCTCAAGCATACTGATCAATATTATATCGTCACTAAAAAGGTAAAATTACTGGAGCGCCAAAAAGCCATTTCGAAAAAAAGCCATTTAAAGTTTTTTTTAACATAAAAAATCATATCTTTTTAATTCATCCCAATTTAATCAAATAACTTGATATGTAAATATTTTCCTTGTCTTTATTTTTATTTATGTGTTGTGTATTACTCACAGCGCTATTTTAGGAAATAAGTGGTGGATAAGTAAAATTACCTCATTTCAGAGCAAGTCAGATTTACTTTAACGCCGTAAAATAAAATTTACTTTGCAACTACTTTTACTGATAACACATACCATCAAGAAATAGAAATACAATATTATAATTACATTTAATATAAATATACTGTTTGGCTGGTTAAGCAAAATTACTCCAAGGACACATTTTTCAATTTCACACGTCTAGCACAAGGACTTAAACGGTGCTCAGATAATTTACTAAGTTTACCACAATTTCTTTAAAGTTAGTTTGCCGTAATCATTGATGGGATAAATAATATAAGAGACGAATGATAGTTTGAATAACTACTTTAAATATACTGATGACCTTAATTAATTAAAAAAGATAACGATATTATAAGCAATATGACTTAGGGCTATTAGTCTAGTACTTGCGACGACGCCATCTTGTTTACTTTAGAAGTTGTTATGACCATTTTCCGGCTCAATCAGCTAATTGGCTAGAGCTGGTCTAAAACCAGCTCTAGTGTAGTACCATTTATTATTGCATTCTTACCGAATGCCAAACTTTAGATTAACTGGATGCCAGCAAGAAAGTACTTGTAAAAGAGATTGCATTTTTAATCAGGACGACTGATAGTTTTCCATGGTAAAGAATGACGAGACGTGCGCGACGTACACCTGGTCAGTGTGTCTGTTCAGTAATATGCCTGCCCATGTAGATGCAGTGCGTCCCATGACTTTGCAATGTCACACGTTGCACTGCACTGCGCTCGTCATCCTGAGAACTCATTGTGCGATTCGCCCCACGACCGTTAATTTAGAACACGCTAAACTGAAGTAATGCTTCGCAATTACTGTTATACGTCAGAATATCTGACACTGCCGTGGTACCCATTCAGACGTGTTGATAAGTGTAATGATGATAAGTACCGGCACAGGAGCCCGGGGTCTTCTCGGATGATCTCAACATACACTTACCAACACCGCTGGAGGCCTACAACAGTATTCCAGGCCGGGTGCATGGGCATCTCCTTGGCAGCCTGAGCTATACTAAACGCATACGTCGCATACGTTGGACAGCATGGCTGTACTACAGGCTCTAAATAATACTGTGCTACTACGCTAGTGTAGACAGCTGTCAACTCCAGGCTGATACACGAATATCACCAAAAATTTAACAAGGTGGGTATTCTCAATGATATAACCATTCAATGGATCAAAAGATACAATAGTTCGTGTGGTGACGATGCTGCGGGCGAGCTCACTAGAAGAAAGTCGAGGCCAGGCGCGGTAGGTCCATAACCTATAGTGCCACTTCCCTTCGGTCAGCTTCGCACGTACCAAGGATCTACACCAAAGACTGTGAATCGAACTTAATGAGTGCAGGCAGGCCAAGGAGGCACTTCCTGCTATTGAGGGCTCTTCCTGAGGCAGGCCCTCCGTCTGTCTAAACAACAGCTGCGTATGGTTAGCCGCCATAACCGGCCATGGGTCTTTCAAATAACATCTCTTTGCCATAGAAGTTACAGACAGCCCACTATGCAGAGCCTGCACGGGGGAAGACCAGACAGCAGCGCTATAACTCTGTCCAGCCGACTGCCTTAACCACCTGCGTAGGCGCGTTCACTTACAATTTTGTACTATCAAGTCGATACTTATTCAACAATAATAATAATTTCTTACGATTAGTAAATTTACTTAAAATATAATGTAGGATATACACGGACGTAAAGGATAAAATACTTCTGTGACTGTCTCAGAATTTCAACTACAAAACCACTTGCTGATAATCCGCAAACTGCTCAGGCTTCAGTCAGGCTAAATAACTTAAACGCCATTCGCTAGTTAAAAAATATAAGGTATTTTTTCTGATACGCCATGCCTCAATCCTATTACGTAAATCATAATTATTTAAATTCTAAGAAGAGCAAAACTACTAATATAACAATGTTTTCCTGACATCAGAAAGTAAAATTTACTTTTAATGAAATTACATGTTTATGTAGTAAGTAAACATGACGTATGCGACACTCGTATAAAAAAGACCAAAAATTAATAATAATAATAATAATAATATGTGGGGACATTTTCACACACGGCCATCTGACCCCAAACTAGGGAGACCCTGTACTATGGGTGTCAGACAGCTGATATACATACACAAATACATTTTTTTTTAAATTGTGTCGTATCAGTAATTGAAAAAAAAATAGCCACCTTTTTACGGGTTACAGAAGCGCCACAAATGTGCTTCGATTGCAATGCTACCTAAACAGATCGATGCAGAAAAATTCGTTGATTCCGAATAATATGTATATAACTCAATATGCCCAATTTGGCGGTTAAGTAATTTTGCCTTTCCAGAGACGATATAGATCGCAGGACGCCGGTGTACGCCTGCTTCCTTGACCTTTCCAGGGCATTTGATCTTGTCTCATATTATGTGCTCTGGAGAAAGATGGGTGACAGGGGTGTACCGGCGGAAATATGTGGACTATTCCAATATTGGTATGGTAACCAAACCAATCACGTGAAATGGGATGATACAGTCTCTGAGCCGTATAGGTTGGAGTGCGGGGTGAGGTAGGGGGGTCTAACGTCTCCAAGGCTTTTCAACTTCTACGTGGATGACCTTATAGTCGCACTTAGCAGCATGCGTGTCGGATGTAGTGTTGATGGGGTTAGAATTAACAACATCAGCTATGCAGATGACATGGTGCTGCTGGGTCCATCGGTGAGAGCAATCAGGGAGCTAATTAAAACCTGTGAAGCCTACGCTAATGGGTTAAAATATAATGTACAGAAATGTGAATACATGGTCTTTCAGGTCGTTGGCAAACCCCGTGGTGAAGGACCCGAGGTGCTCGTGAACGGGTCACCAATTGATAGGCTGTCCACTTTTAAATACATGGGACATGTTCTTGCCGCCGACCTCAGGGACGATGTAGCCATTGAGAGGGAGCGTAGGGCTCTAGCGGTCCGGAGCAATATGTTGTCCTGTAGATTTGCGCGATGTACAGACATAGTAAAAGTAACACTTTTCAAGGCAAGTCTGTACACGAGCAATCTATGGGTCAATATTTATACTAAGAGATCGCTGGATGTCCTGCGCGTCCAATATAACAATGCTTTCAGGATGTTGTTGAGACTGCCTCGTTACTGTAGCGCGTCGGAGATGTTTGCGCAAACCCGTGCCGACGGTTTATACGCGATTATACGCAAAAAAACCGCGTCGCTACTGAGGAGAGAGAGAGAGACAGTCAAAACAGCATCCTGAAAACTGTTGCTGAGAGCTTTGGCTCTCCGATTATACAGCAGTTAGTGCAGAGGTTGATTTTTTCTAACACTAGGTGATAAGTTTTATTCTATGTTACTAACACTCTATTGATCTCTGTTGTTTCTTATTATTATTATTATTGCATGTTTTATTACTTTTGTATCGTGTTTTTTCTCAGAGTATAACATGTTCTTCATAAATTCCAGAAAATTACACACTTCCAGCGAAAAGTAATTTCTTGATATCGGTATACGGTCTCAACCGCCATCCAACATGGGGCGCCGATGTCGACCAGTTTAGACCAGAGCGGTGGCTGGACCCTGCTACTTTGCCTAAAAATCCTAACACATTTGCTACTTTCAGCATGGGCAGGAGAAACTGTATCGGTAAACATTGTTTAATTTTTTAATTATATAAACTGTTTTTCAGTTCAACTTGTTAAGCAATCTTTTAACATTTGAAATTAGTTATTGTTGTTTCACGAATTGTTGCTGTTTGTAAAACCTGATTAAAAATTATATTTAAAAAAAACTCTTACTTCGCAGGTAAATTATATAGCATGATCAACATCAAGACAACGCTTGCCTACATTTTGAGGGCGTATCGTATCAAAAGTGATATGAAAAATTTAGTGACGATATGTGATATAGGCATGAAACCAGTGGCTGGACATGAAATCGGTTTGGAATCAAGAACATAAAATAATGTTCCAATGTATTTCCATAGTTATTGTTAAGCAGAAAACTACTTTTATCTTTTGCACTACCATGCAAAAACAATTAGGTTCAATTAGCTTATACAGTATTTAATATAATTGTTTTGCAGTACCTCAGCGTACAATTTTTTACTAATAAACATGAGCACAACATTTAATCATGAATTTTAATATTTAAAAGCAAACCTTTATATATTAAATTAATAGAATATGGCATCAAATGATAAAAATCTCCTTGTCTAATCTCCACATCGCCGTCACGTGGGAATGTGCCCAAGAGATTGGCGGCAATGCCGAGTTGAATGGCAATGCTTAACCTCTGACCAAAGTAAACACCAGCTCTTGGATCACAAGAAGTGTCAACCAACCGTTTGGACAATTACTTAAGAAAAAGATGAGAACTTGGACCCCACGAACTGAGGCTTTCAACTCCAAATGGCTCGAAAATAAAGTTATTACCAAGGTTACTATACTTTCGACGTTCAAGAGTTTCTGCAGCAGCAACACCAGCACCAGCACAGCACGCTAAACTTGGAAGGGATGGCGCAAGAGTTTCGACGCAAGTAGGGTCCCACACTAAAGGCCTATCCAACTTCCAAAGAAATAAAGACATGCCCTCCAGGCTCTTGCCATCGTCGCGTGCCACGTCATCGGTCCACCTAGTGGAAGGCCCTCCAACGCAACGTCTTCGTTTGGCAATTCTTCGGGCTATGTCGGAAACCTTGGCTCTCTTGCGGATGTCCTCATTTCTGATTTAATCACGCAAGGAAACTCCGAGCATAGCCCTCTCCATTGTCCTTTGGGTGACTTTAAGCCTTCTGATGAGGCCCATTGTGAGCGACCACGTCTCGGTCCCGTATGTAATCACTGGTAACACACACTGGTCATAGACTTTCGTCTTGACACAGCAGTAAGTTGGACGAGAAGATACCACGCAACTTCCCGAACGCTGCCCAGCCGAGTTGGGTACGACAACTGACCTCTTTTTCGAAGTTAGACCTACCTAACTGGACCGTTTGTCCCAGGTAGACATAATCGTCTATACTAGTACAGGGGACAGAGTGACTCAGTTCCGTATAAAGTAACAACCAATTAATGTATTACATAAAATTAGACTTAACTTGGTTTATATTCTTTGATGGGTATAACCGTAATATAAATATAATGCTATGCAAGGTTGTTAGATTCATTAAGCAAATAAAGAAAGTTTTTATTTGGTTTCCTTGTTCATTTTAAGACCCACTCTTTCGGAAGCTCTACTGAGGTCATCAAGCATTGTACTGAGGTCCTCTATAACCTCAGCCATGACCACTATATCGTCGGCAAACGAGATGTACTCGCCATTGACGTTGATGCCTGGCCCTCTCCAGTCCAGAAACTTTAAGACATCCTCCAATGCAGCGGTGAACAGTTTCGAAGATATGACGTGTCGCTGTCTCACACCTCGCTGCAGAAGAATAGGTTCCGAGGTCTGGTCCTGAAATTGGACTGACATGGTGGCGTTCTGTATAAACACTTTAACACCTCGATATACCGATATGACCCAAATGCAGTGACGAACGTCATCTTGAACACCATCAGAGACATTCTATCGAATCACACACACATCGTCAGGCAGCCTAGGCGACAAATTGTCATTAAGCTTTGGATTACTCCAGGTTTGTGTAGATGATTGAGGAATCGCGATCAACTCCACCAAAAACTAAGAAAGGACCCAGAAAACTCAACCCTTACTATAACTTACCAGCGCTACCGAAATACATGTAATAATATCTACTAAAATGCCTTAAAAATAAATATTTTAAATCTGATTTCGCTAAGTCTAGGTATAATATAAAAAAAAAAACAATTGGGATTGGTAAAAGAAATGTCTAATTTAAACAGTTATCCAAAAATGCCAGCTGAGCTTCTTTCCACAAATTCAACACCTCTGGATGCGTTAAATGACATAAATAAGTACTTTATCAATGTCGTTAGTAATTTGGCAAACTCCATCTTGTCCAGGACCCTCACAAATAAGATAGATCTGAGTAGGCGGTGTAGACCAAAACCGAATAGCGGACCTCTAAACTCTTTTCTGCTTCTCCCAATTACAGACCAATTAGAAATTAAAGACATAATAGCTAACTTAGAAACGGATTGCGGTGAAGACCTGTGGGCTAGGATCAAAATTAATGGCCGAAATATGTATGTGTGCGTTGTTTACGTCTAGCCCTCGGCTACTGACGAAGATTATATGATGTGGTTTTGTAAGGTTGAGAGCATTATATCAAATTTGAGCGGAAGAGTCGTGATATTAGGTGACCTTAACTTAAGAAGTGCATCAGTGAATGTTAACAATTATTTCTGTTATTTTTTAAACTTTTGTAATCTGGTAGAGATGAATGAAGTGACGTTAGATGTTGTGTTGGTTCAGGAGGGTACCGAAGTAAACTGCGAGTACGTTGAGGGCTTGGAGCTGGTCCCCATCGACCTGTATCGTCCTCCCTTGAATATTGCTGTTAAAATGTCAAAACATCAAGTAAATGAAACATCATATCCTAGCATTCAACGCTTGGATTTAAAAATCAGAACGTTTGCTCGGTACTTTTCCAGCGTTTTCTTACCTGACTCTCCTGATTTAAATCCAAATAACCTCCAGCCAACCCACTACTCTGGAAATAACATTCCTATCCCCCTTTTGACGCCACAGGACGTAGTTAAAGGTATTGCCAAACTTAAACCTCATAGCTCAGTCGGCCCTGACTTCATCCCCGCTTTTATTCTCAAGGGATGCCATGATATCCTGGCAACTCCACTTTGCCATATCTTTAACCTAGCCCTTCAGTCCGGTATTTACCCTGAGCAATGGTAAACCTCGCGCGTCATTCCCATCTCAAAAACCAGTGACAGTTCGTCTGTTGAAGAACACAGGCCCATTGCTGTCCTGCCAACCCTTGCTAAGGTTTTCGAGCATATATTCCACACGTACATCTATAGACATATAAATGCGTTTCTATCAGATGCCCAGCACGGTTTTCGCCACGGCCGCTCTGTCAACTCGAATCTGATGACTCACGTCGATTACATCTCTAGGGTTTTGGACCGAGGGGGGCAAGTGGATGTCCCCTATTTCGATTTGCCGCAAAGCGTTCGACAGGGTTGAAAATGACGTGCTCTTGATGAAATTGGAGGCGTCAGGTTTTTCGTCAGAGTTTCTGAACTTTTTCGCGGACTATTTGCGAGGCCGCAGGCAATTTGTTAGGCACGGTTGCTTTGATTCTGAACCTTTTAATACCCGATCAGGCGTGAGTCAGGGATCCGTGCTTGGCCCACTGCTTTTCCTTATCATGATCAATGATCTTATAAATAAGATTAAGTTTGCAAAATGCTTGCTCTACGCTGATGACATGAAACTAGTTTTTCAAATTTATACGGTTGCGGATTGCATACTCCTACGAAGGGACATTGATGCCAATTATGAGTGGAGCTTGTTAAATAAACTCTTTTTTAACACAAGTAAGTGTTATGTCATGACGTACAGTCGAAATCATCAACCACTCCAATATACCTACAGATTGGGTAGTGAAGTGATAAGTCGTATCACCAATACAAAGGACCTGGGCGTGACCGGGCGACACCGGTCTGATTTTTAGAGACCACGTCTCCTCTCTTGCCAAGGAATCTTTTAGGCGTTTGGGTTTTGTTTTAAGAAATGCCCGTGATTTTCATAACCCAAATGTACTTAAATGTCTGTACACTACCTTGGTTCGTAGTGAAATTGAGGCTGGTGCTTGTATCTGGAATCCCTACATAGCGAGTCAAGCATGAGCGCTAGAAAAGGTACAAAAGACTTTCCTGAGAGTACTGTATAAAAAGACGTTTCACTATTTTCCTTTCATGTACCCTACTAACTACCTCTTAGGAGTTTTGGGCTTCAACTCGTTGGAGGTTAGATGAGGCTTTCAACAGCTCACAGTCGCCTGTAAAACTCTTAGAGGACGCATCGACAGTCCCGAACTTCACGATCTTTTCTGTCGGCTGTTTGTTCCTGACAAGTACAGTCGAACAAGCTATTTGGTTTACAGGCAAAAATATTCATCTTTTTACTGCAATAACATTATTTTATTTCATTTCATTTTTTTAGCTCGATTACGTAGGTATCCCTGGTAACTACCTACATGCTCAATATAAAGCAAATAAATTAAATATTGTTATTGTAGTAGAAAGATGATATTTTTTGCCTGTAAACCAAATAGTTTGTTCGACTGGTAACTGTGTTAATTAATGTAATTGGTGTTACCGTTTTAATTAACAATAAACTTAAACAATAAACTTAAACTTAAAAGCTAAGGATTCCTCGGGATGTGATGGTATCTCTACGTTTTTCATTAAGAGAGCAGTGAATTTCTTTATAACACCACTAGCACACATTTGTAATGCTTGCTTCTCGAAAGGAGTCTTTCCAGATGCGCTTAAAAAATCCGTCACTGTTCCTATATATACAGCAGGAGACAAAACTTTGGAAAATTATAGACCAATCTCTCTAATTCCTAGTTTTTCAAAAATTCTGGAAAAACTAATAAATAAGAGGCTAAAACACTACCTAGAAACTCATCAACTTCTCTCTAGTAATCAATTTGGGTTCTAACTTCATATGTAGTCGATAACTTGGATAGAGGACAGAAGTTTTTAGGTATATTTCTAGACCTAGCAAAGGCCTTCGACACCACCTCTATACCCATCCTTCTGACCAACTCGAGACCTTAGGAATTCGAGGAATACATCTTCAAGTTTTCCAAGATTACTTGACAAACCGGAAACAGGTTATAAAAATTGATCACAGTGTAAGCCAGGAGGAAAATGTTACCTTCGGAGTACCTCAAGGCAGTGTAATGGGCCCCACACTGTTTTTAATATTAATGACCTCTGCAATTTTCTTTAAAAAATGGTCAAATAATAACATTTGCAGATGACACAGTACCGTTATTCAGCTCGAACACGTGAAAAGATGTATCCAAAGCAGCAAATGAAGGTTTTGCTTTAGTAACCTCATGGCTGGACAATTTATTGACACTTAATCTTGACAAAACTAAATTTGTAACATTCACAATTAACAGCAGAACTCAACCTTCTCCTAGCTCTATTATTATATAATCTCACAATTGCAACAATCCAAGTACATACCTGTCATTGTAACCCAATCACCAGAATTAATTCTATAAGATATCTCGGTGTGATAGTAGACCAAAACCTAAACTGGAAAGAACACGTCATGAAAATAAGTAACCGCGCAAGAAAGTTAATTTATATTTTTAAAACTATTAGAAATGCATGTGACATTAACCGTATTGTTCGGAAGTGGATCCAATTGGACCCAAACTGTCAAACCTCCGCCAGCTCGGTAGTGGGTCCGATTGGTCCACAGAATTAACACATACGTCATCCTTATTAAAAAGTGTAAATATTGAATATGATACCCATCAAATCTTGCGAGTGCGCATTATTTAAGGGGTTTGGTAAAAAGCTCATTATCTCAGCGCCATTCAATCATTTAGATTTAGCACACAAGTATTTGAACTTACCTTTTGAAAGTTTAAGTGTGAAAATGCAACCATCGTCATTTTGATGACCCTGATAGTCGAGGCTAAAAAACATAAAAATTGTGGATTGCGGGCACCCAACCTCCATGTACAGGAGAAGTGAATAAATAAGCATTTAATTATTGGCCGATTTCATTCATAGTTCAACATAAATTAGTAGTGGTGACAAAGTTTTTGAGATTCACAATCGGAAGTTTGGCACCAACCGTGTTTGTTTACTTTTTTATTTTCCATTGATTTCACTCAAACACATTTAGTTAAGGTCAAAAACAGAACAAATGTTATTCAAAGTATAATAAACAACAACGAAATGCCTAATTCTTATCGTTATTTACAAACGGGGTCCAATAATAGTAGTAGGGGTCCAATAATACGTAATATTCATTACCACCAATATAATTTGTGTTCGAAATTGCCGGCCATTTTGTTTTTTTTTTTACTGCAATGATGTGCGAAAATCATTGCAGTAAAAAAAAGAATCGATTAGCATAATCGATTCTTTTTATAATTTCGATTGACTCGAGTAATTAAAATAAGGAATATCAGAAATCGATACTTGAAAATTGATTTAAATTATTTTTTGAGCATAAATTACAATAACCATTAATGGTAATATTATTTATGATTTTTTCAATGTTTTTTTAATAGTCCTAGATTTATCGGACAGGACCAATGACCTAAATATCATATCGCAAATTAATTACAAATCTTCAAAATTTTAATTTGGAATGTGTTTTTTGTTAAAAATATTGTATTATTTTATTGTGAATTTTAATCTATTTCTTGGAGGTTTGATAGGTACAGAATGCCTAGTGTATCTACATTTTTTATGTAGGTTAATGGTCACTTTCATACATCTATTAGAACAAAAGATACGACGCCCCCAAGCAATAAGTCGGCAATGCACTATTATGGACTTCTTGCTGTTATGTCAAATTTGGCATCTGTGGACTGGAATACACCTTAGCAATTTTTTTCAGAATTTTTCAACGATTATTTACAAAGATATTGTCACATACATTTTTATTGTTGGGAAATTTACAATAAAAATTATGTCGGCAAAAATACTGTTGTAGGTCTGTACAAAGAATTATTTTCCTTTTTTTTTTGGTAAGTAGCTTTTACCGGATTATTGGCGTAAATAATATTCATAAGATTTTTGGTCAATTCAAATACGGAGTTTTTGATTACAGATAAAAGAAAAGATGAGATTATTAAAAAAGAAGAAATAGAGACAGTTGACAAAGATAATACTACTACAGTAGCAATATTTCACTTGCAAAAAGTTTTGAGTGTACCTCAATCTGAAATAAACACGTTTTATTTACAAAATAAAGTATCGATGTTACAAGTTTAGCGTTTTTGATCCCATACAAAAAGTAGGATATTAATATGTGTATTTCTTTTTTAAACTGAACGCGAGAAAGGTATTTTGAGGTTTAACATGCATGAAAAAAGACAGTATGATGTTTCCTCGCGACGTGATACCGATGTAGCAAGTTATCTAAAACGTAATTTTATCATAAGGTTCTGAAGGTACCATTTCCGTTTTTGTGACTACCTCTTTTATTTTTGTCTTTTTTATGAAACTGACTTTATTAAAATTTTATTCTTGACATTCGCATGACAAACTAGATACATCCTACGAATAGGAAAGGTTGGGTCATATTAAGTCTTAGGTACCTATCTAATGGTAACCAATCATGTAAAATTGTATTATTATTTATGTTAAAAATGATTACAAAAATGTGTGAGATTTTATAAAATAACTAATCACCACACATGTCAATTGAGTAGGTCATCTCAATTGATAAAGCAAAGGTTGATATTGCAATAATCATAAGTAAAACCTATGATATTTAAATGATGTTCACTTATCAAAAGGACTGACGACCACATCGACATATAACTGGCCCTGAATTGGCTACTATAAGAAGGGAAGTTCTACTATAATCAGAAAAGGGAGTTTATTAACGTTCAAAATCCGGTGGGGACCCATTCAAGATCTAGAACGGCTGAAATATTTGTCCTATAATGGGTCCCGACTGTTAAAGTCGCTATATTCCGCATTAGAATTTGTTTTAGTAACTGACCATGAAATTATTTGAATGTTGTAGTCATTCAATAATACTTAGCAAAATTCTAGACTACTGGACTTTTTTTTCCCTTTCAGTTTTTGAGTTTTAATTTAAAATTCACTTTTTAAGCAGTCGAGTTTTTTGATTTTTTAAATTTTTTATTTTATTTTACACTTTTTAGTTAAGATCATAAGACGGAAAATTTCACAATCTTGTCATTTATTTGTGGCAATTAGTGCAATTGGCAAGAGAGCAATTTCAAAACATGGCGACTATTCATAAGAATTGATGAAATATTTTGTTTACAACAATATACAAATGTGCTATTATTCGGAGGGGATTGTGAAATTAACTAAAATGCGGGACATATTTACAGTAAAAATGACTTCCCCACGAGTTCATACACTATATTTATAATAAATATTAGTAATGAATGTTCTACAATAATATAAACTAATAATATTATAAAATTACGTTTTTATTAAGTATTTCCAACAAAACATTTTTTTGCCCCAAAACAAGCAACAACGAAGATAAACTGTATTCAAAGAACATCGGCCAGATGTGACCTGACTAAAATATGAAACGACCACCAATGATTGATACGTCAAAAATTAGTGACTTAAGTGTACATTAAATTACGGGGTCCAGCTTATTTTATTGAGGCCGGAAAAATAATTTCGCTTTGTAATAAAAACCTCATTTCCTTACTACTTTCTATAGGTTTTGAACTCATCTAAACCCGTCCCGTTTTTATCTGTGGTACACGTTTCATCATAACGCGAAAGCAACACTACCATTATGCATTTACTTTTTAAAAACTTGATTGTATTGTAGATTTTTTACTTGTTTTGTAGTGTAATGATCAATAACATCATTTTTAGATAGGGATATGGCTTAAGTATTTCGAAACGAGTTGCAAATGATAGGTTGTCTTTTGTACTAATACGTAGAACGGAACGTAGCACACACATGAGAGCTGTCAGCTCATCAGCTGTCAAAGCGACATTCCACGCAGTCCTTCGAGGTTTCGATCTTTGCTCTTGCGTCGTTGTGTACTGGGCGATTTCTTGTGGTTTTAGTGTGGTATTTGTGACTTGGCTACTATTACTGAGTCCGACTGATCTCTCAATTCCTCGCGACCCTCTGATACTGATACCTGAACACCGATAACGCTTACACCTGGCGACCCTCTGCTATTGATCCTAGGACACCGATTGCGCTTATGAGTTGGTTCAGAGTGCCGAGTAACGTCTCGGAATACTACAATGAACCCTAATAATCGAGCAAATCGTCGACATTTACAGTGCATTAATTGCAATATATACACCAGTCATATCGTTAATCAGCAATTGGATCGCCCCAATACTCGTAAGTACGTACTTTTCTCATTATGATATAGTTTACTATGTTATGGCAGTAATACAATATTAATCAAATGTATTTATTTATTTAGTAGAGTTTTTTTATGCTCAATGATGTTTTAGTATAACGTGGATACCAAGTAGATTGATTGATCTGCGAGCTAAACCTGCGTTTGTTGCAGACAGTGGATGGGTTACAGTTTCATTACTCATTGAGACTCCCCCTGCCTTGCAAGCATGTTAAGCTGTTGGTCCCGTTTTCCATACATTTACCATCTTTGATAATCATTATATCCCGTAAAAAGCTTATAAAATCTGTCCATGTAAGAGTATCAGTATATCCCATTGATTGGGCTGTGGAGGTCTGATGGTAGTTGCTCTATGTAAAATACTGATATTTAGCCGCACTAGGTTGTACTAGAAACCAACCCAAACATAGAAAAAGAAAGGCAGATATCCTTTTAAGTTTCATAATAGTAATATTTATGTCTTCTTTTACAGATAACTGATGATGATTACACACACACAGAGCAAATAGAAGTAGATGACGTGTCACAATTTGTTGATGGGTGGTGGAGGTGGTTAATGGATGAGGGGAAAATCAAGTCTAGGCATATATCAAGAAAGCAATACTATGTTTATATTTTAATAGAAAATGGTATATCAGGGAGAGAGGGTATAGCAGAGTATTGTTGCAACTCTTTGGTAGGGCGATGCACAGTTGGATGTTGTGCTCATGTCATGATGATTGTGCGGTACCTTGGATGGGCTTGATACCAGTCAAATATTTCTGCACTTACTGAATATTTAGATTCAGTAATTGTTGTAGGGGAAGACATGCAATAAAGTAATACTTAAAACTATGTTGATGTTTTATTTAACATGCGCCTTTATTACCTTTATTTTACCGACCTTATCCGAGGTTATATTTATAGTATAAGATAAGGCAAGGAATCATTTTATATATTTTTCTAATTTAAAACAGTTACTAAAAACAGTCTAGCTTGGCTGTTGTATAATCATCATTATTAAGTCCATGATAATCATACCCTGATTCATGCACATAGCGCTGTCTTTGTCTTAGATACATAACAGTGAAAAGATTAGAAAGGTTATTGATTCATTTGTGGTTTTACCCATTGACTTAAGTATATAGTTATAATAATTATATAGTATTTAGTACTGCATAGTTTTTATATATTAATGGTTTTAGCTTAGGTTGTAGTCATGGCTGCAGACTTATTACATCATAACCTCAAAAGTGACGAAATACATAAGTCAAACTCAAACTCAAACTCAAAATCATTTATTTCAATTAAACCATTTACAGGTACTTTTGAATTGTCAGAGTCAGTAAGTCACAAAGTTGAAGCTAGTTGCTCGTTCCAAACAGTAGATTTCTATGGAGAAGAACGAGCAAGAAACTCCATGAACACTCTTTTAAACTCAGTTAAATTTTACAAATTTAGGTTACATCATTCATGTTGAATCTAAGGGTACAATGTGAGAACAATGTAACACGTCTTGCATGTTAAAAGAGGTCTAGAGAAAAATATAGTTATAATAACAATTCAAACCAAAATTTAAAATAACCGAGGCAGCTAAGAGATGACCAGTCCCAACCGACGGCGTCCGTTCACGAACATGACGCACGGATCGGCACCATTTAGCTCAACCATTTTGAAGGGAACCGAATGATCCAACACATGCGCCACCGGCAGCGAGACATTCAAGTGAGCATGACTCTCCCAACCGCCAGGGCATATTCAAGTCAATGAGAGGTATACCTCGTAAATGGTAGCTTTAAAGAACATAGTGCTCACATGTATGTGCTACGAAAAATTATATAATACTAACACATTGAGTTTATACAATGCAAAGATAATATAGATCTACATCTTCAGCAGCTCCAAAAATTGTTACAAATGCTAATCAATTAATCTATGAACCCTTATGGCTGTGGAGCTAGACCAGCATCCAGCCAAGCATTTTTATCAGTGATGTAATCACTCAACTTAAAACATGCTCGGTTGCATAGTGTGCGTTTAATACAAGACTTAAATTTTGTCTCATTTAGTTGAACAATGGGGGAGGAATTTTATTGTAACACTTTAAACAGTACCCCATGAAAGACGAATCTACTTTAGCCAGTCTGAAACCTGGTTGAACTAGTTGGTCCCTATTTCTAGTATTATAATTATGTCTGTCACCTCTTTTATCAAAAAGATGGAGATTTTTTCTAGCGTACATGATGTTTTCATAGATGTATTGACAAGGCACCGTCATTATGTTAATTTCCTTAAACAGTTCCCTTAGAAAATCGCGCATACGCAGATTGTAAATGGCTCTGATGGCTCTTTTCTGCAGAATAAAAATAGAATCGATGTCTGCAGCTCGTCCCCACAATAAAATACCGTAAGACATTATACTATGAAAGTAACTAAAATAGACCAGTCTCGCGGTATCCACATCAGTAAATTGCCGGATCTTTCTGACAGCATATGCTGCCGAACTTAGCCGTCCTGCGAGAGATGTTAAATGAGGAGCCCATTGTAGCCTTGAGTCGAGCGTCAATCCCAGAAAAACGGTTTTATCGACGAATTCCAGTTTCTCTTTATTCAATACTATGTCACACTCACTATTTTTGACATTTGGCAAAGCAAATCTGATGCACTTAGTTTTTTTCCATTTAATACTAAATTGTTAGCCGTGAACCACTTTTGTACCTCCAGTAAGATTTCACTAAATTAGTTTCAAGTTTCAGAATTAATGTCTCGTGATTTACGCAATCAAATGCCTTGGAGAGGTCACAAAAGATTCCTATGGCATCTTGTGCCTCTTCCCACGCAGTAAATATGTGTTTTAATAAAGTGACACCGGCGTCAGTCGTACAACGCCCTTTGGTGAAACCATACTGTTGATCGTGTAATATGCCATTTGTGTTAAAATGAGCAAGCATCTGATTAAGCATCATCTTTTCAAAAACCTTGCTGAAAGCCGGCAACACGGACACGGGTCTATAATTGTTAGTATCTTTACTATCCCCGGATTTGAAAAGAGGTATGACCTTACTAAATTTCATTAAATCTGGGAAAACACCTTGGTCTACGCACATATTAAATATTAAAGCCAAATAAGGTGCTATTGCCCTTCCCCCTGGACCTCTGCAGAGAGTAGACGTGCCCAAGCCGCAGTTAAATTTTAAATGGAATAAAAATCCTAATATCACAAATAAATATTTGCAAAAAATTAGGAGTGCATGAAGACAGAGGAGTTCTTGCTAGCTTGCTGCGAGCCGTGAGTACGTACTACATTGCGAGACGTCCGTATAAGGGTGACAGCAAGTCTTCTAACATCAACGCGTTGAAAAGAGACAGCAGTAATTCTACCACCTTCGTACAAATTCGTCGCTTACGCATCTATTGTACTAACTAAAAGGTCTCTTTAAATTGGACGGAAACGACAAAGCTTCGCGATACTCGATAGCAGCAATTATAACTTGGCCCCTGTAATCATTTCATACATTTACGTTGAAAAATCAAACGGCGACACTCCTACTGTCCTGGTACTTGTACACCACTCTTAGTACACCGCCGCTATGCCATTGAATAGAACACCCCCCGCCTCACCTGCCCCGCCGACGCCAACAGCAGCGATTGGGAGCGTTAGTAGCGTATTTACGTTCTCTACGGCAACGGTTACGAGTGACTCACCGTTACAGCACTGCGAGTCGGAGCCTAATCTTCATGCACTTACAGTCAATGTCACTGAACGTAAGAAAAGGAAGTATGACGATGAGCATCTAGATGTCACAGCACTGATTAAGGAAATGTTCTCGGCTTTCTCAAAAGAACAGGAAAAACGTTTTGAAGATTTAAAAACCAGCTTAGAAGTCATGTCGAGTAAATATGACGAGTTTTTACAAAAAATATCCACTCTAGAAAAAGAAAGAAAAGAGGATAAAATCTTAATTAACGAATTGGAGGAGAAATTGGAAGTGTCTGAGCGAAAGTCCCGTGGAGCAGGCATAGAAATTCGAAACATACCAAAGCAAAACGTTGAGTCAAAGGATAAACTATGTAACGAAATTCTACAACTAGGTAAGACCTTGAATGTCAACATTGATTGCTCTAATATTCGAGACGTCTATAGACTAAAATCGAAAGATGCATCTAATCCTGTTGTCGTGGACTTATCTTCCGTATTGCTAAAGGACAAAATTCTCAAGGCTGTAAAGAGCTTTAATAAAACACGAGCCAAGGGAGAAAAGTTAAATACTACTCATTTGAACCACTCTTATCAATCAAAACCACTTTACATAACTGAAACGTTAACTCACAAGACTCAGAGATTGTATTTTCTGGCCAGGCAGTTTAGAAAAAGCCACGGGTATGATTTTTGCTGGACGACTAACGGGATTGTATATCTTAAAAAAAACTGAAGACTCATCTCACATACGCATAAATCATGACACGGATCTGGATAAGTTAAGAAACTCAATATGACTATTCCATGTTGTAACTCTCATTTTCAGTCTGGTATTGATTTACTTAATATTGCATGTTTTTTTGTCACTTCGAATTGTAAGTTACTTTTGTTTTCGCTTTACACTATACAGAAATTATACACTACTCTTTATACCACATGTTCTTTTCTTAGATCAAATTGAAAGTTATTTTTGTTTATATTTTACCACACTATACAGAAATTATACACTACACTGTAAAGACTACACATTTGTATATACATTTATTCACCACTATACAAACAGTTTATACTATAAATCAACACATATACATAACATACATAGCATAACTTCTTCAACACATTTACTCGACACACACACACCTCAAACAATCGTCTTACACATAATGCCACTTAGAAATACTTTCCATAACACTAATTTATACCACGACCATATTGCTTTAAAAACTTATTTCCTACATAAACATTCGGTGACTTAATCGACTTAACAACTAATTTAGACCAGCTTGCCGTATCCTATTCGCAAAGTGCAGACATAGAGGATTGTCAGAGTATTATTACCACCTTTTTTTCGCATCGTCTGCTTGTAGTTACTCAAAATATACGCAGTATAAATTGTAATATGTCAGGTCTAGAGGTTTTATTACACAGATTAAAACTTGAATGTGACGTAATAATATTGACAGAATGTTGGCTTTTGCGCGCCTCTAAAATCCCACACTTGGAGGGCTACCAACACGCTGAAACTAAGTATAACTCCAAACAGAATGATGGTGTAGTTATCTACTATAAAAAAAATCTCAATATACGCTTCGAGGAGCCAGTTTTCCAGGAATGCAATTGTCTGATATCCTATGTTGATAACCACTACGCTCTGATCGCACTGTATAGATCACCCTCCTACACAAAATTAGATTCATTTCTTTCGTCACTAGACAATTCATTGCAGATGGTCTCATCTTGCGAACACATTATAGTTATGGGTGATATAAACATTGCAATAAATCATGATAAAATTGATTATGACGGGGAAAGATATCTAACATTAGCCGCAACACATGGCCTCCTACCAGCACACACCTTAGTAACCCGCAGTAGTAGCCACACTTGTCTAGACTACGTGCTAATAAAAACCAAAAGTCCATCTATCACAATAGTCCCTAAAGTAACTCTAACTGACCACCATCCAGTTTTGTTATGTATAAATCGAAAAAAACCCCGTCAGTTCACAACCACTACAATTAATAAAATTAACTACATTGGAATTGACGAGGAAATACTGAATCTCAATCTCATGCCCATTTACCAATCCATGGATCCTAATTTTTGTCTTAATTACTTAACTCACTGTCTTCAACTAACTATCTCAAACAATACACAAACAATTTCTCTGTCAAGACGTAAAAAAATAATAAAGCCATGGATCACTCCAGGACAAGGTGTATGCAAAATAGAGACAAGTTGCATATAAAAGCTAGCTCAGAGCCGGATAACGAAATAATAAAAATAAGTTACAAACGTTATAGGAACTTCTGTAACGACTTATTGCGTAAAGTAAAAATAACATATGAAAAAAACCAAATACAAACAGCCCATAAAGATGTCAAACAATTATGGAAAGTAATTAAAAACATCACAAACACCACAAAAATTACAACACAACCAAATGAACTCCTAACTACTTCTACTACCCCCCAATTATCACTTAATGATGCAAACAGCTACTTTATAAACGTTGGAAGCTCACTAGCTAATAAAATACAACAGAAATATTCAATGACATCGAACACAAACTTACAACGAAATCCAAAAGAACACACTGAACCTAATTCTTTTGTGCTAACCGACACTAACGAGATTGAAGTTGAACGAATAATAAACAATTTAAAAACTGATTGTGCTACGGGGGGTGACAAAATCAGTAACAAATTTCTCAAACAATATAAAGATATTCTTGTTCCCCCTCTCACTAAAATATTCAATGATTGCTTGAGGTCAGGACTGTTTCCTGATTCCCTTAAGAGGTCAGAGGTATGCCCTATCTACAAGAGCGGAGACAGAAATCGTATCAACAACTACAGACCAATATCCATACTTCCAGGACTTTCAAAAATCTTGGAGAAAATAATTAACATTAGATTGGTAAATTATCTCGAAAAAAATAATTTATTATCACCAAATCAACATGGATTTAGGCAAGGAAAGTCAACCGAGCAAGCCGTAAATAAACTTATAACTTTTCTCAGCTCAAATTTGGATAAAAGGAAAAAATGTCTAGCAATTTTCCTAGATCTTGCGAAGGCATTTGATACGATTTCTGTTTCTCTCTTACTGAACAAATTGGAGAGACTAGGAATTAGAGGCACACAGTTGGACCTTTTTAAAAGCTACCTGTCTGAGCGTTATCAATGTGTCCGTGTGGGTAATTACAAAAGCATGTATCTTCCAGTCACACACGGGGTTCCACAGGGCAGTATCTTGGGACCTACGCTTTTTCTCGTCTATATAAACGAGCTCACGCGGCTTAAACTCAATCTTGGCGAAGTGATCTCCTTTGCAGATGACACAGCCCTAGTTTTTGCCGCAGACACTTGGGATGAGGCCTTTGATGCTGCTCAACAGGGCTTTAATATAACTGGAAACTGGCTTAAAGAAAATATACTTACCCTAAATGTTGACAAAACAAAATACATATGCTTCAGCATTAGGCAGATTATTGGACTTAATAACAAACACAGCATAATATATCATAATTGTAATTCCTATAGGATCTGCACGTGCTTACCATTGGAACGTACAGACTGCCTCAAGTACCTCGGCGTCACAGTAGATTCTCGACTCAACTTCAAAGAACACATCAGGCTTCTTTGTGGCAGAGTACGAAAACTCATATATGTTTTTAAAAATCTGCGTCATGTTGCTGACACTGACCTTCTAAAACGGGTATACTACGCCCTTTGCCGCTCACTGCTTACCTACTGTATAACTTCGTGGGGAGGCTCGTGCAAAACCACGATAAAATCGGTTGAAATCGCCCAGCGAGCCATTCTGAAGGTTAGCAATTTCAAACCAATCTACTTTCCCACTGAGACACTTTACCAGATATGCGAGGTTCTAACTGTCAGACAACTGTTCGTTCTCAACGTCATCTTACAACAACATGTTAGCCTTAAGTTCGATCCACTATTGCTAAAAAAACGCCGTAAACATATGGTATGCACGAAACCAACCAACTTTAAAACAAAATTTAGTGCTAGGTTTGTTGGCTTCATTGGGCCATATTTGTACAACAAAGTTAACAAAACATTAAATATCTATCCGTTGACAGTGAGAAAATGCAAACAGACAGTACGCCAATATCTACAGAAGCTTACTTACGATGAAACTGAAAATCTTTTACGAATAGTACAGTAAGAAAATTATTTGGTGTTCAAATAATAATATCGCACATGCACACACTCCATTTATTCACACACACACACATACACACACACACACACATAGGTACACACATACACGCCAACACACCGCACACTCACAATTACACAAATTTTAATGACACTATCTATTTATTAAGCACTCACCCTCTTCAAACATACATTCTTGCACATAACATGAAGAGATGAAATCATCACTTCACATCATACACAAGAAAGAGGATGTAGTAATGTAATTAAGTTTTTAATTAGTATAATAATAGCAAGTCATAAAGTAATAAGTTACTTCAGCAAGAAATAAAATAGATTTGTTGTGCTTAACAAATTAGTTCGAGGGGCCGGCGCTGATAACCGAAATACAGGCACTGCCTAGTTCGGTTACAGATGCTTACTTCTTTTGTCTGTTTAAATAATAAATGCCTAATTATTTGTAGCATAGATTTTAAGTTTTCTGGAATAAATAAATATAGCATAGTGCTAGTATCTAGATAAATGTTATACCTATTACTTACAAATTGATAGTAATAAATATAATTTTTTTCTCCTATTAGCTAATAAGTTACCAAATTGTAAAAGTCTTCGCAAGTACACTCCTACATACTATTGTACTAGTTATAGAAGAGCGGGGCCTCTTAGCACAGGTATTTCTTATACTTAAAAGGAGACCCCTATGTGAGATATATTGTAAAAGTTGTACAGTTACTGAAATAAATGTATTATTATTATTATTATTATTGTTTCTATTATAGATGTACAAACTTTAATAGACATACTCCACAGATCTTCAGTAAATTTTATTTTGATTTGCCGAAAAGCTTTTAAAACGGTCATGGGGTCAATATGTTTAAATTGAAATTCTACCGGGCAGCCTGGAACGTTCGCTTTTAATAACGCAATTGAGTCGTCAGGTGAGGAATTCAAAGCTTCCGTGGTTTTGATTGGTATGCTAGTAAAGAAATTTACAAATTCACGAGCTACTTCTATGTTAGAGCTTACGGGACCATGTGATGTCTCTAATGTATATTCCGCGTTACGAACTTTTTTCTTGCTAGTTTCGTTATTTATAACTTTCCAAACTGTCTTTATTTTATCGTCTGCCGATTTGATCTTGTTACTAATGTATAGCGCTTTCGCTACCTTGCAAGTATTTCTAAAAGTTTTAGAATAAGTAGCAACATACTTGTTGAAAGTTTCAGAGTTAATATAAAGCTTAAGGCCATACAGCTCAAACAGTCTTTCTCTACTTTTTCTAATACCCTTAGTTGCCCAGTCACTAAATATATACTTAGGGCTAATATTTTTATTGAATTCAGTTTCGACCACAGAAAATAAATCATTATACAATTTATTTGCATCGTTGTTATAGTGGTCCAGAGTATTTAACTTATTATTTAGAGTTTTATTAAATTTATTTAATTTACCAGTTGTTATTGGTCTAAATTGTATTTGCACTTTTGTCGTAGGCATTTTGAACATAAATGTTACCGTTTGACCGCTATGATCCGATGGTAAATAATTAACAATAGCTTTATCTACATAGTCGCAATCGCAGAAAATGTTATCGATGCAGGTAGCAGTAGTTGGAGTTACCCTAGTAGGCTCCATGAAAACATTCGACAAATTAAATGATTTAAAAAGGCTTAATAATCGACTACTATTCAAATTATTTTCTAAAACATTAATATTGAAATCACCACAAATAATTGCGGGTTTGCTACACGTTGCAAGTTTCGCTAATACATCTTCCATTACAGACTCAAATAAAGAATAGTTTTGGTAGCTTGGGGGTCTGTACACGCACACTATAATATGCTCATCCAGCTCGACACAGGAAAGTTCGATGCAATGTTCAATCGATAGGCCAACTATGTCATTTCTTTCTTTATATTTTAAACAATCTTTTAATAAGATCAATGAGCCTCCACGCGACATAGCTTTGCGATTAAAACAACTACAAGTGTATCGTTCTATGATCCTCGGCCTTTAAAAAATATATTTTCAATTTAGGATTGATGCTGGTGCCTAGAGGAACGGATTAATCCATACACTAGTCATGTTCGCGATATTTTATAGTCAGGTCACAGCATGTATGAGCCGTGGCCGATGTTCTTTACTTATAACTAATAACTATGTACATTACTAGTGCACTATAAACAAGATTGCTTTAGTAAGATACTTATGTGAGATACTAACAAGAGCCTTTGTGATTGAACCTTGTAGTCTCATATCATTGTAGAAGCTATTGCGCTTCGTCAAGTAAATTTTAGAGCTTAGTAACATTTTATAAGTTGATAATAAGATAATTATAGAAATAAACGCTTCTATAACTGCGTTCAAATCTAGCTTTGTAGTACGCTACAAGTTTCTTATAAATGAAAAGTACTAAAAAGCGAAAAATAAAAAAGCTTTTTTACAAAAAAAGACAACCGCCTTCAAAAACCAAAAAGTGAAAAATAACCTAAAAACAGAACACACATGACTTTAGTTTCGGAAGTCGGTGGCTTGGCTGTTCTATTTATTGTTTTGTATTGCCACCGACTTCCGAAACTAAAGTCATGTGTATTCTGTTTTAAAGTTATTTTTCACTTTTTGGTTTTTGAAGGCGGTTGCCTTTTTTTTTGTAAAAAACCTTTTTTATTTTTCGCTTTTTAGTACTTTCTGATCATCCAAATCCATTAAGAAATGGCAACACAGTCAAATCAGAAAGTACAAGGTGAGAACATTACAACATCATCCATGTATATTTTTTTACTTTCTGCCGATTATTTCAAAAAGTGCTGAATCAAATTCGATAAAATTTATATGAGACCACCCTTGAGGCATACCCTATCCATCAAAAAAAGAATTATCAAAATCGCTTTACATTTGCCGGAGAAATCGCGTAACAAATATCCAAAAATAATAATAATAACAGTCTAAAACTACTTTCTCTAAAAGAAACTCTTAATATAACTCTACAGAAAGCTGCCATATTAAATACATGTCGAATTGTAAAAAAGTTCATGCAAATAGATGAAAACGAAACAGGCCAACAAATCACCACACCCTCAACATAAAACACACTACACGTTGCTTTTACTTGGCTCTGGCCCGTAAATGCAACTGAAACCAGCCAAAGAGCTGAGAAAAATTAACACATCCGCAAATAATAATAATAATAATATGTGGGGACATTTTCACACACGGCCATCTGACCCCAAACTAGGGAGACCCTGTACTATAGGTGTCAGACAGCTGATATACATACACAAATACATTTTTTTTTTGTAAATACATACATATATAGATAAAAATAAAAATAAAAAGAAAACATACAGACGAATTGAGAACCCCCTTCTTTTTGAAGTCGGTTGAAAATAAAAGTAGTCTTGAGATCGTTTTAAGTACTGATTTTGCTAGTTGGATATAGTTTTGATAAATATTAATATTTTATTGTAATACCATCTGCTGACGGTACTTTTAAGCTAAACTGAATTTTAATTGACTTTATCAAGCTAAAAATAAATCGGGGTCCTCCGGGACGGGGGCCTCGGGGATCGGGGTACTCAGGGAATAACCCAAATATTTGGCCAATGATTGACAAAATTTTCCTTTTGGTAATGTCAAAGAGTGAGTTTTTTATGTCTATTGAGTATGTGATTGTATCTTGATTTGGGTTCCATTCAATACTTAATTTTTTTGATGGATCTTTTGTACCTAAGTTGATAGTGCTGTGTAGTGTATCTGATAATAGGTTTGCTTTCTGTAAAATTTCTGGATCATTCAAATCAAGCAAAAGATCAAGCAAACTACAACCGACGTTTCCTAGATCGCGCAAGCAGAGTTATTCGCGACATTAGGATATATACAAAATCCCGACTACAACCGTCGGGCAGTAGCCCACCAGACACAACACCCGTCTGGTCGGAGGATCCTCCCTTTTCAATATAAGATGAAGAACTTTACACTCTGTTCCTCATACCTCTAAATCACAGTAGAAATCATGTACGATTACCTCTGATACTTCCTTGTCATGTTGGCAGTCCAATCCGACCTGTCTGATGCAATATGTGGCGAGATAGGGTGCTGAAGCTGTTTCATACGTCACTGTGAATAATGTGTATGTGTCCAGCGGTTTTGACTCATCGAAGTGAAATACTATTTGTTGTAATGGTCGTTGTTTCTCTATAACTTCTATTTGCCGGTACATTTTTTCAATATCGGCTGATATTATGTATTTGTGTTGTCTGAATCTTATGAGAATTGAAATTAAATCATCTTGGTCTACTGGTCCTATTGTTTATATATCATTAAGTGATATTTTGTTAGATGTGCGCGCCGATGCATCAAAAACCGCTCTGAATTTTGTTGTAGTACTGATGTCACATATTTGGAGGAGCTCGTGGCTAAGTTCAAGCCATACAGATCGATCGGTCTAAAGTTAAGCTACGCTAGCCGCGGTCAGTCTGTGGATCGGTGACCATCCCTTTCATACCGATTCGAGTTCCCTCCGTGCCTCGGAAAGCACCGTAAAGCCGTTTGTCCCGGCTGTCATTTGTAGATCTTTGGCATTCGTTATGGGTAGTCAGAAGCCAGAAAGTCTGACAACCAGTCTTACCAAGGGGTATCGTGTTATCCAGTAACTGGGTTGTGGAGGTCCGATAGGCAGTCGCTCCATGTAAAACACTGCTATTCAGCTGCATCCGGTTAGACTGGAAGTCGACCCCAATGTAGTTGCGAAAAGGCTAGGCAGATGATCATGATGACTGGTGTCACATATTATACCAGGATGTGGTATATAATATGATTGTGTTTGAGTTTTGCTGTTTTTGTTTCTGGTCATGTGACCTAGGTCTAGATATTCTTGCATGAATGTTAAGTACTGGTGTTTGTATGTAGGGTCTCATTTGAATCTTTTTTTCTATGTTAAGAAAACGATTCTTTGCCTGATTGTATGACTGGCCTAAATATTCTGGTGATTGTTTAAACGGTATGGTGACCACAAATCTGCCATCATCATTGCGAGTTGTGGTTGATGTAAATGTTTCTTCGCATGACTGTTGAGTTTTCTGTGATATGTCTGATGGGGTAGAAATGTTTTCTAATTCCCAAAATCTGTTTATATTGTCTGAGATCTGTTTAACAAAGTATGATGAGTTCTGATTTGTGTTTTGAGTCTGAACGTCTGAGATGCAGCCTGATATCAACCAGCCTAACTCTGTTTCTTGTAGGACTGGTTGCTGTTTACCTAATGGTATTTTTCCAGTACCTATGACTTGCCAGAATATGTCTACGCCCAATAACAAGTATGGAATATTGGCTGGAATATTGAAGTCTGGGTCTGCTAGTTGTATGCAACTAGGTATCTGAATAGTAATTCTGTGTATGTATGTGTGTGGGCACTGAGCTGGAAATCTGATTAATTACAAGACACAATGTGTTTGTGGTGTAATTACTGTTGTTTGTCAATTGTATCTGAATGTTGGTATTTTCCGTAATGTTTGTGCACTGATTATTGGTGCTAGTGACAGTGGTGTCAATAGTATGGATGGGTAAGTCTAGTTTTGAGCACAGATGCCTAGTAATGTAGTTTGATGTACTGTCATTGACTAATAGTGCTCGTTCTGTGTGTGGTTTACCCTGTTTGTCTAAAATGTTGGCTGACAGTAATACTGTTTTGCTCTACGAGCAACTGGTGAGTGTGACTGATGATGATGTTGGTGCTTTAGAAGCACCAGTGAAAAAGTGTATTATGTTTCTGGTTACAGTACTTACATGCTTCTCCTTTGCATGACGTGTTGTTATGACCATGGTGTAAACAGAACAGACTTTTATTTTTGCTACCTCTTTAATTCTCTGTTTGATGGGCATTTTTCTGAATTTTTCACAAGAAAATAATAGATGGTGCTGTTTGCAAATGGAACATGTAAGTTCTTTTATTGTGTGATGTTTTGTGAATGACTTTGTGTTTTGTCCCACTTGAGCGTCTGATTGGCTTGTATTATTATTAATTTTTGTCTAACGTTTCTAATAAATCTGCTCGATGTTTTATGAACTTAGTCAGGCACTCAAGAGTGTGTGATCTCTCTCTCACTCAAGATGTCTGTGAGTGTGTTTTTGTGTTCTTCCCAATATCTCAATGTATTTGAGTCCATTTTGCCGCCGAACATATGTGATGCTGACGCTTCGCTAGGGGCGAGCACTGTAGCTGCATGCTACAGTGCTCGCCCCTAGCGAAGCGTACGGGCATCTTGACGAGTCTGCCAGATCTTGTCCTCTCTGGGTGATTGGAGCGGTCAGGTGTAGTTGCAGGCGTCGAGTCATTTGTGTAGCTGCTGTTATGATTGTCCGTGTTTATGATGTAAGCCGGTTTCAGGCGGTCGATAGAAATGATGGCGGTACGTCCTGGTAGTTGTAACTTGTAATACTTTTCATGTTTCTCGACGACCAAATACGGACCTTCATATGGGCGCTGCAGTGGCTTCCGGACTGCATCTATGCGCACGAACACAGAGTTGCATGTCTTCAAGTCTTGATGCACGAACATAGACCGCGCATAGGAATGCGGTTGGAATGTCGGTGTTAGCTGTGTTTTGACGGAATGCAGGTGTTCGACATAGGTATGGTCCATCTTCGCTGTGGACTTAGATGGTAATGATGTTATGAATTCGCCGGGCAGTCGTAATGCTTGTCCATACGTTACTTGTGCGGCACTTGTATTTGTGTCGGTCCGTATGGCTGCCCGTAAACCGAGTAATACGGTTGGTAGTTCGTCCATCCATTTGTTATTATTTGATAATCGCGTCATTAGTGCGACCTTTAACGAACGGTGCCAGCGCTCAACTATGCCGTTACTCTGCGGGTGGTAGGCAGTAGTACGTGTTTTCTCTGCGCCCAGTAATCTTGAGAGTTCATGAAATAACTGGCTTTCGAACTGATGTCCTTGATCAGTTGTGATTTTGCTAGGGCACCCGAAACGGGTTATCCAGGCTTCGTATATTGTCCTTGCTACGGTATCAGCTGTGATTTCTCGCATTGGTATCGCTTCGGGTCAGCGTGTTTGTCGATCGATTATGGTTAGTAAGTACTGGTGTCCGCATGCAGATGTAGGTAACTTTCCGACGATATCTGCGTGGATATGTAGAAATCGTTCACTCGGTGGGTACTGGTCACTGTCGCTGTGTGTGTGTCGCTGTACTTTGGACTGTTGACATGGAATACATAATTTTGCCCACTTGCTGACGTCTTTGTTTATTGACGGCCAAAAAAAACGTTGTTTCATCATTTTCCGTGTAGTTCGTATTCCTGGGTGACTGGTATCGTGAATTGCGTGGAATGCTATACGACGATAGTCATCTGGTAGGTACGGCCGTATGTTTGTTGTTGACGTTTCGCACAATATCAACTTGTTTGTGCCGGGAGTGACGATCTTCTTTAGTTGTAGGTTTTTTTGTTTTAATAGCGTAGGTAACGATGAGTCATTTTCTTGTGCTTGAGCCAATTTGTTATAGTCGATACTTGTAGATATGTCGATTGTTTCGATGCGTGATAGTGCGTCCGCGACCACGTTATTCGCACCGCTCACATGCCGTATGTCCGTTGTGAATTTACTGATGAATAAAAGTTGACGCTATTGGACGGCGGCTTGTGTATGGCGTATGTGAGCGGCTTGTGATCGGTGTAGACTATTAATTCTCTTCCTTCGAAGGTATTTCGGAAATGCTTGAGGGCCATATAGATTGACAATAATTCCCTGTCGAATGTGCTATATCGCTGCTGAGTTTCTGATAGTTTCTTCGAGAAATAGCCGAGGGGAATCCATTTGTTAGTGACGTGTTGCTGTAGAACGGCTCCAGCGCATGTATTAGATGCGTCGCACATAAGTGACATTGCTGCGGTCGGTGATGGGTGAGCGAGTAAGGCTGCGTTTTGGATGCTGGCCTTACATGACTCAAATGCTTCTGTTGCTTCCGTAGTCCATTCTATCTTTGTCTTGTCACGTTTCTTACAGTTATGTAGATGCTACATCAAAAGTTAGTGTTTCATTTCTCCTGACTTAACACTATCACGTCGGGGTCACCACTGTAGTGTTAAGTCAGGAGAAATGAAACACTAACTTTTGATGTAGCATAATCATGTCTATATTTGCGCTATTTAAGTGGTCGTTTTTGGCCTCACAAGTTGTGGCTAAATAAAACACTTGGGAAATATATTGACCAATCACAATGCTTAATACTAAGTTTAAAATATTACAATTAATTAATGTAGGTATTTGTTTCGTATTTGCTGTGAGCGGCGCAGCCGAAAATGTCCTGAGGTATAAATATTTGAATGCGGCATGCGTACGATTTAGTCAAAGAGTATAGTAACTATAGGGGAAAAGATTTAGTACAGCGGCGCGCGCGCTGGTGACCGCACGCGCCGAACATATGTGATGTTGGCATGCAGCTACAGTCTTCTCGTCAGAAAAAACAGTCGTCTCCCAGTTAAAATCTAAATATTCTCGAGCAAAACGTAGTCGTTCCTCCTTGTGTTTTTGTGTCAAAATTGGTTTTTAGCTGGTTTCCGGTGATGTAAACCTTCAGCATGGAGTGCACGTCGAACAGTTCGCAAAGATGTATTAAATTGATCTGCAAACGTTCTAGTTGGAATGAAACCATTTGTTTCGTATTCGTCCACCATGAAACGTCGCTGAGTCGGGTTAATAAGCGGCGGCCTTTCACTTCTTACACGACTCTGCAGATTACCTTCTGCTTCAAACCTCTTTACCCAACGGCTCACAGTATTTCTCTGAAAAACGAAAATATTATTACACACTTGCAACTAGCGATTCATTTAATAAAGAAATCATACACCACATCTATCATCATAACTATAAAAGTTAAAAAGAACTTACACATAAGCCGGTTTCAATTGAAATTTGAGAAATATTAAGCCCATTTTTACGCAAAGCGACAATATTTGCCCTGGCATCAATACTAATATTTGCTTGCATCTTGAATAAGGATAATCAAACAACACGCAAATCGCAATAATAACACAAACGCTCGAAACAAAGTTCACCAACCAACAACGTCGTAGTTAACTATTCTACTTTATTCAATTCAGTAGTTTATTTTGTTTCACATTCACCCTCATATTTACTATTTTTTGTTAAATAATAATTTCAACTAATACTTTAAGGAAACGCATTACTTCGGGTGTAACGATCTTACTTATCGTAGACATTGGAATTCATAATTAAACACAAAAAGTGTCATGTGTCACTGGGATTTGAACGTAGGCTACAACGAGTGCGCATCATCTTAACTATGGCGTTAACCGCTGAGCCAAATGAACACTTTTTTACGGTTGAAATTAAATATCACTACGCCGCGCGCCGTTGTGACATGAGAGGCTTGTCACTAAGGCAAATGATCATTATATCGTACTCTTTCTGACTACATAATGATGAAAGAGTGCGATATAAGAGATCGTGTCTGTGTGCAAAATGTTTGTTATAGAAAAAGGTCATAAGTGCGACTTGTTTTGATGCGATAGATTTTTGTGAAACTGCTCATCGATTTATGACCCATACTGTACAATATGTATTTTGTTATCAAACTGTTGAAAGTGTCTAAACTTTAACTGGATGCCTCCGACTGCCTTTGTAAACACTGTCAACCACGATGATTCAAAACCAAAAAAATATTTAAATTTTCAGTTATTTCTATCTTTTGAGTTACATAATTTATAATAATAACAATTTTTCACGCAGTCGGGTTTTTTGCTTTTTTAAATAATTTTTTTATTTTAATCTTTTTAGTTTTCGCAGTGAATCAATTTAGAATTTAGAAAACTTTACGTCGAGCCGAGAACCTTGCCTCGCTTCTATTATCCCTACGTCGAGTCTACGATTTCTGTCCCGTTTTTACTCCCATAACGTCAAGTTTCTGTACCCCGCTTTTCCGTGGCGTAGCTATCGGAGGGCTAGGCGGTGCAGTGCACCAGGTCCCCAAGCTTAGCGGGCCCCTCGGCCCCAAACCTTGAACTAACCTAAACCTTGAACTGACTGAACATTTTATTATCTTATATATAAAAATCTTCTGTGCGTGTGTATGAAAGTGAACTCCTCCTAAACGGTTGGACCGATTTTGATAAAACTGTTTGTGTGTGTTCCAATGGATCCGAGAAAGGTTTAGATTCACAATTAGACCCGGTGGCGCTGTAGTCGGGATTTTTTATTTTCAGGGCAGGACAACGTCTGCCGGGCCCGCTAGTTTATTTATATTTTTTCTCTTCCATGTTGTTATGTATTGTCCTACTAGTGTTGTTGGTGGGTGGTGCACAGATATTGGTGTAGCACCAAAAGGTTTAATTATAACTTAGTCGCATTTTTGCTTCCAATGCTTCCTTTAATTCTTCCGCTGATGCAAGTTTTAGTTCAATAACCGACACCCTTGGTGACTTTGTCCGTCGGAGCTTCAGTCAACAGTAAGACCATTTGTTTAATGTCTGCCATAACAATGTTCAAGGTGTGCCAAGTTACTACAGTGATCTGTAAAACACCTTTTCTACTGTCAACGTTCACGCCGTACTGATTTGTAAGAGTTGGTACAAACCTCAATCTTATTTCTACCATCTACCCCACTTCCCGGGTTCCTTTTCAATTAACCGTAACGATAAAATTGGACAGAATGAGGTTATGTTGCTATTTAAACTCGTCGTAGAGATTTTCCTTTAAGAAACATTGCCTCTTCTTCTTCACTATACAGTGCCTGCCTTGAGTACATATTGCCAACACAAGAGAGGGACTGGTCGTTAGGACTAAGTCGAGCCACGTGTCATACCCTGAGATATTAAATCGAGGACGACAATTACGGGAACGACAGGTTGGCTGCGCAAGGTCTGTGTTGAAATCGCCCATGATGACGCAATGTGTATACACTGACCCTACTGATTCTCAAGATTGCAAAAGTAGTCAATGGAGGGTGGACAATAATAGACAACACTAAGTAGGGTTTTAACACCTTTGATATGGATAATATCATCCAAAGATAATATTAACATCATATCAAAGAATATGATAAATCAACCTCTTGTTCCCGTAAACTCTTACATATCATCGAGTCTTTTAGTCGCTTATGTTATTCCTATGCAACCTACTTGTTTTAATATCTCAGGGTATGTCACGTGGCTCGACTTAGTCCCAACACCCCTATCCCTCTCTTGAGTCCACTTATGATCAGTATTCTGCACCTGGCTTTTCCCACCATGACCTCATTTTCCGCTCGTATGGCGCGGCGTTTCACATGGTGAAAAGCCGCAAGGAGTTAAAAAAGGCTCATAGTGAAGATCCTGAGACTCTCGGAACGTCTTCAAAGCTGCAAGAAATCGCCAAACCGCCACATTCTCGAAACCATTTCATCTTTTTCTCCTATTGATATCATCATAGTAAGTAAACTATAGTGTAGAGAAACGATAAAAAACAAATAATAAAACAATAAAACTCTCAGACTCGACGTAAAGGAACTCAACTTAAAGGAAACGATCCTTCATTTATTTGTTGCTTTTTATCATTTTTCATTCCAAATTACATTTAAACGTATAAGTTGTTTACATATTTGTAAGCTATTTATAAAACCCTTTGTTTTAATACCCCACTCGATAGATTCTGAGGGAAAAAAATTTTTTTGAAAGCACTAATATGTCGCCAAAAATCGCCCAGATTAATTTTCATAATTTTGATGTACCCAGTGTCACTCACACAATTAAGACGATTGAAACGACACCTTTCAAGCCAAAAACTCTCAGACTGAACGTAAAGGAACTGAACTTAAAGAGAACGATCCTTCATTTATTTGTTGTTTTTTAGCATTTCTCAATCCAAATTACATTTAAACATATAAGTTGTTTATATATTTGTAAGCTATTTATATAACCCTTAATTTTGATACCCCACTCGATAGGTTTTGAGTAAAAATATATTTTTGGAACACACTAATATGTCTCCAAAAATCGGCCAGTGTAATTTGTCTAATTTTGATGTACCCAGTGTCACTCACACAATCAAGACGAATGAAACGACACCTCTCAAGTCAAAATCCATTAAGCCGTTTGGGCTACAGAGCGTGCCAAAGAAATTTACACACATACATAAATACATACACCCGAAAAACATAACCCTCCTTCTGGCGCAATCGGGTAAATAGGACAAGGCGGGAATAAAATAATCAAGATTATATTTTGGGACGAAGGAAGCATACTGTTTAGGACAAACTAGGATTTTTTTTTTGTCTAGTAGGACAAAACTCAGCGGGCCAAACGAAGAATAAATTTCTACGTCAGCCCACCATTTACCGAAAATATCTTTAAATAAAAAAGGGGGTAACAATTAATTAATGGATATATATTTATGCTTTTTAACACTATTTTATTAATGTAGTTTTAAATAATAGGAAAACAAACACATAAAACTTTATTTAGTATAACTCTTGCCTGTGCTTTTGTCTGCATTAATATCGCGGATGCAGATGAAATCGCAGATTAAAAAGTAGACTGTACCCTTCTTCAGGGTTAAAGCTATATTTGTGCCAAACATCAAAATCGATTTATCGTTTATCATTATCAGTATTCTTTAGCGATAAAACGGCAGAATCGATTTTGATGAAATTTGGTACAAATATAGCTTTAACCCTGAAGAAGGGTACAGTTTTCTTTTTAATCGAACAAAAACATAAACATTTTAAGTACAAAATATTCATATCCATACGGATATGAATATTCTGTACTTAAAATCTTCTGTATAATATTTTCTTGACAGCGTGTTGGGCACGTTTTAATCTGATGTCAGTGGCGTGTCAAAGGGTTAAGCTCGTTAATTATTGCTATTATTAGTCAGCCCATCTGTGATGACCTTAACCAATGGCACGACGTTTAACCAGCATAATTATTTAGTTTGACCGTAAATCCAATAATATTTTTTTTTTTTTTTTTTTACTTTGAAATATGCTTGCGTTTGACCACAATTCACCTGGGGGCCAAGTCTGCTATTTTTATAATTTCGTCATTCCAACAGATTTTAGCAAAATGACAATGGGATCGCCCATTGTCATTTTGCTAAAAGTTCGTAATCTGCTAAATCCATAATGGTCGATCATTGGTCGGTCAATGGTCTCGTAATAGAATTGTGTTATAATGACATTGTCAACAAATTTTAACATTTGTTCATGCCAAATTTCATTTATGTATATTTTTACATATTATTTTTAAGTGTTATAAGCAATCTGAAGTAGTAAGAAGTTCGTAAACTAAATCAGTCATTAATTTGTCATACGAGCTAACCATTCTATATCATTTCTTTCAATGGAGTGTCATTGGTTGACCATTGGAAAGTCATAATGACGCCATTATATTAGTAGATTTCCAAACTTGTCAAAATCAACAATTATGAAATCAATGATAGACCATTCTGACACTATTGTAATAGCAGACTTGAGGCCCTGATCGTAAGTGATAAATGCGACCTAAGTTGGAACACGCTTACCTAAGATGAACCGGTTCACTCGTGCCTTGAAGATACCCAGAGTATACTTATCAGGGAACAGAAAGGCGGGCAAGGAATTCCACAGTTATAGTCCGATGGGACGGCAATACGACACGACTGGGGAAAGATCACGGGCTTTACCTGCTTTCCGAGCCACGAGGCTCTTCATCATCATCAGCATAAAGACGTCCACTGTTGAACAAAGGCCCACTCCATAGAACGCCACAACAAGCGGCAGCCTGCCGCTGGTTACTGATGGCCTTATTGCTCTCCTGGATGAGTATTATAGCATCCTCAGGGTCGGTCAGAGTATGTCTCGGTCATCGAGTCTTACTAATACGGGAGAGAGTGTACCGGCCGGCCGATACGATCAACGGGTTAGAGTGCTTATCAGCAGAGTCGAAGAAGCGCTTGGCGCTCGTTTTTATTTCTACAATACTTTAGGAAACACAATTTTGGTGATCATTTACTATTTTTGGTTTTATTTTATTTACTCTTTTTGGTGATTATTTACTAGGTTCGTTAAACATAAGCCATTTTAAATTTAAAGTCAAAGTAACTAAAATAACACTAATACTAACATCAGCCTATTATTGTCCGTGGGACAAGGCAAATACCTCTTTTTATACAAAGAAGGAGAAGAGGAGAGCACTGATCACCACGTTCCTCACGATGTTTTCCTTCGCCGATGTCAGAGATAAACTTAGAAATTATTATAAAAATATTTATTTATTTATTTTTACACACGTTTTCTTTGCCATTACAGACTAGATCTAATACGACAAAGTAACTTAAAAAATACACAGCTATTACTTACATACTACACAGTACGTGGCTCTTGTGAACTCACCCAGTGTACACGTGTATATGTCTATGACATCCGCCACCGTGTTCAGAGTGCGCAGCGCACGAGTTAGTGGTGCGCGCCCTAGCAGGTTAGTGCGTGCACTCGGCACCACCAGCAGCTGCGGCCTGCGCCGCCGTGCTACGTACCTATCCGGTAAATTAAACCCTATTTCTGATAGTATACCTGAGTCTTGTATACAACCTCTTAAAACTTTAAAGACATACATTGACTGAACTGATTGAACTGCAGATCACTGGTGAAATGAATGCCTAAATCCTTAACCTCCATGACACGCTGCAGCGGCTTTCCGTCCCTGCTGTACTGGTTGTGTTCTGGGATTCGTGTGCGCGTGAATGAAAGCACCGAGTTCTTTGATACATTAAAGTATAGCTTATTGCAGTGACTCGATTCAGTGACCCTATCCAAGTCGTGCTGCAGCATGTCACGATCCACGGTATCTTTTATAACGGCAGACAACTTTAGATCGTCAGCAAATAGCATGCATGTTCACCTGACTACCTTTGTTAAATCATTTACCACAATAATGAATAATAAGGGTCCAATATTAGTACCCTGACTGACTCCCGATCTGGTGTAGTAGGGCTCCGAAAAGTGTCCGCCACAGTCCACATACTGACGTCTATCTCAAAGATAACTGGCGAAGAACTTTACAGTACGAAATGTGCAGCAAATACTCGCCAGTTTTGACAAGAGTATGTCGTAGTCGACTGTGTCGAACGCCTTTCTGAAGTCCAGATAGGCTACGTCAACCTGAATCCCAGCATCGACAGCTGGTACTAACTGTATTATCAGGTGAAGCAAGTTCCCCGTCGTAAATATGAAATTTTAAAAGTCACATTGGTACTTGTACCGGTTTGCTAATCTACAAACTTGTGCATGAGAGGCGGGCGCCATCACGACACCAAAGTAGCTAAAAATCACAATTAAATAAAAACTACTACTTAGCCCGCGACTTCATCCGCGTCAATTTTGTCAAGGATCCCTAATTTTTTTGATAATGCCATATAGCCTATAGCAGGGATAACGGAGCTTCCTATTGGTGGAAGAATTTTTGAAATCGAATGAGCAGTTTCGGACATTACCCCTAGATACAAACTTACAAAATAACAAACCAATTTGTCTGTCATGAAAATATTAGTAAAGGCTAATCCAGTTTTTAGAGCTTGGATAAAGTGTTTTATTTAGGAAATTGTGTTCTAGTCATAATTGTTCCAAAAGTTCTGCCTCCCAGCCAAGTTACAAACGATTCGTATCGTATCTCTTTCTACAATAATGAACGCCTCGTCGCCGCGTCGTAATCCTTTTGAATGTCGATCACGTGACTTATAGTTGAGATGACGTCATTCACATTTGATTAGATTTCTTGTTTTGTTAATTGTAGATTGTCAATTTGGGTAAGTTGGCTAGGGGAGCTGATCTACCATCACCCATTTCCTAGTTAGTTCCCTAGTTTGTTCCAAGTTTTACCATTTAACAGTAAATTTCCTCTTGAAATAGGTACTATTGGGATTCGATGTTTGAAATTCTCGAAACTAGAAGTTTTACTTAGAAGTTAAGACAACGCGGTTGGCGCTGAAGTTGAGTGATAGGCTGCTACGATTCTCGCACTTAACACATATTTGTATAGCCTACAGGAAGTTGTTCCGGGTGAAAAAAAGTTATAAGAAACGAAAGGTAAACAAAAAAAAAACAATTCTTTTAACGTGGTGCTCCTCTTCTATACGTCAGTTAGAACCTTAAGTTAGTTTCCCGTAGCCTGCAGAAGATTTTCAAGGGGTCGCAATTTGACGTAAAAATATTTCAACAAGTAGTGTGTCCGTAGTAGTAGTGTCCGTTTGTAAAAAAATCGTGTGGTGTTCACCTTTAATTAGGCATGTGTAGGTGTAACCAGCAGTGCAATTCTGTAAGAATTCACTCGCGAATTCGAATCCAATCTCATTTCCGATTTCACTTACCTGAAGTGAAAACTATTTGGTATTCGCTTAAATAGTAACGTAATAATAGTTCACTTCACTTATGTGTTCACTTAGTGGCGCCAGCGTAGTTTTCATCGAGTTACAGAGTACCTAAAACAGTTTTCACCGCGGAATCAGAAGTGAGAACTGGAGTGAGTTCTTACAGAATAACATAGCAGTGCATTAAGATCACTATTCATTACAATTGTATGTTAATGTATATCAGCAACTGAAAACCAAGTGTTTATAGTGTGTAGTGTGTGTGTGTGTGTGTGTGTGTGTTTGTGTGTGTGGTGTGTAGTGTTTATAGGTGTTCTATTATTGTTCTAGATCTATCGACAGGACCTGTCTGTCATTAGATCTAAGGAAATAAACTAAATAAAATAAAAAATGTAGATAGTTTTTCTTGCCTTCGAAGGGACGGTTCTTTTTCTAAACGCGTGGGTCGATTTTGATAATTCTTACGTTAATTGATTCGTTTTAATCTCGCGTGTATCACTAAAGACATGACAGTAATCAAAATTCAATATGGCGACAACCAGACGAAATATTGTGAAAAAGAAAACAATGAAAGTCGACGAACTATACTATGTGGGGTATCATTGAATAGATAATTAAAAATAATCTTTAGTTTTTTTACTATTTTTCGTTTTGAATGTCCATTTAGGATCGATATCGATTTAAAGTTTGTTAGCAACCATTATCACTAAATTATCAATGCGTATAATAAAGCTAGTAATTGTATAATCGCGTTAATAATCTTAAATTCGAATGACAACCCCAGAAGATTAAACTGCTTTGATAGATATATATATTTTTTTAAGCTATTGCATAGCTTTTATCGCGGGCTTTGAGCGCGGCCAAGAAATTCCGTATCGAAAATCGCCTAATGTTAAGTGATGATGCAGCCTAAGTAATAATTTTACTGTAACCTAAAGCGTTACTTAATGCAGTGAGATATTACCTAATTAATTAGAATCAAATAAATATTAAAATAAATACATTAATAATCAGTAGTAACAAAAAATAGATAGAAGCATTTCATCGCCTCGCAGGAAATCATCACATGTATGATGGATAAGAGAATATCATGACTGACGGCATTAAAGGCGTTGGAGAAATTAATTAAAATGAACACAATAAACTTAGTGCCACCCATAATAATTGCTTCCCTAACGAAAAGTCACTTTATGGATAGCGGTGGTTGTGCTGTGCCCTGGCCTGAACCCGGACTAGAATGAGGTTACAAGGCTGTTTCGATGGGCATACATCGAAAGCTGCTTGTGCACACTAGCCTCGAGTACTTTGGACTGAAAGGGAGAAGAATGGAAATTGGTCGAAAATAGTTAGACATACGACACTGGGAAGGGAATCGTCGGGAATCAAGGGAAAGGTTGACAATGTGGATAATTGGTCGAAGAAGACAGTCGAGGGGCAAGTTGACCATAATAAATCGACTGATATCGACATGGCCTACCGCCTTAGATTTAATGGATAAAATGATCTTTTTGATTGTATCCAAGGTGACTGGAGTAAAGCGAAATGGTTTAATAATGAGACCTGCCCCCTTATTCACAACCATTCGATTCGATTCCGTACCGAATCGAAAGTCAAAAGATATCGAAGATGTCCTTCAAACGCAATTCACAAATCCGAAACCGAATAATTTTGAGATTGTCGAATACGGTTCCTTACCGACACGGCAACGTATCGAATGGTTGTGAATAAAGGGCCAGGTTGGCTAGAATTGAAATCCACGGTCTGATACAACATAATGGGCATTCAAATGACAAGTGGTTGAGAAATGGCGGTTAACATCATCCAGCCAAGTATCTTTTGTAAGTCCACATGACGTGGCCTGCCGATACAAGAGTTCCGGGGAATTTCCAGATATCAACAAAGAATAGGATTTTTTTTCGAGAATATGGCGTCGTATGGCGTTACGTATCCTCTGATTAAATAATATCTTTTAATGATTTACATGCAAGATATACAATCACAATGCTAGCCATAATTGCATTGCTGATATTTTATAACAAGTATTTTTCTTACAATACGACTAAATAATTAAGATTAGATAAAACAAAAATAATTAAGTTAAATGGACTAACCATTTAACTTAATTTGCGACCTGAACTTGATCTTGAACTGGGCATGTCGGATTAAAAAATTATTATCATTTATTTGAATAAATAAATACAAGGTATACCTACCCGGTTTTACTCAATTGCAATGTTTTATTTTATTTTCGCGTAAATATAAAACTTTATTTACAATATTACGTGCATTTTTATTTGTCAGTTTTTTTTATAATAAACAGCTCGAATATCTATGACTGTAACCTATTGAATGTATCTACTTACGTATAAAATATTAGTAATTTGACGACACGGTTAGCGTAGTGACTGAGTGACTGACTGCTGCGCAGCATGTTGCGGGTTCAATCCCGCCCAGCATAAATATTTTTGTGATGAGCACTTGGGTTTGCCTTGTGTCTGGTTGTTGTTTATTTACATACGTATCAATTTATGTATTAGTGTATGTATATCAGCTATCTGACACCCATAGTAAACGGGCTGCCTAGTTTGGGGTCAGATGGCCGTGTGTGAAAAGTTCCCACATATTATTATTATTTTCGGATACATTATTCTTTCTCAACTTTTTGGTTGGTTTCAGCTGAATTTACGAGCCGGAGCCAAGTAAATGCAACGTATGGTGTGTTTATTATTATTAAAGACATGACTGACTGTCTTTCTGAGGCGACAGACATACTGGAAAATATGTATTTACCTAACGAAAATACCTAATTATTTTTTGTTATGGAAAAAAAATTTATTTACATAATTACTACTGGCCGATATGATGGTGAACCCGACGATGTCGCTGAAGTTTCGGCTGTTACCGCCCTTTGCGTCCGCAATCTTCTCAACTCAGGCATCTTGGATAAGAGCAGATCACTCTTCTGTTATTCTGCTACCATTATCATCATCATCAGCCAGAAGACGTCCACTGTTGAACAAAGGCCTCCCCCATAGAACGCCACAACGAGCGGAAACCTGCCGCTTGCATCCACTGGTTACCCGCGACCTTAACGATGTTGTCGGTCCATCTAGTGGGAGGCCTACCAACGCTGCGTCTTCCGGTTCATGGTCGCCACTTGAGAACCTTTCTTCCCCATCAGTTATCGGTTCTTCGAGCGATGTGGCCTGCCCATTGCCACTTCAATTTGCAAATTTTGAGAGCTATGTCGTTGTGATATTTCTGCTACCAACTTCTGTTTAATTAAAATAAAAAAAAACACATATGATATTGATTTCTTCCTTGTGTCTACGTAACAAAGGCAATAATATCCTCAATTTATCCTTGACAAACAGACAAACAGACGGCTATAAAATTTTCATACAACTAAATCGTCAAGCACCCATTGTGTATAAATATACGAGTACCGATTAAGGTTGTATATGTGTACGTGCGATCGTATTGCTGCCATGATTCTTGTTGTGTTGGTTGGTATATGTTGTGTAGTGTTTGCTCTCTGGTCGTGGTTGAAGCCGCGTCATGCATCGCCTCCGATGTACCCCGGCGCGTTGCCGCTCATAGGACACGCCTATCAGTTAGCTGGAGATCCTCAATGTAAGTTACCATTGTTCATACATTATACATACATATACAATGTAGAACTCTATGTGAAGGTGCTCGAACTTATTGGAGTGAGCATCTAGTTCCAACTTTCCGACTAACTAACTCTTTGAGAATTCAAAAGTGCCTGTAAATGGTGTAATTGAAATAAATGCTATGACTTTTTTCGTCCGGTTAAGCATTATCACCATACCTATTTCTACCACAAAGCAGCGTTGCTGTATTCTATACCCTGTTTACAATAAGATTAGACATTTACTCAAACCTTTTTTACAGTCCGTTCAACCGATTTTGACTTATATTGCGTTGGTGGCATGAGAAATGACAACTGCAATAAACAGTTGTTATTGTAACCACTTTTTTGCCTCTAATGTCATCCTTAAGCCTACGGAATAGAAGTCAAAATCGGTTGAAGGGACTGTAAAAAAGGTTTGTGTTTATGTCTAATCTTATTGTGAACAGGAAATAGTTAAAAAGGTATTTTGTGCCGGTAGATAACGACATTTTTCGATTCGAATACGCGTCAGTAGTGTTATACAAAAAGTCGGTCGTATAAAGTCAAGTATTATGCTAACAAATAATGATTATGCGATTTTATTGATGGATGTTACAGGTTAGGGTGCTACCATTTTGTCAGTTAATAGGTACATTCGATCTCCCACTCATTCAATGACACCAAATAAACCTCATATAATAAACCTCAGATAAACAACCAGATAGACTTTATTCGATGAATAGCAATATTTTACGTTTTTCAATGGTCAGATAGTACTTAACTGTCGAATAAAGCCTCTAACGGAGGAATAATTTTATCTGCTACTTCAAGGATCAGTTAGGGTTTTATCAGCTCGATAAGTATGACGTTTTAACACTTTCTTTTTGTGCGTTTTAGTTAAACGACACGGCCCACGGTAATTTGTTATGATGGTTGTGTTTGAAATGATTGACGACTTAGCAATCGAGGAAGAACGTGAAATCCTTACCTAATTATTTAAACCCCCCTGAGAGAAAAAAACGACTTTTACGAGAGAGATTTGATAATTTTAACACATGGACGACAATGTTTTGGAGATTTTGCTAGAAAAAAATACATATTTTTTTCATAAATTTTCATTAATTGAGGATAAAATTAAACACGAAATAGAAAGAAGAGTAATTTTTTATTTTCTATTACTGACCGATATTTGGTCACTAATTCCGCCAATAATCGTACTTTCGAACTAGTGAAGTTTATAGCACGCTCACGTTTCTGTAATGTATTCATTTCTATACCACAAATCCAATATTTTAACGAAAAAAAAAAAAAAAAAAATTTATTGGCCTGTTAAACAGCCAGATAATTTTATACGCTAGGTAACTATTCGACGACTTAACTGAGGATTAAAAATCGGCCTTTAGTCTGAAATAGCGTGGTTAAACAAAGACGTTGTCAAAGAGTAAGTGTTAGGAGTAAACTTATTTTAGGATAGTTATTCTGAAGAGCACTTATCCCCATCGGCCGAACTTCGACACGAGCGTGATTGAAATTTTTTTTGTTTCAACTAACGCAAAGCTCAAAAACAAACGAGTGAGTGAGACCGCAATAACATCGCAGGAAAATTGGCGCGCGGATATTTCACAAAACTTGTTCCAGGAAATACATGTTTTTGAAAAACCCTTACTAGTTTTTGGTAATAATGTTTGTAATTTAGAATCTCCATTACATGTGCAAGGTTTACTAAGGAGCGGTTTTTTTTTATTTTTCAGTGTATGAGTGCATTATGAACGGCCAAAGTTCAGATAAAACTGTGTAAAAAAGCTGATTTTCAGACGTGGTTACTGAATTTGTTTCTCAATTTTTTTTAGCTTCATACAAACCTAGATTTAAACCACAAGATACCTGTGTGTTCAAAATATTTGGAGAATAATATCTTATAGCGCCGTAATCACGTACGAGTGTTTGTATGGGAAATATGACGGGATGGGTGCTCTTAAGTAACTTTATGTTTGGTAAAATCGGCCCTGACAAGATAACTAACAATATTATTAATTTTGATTCAGTAAGAAATATACAGTCCTTGTCAGCCAGAACAATATTTCATTCTTGTGAAAAATCATTTTAAAGTTATAAACAAAATCATTGAGGCTTAAACCGTAACCAAACAAAAGGATAAACCTAAAAAGCTTTTTTACAAAAAAGACAACCGCCTCCAAAATCTAAAAAGTGATCAATAACTTTAGCACATAACACACATGTCATGACTTTAGTTTCGGAAGTCGGTGGCAATACAAAACATTAAACAGAACAAAGCCACCTCCGACACCAGTCATGTGTGTTATGTGCTAAAGTTATTTATCACTTTTTAGATTTGGAAAGCGGTGGTCTTTTTTGTAAAAAAGCTTTTTATTTTTCGTTTTTAAGTACCTACTTCCTTATCATCCAAATCCACTGAGAAACGGCAACATAGTCAAATCAGAGATTGAAAGTACAGTCAACAGCAAAAGTTGATGATCAAAATCAGAAATTCAATACTAATGAACGGACTTCGCGTCAGAACTGTGTGGTGTCCAAGTGATTCAAAAGTATGTGTGTGACAATCACATACTTTTAATAAATAAACTAGTAATAAATTATATAAATTAGTGTTAGTAAATTAGTATTGAATTTCTGATTTTGATCATCTACTTTTGCTGTTGACTGTACAATGTTGGAGAACATTACAAAATTACAACATCATCCACGTATATTTTTTTGCTTTTTGTCGATTTTTTTAAAAAGTGCTAAATCAATTTCGATAAAATTTATATGGGACCACCCTTGAGGCATAGCCTATCCCTCAAAATAGGAATTTTCAAAATCGCTATACATTTGCCGGAGAAATCGCGTAACAAATATAAAAAAAAACACACAGACGAATTGAGAACCTCCTTCTTTTTGAAGTCGGTTGAAAATAGTTGGCAGTCGGATAATAATAATAATAATATGTGGGGACATTTTCACACACGGCCATCTGACCCCAAACTAGGGAGACCCTGTACTATGGGTGTCAGACAGCTGATATACATACACAAATACATTTTTTTTTGTAAATACATACATATATAGATAAACAACACCCAGACACAAGGCAAACACAAGTGCTCATCACACAAATGTTTACCTGGGCGGGAATCGAACCCGCAACACGCTGCGCAGCAGTCGATCGCTCAGCCACTGCGCCAACCGTGTCGGTACCCGTTAAAATGACCGCTAGTCACAGTCCGTTGTTCATAGGTTGTTATATCGATTACTTTGGATAAATATCCGTTGTCTACCGCTGTTTTACAAAACTATAGGCGCATGAGACATTTCAACTTTGTTTCTGGAATGACACCGTAACCACAGTAAAAGTATTAGTACTACCGTACAGTAGCGACAAGCTCCGCCTCCCTCTGAAACCGTTCCTCACCTCTCCCCACGTCGAACGACTAGCTCTGGAAATTGCATTTTTGTTCGCACGGCGCGTAGACACGCACATTCACGCACGTATCTGTATAGTCTATTATTTTAGTATTAGTGTAGGCAATTGTATCGTTTCGTTTCTATTGAGTGTCGCGGGTGTGCCGTAACTGCAAGGCCTCTGGTATCGCAGCCATCTTATAGGCACTGGGGACCACATCCAAGAGGGACCGGCGCATGTTTGCCATACAATGACATAAAAAAACGGGACAAGTGCGAGTCGGACTCGCCCACCGAGGGTTCCGTTCAAATTCCGTAGTTTGGTCACCCATACAATAATGACCGTGCATACTTCGATGATTGATTAGGTACGTAGGTACTTTAAATAAATACTATATTTTTTATGATTTACTTATAAATGACGATGATGATTTTTCAGATTTTTCCTAGTACTTGTAGTATGAGACGATATTACTTGCCAAATTTCATAGTTCTAGGTCAACGGGAAGTACCCTATAAATTTTGATACGTTTTTTGCGGTATCAACGGCCGTATCTTTTTTTCAGGTTAACTTAGAAGTTGTTTTTTTTAGTTGTGATTTTTTCACAGCTTCAAGGGACTGTAGACTTTAATACATAGTTTTAATTTCAACTCGATACCTGCACGCGTTTATGAGATAAAAAGTCTTGACAGACAGACGGACAGACAAACAGACAGACGGACAACAAAGTGATCCTATAAGGGTTCCATTTTTTCCTTTTGAGGTACGGAACCCTAAAAATTATATTTTATCTGTAATAGAGCAGAGCAGGCTTAAACTAAATAATCATTATAATCTTTATTGCAGATCACACACGATCCATAAATAGACAACAATTAGAAAAAAAAATCAAATACTAAAACGAAAACAAAAAAATCCATCATAACATCCAAAAAAAAACAATAATAAAAAGATTTAAAAAAAAATAGAAAACCGCTTTTCGGTTTTTAGTGTGACTTAACATTCAAATCCATTAAGAAACGGCGACACACTTAAAAGAGATTGTAAATCCTCCAAAGATTGAAGAAACTAAAACGTCGTCTAAGTATTTTTTTTGGGAATTTGTTGAGTTTCTCAAAAAGGACTAGATTAATTTTGATAAAAATTATATGGGACCATTTCGGAATAATACCCTTTCGAACAAAAAATAATTTTGCAAACCCGCCTATATATGACAGAGTTATGCCCGAACATACATAAAAAAAAATATGTATATATAAACATTCGAATTGATAACCTCCTCCTTTTTGAATTCGGTTAAAAATAAACAATAAAATCTATTCTAATCCATTCCACACTCATACAGCCCAAATTCATGCGGTTATATTCAGCCACTGCTTTTAAGTCTTGGTAGCATACCTCTTATTGACAAGTTCCTAAACAATACCACAGATATATTATATACTTCTGTTTCTACACGTACCAACCCTGGACATGAATTACGCAATTCTGCTTCTTTGGATGGCGTTATGCACGTTCAGACTCGCTTCTGCAGACATTCCAGAGGCACTATAGTGGCGTATCAACTGCATTAGAAGTGTAGAGATGTAAATACATTATAATAAATACAGTCTTACTTTTTGTTTACAATAAATCTCAAAATGGGGCATTGTACTAATCGTTATAAACAACTTTAAATATGGGACCAACAATGAACCCTTAACCGAATAATGAACCTTCTTAACCGTTTTTTTTAAAGGAAGACGTTCTGTATTTGAACTGAATTTTTGTTTTAACCGACTAATAAAGAAATAGCTTTCTGATTTATCCGAGATTTCTGGACCGACTTATGTTTTTTTTTTAATAGTGTATGAAGGTGAAAACCGGTTCCATAGAAATACGATGACAATAGAACTCCTTAATTATTGTTAGCAAATGAACACTTTCTTGCATTTATTTTCAAAGCACTTAGCCGAATCAAATATACTTATACATATACAAAGCCTAAAAATAAAAAATAAATATATTATGTACAATGGAGTGAGGGCTCATAGGGCATCAAAAAACTCGTCTGCATTGCTTATAATGAGACAAGTGCCCAAAAGGCTAGCAGCATTACTACGTTGAATTGCAATGTTAATTCTTTGGCCCAAGAAAAGTCTGCCCTCGGGCCAAAAATACATTTGTGTCGAAGCAAGCAACGTAAGTACAATTATAATATAAAGTAACCTCGTATGTTTATTTTGTACTTATAAACATTTTATTGTGACGTTTTCTTGTCAGTGACGTGTTGAGCACGTTTCCATTTTTCGGCTATATCCAACCATAGCGCTCTAAAGATTTATAATACTGAGGGTTCTGAGTTGCATAATGCGACACCCTATAAATTGTTTACATGACTTATAGCATGATAATTAACAAGATTCAGAACATCATAAATAATCATCAACTTTTGTTGTGTGACCTTTAATATTTTTCCTCTCAGATTTAATTAAAATTTTAAAATTGTTCCTTCTAAATGTCAACAATATAACGTACTAGAGAAGTAAACAAACAGTAGGTAGTTGCGTTGTGAATGCAGATTAGTTTCCTCTTACAAAAAGCTCTAAATAAAGATCTAAATAGTATTAAAAGTGAGTAGGTACATAACGAAAACTTTAAGTCTATTTTGGGTAAATCCATATTTTGAGCGATGGTCGGGATTTCTCTGGTGGATAAAATTCGCAATGAAGTTATCAAGAGGCAAGAGAATTAAAGTCACCGACCCATGTACCGATAACTTGATTCTCACTTGATAACAGTTTTGTCATCTGAAAATTAAATTCTTCGACTATTTTCTTAACATAAATCTATTAAAATTAAAATATTCATTGGGTATTAGAATTACATCTTGTGATATAGCGCCGCTGCCGCTAATAGCACCACTCCATTACTACCCGTGGGTGTCGTAGAAGGTGACAGAGGGATATTATCCAGAGGATGGGCAGCAGCGTCCTTCTCGTCTATAACACGTACTGCGGTCGCCAACATGCATCGGCCAAGTATGGCGTTTACAGCTGAACCCCCTCCTTGGGGTACACCTATGCCCAGCAGTGGACGTCTAAAGGTCAACCTTTAAAATGATATTTTTCTTTAAAATCATCATCATGTCAGTCAACGTGATGATGATTATAATTACAACAAATATGTAGGTATATCCTTTTTATGATGTTGCGCATTTTATCTTTAAATGCCACCACATCTGCAAAAAAATAAATATTCTTGTTATCATCATTGAATAAAATTAAATCAACGTGATCATCCGCATGTAAATTTACTGTTTCTTTTGATCGTACCGTCGCTAAATCAGTTGCATCAGCATTAACAGCATTTTTAATTGTTTTTCCATTATTTTGCAATTTATCTTACATAATATAATTAGTCTAATTCCTTTCCATATTTATATTATAGAAGAAAAAGTTACTTGTATTATCTTAACTGTTTGTTTTCTATTGCATGATGTGGTCTCATTTAATTGAGGAAGCACATAGATTTATGTTCTTGTCCTTTATTATGTAGCATGTAAGGTGTATTCTTTGTTGGAGATCCTAATAAAATAAAATATAATAGAAGTAACTTTAATATAATTTTATAAAATTTTAATTATTTTAATAAATACTGGTGTACTACATATAGGACAGTAGGATAATAATTATCCTATTGTCCTATACGTAATACACCAGTATTTAAAACGGATTATACCGAATTTCCAATAAGTTATTGCTAAAATACTTTGCCAGTACTAAAGTTGAGGCCATCAACAATGTGTCAACCAACACAGAAAAATATAACTGAATTGTAAAAGACAACTATTTATACATACCTGAAATCCAACATTTCTTCGACTCACTTTTATTACACATTTTTCGCTGAATTATTATATAATTTGTTACAATAATTGGTATATTTTTATTTTTCTATTAAATTACATACGTTGATAACTACAAATTACGAGAGAGTAATTAATATTATTAGGTTTGATTAAATACTTTAAAATATTTTTTATTTTCACTGTCATACATAATAGGACAGTAGGCTTATCTGGGCTAACCCAGATAATCCTACTGTCGTAGACTGTAGACTTGCCCAACGGTCAATGTGCATGCGGATACGGTTCGCTTTTACTAGCAGGATTAGTTCGAGGTGGTACAAGAAAAAAGTTCTTGAGTTATTAGAAGAGGCCTTTGTCAAGCAGTGGGACACTATAGACTATCTAAATATTTTTTTAATAATAAATATCATAGTACAGACGCCAGCTCATCAAGCTATCCCAAACTGTAAAATTTTCCCTATTGAACATGAACCTTATTCTTTTGTATTAAAGTTGGAAAACTATCAAAGAAAGGACAATGCCAGAAACTCTATAGAACTTTGCCCAACTCAATAAAACTCATGTACAAGCATGCAATATGTAGCATCTGACTGCTTATTTATTTCTAATCTAAATATTTAGTCCTAACGACTGTAGAACTTGCGGTTTCTGTTTAAATATAAAAACAATCATGTCATTGATTATAGGTTAGGTGTTTTTTTTTTTTTTCGGATTGGCATCTCGCAGTTCAACCTAGGAGGTTGTCGGCTGCTTAACCGGACTTTCCTGTGGTGCCTTAAAAATTATTATTTTTAGGGCCTCCAGCCAGGGCATAAAGCTTACAAACTAAGCGACTACACGCTAAGGGCACCCCCTGTGGGGTACGAGCCTCGGCTTAGGGCGTCGCTGGGAGAGGACAGCAAAGGGACAGGCTGGATCGGATTTCCATTATTTAGGGACGAATTTAAAACTACAGGCTCAGCGGCGCGGGCTGGCACGAGCAAGGGTCGGGGAGGGGACGTACGGGGTCGTCGCGGCGGGCCTCGGCGGCGAGGACGGAATGACGGCGGTCTGTGTCTGTGTTTCTTAACTGTACTGGTGGCCTTATTGCTCTCCTGGAAGAGAGTAATAGCATCGTCAGGGTCGGTCAGAGTATGTCTCGGTCGTCGAGTCTTACTAATACGGGAGGGAGTGTACCGGGCGGCCGATACGATTAACGGGTTAGAGTGCTTCTCAGCAGTGTCGAAGAAGCGCTTGGCGGAGCGTTTCATGAACTGCTGGATGGTAGGTATTTTTAGATCGAGATGGAGGTTCTCGTTGCGAAGGTAAAAAGGGGCTCCTGTGATTCTTCGCAAGAAACGGTTTTGGAGGGTCTGCATCCTATGGAGACGGTATGGTTTCGCGTGTGCGAATACAGCACAGGCGTACGTCATGATGGGACGAATGCACGCCGTGTAAATGCGCAATTTGCACTTGAGTGACAATTTGCTGCGTGCATTCAACATGAAGTAGAGCCTACCGAGAGCGAAAGCGGCGCGCGAACGCACCGTCTTTATGTGCTCTCCAAAAGTAAGATGGTGGTCCAGAATCACTCCTAGGTATTTGGCTTGCTTCTCCCAAGGGATAGGCTTACCGAACATGGTTATCGGACTGGATAGGTTAGGTGCAGTTTATAATCGTTTTAATAAATTATTGGTGTGTTATTACTGTAGCTGCATCGTCATACAAACCGAAGAAGCCGCGTGTTGTGCAGTGATTGGTTTAAATTTAGCACGAATAAATCTGTAGTTCACAAAACACACGACGGGGGCGCCACCATCGCGGTGGCGGGGGCGCAAAGTTTGGGCGCTTCGGTCGGTCACTCGGCAGGCGCGCGCGGCGCGCTGCGGCTTCTTCGGTTTGTATGACGATGCAGCTACATTACTATGATGTACTGCTATTACAGAAACTACTTATTTACATCCTGTCTACACTGCAGCTACAATTTATGCACCACAACATCGTACAACCAGTCATAAGCATAGATCAGAATCCGTGGTAAGCAGCATAAAGTCAGCGAACTAAACGAAAATCGAGATCCGTAGACAGAAGCAAAAGTGATCAGTAGGGAAAACAATAAAAAGCACAGTCAAAAAAAAAATGAGGCGCGAGCGCAAGCAACAGGAATACAGAGAGCGAATGAATGACATTGACTTACACGCGTCAATACAACGACACGGTTGGCGCAGTGGCTGAGCGATCGACTGCTGCGCAGCGTGTTGCGGGTCCGATTCCCGCCCAGGGTAAACATTGGTGTGATGAGCACTTGTGTTTGCCTTGTGTCTGGGTGTTGTTTATCTATATATGTATGTATTTACAAGAAAAAAATGTATTTGTGTATGTATATCAGCTATCTGACACCCATAGTACAGGGTCTCCCTAGTTTAGGGCCAGATGGCCGTGTGTGAAAATGTCCCCACATATATTATTATTAATAACATTTCGTTGAACATAATTCATCAATTCCGAAATTACAATTATAATGCAACTCATTTGACTTTTATATTTATTTGCATAGTAGTACCTACTCTAAATTCTAAAGTAATGGAAACAACATATTAATATTATACGTTACGCATTATTGTTTTACCTATTATAATCTTTAAATTATATTTTAGATAAAATGAGTTTGTATTTCGTGGGTAGGTATTTCGTAATCCGCAAGTTCAAAAGAAAAACAATTTACCTACTATAAAAAGGTTCTATATTCATTACAATTATTTTTATTAATTTTCTATTTATGTACATGGGAGGGGCTGGTTCTGACATTGTCATTTGACAGATTGGGGTAGCTTGACTTGCTGGCCTCTGTGTATATCAAATACTACAAGCTAATTTGATTTTGATGGTATTTTGTAAAAAAATTATAAATATTAATGTTGTTTTTTATTGTTTCAGATTTTTGGAAACTTGAAAAGGATTTTTTTAGCTTCTGTTTGAATAATGGTGGGGTTATCGAGATACGGTTCGGTCCACATCCTGTATATGGTATATTATTTAATAATTCCTAATTATACCCACCCACTCTTGAGCATAGACCTTTCACTTAAACTCAAATTAAACTGTGCTTAATTTAAAATAACTTTATCTATTTAACTACCTATTTAAATAGAATAATAATAGAAAAATTAAATTATGTACTTAAGTTCAGTTTTATAGGTAAGTTTTTTTAATAAAAATGGCGTTTATAACACTCAATCCAAAAAAAAAAAATCGTTTAGTAAGGATTTCCTTTTAAAGTGAGATAATAAGAAGTTAGCTGCGACCTCAGTTTACATGTCAAGTGTCTTGCCTTCAATTAAGGATTTCAAATCACTACATTAAAAAACGTAACAACTAATAATTAAATTATAATTTATTGTTACGATTACCATACCATTACTATTGAAGTCACATAGGTACCAACGTGTAGGTAATAAAATATTATTTTTCTTTATAATTATGAATAATTTGTTCCCAACTAATAAGGGATCGGTTTTCAGTCTTAACAGATTCAGCTGAATACCAGTGTTTTACATGGAGTGGCTGCCTCCATAACCCAGTTACTAGGTAACACGTGTTGGCGATGTGTTGGCGCCTACTGCTACAACCATACCAACAAGTTGCGTACAATCGTGTGACGATTTTACACACATAGGATTTTATTCTTCTTCTATTATTTTCAAAATTCATCACTTTTTTATTATATTACTATAGTTTTGCACAACGATAGCTCGCTCCGTTTTAATTCGAGATAGCACGAAACCCCTTGGTAGAACTCGTTGTCAGACTTTCTGGCTTCTGACTGCCCATAATGACTGTCAAAGATGTACGAATGACAGCCAGGATCAACTGCTTTACGTGCTTTCCAAAGCACGCAGGGGTCTCTCTCAGAGAAAGACCCATCCACGGATGATCGCAAAGTTATAAATAACTAGCTTTTAGCCGCGACTTCGTCCGCGTGAATGTCGGTTATCGCGGATGCAGACGAAGTCGCGTATTAAAAAGTAGCCTATGTCCTTCCCCAGGGTTCAAGCTATCTTCATGCTGAATTTAATTAAAATATGTTCTGCCGTTTCATCGTGAAAGCGTTACAGACAGAGTTACTTTCGCATTTATTATGGAATATATATATAAGTATGGATTAGTATGGATTTTGAAAACGTGTTTGCATCCGTTACCTTGTGGATTACACGTGTTTATATTTGTTATTGGATTTTTAATCAAATCTATTAACATATTTTTTTGCCAATTTTTTTGTTTGTCTATAATGTTCGGTGCATTGACGCGCTAGGGAGTTTTGGGAAAAACCCGGTACTGCAGTGCTTCCGTATTGTTTGCAGAAACTTTCATCAGGATACAATATCTAAAATAATACGATACATTTTTAATCTATACTAATAAGAATAATATTATCCCTACTACTATATAATGTGAATGTAAGTTTGTTTGTTACGCTTTCACGCGAAAACTACTCAGCCGATCATCATGAAACTTTGTACACATATTCTTGGAGGTATTAGAAGTAACATAGGATACTTTTTATTAAGAAAAAAAAAAAATTTTTTACGAACAATTAAAAAATTGTTTGTCAAAAAATCTCAAAATCTAGCTTCTTCAACGCCATCTACCGGTTCAGTAATGAAGTTCCAATCCTGAGTACTGTAATACCGTTGCACTGTGTTACCGACGGTCACGTCAATATCCAATCCAATTGACTATAGTTTTAGCTGTTTGGGATTTTTCTATATTTATTGTTATGTTCTTCTGTCATTTTCTTCTGTCATTATATATGCAGTTTAAAGTTTAGCAGTAGAGTCATTTTTGTGGTTAGATGCTATTCTTTAGTTTTGATCTTACTCTTTGGTTTTAATTCTTACTCTGTTCTTCTTTAAAAATGCCTCGGAAGCGTAAATGTGATCTATCCAAAAATTCGTATGAACCCTAGGGAAGGACATAGGCTACTTTTTAATCAGCGCCTTCGTCTGCATCCGCGATAACCAACATTCACGCGGACGAAGTCGCGGGCAAAAGCTAGTATTTAAATAAAGATTTGTATTTTTGTATGTTTGTAACGAATAAACTCAATAACTACTGGAGCGATTTCAAAAATTCTTTCACCATTAAAATGCTACACTATCTCTGAGTAACATAAGCTATATTTATCAATTGAAAAAATTAGGGATCCTCAAGAAAATTCACGCAGACGAAGTCGCGGGCAAAGTGCTACTTAATTATAAAAAATGGAATTTTCGTAGTGACGTCATCGCATCATTTTGTCATACAAAATCTGTCCGTTTTGACAGCTCATCAAAAGAATTTCAATTGATAGATGGTGTCTACACCTATTTAATTACTACGAAAGATTTACCAGCGCATGATCATTTTTTCAGAAATCTTTCAACGCAATGAGCTCGGGTATATCATTTTTGATTCACAGCGGTTTTTAGAAGCGTCAGCAAAAAATATACCCTTTTGCGATGAAGTTTAAGTGCCAATTATGTTTCAGTAATTACAGACCCAGATGATAGTCTAACGATAGCCAACACATGTTTAGAGAAACCGTACTTTTACAACTTTGCTAAGGAGATGTACAGCAACGGCCTGGTCACAGCGAGTGGTGAGTAAAAATTGCAATTAAAAAAAAAAAAAATTACTAAAATTAGGTTATGTTTTTATTTACATTAAGGCGTTGCCAAGAACCAAATTCTATAAATACCAAGGTTTAATTCAAACATGTTTCTAGTTAAACCTATTGAGTTTTTTGTTTGTCAGCGGAAATAATGTAATTAGGTATGTTAATTATGAATATTATTATTTCTGAGAACTATATTGTTTTCTCTTTATTTTTGTTTTACGCCGCAAAAACATGATGAAACCACTTCTAAAATGACCTTTCGTCGAAAATATCTGTCCAAGTTAATAGTAATAACTTGGTAATAACGTATGATATTTAACTCAACGAGTGTCGGGCGAAAGTGTTGAGGGTCAAACCTCCGCTTAATGGATAGGGTATGGGGCTGGTCCCATATACATTTTAATGAAATTGATTCAGGGCTTTTGAAAACAATCAACAAAAAACACAAGTGTGGGACGCCCTGCAGCACGATGGACCGACGATTTAAAAAAGGTGGCTGGCAGCAGATGGATGCGGGTTGCCCAAGACCGGGTTGGTTGGCGATCTCTGGGGGAGGCCTACGTTCAGCAGTGGATGGCAATAGGCTGATATATATATATATATATATATATAACAAAAAACCAAAAAAAATATGCGATCGCGTTTTGGTTTTTGGTTTCCTTTAACAAATGTTTTGATGAAAACTTCCAATCTCTGTTTTAACTCTGTTGCCGTTTCGTAATGGATTTAGATGACAAAGAGGTACTAAAAAATGGATGAAACGAAAACGACGGATTTGATCTGTTTGTTGTTTTGTATTGCTACCGACTTCCGAAACTAAAATGTTCTGTGCTAAAGTTATTTATCACTTTGGAGTTTTTGAAGACGATTGTATTTATTGTAAAAAAAAGGTTTTTTGTTTGTAAGGTAATTAGTATCGAAAGTGTTTTAAAGATAAAGATAAAGATAAAGATGCATTTATTTGTTTAAACATGTGTGATATGTATACATAGAAATGCACATATGGATGTAATATAGTTCAATATCGCAGGTTCAACATGTTTTGCCATATTCGGCGTACAAAATTGTTTATTAAATTAGGAAATTATTAAATTATAGTCAACATTATATCAATTCAAATTCATAAATACTGTCAATACAAAAATTTAGTCAAACAAAATAATTAAAATTTAGTCAAACAAAATAATTAAAACAATAAAATAATAAAACTTATTCAAATCATAATCATAATAAAATAAAATCATACATAATAAAAATCATAATCATATTAAATTACTTATTCAAAATTTGTCATTCAAAAACTCTGTAACATTATAGTATCCCTTACTAACTAGCAATTTTTTAAATTCTTTTTTGAATGAATTAATATTCATTTCCTTAAGGGAATTGGGAATTTTATTATATATTAAAGGAGCCATGCATACTACACTTTTCCTTAAAAATGCTGTTTTGGCGGGGAGTGATTGCACCCAAAGTCTGTACTTCTCACGTCTAGGTCTATCTGTATTATTAATCAGAAGTGGAAACAAATGTGGATTGGTTTTTACAAATAGCGAGATTTCTAATATGTAAAGTGACGGAAGTGTTAGAATTCTGTGCTGTTTAAACATTGGTTTGCAACTGTCAGTGGTTTGCAACCCAAACATAGCCCGTATACAACGCTTTTGTGCCTTGAATGCAGAGTCCTTCTGAGCTGAATTGCCCCAGAAAATGATTCCAAATCTTAATACCGATTCAGCAAGCCCGTAATATGCTGTAAGTAAAGTATCTTTGTTGACAGTCGGTGCCAACTTATAGAGAGCATATGACGAAGTACTCATTCTTTTACAAAGTTCGTTAATATGAGTTTTCCAATTTAATTGTTTGTCAATTATTAATCCCAAGAATCGGGCTGTTTCAACTTCTTGTATTATATTATCTTTGTATGTTAACTTAAATTTTGATGTATTTTGTCCTCGTTGTCTAAAATGCATAATGTTTGTTTTACTCAGATTAATTTTCAAATTATTTTCATTAAGCCAGGTAATTATAGAATTCAATGAATCATTGGAATCAGATTGATAGTTAATCATATTTTTAGGTGCTATGGTTACAGTACTGTCGTCAGCGAACAATGACATGGGTTCTTTAGTTGCATTTGGTAGATCATTAATGTATAGTAGGAACATAGGGGGGCCTAATACAGTTCCCTGAGGAACACCATATGTGATGTAACGCTTATTAGAGGAGAAAATCTGTTCCCTTTTGGTTTTAATATTAAATTTTGATATTTGGGTTATTTGTTGGCGGTCTGATAAGTATGATTTTATCAGTTCAAGGACATTACCTCTTATACCATAAGCCTCAAGTTTATCCAGCAGAATATTGTGGTCTACATAATCGAAGGCTTGTGACATGTCACAATAAATAGAACAAACAGGTAATGATTTGTCAACTTGTGAAGAAACTACATACAAAAAGTCATAAACCGCCATATTTATGTTTTTATTTTTTCTGAAACCTTTTTGCTCATCACATAGAATATCATTTCGGTCTAAGAAGCTATTGATTTCACTGCAAATATATTTTTCAAAAATTTTTGAGAATACAGAAATTAGTGCTATAGGTCTATAGTTCTCCATTAAATATTTATTTTCTTTTTTGAATATGGGTTTAATAATTGTCAATTTGAGGTCTTGTGGAAATGTCCCACTTTGTATACTAAGATTCATAATATGGCTTAAGTGATGAGAGATATCTTCATTTACTGCTTTGACTACTTTAGTCGAAATACCATCATTACCTACACTGTTAGTATTTTTAAGATTTCTTATAATTCTCTGCATATGATATGGCATACAGGGTGATAAGAACATTGAGTTCGGTTGGGGATTGATTAGGGCTGTGATTTTTTTTCCAGCACCTGAAATAGGATTTACTTTTTCTATGAAATAGTCATTAAAAGCATTGGCAATTTCTGTAGGATTTGTTGTTAATTTATCATTAATTTTTAGTTCTGTTATTGACTCTTTTGGAATATTCAATTTATTATTATTTATAACTTGCCATGCCGTTTTACTTTTATTAGTCGATGTTTTTATCTTGTAATTGTTTTGAGCAAGTTTAGTAAGGTTTATAATTCGTTTTAGTAGTTTTGCATATGTTGTATATTTTTTTTTGTTAGTTAATGTTGGTTTCCGTCTGAAATTCCAGAGTAATTCTCTTTTATTCTTGCTACAGGTCTTAATTCCACGTGATATCCATCTTGGCTTTGAATTTATTTGCACAGTAATTTTAGTTAGTGGAAAACATAAATCATAGAATAATTTAAAAGTTTCTATAAAATAATGATATGCTGCTGATGGATCACTTGTGTTATATATTTCACAAAAAGAAAGGCTTTTTACATGTTTTTTAAATTTACAAATATTTTCTGAGCTGTAGTCACGCTTCATTTTATGCCAATACTTTAATTTAAATATTTTTTTTACTGGAAGCTTAATTAATTGGGCAGTGTGGTCAGATAAGCCAAATTCCAACACTTCAGTCTTACACTGTTTCTTAAAGTCATGAGCAAAGTTGTCTATACAGGTCTTACTCGATAGTCTTGTTGGTTGATTTAGCGCTAATGTGAGGTTATAAGTTAATAATAAACATTCGAAATCTAATGTGGCATTATTGCATTTCATGATATCTATGTTAAAGTCACCCGCAATAACAGTATTATGATGATTAATTTTAGAAATACAATTTAGGACTTTGTCAAGCCTATTGAAAAACAGATTGAGATTACTTTGTCCCGGTACACGGTATATACAAACAATTATAATTTTAAAATCAAGTAACTCGACTGCACAACATTCAATTACATTACTTATAGATAATTTACTGATTTGAGAAAGTTCTTTGAACTTATATACCTTATTTACTAGGATACATGCTCCACCTCTTTTATTACTAGTACGACTAAAACATGCTGCTAATACGTAATTAGGTATGCTCAGGTGTTGCTCATAACCTGCTAACATAAAATGCTCTGTGATACATATTGCATCAATGTCTATATTTTTGTCTTTAAGCTCTTCTATAGTAACTAACAGTTGGTCAGATTTGTTCAGTAGTCCCGCTATATTTTGATGCAAAACATTGAGATATTTAATGTCGAAAAAACAATGAAGATGTTTCTTCTGCAGTATTTACAATATTTTCAGAAGAGGTAGCCATATAACTTAAAGTAATGTCATTAATTAAATGCAACAAACTTTCAAAAATATTGCGTAAACCGTAGTTATTTATACGGCCTGTCGATAAGTTAAACATTGTGTGATCATAAGTCAAATTATAATTAGAATCAAAAGAATATGCATGTTCATGAGTTAATAAATCCAAGTATAATAAATTATTAAATGTTTCAATTCTCCAGTTGTAGATATTGTCGTAGTCTCTAAGTTTGAACGTAGGAACACAGATTATAACATTAGTGTGGGTAATTTGTTTTATAATTTCCCTAACGTGTATAATAGTATTGCAATAGTTGCTTGTTATTTTGAAGTCCTCTTCTCCAATCAATAATATACAAAAGTCATTCATAGTATAGTCACATAATTTTGTTTGAATTCCGCTAAGAAGTTGCTGCAATGTACCGTTTGGTGTAATATAATGACATATATCGTACTTGTCGGCAAGAAAATCTTGAGCTATCGACAAGACTTTATTTTTATTATTTGCGCTTATTATGCATATTTTGTTTTTACTGGAAGGTACAGGGTACAGGCTTTGTCCCTGTTGACCTATAATCTCAGAACTAGCAATATTTTGTGAAGATTGGTTTATATGGGAGGCTGTTGATGGCTCGCTGTATTCTTGTTCTATTGTTTTAGTTTGTGTTTGTTTTGTTTTTATCGCTTTACATGACTTTTTCATCGGAGATGAGTCTTTATGCTTGACTGGGCTAATCGTTATATTTTTATATAAGCTATTTCTTTTTAATAGTTCTTCGTTTGTTTGTCTGAGTTTGCAATTTTCTGATGATAGCAACTCAATTTCTCTATGAGCGCTTTGTAGCTGTTCCTCTAGACCTAGTAACTTTTTAGTTAGAATTTTACATTGATCATCATCATCTTCATGGTCGGATATGTCGGGCATACTGTTTACCGTATTCTCTAGCGTTTGTGAGATATTGTTGTCACTGTCATCGTCAGTTGTTAACGAACGTGTTCGTGTTCGATTACGACGAAATGTGATGTTTTCCAGAAAATTCATTGCTATTCTTTTTGTGTTATTAACGGATATGTATGTGTTATTATATTATTTAAATATGCTTTGCTGCGTCAAATATTGTGTGAGTGATTGATATGATTTCAATGTGACTTGCCAGAAACATTCACAAAAAGACACAGCGGCACTCAGATTCGAACTCGAGACCTCTTGATTCGAAATACTATACCACGTCTGTAGCCGCTAGGCCAACTGCTTACTTACAATATACGTTGAAATAATGGTTCTGGTTCCAGAGTGTTTAATAAAGATATTGTTAAGTGCGGGTATGTTGATTTTTTTTAAATAATGAAGTACGCAACATTTTCTTATTTTTAAACCACTAAATAAATCACTTAACTTGAATATTTAACACTGTTTGCTGTAACACGAAAACGTTTTATGCGATCCACTGTGTTTATTAGTATTGCACTACGGTTATTCTTCTCTATGTAAACAAAACTTTCCAGTACTACACTTTACGTTGTTTGAGTTATTTTATGCACTTCTCTTAAGAATATCGAGGAGACAACACTGTCACATGATATTTGCACTATTTGTATGATATTTTACTATTTTTTATGTTCTAAACTGTATGTTTATTATTTTTAAGGAATTTAATTTCGTGGAGCTGATGTTGATCGTGGCACTAGCGCCATCTATCTATGATTAAATCTTATCTTTTATCTATGATTAAAATAAAAACCAAAATAATCAGCACTTTTCTAGTTGATGCATGGATTCGAGCATATCCCACAGGTCTGACCGAGTAGAAATTTGGTATTCTGTCTCTTCAATGATATTAGAAGAACAGATTAACCTTTAATTGAGAGGATTTTGTTCGTATATTTTATTTTTCTATTCTAAACAGTCTGACAGTGACCCTGCTTCAACTGTTGTCTGCGTCTTAAGAAATATGCGTTGCTATAAAATACATATGTGTCTGCATTAACAACCATATAAATTCACATACACAATGTTAGATAGCATGCTTGTTGGAGAGAAATGAAAGTGGACTGTATATTAATGGCTTGGTATATTGCCGATATAAATTCAAAGGTTACAACTGTCCCGGACAAACATGAATTAAAATAAAGTGTCGGTTGAGAGTGTCGTCCGTCGCGGTGGTGTCCGAGAAAGCGAGTGGCCGGCGGCCGGGCCGGCTCCCCGCGCCGCACCTCAGCTCACTCGCCAATGACGATGACGCGTAGGTGGGTCACGTCACCTGCGCGTGCTGTGTGTGTGTTGGGTTCAATTCCTAACAACAAACAACCAGACAAGATGATGTAATGATGTAATATCACAACATAAACTGACTTTAGTCATGCACTTTCAGTATCAACATGGAAGCCTCATCGGCGGCTATTGAATCCGGCATTTAATCTTCAAGTATTGAACACATTTGTTGCTGAATACAACGCGCAAGCTCGCAGTTTGGTGTCATTACTAGCTACCGAAGTAGGAAAGGACCCGTTTAATGTACAGCGATACTTTGTCAACCATTTATTGAAAACTGTTTGCCGTGAGTATTGTAATTCAGCCACTAAGCTCCAAAAACTTTAAGTATTTCATTAGGTACTAATAATCCATTTACAGTAGGTCGGTTCTGTAAAATTCAAACAACAACTCGCATCTCACATCGCTATTCACTTTCACTTCGCATAAGGTTGAAAATGATCTTGATATATTTGACACTTTGAATCGGGTTCGAGTGCAAAGTGAGCGTCGAAGTGACGGGGAAATTACTTTACAGAATGCCACTTCTTACGTCGTCTCATACTTTATCTGTCAAAATCTCCCTGTCAACTTAGTTGAACTCGCTGACACGCTCGCAAGGGTGCTGCTAGTGTAAATTCGAATTATCAACCGAGTTTCTAGAATGCCAATCAAGAAACTCACAGCAAATTCAGATTCGAAATTTAGAATGAGGTCTTAGTGAATCACACCCCAGGCCCTTTTGACTTTTATAGAATTCAAAAAAAAAATTGAACCTTGGTGATCGTTTTAAATAGTAGATATCTATGAAAAAGAACAAGCAAATAACTCTATGAACACTCTTTTAATATCAATAAAATATGAAAAGATTAAGGCTACCTATCACATTCATGTTGAATGAAGGGCACAATGTAAGAACAATGTAAAAAGTCTTGCACATTAAAAGAGGCTTAGACAAAAATATAAAAGCAACAAATTTAAGTTTCGATGGTGAATCTATGGGTCTACTACCACAGTCCAGTGAGATATTGACATGATTAACGATCGCTTTCTATAATGCAATCTGTAGATCTCTGCCCGTAGTGAATAGGAAAAGTAAAGAAATGAAACAAATATTGTTTATTGACACAGAAAATATGTGCATGTAAACCGACGATTTAGATGGGCACAGGACAGAAATTAGTTAGTAGCTGCACGGCTTTAATGCAGCATAACGCTGTGCTATGGGAAACTACAGCACTGTGCCGGTTTTCAGTGGTCACCTAAAAAGGGTTGTATGGAAATCGGTAACCATTGATTGGTTGGCAAGCAGAGATCGATCTACAGAAAGCGGCCGTAAGGTGACAATTTCATTTGGTCGAGAGACGACCTTAATGTACTAAAAAGCAATCTGCCTACTTATTCAATAATCACGGAAATAAAAGTGTGTTACAAACAATAAAGTATCGTTCCTTTTAAAAATATAAACTAGAAATTAAGGTAACTTGATTTGTTAATTTTTGGAACTGATGCATGTTTTTGTTTACAGAAACATCATTAGGTCTAAAACAGCAGGATCAAGGTATGCTAGATACAGACTACGTTCATGCAACAGAAGACTTGTTTGCTCTGTTTATAGAAAGGCTTAAAAAAGTTTGGTTGCATTTGCCTTACACGTTCAGCTGGAGTTCGTTGAAATGCAAGCAGGACAAACTGATGAAAGTCACAAAGGATATTATGAATAAGGTAATTATATAAAAAGTAAATATTTATTTGCTATTTACAAAAACATTTCTGGATATAAGATAACCATTATTTTTATTTTACAGGTGATCAATAAACGAAAATTAGAATTGATGGCAAATTGTGGTTTCGAAGAAAACGATAAAACCACATCAGGTACATACTAATGATTGTTATATTGCTATCTATACTAATATTGTAAAGAGGTAAAATTTATTTGTAAGTTTGTATGTAGGGGGTAATCTTCGAAACTGCACGTCCGATTTCGTATTTCAAAGTTCGTTCAATACAAAGCTACGTTGTCCCGGAGTGCTATAGGCTATAAATTATTATATTGATATCATGCTTATTACCTAAGCTATCACAATTTTTGTCTAGCTAGGCGGAAAGAATTACCTTTTAAAACGAAGTTTTTTGCATGCGCTGCCTAAACAGTTTTGTATAATTTTGTAAACAATGTTTGGCAACATGGTCCGTCTTAAACGGTGCTATAATAAAGTCCGCGACATCATATTTCTATTTTTTATATTTTAGAAGATATAGTAGCTTTTATGATTAAAAAAATGATTTTTCAACATACTTACGTTTGGGCGATTTTTTAAACAACGATTTATTAAACCCTATCGAAAAGAATAATCACAAGGACATCATATAGATAAGATTTGCCCTTTAAAGTATGCCAATTGGTTAAGCAGTTTCGAAGATAATATAAAATGACTAAATTGCAAAATTCTGGCAAATATTCACGCACAGCAATAAGTAGAACATGCTTTGAACGGATATTTTAGTCGTTTACCTATAGCACACCAGGGCCTCAAGTCTGCTATTACAATAGCGTCAGAATGGTCTATCATTGATTTCATAATTGTTGATTTTGACAAGTTTGGTAATTAATCTACTTATATAATGACGTCATTATGACTTTCCAATGGTCAACCACTGACACGCCATTGAAAGAAATGATATACATTGGTAATCTCGTATATGACAACTGAATGACTGACTTAGGCGGTAATCTGCTAAAATTTTGACAGTTCCTTTGATAAGTGACCTACCATTAGAACGTCATTGTGCAGTCATTGCTTTTAATTCGACCGACCAATGATCGACCATTATGAATTTAGCAAATTACGAATTTTAGCAAAATGACAATGGGATCGTGTTGGAATGACGAAAATATAAAAATAGCAGACTTGGCCCTCAGGAAAAACGATGATCGCCACGTTGATGGCGTTTTTGGAACTCTCCAATACCGACGAATTTGCAAAAACTATTTTGTACCATGAAGTTCTACACGATTATACATGGTCTAATAACAAGTTCTCAAGACGAAGGCGCGGTCATAACCTAGAAGGGCACCTAGGCATAAAAAGAGATGAAGCCTTGGGAAGAGTGTACTGTATACATACGTATAAATCAGAATGCTTTAACATTGGAATTTGGTTGCACCACGTACGCAGCCCAACTTTGTTCGAAGATTTAAAAACTCTAAATGGAGTGGTCAAGGAGACGTATCAAGCCGCTTGCCGGGACAAAGGTTTGCTGGAAAATGATGATCACTTAGATTTTTTTAAGAGAAGCTTCAATGTTTAATTTTCATTGAAAGTTATTGAGTTACAAGCTGACCCAATAGACGTTGTTCTGTCCCTATCAACCTTACCGACCTACCTACCTACCCTACCAACCTACCTACCTACCCTACCAACCTACCTACCTACCTACCTACCTACCTACCTACTCTACCATACCTACCTACCCTAGCTACCTACCATACCCTACCTACCTATATATCCTACCTACCACAATTTTCTCACCGCTTAAGCGAAATCTGTTTAGCTTCTTAGCGTTTTCGAATTTTACCGAGACTAACGAACAATGAATTATTTTTATTATAATAACACGCTTTTATTAGGTTCGGATGGATTTCATCATGGATATCTTCAAAGACAATATTTGTGAAGACATTAGACACGGAGTTCGACGACAAAATCAGAACTTTACCACGCCTTTTAATGATGACAATATGTACAATTAAAGTTTAATACAAATAGAAAATAAGCTTCGTGCAATGTGCAGGAAATGGTGCAATAGACGCAATATTGGTAAATTCGTATCAGTGAATTGGCTACTTTTGTGAATGAAAATTTGCTGAACTCAGTCACAGATCAAAAGCAGGCTTTAGGTGCAGTTATTGACAGCATAACGGACACTAAAGGCAAAATATTTATTTTGGACACTCCAAGTGGCACATGGAGAACATTTCTCGCTAATTTATTATCAACACATGTTAAGCAATCCTGAAAAATTAATCTGGCAGTAGGTCCATCAGGGATTGCAGCTACTACAGTAGGCGACGGTAAAACTGCACATTCTTCCTTTAAACTCCCATTGACATATTCATTGGAGCAACAGTACACAGGCATTTTGACCATTTTGTACGTATGTCTTGATTTCTGTGTGAAATATTTTCTTGTTTCGTACTTTTTAGATCACTTTTTGTTGTGGTCGGGTTTTAATTTTTAAACTTCATTTTTTTACGTATCGAACATACCGACTGTTGCTCCAATGAATATGTCAATGATTCACATTCTAACGATACCTCATTTATTCAGTTCTGATAAGTAGTTTAGGAGCTATGAGCGAACAGATGAACATACATACGTACATACATACATACGTAGCCTGTCAAAATCATAACCCTCCTTTGGCTTTGCCGTAGTCGGGTAAAAATGGGCCCCTTGGTCAGTTGTCACAAGTTTTTACCTTAAATATTTACTAGATAGAGACATTCACTGGCTTTATTCAAGGGCTATCAACCCACATATGAACGATACAGTCAATGTAATCAATAATCTTATTTTACAAAAAGACCCCGACCAAGTAAAAATCTACAAGTCCATTGATACAGTGTGTAGTAAGTATCGAGGATGCAGTCCACTATCCGCCAGAATTTGTGAACTTCCTTAAATTCATCTGGCGTGCCACCTTACGAACTGCTATTGAAAATCGGAATGCCTAACATGGTTTTAAAAAATTTCAACCCACCTAACCTGTGCAATAGCACAAGGCTACTCATAAAAGATTTAAAAGATAACTTAACTGTAGCGACCATTCTCATTGGACCAGAAGCTGGCCGGTTAAAGCAGATCCCGAAAATTCCAATGATTCCCACATATCTGCATAGATCGTTCAAGCGGCTCAAGTTTCCCGTAAAAAATTGACCTTACTAAATTAACAAGTCACAGGGATAAACTTCATTCGTTGGGTTTGATCCAAGAAAAGAATGTTTTACCCATGGGCTGTTTGATCACCCAACAACAACAGTGAATACAGAGAAGCTTTTAATTAAATACCTATTTAATTTATTTAGGTACCTACCTACCTAACCTGTAATTTCGAAATCCACTCGGACGAAGTCGCGGGTGAAGTATAATATAATTATTATATAATATGTGGATGAATGCCCAATACTTATAATAGATCTTTACCTACGAAGTTGCCGTTTTTAATTGACTTCAAAAAGGAGGAGGTTCTCAATTCAGTTGTTTTTTTAGGTATGTACATCGATTACTCCGAGATTTATGATCCGATTTAGGTGATTCTTCTTTAGTTTGATGCGGAATTGTAGCCATTTGGTCCCATAAAAATTTAATATTATTTAGCCCAGTAGTTTTCATTTTATGAACATTTTTTTATTTTTTATATATTTATTTTTATGTTTGACCATGCATAACTTTTTTCAGTGTAGTCCGATTTCGATGATTATTTTTTTAATTGATAGAGATACCTCAAATTTGGTCCCATAAAAATTTCAATAAAATATTCCACCTCTAAGCGTTCAAAATTAAGGGATGACAGATTTTTTTAGTGTCGCCGTTTTGTAATTCATTTCTATAATGAGAAAAAGGCACTAAAAAGCGAAAAAAAAAATTTTTTAACAAAAAAGACAACCGCCGTCAAAAAGTACTATAAAATAATTTTCAATTCGCAAGTCGGTGGCAATACAAAACAACAAGCAAAACCAAAGCCGCCACTTGCGAATTGAAAGTTATTTTATACTTCTAGAAGGCGGTTGTCTTTTTTGTTAATTTTTTTTTTACAATAATAAGTAACAAATTCAGACTAAGAGATAAACAGTTTTTTTGCACAATTTTTATCTGTCCATTTGAAATGTAATTTATGTATGGCTAGCAATAAATTATATTTAATTGTATGTTTTATGAAATTAGTTGCAAATACTTTTGTAACATGGACTAGCTATATGCCAAAATGATCATTATAAAGTGTTTTATGCGACTAATAACATTAACAGCCGCCATCTTCGTCAAACGTTATGTCCTATTGAAAAAGATTAGGGATGCCCAATGGAGATCGGGAAGATTGTTGTCGATCGATTTAATTTTTAATGAACTGTTGCATATTTTTTAATCTGAATCACATTTTGAATTTATTTCGAATAAAGTGCAAAGAGAAGCTACAAAAAACATTCAATTCATATATTATTATTCCCCAAAAGTATAATTAAAACAATCTACACTTTATCCATGAGGTCATACTCGATTTTAAATAGGTACTCGTAGTTAGAATAATGTTGAAGTGAACAAAACTTACATATTTCATCATGATCATTATTCAGAATTTTCTAATGATCGTTTAGAAAAGTATGTGGTTTTCTTCTAACTAAACGATTATTTAGGACAATATAAAAATAACCCTCCTTTTGGGGTTCGCCGTAGTCGGGTAAAAAATACTTATCATTACTGAATACATTATGAATGTATCCTTTAAAAAATATATATTGCAGACTAGTTAGATGTATTAGTATTAATTTAACAGTATAGAAGAGTGTTATTATTAGTAATAATAATAATAATAATAATAACGTTTATTGGACAAAATCATAACTTAGCCTACTACAGTTTCAACACTAAAAAAATTAAATTAAAAATTTAAAAAACCCCCAACGCAAAACATAAAAGCAATTATTTAAAAAGTAAAAAATAATATCTTTTGTTGAGCCATCAAATGTTTGTTCGTTGAAATGGCGCTATAATGTCGCGGCGGGGTACCGCGTAAGTCAAATCTCATTGCAAATCCATGAGTTCGCTATTTTACCTATTTAGCTATTGCTGACTTAGCGGTACCCCGCCGCGACCTTATAGCGCCATTTCAACGAACAAACATTTGATGGCTCAACAAAAGATATTATTTTTTACTTTTTAAATAATTGCTTTTATGTTTTGCGTTGGGGGTTTTTTAAATTTTTAATTTAATTTTTATTTGAAAGTTTTTAAATGTAATCTAGTCTGGTTTTGAGAAGTTGTAGATACGTTTAAAGTTGTATTTCGTCACATGGATCTTTTTTTTTATAATAAAGATATCACCCTGAAAATGCGTTTGGTATATATAATTCGCCATTTTGTGGTGCCGGTCATCTTGGCCTTGAAATTTATCATAGTGTAAAGTATTCTACTAGTGAAGCCCTTTCATTTGATACCCATATTGATGGAGTTGTGAAAAAATATGTGTTTTGCTATTTTGTAGCGGCGGCCATCTTGGACCGATTTTCATAAAACATAGCTAAGAACACTCCCGACTAATTCACCTTTCAAATAAAAAAAACAAAAACAAAATCGGTTCATCCGTTCGGGAGCTACGATGCCACAGACAGACACACACACACACACACACACACACACACACACAGACACGTCAAACTTATAACACCCCGTCGTTTTTACGTCGGGGGTTAAAAACATAACACATAAGAGGCTTCTAACCTAAATGAACTCCTGATTTCCAAACTAGGTAAAAACCTGTATCTTGGAAATCAGTGCTCTTCCAATGAACATACCACGGACTCTTACTTAAATAAGGAGTAACTAAGATACATCAGTACTGAAAAACTTAGGTCCGACAATTCAGTCATGTGAAAAAGAGAAAAAAAAAAAAAAACATACTAACAGATTATTGCGTTAGTGGGGTTACAGCTTGACGATTTTGAGAGATATGATAAGTGTTATGTTGTGTAAGATGTAAGAGTATTGTGAAGTGTAGTGTAGTGTATAATGTGTAACGGAAGAAATTATGTTATTTCTGGACAAGTAGTAACTCTTCGGTATTAGTATAGTCCAGGTCAATGAGCCAATTTGTAACAGATGTTTTACATTTGTGTTTGGTAAGGGGATACGTGTTAAGGATTAGATTAATTTTATTGTAAAGATGGGCACCAAGAAAAGGGAAGAATCTTTGAGCAAATTTAGTGCGGCACGCTCTAGATACACCAACTGTATATTTCCTGCGCTTCTGCAGAAATTCTAAGGGGTTGTACTTTAAGGAACTATGCATTCTGAGGACTGTTTGTAGTATAAAAAGTTGCCTCACCGTCAATACCTCACAGGTTTGATAAAGGCTGGTTGTGGAATGGAAGAAAGGTAAAAACAGACTTACTTTAAGGAGTGCTCTTTGAGCACGCTCGAGTTTAATTAAGACTGTCTTACACGCACCACCCCAACTAGTTATACAATACACCAACAGTGACTGGCATAGAGCAGCATAAATCATCTTTAAGACCTTCGGGGTGGCAGTGCGTCTGAGATTTCTAAAAATATATATTAATTTCCGAACTCTAGAAGATACAAGGTCTACGTGAGGAGCAAAACTAAGTCTCTCGTCGATCACTACTCCAAGGTACTTTATTAATTTAGTTTGTTCAAGCGCAGGACAATTGCAACTTATAGTTCTATGACAGATCCGAGAGTGTGCAATTATTTTATGAGAATTTAGAGAGAGATAGGATTCATTACGGAGCGAGAACTTTACAAATTTGGTTTTTTCGACATTTAACGTTAAAAGATTACACCCAAGCCAGTCCTTAACAACATCAAAGCCGCATTGAGCATGTTGAAAAGTTTTAATCCACGACGCGTCCCTAAAAACAAGGGCAGTGTCATCCGCGAAGGTTATAATTTTCCCATTTTGGAGTTCAAGTTCACAGAGGTCATTGATATAGATCAAGAATAAGGTTGGTCCAAGGACACTACCTTGCGGCACTCCGTAAGTTACGGGAAGCTTGTCACTTACCCAGTCGGCCACCTTAACACACTGAAAACGATTACTAAGGCAGTCCTTGAATAATTTATATGGTAAACCTCTGATCCCCATGCTCTCCATTTTATCCAACAGTCTAGGGACAGAGACTGTGTCAAATGCCTTGGCTAAATCGAGAAATATAGCTAGAACTTTATCTTTCTTATCAATGCTATCTACTACATAATCAATAACTTCATGAACTGCATCACTAGTAGCTTTGTTGGATCTGAAACCGAATTGAGCATTAGATAAAAGCTTGTTTTTTTCTAAGTGATTAATTAATCTCTTATTAATAATTTTCTCGAGAATTTTAGACACAGTAGGCAATATTGAGATGGGTCTATAATTATTGACACAGTCCCTGTCACCAGACTTGAATATAGGTATTATTTGGGCAGTTTTAAAGGCTTGTGGGAAGGATCCAGATGAGAGCGCTAAATTACAAATATAGGTCAATGGGGAAACCAGTAGGGGTCGATAACGTAAAAGGAAATTTGAGGTTAAGTTATCGCTTCCAGCAGTGGAGCTAGATTTTAGATTAAGAATAATGTTATTAATCTCACTTTCATCAGTTGGCAGTAGAGCAAAAGAGTTATTGCAGGTAGAATTAATAGGTGATAAAGGGTCAGACCTTGGTCCATGGGATAACTGCTTTTCTGCCAGTGATTTTCCTACATTTGCAAAGAATTCATTTATATTATTAACGGAGAGTTGGGGATTGTTAGGACATATTAATTTAGAAGCAATCTCATTCTGCCGTATAGTATTAGTTACAGTTTTAACTACGTCCCATATTTTTTTAGAATTGTTACCCGCCTTAGCAAATTCATTCCTTTCATATTCTCGTCTTACCCTGTGCAGCAATTCATTACAAAAATTCCTGTACCTTGTATAGGTTAATTTAAGAGTTGCGCTATTAGGAGATTTTTTCGATTCAAGATGAAGGCTATCTCTATTCCACACATCTCAAGAGTCCTGGAGTGATCCATGGCTTTAGTATACGTTTACGTCTTGATATGGTAATTGTTTTAGTACATGACTCAATAGCAGTATTAAGAGAGCCAGTGAAATTTCCTACAGCTTCATTAACGTCAGTAATTAAATAGAGGGGCATAAAATCTATTTTGGGTATAGCCGAGTCAAGGGCAGTATAGTCTACTCGCTTGATAGTCTTGGGGAACTGTTTAGATGGGATAGATACATTAATAGAAATAATTATACTGTAATGATCAGTGAGAGATGTTTCTGCGATCAAACATGAAGCTGAGAATTCGGATTTGAGTATGACATGGTCAATGCAGGAATTTGCACGTGTGGGAGTTTGGTAGGCTGGTAGCATACCATGTGATGCCACAAGATTTAAATAAGGCTGTTTTCGTGCGTCCAGTGTGTTATCGGCAATATCAATATTTACATCACCAGTCAAAATAAAGTTTTTATGTTTAGGAGCAACCTCTACTAGCAAATCATTCAAGCTCTCTAAAAACATGTCAACATTCCTGACACTGGGTGATCGATATATAGCAAGAACTGCAGTGTTTTTATCGAGGGTTATTAGTAGACTATTACAATCCATAATTACTGGTTCCTGCACACACAAACACATACCTTTTCTAATAAAAATAGCTACACCTTCATTTTGTGTATGGTTTCTAGTTGTACAGTGATAATCAAAACCGTCTAGTACAGGAGGATTGGAAACACTAAGCAGCCAGCACTCCGTCAATATTATCAGGTCCCAGTCAACGTTGGATTGTGCCAAGAGGGCAAGCATTCCATCCATATTGCAATTTAAGCTCCTGATATTCTGGACAATTACCCTAATTGATTTTCCAGTTGTTGGTATAAGTGTTGAGCATTGGTCTATAGTACATGTAGAAGTACTAGCCACGGATATTGAATCGATATCTGTAGAGATATTTTCTTTATTTATACTATCGAAGATTGGGTAACAGTATCCATAAGTCTAAGGGTGCATACGGGAGAAAAATCGGTTATGACAGTAAAAACATACCGGACAAGGCATATTACGCTAATAATTAAGGTGAGGGCATGTAAGAGTGTTGGTAATATGTGTAGTGTAGTCGTCAAAGCTTTATAAATATGGCAAAAAGTAAAATTACTCGTAGTATAATTAATAAAGTATGAGTATAGTATTAGTAAAGTAGGACATTGTCATATTTGTAATGGTATTAATATTATCGAATGACAAAAGTTGATATAATACAGTTTGTAACACATGGCCATAGTTAATCTTAGACAATATCGATAAATCTTACCTATCATAATTATTTGCCATCCCTTTTTTTGACGTCACTAAATGGTCACTGGTCTCTCGCCCAGTGTTGTCCATTAAGCATTATTATTGAAAAATGAAGCATTTTTCCAAAATTCTATTTAGCGTTTGGCCACTTTTTGTGTTTAGTGTGCATACAGTGTGCATACACTTCTCCCAGTGATGCTTCTATCTCTTTAATACGTCCAATCAGTACTCGGCGTCTTTCTCTGGAAAATATTCGTTGTTGTGTACGCACACCAACAATTATTTTGAAATTGAGTCCTATTGCAACGCTTTTAGGATCATAATGTACATCTTATGATCTTAACTTACGAGTTGAGCGGTGCAATAAGACTCAATTTACGAGTAAGTGTGTAGACAAAACTATTTTATTGAAGGCTCCAAGTGCGAAACAAATTAGAAGCCGCCATAAGACAAAAAATTAAACAGCATAGTAGTGAATTTTTTTAAGCATCTCTTTTTAGCATTTTCTCAACGTAGATTTAGCATAATATATTTTCTGGAGTTAGCAACACAACCCTCACCTGTTCTGTCTTCTCAAAATCTGATTATTTTTTTTAAATGGATTGCAGGGCAAACAATGTATGGGGAATGTCCTTTTGATCTAAAAAATGAACCCCGTGGGCGCCCGAAAACTAAATAATGATGAATTAAGGCCAATAATAGAAGCTGACGATACTCAACTTAGGCTGAGTTACCAGCAACTTACAATACTGGTAAATTTGCGCCAAATTGGCAAGGTAAAAAAACTTGATAAGTGGGTGCTGCACGAACTGAACTGCCTTGTGTTGCCTAACAGGCATAGGAACAAAGGCAATTTGAACGGTAACTTTAGTCACTTGGGATGAAAAATGGATTCTTTTTGATAACCATAAGCGGTCATCCTTCAGCGGTTGGTTTGACACTGGTGGCCTATGCGATGCTTACCCCTAAAAAAATATCAAATATCATTAGCGTCACTGCGGATGTGTACTGTGAGGAACTGGACACAATGATGGAGAATCTCGCAAAATATCTCCGGCTAGCCTTGCTTAATCGCTCGTCCCCGCTGCTCGTACATGACAACGCTCGCCCTCATACTGACCGGTACAGCAGACGGTCTCTAAGCTACAAGACCTAGGTTTGCAAGTTTTGCATCATCCACCGTACTCAACAGACTTCTACTTTTTTTTACATTTGGACAACTTTGTGACAGGGAGAAAATTCAATACCCGAGAGGCAGTATAAAATACCTTGGAAAAGTTTGTTGACTTCCGTACACCCGACTTCTTCAAATAGGGCATTAAAAATTACCACTGCATGGCAGAGATGCATCGATAGAATGGGTGCATATTTTTATTAATAGAAATATAAAATATTTAAATAAAAATGACTTTAACTTTCTGTATACTAAACGGCAATTCCAAAGGTATAAACCTAATATTAAGGCTAGCATTACTTACTCGTTAATAACGATGTTGAAATTATTACTTTCAGGTAAATACAAACCACTACTGGATCAACTGCTAGATCTAGCGGACAAGCAGAACGCCTTCACAGACGACGAGATCAGAGAACATCTAGACACTATAGTCGCAGCTGCTTATGATACGACGGGAACAGCGATGACATACACTTTGTTACTGGTTGGATCTAATCCTGATATGCAAGAACGGATTTGGAAAGAGTGAGCATTTTTTCTTATTAAGAGCCCCCGTAACATGTACTCGTATAAGAGATATAAGTACATTGATGGTCAAAGTTTCAACTTTATTTTTCGTTTTATTACAAAAGCAAGTTTTAAATATTAAGCCTAAACTAATATATCAAGTAGTGTTACCAGAAAATAATAAAAAAACAATTCAGAGAAAACTTACTGAACGAAGTCGTTTTCCAGCGTAGATTTTTGTTTAATATTTAGTTCGATAGATAGTTACAACAGTTAACGGTTATGTGATGTGTCAGCCTTTGTGGCTTGCGTGTGAAGACTACGAGAAAGCCGACGACATTGTCGAGACCTGGGCTGTACTGGACTCCATGCAGAGATATCTCGTCGACTATCAATACGTCGACGTGCAGTTAAGTTCAAGGTCGCAACAATTACCGTCCAAATGCAAGAAGAGCACAAAACCAATTCAGCTGCGTCGAAGGGTTAGACGAAGGGAAACGTCATCTCCCTGAAACTGTTTACAAACGCGTTGGCAACATCTGGGCATAAATATTACCGGTTAGCACATTCCGCACCTGCAATTTGTGGATGACATTGTCATCATGGCAGAGTCGCTGCAAAAGTTGGAGGGAATGCTGCACGGCCTTAGCGGTTATTTAGACAATACTTTATACCCAATATCTTTATTGCTTAAGACGAGGGAGCCTCGGGATTAACCTGGATAAGAACAAAGTCAAGTATAATGGTCATGTCTTCATAAATGTCGTTTTTCTCGAGGTTTAGCAAGAAAACATATACCTGGGCCAAACTATACAACTGGGGAGGCACAACTTCGAGAAGGAGGCGAACAGAAGGATCTTGGACGGAGGAAGGACGCTTGGGCTGGGCGGCATTCGAGAAGCTAACGTGATATCTTTAGTCATCGATCCCACACTCCAAAACCGAAACGTGGACAGTTGGACACTCACCGTGGTCTGGTCTACAAATTCAACGTTGCTCAGCGTGCTATAGGGAAAGAGCGATGCTCGGGTTTTGTCGTGGATAGAATTTTAAATTAGGTCATTCGCCAGCGAACTGCGGTCACCGACGCACGTTGCGTATAGAATCAGCATGCTAAAATGGGAGTAAGCCGGCCATGTCTTCAGACGGACCGATGGAAATTGGACTAAGCCAGACAGGTTTTATAGAGGACTGCATTGGGGCAAGCGAAATATGTGACGCCATGCGGCACGATGGACCAATGATTGGAATAAGGTGGCTGGCAGCGGATTATTGCAGGCTGCTCAAGTTAGGGATGATTAGTAATCTCAGGAGAAGGTCTACCTTCAGCAGTGGACGGCAATTAATATTACATGACTGTGATGTGTCTTTTTCACACCCCTTATGATTTAATTTTCTCATGGATCATTTTTTTTACTACACAGGATACAGACAGTGCTGGAAAATCAAGACAGAGATTTCACAAAAGATGATCTACCAAAGTTGGTGTACTTAGAAGCAGTTTTGAAAGAGAGTTTGAGGCTGTACCCTCCCGTGCCTGCAGTCGCAAGAAGCATACGGTCAGATGTTCAGCTAAGTATGTATTAGCTTATTATTATCTACGTATTCTAGATTTCGTGATAAATGTTAGTAAACAGGTTATCCTACCTCTGGGACGGGACAATAAGGATAAAGACACTATTAAACAATCACTTCAAGACACGACTTCTTTTAAACACTTTATGTCGACCTTGAAAGAGCAACTTGTTATCAATTTACGGTTTTTATTTGCTTTTAAATCAATAAATAGAAGTTATGTACTGGCAAATTAGTGACGTCACGTGTCGTCATTCTGCAATACAGCTCATAAAAAGTATGTCAGTTGTTTGGTGGTACACCCATATTCTTTTTCTAGTAAATGACTATCAAAAGTACAGACGCCAGTAACTGTATATCAAAACATACCAAAACTGTATTTTCCCAATAGAACTAATATTGAACCATAGAGACCAGTGTCGAAACTTTTGAAAATGGTAAAAAGTGAAAAAAAAAATAATAATAGTAGAATGAACCCATTGGAAAAGGAAGAGAATATAAAAAAAATGAAAGAAAAAATAATTTACGAGCGATCTGAGGTCGGGAAGTGGTGGGTGCGTTTTTAAAGGTAAAAAAGCGGTTTATCTTGATTTCCGGCAAAACTACAAATCCTATGGAAAAAAATTGAAAAGCAAAGTTGGACTTTGCCTTTCAATTTTTTATAATAATAATATTAATATAATATAATAAAATATTATATTATCAACTTTTGTATTTACACTTTTTTCACATCAAAATTTATGTGAAAAATTCAAATAACCAAGTTTCTGGTTTTTTATTTTTATCTTTTACAAATATGTTTTTTTTTTTCACTTTTTATGTCTCAAATACACTGTAATTTGTTTGATTTAAAATATTATTTTTTTACCCTATTTTGACTTACTACGGAAAAAAGCACCTTAATTTTCAATCGAAAATTCTCACATCAAAATATCTGCTTTTCTACAAAAGTCGGTAGGCTTTTTGTTCGTTGAAATCTCTACTTTCTGGTGGTGTAAAAACATATATATTACTATAGTAAATTTTCTCAGAAAAGGCAATAAAACGAAAAAATCTCGAAACCGATTTTTTTTTTATCATTTGATGAAAGTTTGAGCTATTTATTAAAATGTACGCTTTAATTACTTAAAAAAAATTAAATTTCAATGTTACATTGATAAACAAAAAGAATTGCAAATCGAAATATACTACTATAATTAACAACCAACTAGGTTAATATTTAATAAGACATCTACAATATTTTGAGAAAGTTGTAGAATTTTCTTTAGATTATGTATAAATGGGCATCTACGCAGATGGCTATTTATTGATATTTTAAGATAATTTTATATACCTGAGTGACCTACGGAAAATTATAGCCCATTAAAAAGTATTTCATTATTTCATAGAGAGGTAGGGAAGAGGCTAGAAGGGTCTGGGCCTTATGTGAAAAAAGTGTAAATACAAAAGTTGAAGATATTTTTATTACTACAACTGTGCCATTTAACTTTTTTCCATAGGACTTGTAGTTTTGCCGGAAATCGAGATAAACCGTTTTTTACCTTTAAAAACGCACTTCCATCCACTCCCCACACCTCAGATTGCCCGTAAATTATTTTTTCTTTTTCTGTTACATTCTCTTCCTTTTCCAATGGGATTCATTCTACTATATTTTTTTTTGCTTTCAAAAATTATCGACCCAGGCCCCTTATTCACAATCATTCGATTCGATTCCGTACCGAATCGAAAGTCAAAAGGTATTGAAGATGTCCTTCAAACGCAATTCACAAATCCGAAACCGAATAATTTTGACAGTTCAACGAACATACGAAGACTGAAGACGGAAATGACATTGTCGAATACGGTTCCTTACCGACACGGAAACGTATCGAATGGTTGTGAATAAGGGGCCTGGTCTATTATTTACGTAATAAAATTGAAAATCTATCAAAGGAATTTGACAGACTGCAGTTATAGCTTGATGTGTTTGGCCTCTGTACCTTTTAGTGGTGTGCATCATATCGAAATAAGTAATTTATTTTAGGCTTATATCATATTGAGTTGCTTTTTAGAAAGCAATTAACCATAACGCTGTCAATCTCAATGACAGAGTTATGTCATTTGCCTGTGAATTCATTTGTAGCGTACAATAATTGTAGTCTAGTACTAGACTGATAAGCTTATCGGGGTCGACGATGATTGTTCGAGTGACGATCTTGTCAATATGTAGAGTATAGTGAGATGAGCGTGTGAATGTCGGTAGTGGGTTCCCTATCCATTTGCATAAAATTTTGAGACATAATATAACATGGCACACTTTTATTTTTCCTAATTATATTTACGCATAACAGCTTACGCAAAACCATTATTTTTCTCTTCATAACATTTTTTTAAGCATATTATTTTAAAGCATAAATTTATTTACTCATAATGATATTAAAACATATTTTTATAGGCCTATCAAATACGTATAATAATTATTAACTCCTAAAATGCTAGACACTAATACATATTTTTATACAATATTGCTCTAATGAAATCTGTAGGCACTTTGCATTGTAGGAAGAACAAATATTTATTTTATTTTTTATTGAGTGGATGGTGGCCGGTATCATGAAACTTGTGTCACTAAGTATATTAATGCATAGTTGTAATTTAATTCTTTAAATAACGAGAATTGTAGTTACAAAAGGAAAATACAATGCATACCTTTATAACTAAAAGAGGCGGGATCAAATAAAATGTGAATGGTTTCATTTATGAGAAAAATCGAAGAAGTGATATTAAATATTATGATTGAGTGTGTGGATGACGACGGAATAACAATTATATTATATAACTCTCAACTTATTACCAAACTGAATCAACTATTAATTAATTTAGGAGACCAACAACATGAAATAATAAATGCAAAATCACGACCCTCCTTTTTTTGTATGAAAAAATAATCTAATCAAAAGTACTGATTGCACATCAAAATTGTTACTTATTAATAATATTAGGAGCTCCAACAAAAGATAAACACTAAACATTATATATTGTTAATACCCATAGTATTTCATAGGTGTACTCCTTCAATTACCGGAGGCCACAGCATGCACAATAAGGTAAACGACTAAGCTAACAAATTAATTAGCTAAAAATAAAATGGATTTTGAAGTCCAACAAAAAACAACAAATCCTGCAAAATATTAAAACATAGAATAACAAAATAGCTAACATTAACATAAAAATGATAGAAAAAAACCATTGAACAGTTACATAATTCATATTTATTTTCCCACGTTCACCTTAAAACATTATTATTTTAGCAACAATATTTGAGTTCGCGACGCATCGCTATTAATTTAAAAGCGGAGATTTTCTATGAACATATATCTAATAATAACTAGCTCACTATAAACTATGTACCTAATTAATTTTTGTTATAACAAATTTTCTTTTCTTTTATACATTATGGCAATTTATTGAAATGAAACACCATTTTATCTTGTCATTAAACTTTCTGGGGCGGATCCAACATGGTCTTATTGACGCCATATTTTATTTTGGTAACTAGTCACCATGTCGGATTCGCCCCAGAGGTGTTTAAAGGGTGACAAAAAACCCCTGAAAGCAAAGGCAGGAACGAAGTTAAGCAAAACTCCCGCCTTAGATTTCTATCCTGTCCTAACCATGTCGGATCCGCCCTACTAGGTATTCCCGTCACCTACAAAGGATCATCATCATCATCATTTCAGCCGAAAGACGTCCACTGCTGGACATAGGCCTGCCTCAAGGGGGGGGGGGGGGGTTGCCATAATCGCCACGCTTGGCAGGCGAGTTGGCGATCGCAGCATGGTTGTTACAAATGCACAGAGAACGCTGCTGCCCATTTTCTGGTACGTCCCTTAGTCGCCTCTTACGACACCCACGGGAAGATATGGGATGGTGCTATTCTTTACGACACCATACGGACAAAGGATACCTAGTAGGTATATCTGCAAAAATAGTATTTTGCTTTAATATGTGTGAGTATTACGATTGTACGCTCTGCCTAATTTGATGTGTAATCAGTATATTTGATAGAAACATATATACATGAAAAAATATAATATAGTATTGGTATGATGTTTGTATTGTTGTTACTACTAACTTTGTAGAAGATTTAGTTTGTTTGCGTTACAATAATTATTATGATGTTCATTTTAAAATAAGTCTTTAATTTTTTAATAAATAATTTCTAATGCATGACAGCTATTATAATTTTACCTAAGTATAATAAATCTTTTGCATGAAAATTCAAAATAAATTCCTTAACCTTTCGAATGTGTTATGTTACACAGTCCGACATAAGCAGCGGAGGTTTGACCTTCAACACTTTCGCCCGACAGTCATTGAGTTAATAAAACTTCAATTTGTTTCCGTTATCAATTTTTATACCTTGACTATTATGCTATTAGCTATTGCGCCTAATAACATTATGTGAATTAAAATTATGTCAAAGCAAATTATCCTACAGGATGTTTATGACAACATAATATTATACTGTATGTAATATAATATACTGTAAAACATAAAATTGCAAATTATCATTATACATACTAAAATAGTTAGGTATGCCAAAGTATATTAGGAAAATAAAACATTATGCGAAAAGAAGAGATCCCATGTGGTCCCAGTGACATGCAGTTGTTCAATCGCTGTTTTATGTTAAAGTAAAAAATAAATAAATAATCGGAACAGCAAGGTACTTACTTAAACGCCTTATTCACCATCCATCTAGCTGTACGTTCCGTCAAGGTCATGCACGATGTAAAAGTACCGTGAATAAGCTTGCTGTACGTCAATAATTCTTATTTACAGCGCCGCGCCCTTGAGCGGACGTACAGCAACATGGATGGTGAATAAGACGCTTTAAAGCTATGATATGTCAAAAGGCAAATAAGAAGTATTCACTGAAAATTACTACAATAGACAGACACAGTACCTCCTTGTTAGGTATCCCCGAGATACAGATATCATAATTTATGAATCATCATCTTTTAAATCTGTTTATTTTAATAAGTTCCATTAAAAAATCAAATTTATAAGCCCAATAATAAGGTGAATTATAAAATAAACAATTAGCTTAATCTTATGTTTTTTTTCTATAATTGGTAACATAGATACGACATCAAACATTGTAAATTTCCTTACACTAAGTTGATATGTTTTATATTTCAGAGAACTACGTACTACCAGCTGGGAGTACTTGCATGATAGGGGTTTACGGAATTAATCGTCACCCGATGTGGGGTGCAGACGCAGACCAGTTCAAACCGGAGCGGTGGCTGGACCCTGCCAACTTGCCTGACAACCCTAACGCATTTTCCACCTTCAGTCTCGGCAAGCGAAACTGTATAGGTAAAAGCGATGATCAACTAATTTATTTAAATAAATTGACCATAATCAATACAATATTTCTGTCTCAGTGGTCTAGATAGCGCAAATTTTACTTTTTCACTTCGGGTCCTCGGTTAAGTGACTGGTAGGTCAAATTGTACCACTTAATAAATGGCTGTGAATGACTTGAATGATGATGATGAATTTGTGAGGTGTTCAGACATTTACTACCAGCAAAAAAAATGAACAGTCACTTTTGAATAATAATGGAATAAGACAACTAGTCCGTGTGGTGTCGGACGTAAAGAATAGCACCATCTCATATCTTCCCGTGGGTGCCGTAAGAGGCGACTAAGGGACTCACCAGAGAATGGGCAGCAGCGTTCTTTGTGCATTTGTAACAACCATACTGCGATCGCCAATCCGCCTGCCAAGCGTGGCGATTATGGTAAAACCCCCCCTTGGGGAGGCCTATGTCCAGCAGTGGACGTCTTTCGGCTGAGGTGATGGTGTGGTGATGAAGACAACTAACACACATTTGTAATTTTACAGGGCGGCTGTATGGCATGATGGCGATGAAGACGATGCTTGCGCACATTTTTCGCAGATACCGCGTCATTGGCGACGTCAGCTGTATAGAAACACAATGTGATATTATGATCAAACCAGTTACTAGCCAACAAATTCGTTTGGAATTAAGAACATGAGATTGTTTAAAGTATTTTATTTTATTTGATTTTTTAGGGTCTTTTTCAATCTCCTGACAATCTAAGAAGTCCGATTTGACATTTCTTTTTCCGAACTTTGTATGAACGTCTACGTCATAATTATCAGACGAAAGACGTCCACTGTTGAACATAAACCTCCCGCATAGAAAGTCACAACGAGCGGCAACCTGCGCAAGAAATTGCAAAATCAAATTCATAATCCTAATTAATGACTATATTACCCATACACTATAACAAGTATCATTCGTAAGCATTAAGTTTAACTTTAAATTGAAATTATGCATTAATAGGTATTCAAATATGATAATGTCAAATCCGACTTCTTAGATTGTCAGAAATATACCTCAGAATAATAACTAGTTTGATGACAGAAACAGAAGTTCCGATTATCCCATCGAAATCACAGTTATAAACATTTAATTACATACAAAAATTATAAACCTCACATAATATTTTCTCTAAGGACGTAAATACTACGATTAAGCGCGAGCGATTTAGGAAAAGCTGAAACGCAAATCTGCAACGCACTGCGGCTGGCGTTTTGCAAAATTTCAGTATCACCTTGGACCTCTAGAGAATACCGTGTGTTCAGGCTCTATTTAAAAAAAATCTGCATTTACCCAGTCAATACTTAAGGGCGCGTATTCGATTTAGCGCAACTCAAAATCTAAATGATTTGATTGACAGCATTGACACACACTAGTACAACACAATAGTCGGTTTGTGTGCATCAGAAAAAGAAATACGCATGAAATAAGCACGAATCATTGAAATTGATCGGCAAACGACAGCGCGCAATGTTTTACAGGGCTTTTCAAAATAATTGTCTAAAATAAATGAGATCGTACAACGGACTGAAAAATATTCTGTATATTAAGCATAACATTCACTTTCATAAAATAAATATATCAGTTATGTTTTTATTCAAATACTAGTGAAAAAAAATTGTCAAAGTGGACCGATTTTCTACTTTTTCAACATTGTTTTTTAATACATAATACTAATATTTTTGTAATTTTTGCTCTGTAGCTGTCTTTATGACTGTATATACTGTTGAAAAAACGCAAAAAACAAAATATTTTGGCATATTGTAATGATAGTATTCGTCCTGAAAGTTAACTCTGACGTCTATTTTCGTTAAACGATATGAAAGAATTGTCTTCGCTTTAAAAAACCATAATTAAAAGTTATACTTTTACTCTGTAGCTGTCTAAATCAAGACCTAATCTTTCTAAAACTGTAAATTGTCTTTAAATAATCTGCTCACATAATTACGATATTGCTCTGGGCAAAACGCAAAAACATGAAGTTTCCGTCACGAATCGAATACGCGCTCTTAAAAAGAATTCGAATGCAAATAACCGCTATGCGTGCGCTACTATATTATTACTATGGAACCACGAAGTAAGTATATTTGTTATACTTGTTACCTATAGGTACTTACTTCGTATATGGAACACAAAAAAAACCCGCATTGTAAACCGCGACTCAAATGTTGCGTCTTTAAAAACAGTGACTGAATAAAATCACTGAAAGCTATTTTATTTTGTTTAATTTTATTTTATTTAACGAGATAATAAACTGCTATTATATTTATATAATTACCAAAAATGATGGTTCAATCGAGCGTTTATAATATGGCAGCCCACTGCATTATCCACATATTTACACATAAGAATACCGGCAGTAAATGCTGCTGAATAAACAAATATACCCATAATACAAATTAAATTATTATTCAGTTTGTTAAAAAATTGAGGTATATTAATCAAATTATTAAAACAAGTAAAAACATGCATTGAATAAAATAAAATTATACATTCATACAAATTATACATTACAGCTAATGAGTTACATTTATTTGCTTAGCCTAAATGATGTTAAAAAAAAATTAAAAAACCCGACTGCTTAAAAGTGAATTTTAAATTAAAACTGAAAAGAAAAAAATAAGTCCAGTAGTCTAGAATTTTGCTAGGTATTATTGAACTGTACTTATTTTTTTCTTTTCAGTTTTTGAGTTTTAATTTAAAATTCACCTTTTAAGGAGTCGGGTATTTTGATTTTTTTTTTTTTTTTTATTTTACACTTTTTAGAGATCATAAGACGGAAAATTTCACAATCTTGTCATTTATTTGAGGGCAGTGGCGTGGCTATTGGAAGGCTAGGCGATGTCGTGCACTGGGGCCCCTAAATACAGGGGGCTCCTCGACCTCTGGCCAGCACAACTCGAACTGACCTAGCAACACATCTTTCACTTTAAAAACGAATATAGTAAAAAAAAAATTTTTTGTGTTGTGTAGGTTCTTGTGTTCAGCCACTGCAACCAATCAACTGTTATGCAACTGATTTATGAATTCTAGCTTACTGTTCCGAAATATGAGTAAAGAACTGCATGGTGTACCGTAACACGGTACTCCTACACCCAAAACCTAAGCTCTGTCTAGTATGTGTTCCTATATTATTGCGCGCATGGTTCTGGATTAGCTACGCCAGGATGCGTCAGAACTCGATTGGAGACACATAACAACCGTAAACAATAAGCTGGGTTGGGTATCTTCAATCAATTGGTCCTTGTTCTCTACGACAGGCACGCTCCTGTAAAGAGGATTAAGCTTAGGCGTCCACATGGTCCTTGAATGACAACAGGGTTTCGTATGGCGATGAGGCGCAGGGATTTGGGCTTTATGGATGTTAAAAAAAGGATTGCAGTAAATATAGTAGGAACCTTTTCAAAGTTGCAAGAAATCGGTGTAATCAGAGGATACTTAACATATAACATATACTCGAAAACATTTCCTATTCTTCTGCTGATATCTGGAAATTCCCCGGAACTCTTGTACCGGCAGATCACGTCATGTGGACTTCCAAAAGACATTTGGCTAGATGATATTAAATGTCATTTCACAACCACTTGTCATTTGGATGCTCATAATAATTGTATCAGACCGTGGATTTCATTTCTAGCCTACCTGGTCAAATTATTAAACCATTTCGCTTTAGTCCAGTCACCTTGGATGAAATTAAAAAGGCCATTCTATCTACTAAATCTAAGGCGGTAGGCCATGACAATATCAGTCGTTAGGTATATGTAATGGTCAACTTGCCCCTCGACTTTCTTCTTTGACCAATTACCCATATTGTCAACTTTACCCTTGATTCCGGATAGTTCCCGGAGTGGCGTATAGCTTATGTCCGTCCACTTACAAAATTTTCTAATCCCTCACTTTCTAACTATTTTTGACCAATTTCCATTTTTCTCTCTTTCCTATTTAAAGTACTCAAGGCCATTGTGCACAAGCAGCTTTTGGGGTATGCCCATCGAAACAGGCTTGTAACCCCATTCTAGTCTGGGATCAGGCCTGGGCACAGCACAATCACCGCTATCTATAAAGTGACTGGTGACATTAGAGGGTTAGGGGTTTTAAGTTTATTGTCTTTGTTTTAATTAATTTTTCCAATGCCATTAATGCCGTCAGTCATGATATTCTCTTATCCATCTTATATCTTCTATGTATTTTGGTTTTTGTTATTGACTTAATAGAAGTGGTACTGTGTATTCAATTTTGAAAAATAGGTAAATATTTTATTTTAATTTATAATGATGACTTATACAGCTTAATCGTTTCTCTGGGACTCGTCGAGCTTCATTGCTCTGGCGCTTTTCTGGTGGTCGCCACTGTTGATTCTGGCTTACAGGAGTTACAGTGGTTAGGGAATAGTGTGGCGGGCTTGTTATACAGCTTTTAATATTTATCTACTTTGTTGTATTGCGTAATACCTATATTAATAATTGTAAAATAATTCACTTGGTGATTGTTTTTTTTATTAATATTTACTACGTTACATAAAGCAATAACCTTTGCTTTGATATGCCCTGCAGTGAGCGATAAAGACCTGATGATGAAGTAGCTTTGCACCTGTAATACGGTGTAAATCCATACACTATTATATTTTTTTTTATTTATACTTTATATTTTTGGCGATTTCAGACTTATGTTAATTATAAGTCCAGGTTTCCTCACGATGTTTTCCTTCACCGATGTCAATGATGTCCAAGATCAAACCACCTTGAGCGCACGTGGTGGTCAATGCTCGTGCCTTCTCTGTATGAGAAGAGGCCTGTGCCCTGCAGTGGGACAATTTGCTGGTATTATTATTATATTTATATTATATTTTTATATCGTTAATCAAAACCTAACCAGTTTATCAAACCCCAACTTACTTACTACTAACAATTTTTTCGCACTGGGGCATCTGATCACGTCAGAAGTTAATATCATGGGGATTATTAAATTGCTTACGGTGATGTAAACTACAGGTAATCAATCAATTTATTTTAATATTTATTTGATTCTAATATCTCACTTAATTAAGTAACGCTTTAGGTAACCGTAAAATTATCTTTCAAAGCAGTAAAATCCTCTGGGTTTGTCATTCGAATTTAAGTTTTTTTTTAATGCTGGTAAGACTATCTACGCGATTATACAATTAGTTTATCACAGATTTATTATAAGCATTGTTAATTTTATAGTGAGAATGGTTGCTAACAAACTTTAAATCGTTATAGTTTCTAAATGGACATGCGAAACGAAAAATAGTAGAAGAAACCTAAAGATGATTTTTAATTATCTATTCAATGATATCCTACATAGTATAATTCGTTGACTTTCGTTGTTTTCTATTTCACAATATTGCGTCTGGTTATCGCCATATTAAATTTTGATCACTGTCAAATCTTTAGTGACACTCGCGAGATTAAGACGAATCAATTAACGTAAGAATTATCAAAATCGATCCACGCGTTTGGTCTCTAGAGTGCCACAAAGGAACAAACAAACATACATAGGCTGATAAACACATTACCACTCCTTTGCGTTGCGCAGTCGGGTAAAAATACAACATCAAGATACATTGTGTAGTCTAGAAGAATTAAGCCATACAACAGATAGACACAAAAGGTGACTTGTTTTGATCTTCAGCAACCAAACCGGTGTTGATTGGTAACCTGTCTAATTAAATCGCTGCATTTTGAAGATAAACAATATCTCTGTTCGCGCCGCGAAATAGACCGCGTCTTATATCAATGACTACATTTGGTACAGCACCCGGTAGATAGGCGCTACAGAGTAATCTTTAAAAATAATTATTGTGGACGGAAAAAGGTTTAGACACAATGTTCATAGTAATATTATTGTGTATTTTATTCGCGTTGTGGTATTGGATGAAACCACGTCGTCCCCACTCACCACCAACATTACCTGGCGCATGGCCGATCATAGGACATGCTCACCAACTGATAGTGAATTCCCAAGGTATGTATGAGTGGAAAAATGTTTTTTGGTCAATTTTTTGGTCATGTCAGAGCCATGACGGCTGTAAATACACACATAATAGTTTTATAGTTTATAGTTTAAAAATGATATTTCACACACGGCCATCTGACCCCAAACTAGGGAGACCCTGTACTAATAATAATAATATGTGGGGACATTTGACACACGGCCATCTGACCCCAAACTAGGGAGACCCTGTACTATGGGTATCAGACAGCTGATATACATACACATATCCATTTTTTTTTAAATACATACATATTATAGATAAACAACAACCAGACACAAGGCAAACACAAGTGCTCATCACACAAATATTTACCCTGGGCGGGATTCGAACCCGCAACACGCTGCGCAGCAGTCAATCACCCAACCACTGCGCCAACCGTGTTGTCAATATAATGATCACACATTCTTCCCATCATAGCGATCATATTTTTTGACCATAGCTGGAAACCTAGTGGCTACATATTGAAGGTCTAAGTTTCAACGAAATATTAAGTCATTTTATGAAAAAGAGTATTTATGTGCACTTTTTTGTCACTTTGTAAATTACTATCTAAAAATGTTTGCAGACCTGTGGAGTCAGGAGAAAAAGACGTACGAGTATTGTTTACAGAATGAAGATGTCTTTGAAATCCGCCTCGTCACCCATTCTGTGTATAGTAAGTTTATTTTCCTCCTTAATCGTCTACGTGTTCGATGGCCGTCACTAATGTAACCTTCACTCCCGCATTGGTCTGTGAGACACCGACAAAACACTATTTGCATAATGCCACGCAAATAGTGTCTCTATCATCTTAGATTATTCATAGCTCTCCGCTCCGGCCGTAGCGCGCGGAGTTCTATCAATAATCTAAATCATGCATGAGGACTCATTTGAAATCAAGTTATACCTATGTTTTTTGTGTTTGATGTTTTTTTGTTCGTTGCCGTAGAGAAAAGTCTTCATTGATTTATTTATTTAAACTTTATGTAACAAATAGTACCTCCAAAAGGCGGATTTAATATCTAAGGCATTTTCTACCAGTCAAACAAAAGTGATAGAGAGATAACATATCTGGTGCAGCTACTGAACGAGCGTAACACATAAAAATTACAAATTCCAAACTAACAAAATAACTACATAAAAAATAAAGTGAAATGTACTATCGTGGACACACCCGCCTGACCACCAATAAGTTCAATTTTGCTTGCACTCAAAAGATGGAAGCGCTCTCTACCCCGCCCCGTTGATTCGCAGGCGCCAAGGGAAGTTTTTTTTAACTGAGCAAGCGGGAAAGTCCGCGATAGTACATACGTGCAAAATATTAACATACCTATGTATATTATTTCAGTAATAACAGACCCTGATGACTGTCTTACAGTTGCGAATACATGTCTGGAAAAACCATACGTATACCATTTTGCACATGAAATGTACGAAAGAGGACTTATAACTGCGAATGGTAAGTAGCTACTGGTCCTCACTTACCACCTGCTGACACAGTGGTCACGTGGGCGCTGCGGTGCATCAACCAGCCATAGGATAGAGATAGAGCTATAATAATAAACGAAATTGAGAGAAAAGTGGTTGAGTTTCCAAGAAATCTTAAATATAGCTTAAACAAAACTGAATGTTTCCTTTTAGGAAAAATTCATAACTTTTCTCTCCAGGGCATTACAACATTTCTGTGTTTACTGGACTTTAGTATCAACATGGAAACCGCACCGAAGACTTCTAAATCCAGCCTTTAACCAGCAAGTGCTGCATACCTATGTGGAAGAATTTATAAACCAAGCCAAGCGTCTTATCGCTCAGCTATCTTCTGAAGTAGGAAAAAAACCGTTTGATGTGGAGCCGTATTTTATAAGCACTATATTGTCAACCACGTGTCGTAAGTACAATGATATTTTTTTATACAGCGAGATGCACCATACATTTCAGTAGTCAAGCAAAGCATTTGTTATGTGTGATAATAATAATAATAACATGTGGGGACATTTTCACACACGGCCATCTGACCCCAAACTAGGGAGACCCTGTACTATGGGTGTCAGACAGCTGATATACATACACAAGTACATTTTTTTTTTGTGAATACATACATATATATAGATAAACAATACCCAGACACAAGGCAAACACAAGTGCTCATCACACAAATATTTACTATGGGCGGGAATCGAACCCGCACCACGCTGCGCAGCAGTCGATCGCTCAGCCACTGCGCCAACCGTGTCGTCAACGATATCGATGTCGTCAGTGATGAGGTGCATCTGTAACAAGCGGGCAAATTATATACCCTGCCTGGGTAAGCGAGCGGAATTACGCAAGAGCTCCACATTGGCGGTAAATTTTAAGCAAATAAAGTCTGACAGAGCCGTGCTCAAGGTATACTACATTCGTGAGGATTGCCTCATGCCAATAAACATACTGTAACATACTGTTATGCTGAGGCGACATTAGCAGGCTACGGCGAATATTCGTGTTAACGCGATGAGTGTGGCCGAGTACATTATTGCAACGCGTAGTATTCAGGTGTAGTATTTTGAATTACAGCCTACGTTTCAGCTGCACAATAGAGAACAACACAAACGGGCACGATGAATCTTTGTCCGCCTAATATAGACAAGAACATCACGTATGGTCCATACACGAAGTTTTAGCGCGTCAACGCGACGCAAATCTTCGCCCGCTAATGTAGCCCCAGCATTAGAGATAATTTTCATAATCGATATGCAAGGTCAGATATGCTGGTTGAAAATCACTCTCCCTTGAATTTGCAGGAACCTCACTTGGGCTTAAAACTGATGAAGATAGAGAGACTCTGACAAACTATGCTCACGCAGTTGAAGGTTTACATGCTGTGTACGTGGCAAGGTTCCAGCGAATCTGGTTACATTCGCCATATATATTCAATTGGAGTTCGTACAAAAAAACGGAAAACACCCTAATGAAAGTCATAAAAGACATTAGCAAAACGGTAATTACATAAATTATTTTCTGATTAACATAATAATTGTGAAAATAGACTCAATGTATAGGGTGTTAAATGACGCATCACATCGCCGTTAACTACACTTAAATAATTAAGTAACATTAACAAAAAGAATCCTGGGAAACGACTTTTATTTTTGGTGTGAAAAATCACAGTTTATGTAACGCACTTTAAACATTGTACTTTCATGTTTTTGTCTTTGTACATACATGTATTTTTAAATGAATTGGTGCAACATATCTATGATAACAGGCTACTAAAAAAAAGTTTATGATTTATAATTTCTCAGGTGATCACTAAACGTAAATCTGACTTAAGATTCATTAACAGTTCGGACAAAACTGAAGAGCCTGCATCAGGTAAGAAATTCCTTTGCTTTGGAAAATATCAATTATTTAACGTTAACAAAATAATAGATATATTATTATGACTTATGACTAATATCTTAACTTCAAGCCTACAGGACAACTGATATCCTGTCGCCTACTTTTTCTAAAATCTAGTTAAATGTTGACTTCAATATCCTCAGTGATTTTAATAAATGACTGAATGAATGAATGGAACAGGAGACGCACTAAAATAAAGCATAATGTTTTTTGCTTTTTAAAATATCTGGTTGTCTGGTTTCTTTCAAGCTTACATCTTAACTTATCTTCCAGCCATCACTTTTTAATCTTCCTTCTAATTTTTTTTTTTATAATCAAATAGGCGGGTTAGTAATATAATTATGATAAAATTACAAAATCTCTAATATTTACAAGATAATAACAACTGATTCTATAATTTTGTTTCATATAATGATCAGTTAATATAATAAACGATTGATATAATTTAAAATAACAAATTTTTATAAGCATAATATACATTGAACATAAAATCGTCGAAAATGTCCCCAAAATATTATATATTATATTATTTACCACTCAAAAGAGATAAAACTTATTTAGTCTAATATGATAATGAACCCTAGTTAAAAACACAAAGCAAAATTGCATAAATACACATTATAAGTTAGTCTAATCATTGATAAGTTGTAGATGGGTACACTAATGAAAACGATTTTAAAAATATTTTCTTATGCTTGTCACAGTTTAAACCTAAACCAAATGATTCACCAACGAAAGAGGGGATCTCGCGCTCGGCGACCGCTGCCGCGACGGATATAAAAACATATTTTACCATGCATGCAGCAAGCATGCACACATGTAACCCACGCATGCAGCATGCAAGCAAGCATGCAACATGCAGCATACGAACAAACATGCAACATGCAAACCAGCATGCAGCATACAACATGCAGCAGGCATGCTTTCTGTCACGGCTCCGGCGCTGCGGGGCTCCGGCAGTCCCACTCGAGCTTGTCGTCTCAGATGTGTTTTACATTCACCACAGCGGCTTCGGCTTGCTGGCCGGCTCAGCCGGCCAGCCCCAGCCACGGCGGCGAGGGTTAAAACCACCTACCCTTCAACTCGCGGGCCGCCTCGCCCCTCCGCGCCTACGCGGGCTTAGATTACACTCTAGGGGTAGGGACTACGTGGAGTCGGTTTTGCAGCGATTCGTTTCTGTCACTAACTTTTGAAGCACAAGATATTGAATTTTAAGACAATATTTTTGTTATTTTCTACTCAAGCGTGGCGCAATAGATTTGCACATCATGCCTAGTAACATTATGCGAATTAAACATATGACAAAATAAATTAGCTTTCAAGATAATAATGACAAAAAAATATATGGTAAAGTATTAAAATGGCAAAACAAATTGTGCCTAACTGGTTATGCCAAAGTATATTAGAAAAAAAAAACATTATGCGAAAAGAAGGGATCCCGTTTATACCTAACCTATCCGAGTCGGATTGCTCTCTCTCCCATAATAATTATATTTGAAACGATAGACCTAATGATTTTTGATCAAATAAACGTTATAGCCAATAACATTATACGAAATAAGTTTTAGAGTATATAAATGTTATATGTAAAGAAATTATAATACCAACAGTTGGGATATCTCACGTTTATTATATCTTATGAACGATATTGAACTGAAAATATACCAAATAACTTTATATGATATGAAACGTACCCCAAATAGGCTTGCGTTTGACCGCAATTCACCTGATCCAAGTGATGATGCGGCCTAAGTTGGAACACGCTTGCCTAGGATGAACCGGTTCACTCGTCCCTTGAAGACACCCAGATTATTTATGTCATCCCATATGTATTTTATTCATACGCCACCTCTCTCATTCACAACTTAGTATCTAGCTCTTCCTCACAGTCATGCTTTCATCAACATTGATAAATATTTATGTGATGAGCACTTGTGTTTGCCTTGTGTCTGGGTGTTGTTTATCTATATAAATGACTGTATGTATTTAGAAAAAAAAAGGTATTTGTGTATGCATTAGCAACTGTCTGACACCCATAGTACAGGGTCTGAAAATGTCCCCACATAATATTATTATTATTATTATTCCATTCGTACATGACTAACTTCTAACAGGTTTTTTTATCCTGTGGTTCTATTTCAGAACAATTTAGACCACTACTAGATCACATGCTAGAAATAACTGATAAAGAAGATGCCTTTAATGAAGATGAGATCAGAGAACACTTGGATACCATGATAGCAGCTGCATACGAGACTACGGCTGCAACACTGACGTTCACTTTGATATTGTTGGGTTCACATCAAGATGTTCAAGAACGAATTTATGAGGAGTAAGTATTAAACGGAAAGAGAAACCCAGTGTAGATATCAGTGCAATAAAAACTTTACTGTTTCACAATATTCCTGTATTTGTGTTATGGCCATATTATATTAAAATTTAGCTATTTTTGGAAATTCTGTAATCAGGTTACAAGAAGTACGCGGGAATCAGGAAAGAGATTTAAACAAACACGATCTACCGAAACTTGTGTATATGGAAGCGGTGATTAAAGAAGCTTTAAGGTTGTATCCTCCAGCTCCAAGGATCGGAAGATGTTCTTCCAAAGAAGTTCAGTTGAGTATGTATTTTATTGGTAACGCGAGTAAGAAACTAGGGTGTAGGACCTTCTACACCTCCCATATTATATATTTCCTGATTCACAACTTTGTACACTTTTTTATAATTCATGTCAGTTGCATCAGTTATTCTTTGTTATATTTGCTACAAAAGTTTTCTTCTATTGTGTTATGTTAATATTCTTCATTTCAGAAAAGTACATTATTCCAGCGAATAGTAATTACTTGATATCGGTGTACGGCCTCAACCGCCATCCGATGTGGGGCACCGATGTCGACCAGTTTAGACCGGAGCGCTGGCTAGACCCTGCCACTTTGCCTAAAAATTCTAGCACATTTGCAAGCTTCGGCCTCGGCAGGCGAAGCTGTATTGGTAACCATTTTTTGAATTTGTCTGAGTTTATTTATATGAATAAATTTCTTGAGTATTTCATATTATTTGAAAAATTTAAATGTTTTAATTTTTCTTTGTAGGTAAATTATACAGCATGATGGTGATCAAGACAACTCTTGCCTACATTATAAGGGCGTATCGTATCAAAAGTAATATAGAAAAGTTAGTGATGGTGTGTAATATAGTCCTGAAACCAGAGGCTGGACATGAAATCAGTTTGGAATCAAGAACATAAAATGATGTACCTACTTTCTTGGTTTTTGTCAAGCTGAAAACTTCTTTATACTTTTATACAACTATTAAAAAATAATAATTAAATAAAATAATATTCGAAAATATTGTTAATGGTATAAAATATAAAGATTTACTAGCTGACCCTACAGACGTTGTCCTATCCCTATCCGCTACTACTTACCTGCCTATCTACCCTACCTACCCTACCAACCCTACCAACCGTACCTACCCTACCTTAGCACATCATGTAAAGGAGAGGAAATCTGCAACATGTTTGGCAACTGTTTCTATTCTAATTTTCTCAGTTCTGCTAGTAGTATCAACAGTGACGAAAATCTTTCCAATGACCGCGCTCATGGATCAAACATGCATTTCTGCGATATTGTTTCGGACATACATTCAGTCGAAGTTAAGGAATGAGAAGTATTCAATCTACAAAAGGAGTTGACTTATCTAAATCTGCAGGACCAGATAACATTCCACACACGACACGGTTGGCGCAGTGGTTGAGCGATCGACTGCTGCGCAGCGTGTTGCGGGTTCGATTCCCGCCTAGGGTAAATATTTGTGTGATGAGCACTTGTGTTTGCCTTGTGTCTGGGTGTTGTTTATCTATATATGTATGTATTTAAAATGTATTTGTGTATGTATATCAGTTGTCTGGCACCCATAGTACAGGGTTTCCCTAGTTTGGGGTCAGATGGCCGTGTGTGAAATGTCCCCACATATTATTATTTTTATTATTTATCAGTTTTTATACTCAACTGTGCCAAAAGTCCGACTTTTCCTCTTTCACTTTTGTTCAGGCGGTCCCTAAATTTAAGTGAAGTACCTTAAAATATGGAATTAGTCACTCCGATCTACAAAAAGGGGCCTAGAGACCTCGTGGAAAACTACAGGTCCCCCCTCATTACTCATTCGTATAATTTGTTAAAATCTTGCAAATAAACCGTAACAGATTGTATTAGTATTAGTAGTATTCCGTTACGAGCTAAGTTATATATTGAACTGTGTAAAAATATAAACAATTAACAAACAACAGTGAGCAAAATTCATTCGTAAAAGTGATTAACAAAAAAGTGTTGTTGTGACCCGCTAGTGCGAAGTTCGACCTCTAAAAACAAGTAGGTAAAGGAGAACCAGGTTTTGACTGCATCGCGCTCACTAGCAGCATAAAGCTTATTTGGAACCGATTACTTGTCAAAAGTTCGGTCTAACGTTTAATCATTACGGAACGCACTACTTTATGTGTTTTTTATAACGTTTAATTTTTTATTTTATTACTTTGTGCGAACAATAATAGCGAACTCTATCCTGTAGAATAACCTGTACACCGATTTCGATCACGATGGCAGTTCTGGGCACAGAATAACTTGTGCACCGTTTTCGGAAGTATTTGTATAACTATGTAACGATAGAATGAAGAGAGAATTAAGTCATCCACGATACGTTATTTCTGATATCAAGTTGACAAGCTTTTTCATCTATCAATTTATCTAGAATTTAGCATGAAATTTAAGTTTTACTCTACGAGTAGTAGTGGCCAGAATTCGTATTAGTGTTTTACGAAAAGGTTGTCAAGGGATTTAGTATGAGTAGACTTCATTGTGTTAAGAAATACCCGATTTAGAAAGTATTGGAATGTCACAAGATGACAGTAACATGTGTGTGTACAGGTCGATATCGAATAATATCCTTTATAAAAGTGCCATACAAATTTAAAGACTGTAAATGAATGCTAAAAAATGTAAGATTAGGGTAAGGAACACTAATTTTCTTCATTCTTAATTTTTTTTAAGGTGTAAGTAATTATAATCTGTAGTAAAATTTATTTTGCATTTACAAAACCATAAAACAACAAATATATTATATTAAAATAATTAAAAAAATCTTTGACAAATATTGAAATATTTTAGGTCTACATGTCGGGTAGAAAAAACTCACCCGTGTTGTCATTTTCCAGCCCCATGACGACAGGTTAACGAGTAAGGCACATAACATGAATTTAATATCTCAATATACAATATTTACATTTAAAAATAAAAAAGGAAAACCTATAACTATTAAAAACAAAAAGAAAAGCTAAGACAATAAGGCATCAAAAAAATCCCCAACATCGTCGTCAACTGGGAATGTGCCCAAGAGACTGGCGGCATTGCCACGTTGGATGGCAATGCTTAACCTCTGTCCGAGGTAAAAACCAGCCCTTGGATCACGGGAAGTGTCAACCAACCTTTTGGAAATTTCTTTAAAAAGTAGATGAGCACTTGGACCCCACGACCCAAGGGTTTCAACCCCAAACGGCTCGAAAATAAAGTTATCGCTTAGGATACTATACTTTCGCCGTTTGAGGTTTTCTGCAGCCGCAGCAGCAGCACCAGCACAGCACGCCGTACTAGGAAGATGGGATGGCGCAAGAGTATCGACACACGTAGCGTCCCACACTAAGGGCCTACCCAACTTCCATGGAAATAATGACATGCCGTCCGGTCTCTTGCCATCGTCGCGTGCCAAGCCGTTGGGTTCCAAAACAGCCGGAACGCCGACGGCGACGAGAGCACGACGGATAATGTCATTAATATTCGCGTGCCGCGCTATGCGACCCGCACTCCGGCTACACGACAGGCCGTGGTGTCCAAGGCAGTTGACAGCTTCCCCACAGCGACAGCGATGAGGGGAGCAACAAGATGCTCCTAAACGTAAGGAAGCAGCGAGGCGAAAAGTAGTGTCGTCAAACATAGTTCCTAGGTTTGACGACGGAAGTGCCAGAAGCCATAGACCCGACTCCCACTTTCCCACAGCCAGCAGGCGCGCTCGCTCAGCAGAATTAGCAGAAGTGGTAAGTAAATTATTCTGTACTAACCTGCAGAGCGGCTCATCCCACCGTCTCTGAGAAGACGGGTTGTCAGGTAGATCAGTACGTGGGCAAGCAAGTTTCCAAGCATCTATGGCCTCGGTAATGCACGGCACATCAAAATCAACCAGTGTAGGAGCTAGAATATTCCTGATTAACTTTTCAGTGCCGTGGACCGAGGATATAAATGCAGGCAAACCGATACTTGAGATTTTGCGGACGCCGAGACCCCCCATACGAATAGGTAGAGTAGTTTGGGCCCACACACGGTCGTCCATTGCCAAATTTAAAATAGAGGTTAATGTTTGACGAATAATTTGGTCCATTTTCTCTAAAAGGTGACTGTGCTTCCACAAATGGGAAGCGCGCAGGAAGTAATTTAATTTTGGGCCGAAACAGCAGTACCGAATTATGGTGATGGCCGAATGCATATTAATTTGAAGCAATCTTTCCGAAATGTCATTAAAATGTTGTATTTTTTCCTCAATGAAACTGGAAAACGAATTCTCGTAGATTGGAGACCCAAGAAGACGAAGAGTACTTTTTTCTATAATTTTGATTTCTGGGGCTATTGCGTTAAATTTTGCAAGTGTCGATTGTCTGTCAGTATGGTCCGCTAAATACAATTCGCATTTCGAAAGATTGAGTTCTAGGCCTATTGAATTTAGTTCATTTTTTAAGATAATCAAATCCTTTAAAACGTAGTCTACATCGCCTCCCAGGGTCCCATCATCGAGATACCAAACGTTAAATTTGGAATTTAGTTGTTGGATTATTGGATGAATGGCTAAACTGAAAATCACTGGCCCAAGATGGTCACCTTGTTGACAACCAACAGCGGATTCTAAAAGCTTGTCACGATACAGTAATTTCGAAGGATGTCTGTAACATTGCCAAAGGAAACTACAGATTTGGGGTATTTCTTTTTTGGATTCTGCCAGCAAGGTGTCCCTATTTACTGAGTTAAAGGCATTCTTTATGTCAACCTTCAAGATGACCTCTCCTTTGCCAGAATTTAGGTAGGTCGACAAGGCGTGTACGGCAGCCTCACAGCCCCCTTTAGAGCCGTAACCTAGCTGAAGGGGCTGAAATTTTTTCGAAACAATCTCACCGTAAAATTTACAGCAAATCTTGGCTGCCATACGACGGTATGTAGTACCCACGGCAATGGGACGAATGCCGCCATCCTTTTTACGCAGGGCACATAGGTTAGCCCCGTACAAAACATCGATGACGGCCTCGTTCACCTTGCCTGAGAGCATAAGATTAATCAGAGCCGTAAGCTCCTTCAAGAGCAACTCACCAGCTACCCCGGCGCCTGAACAAATAAGGTCCTTTAGGTGTTGAGGAGTCAAGCCGTCGAGGCCGCCGGCGGAACCGCTTCGAAAGGAGCAAACGGCTGCGACCAACTCTCGACCTGTGACGGTGAGGGAGTGATTAACCGAGTCGGGAGGGTCGGGAAAAGAAAGGCCATCTGCTGGAGCAGGGTGTTTACTCTCCAGAACGGAGAGCGTTTCTGGAGAACACGGAGCCACCACATCACTACTAAAAAGGATCCTAGCCGCTCCACTAATGTCACCTTCCCCTAACTTAGTTTCTACCAGATGGGATATACCTCTAGAGGAGGAATATCCCTGTGACGTAAAATTTGGATCCAAAAGTTGAGCCGAATCATTACAATTTTCTTTAATTTGTGCAGTTAATGTCTTTTTAGTTGCCAAATTCTTTTGCACATGGAGAATTCTGTAAGGGAAGGTGAGTAGTTGTTCCCAGGCACGTTGCGAGTTCTCCCGGGCGGCAAGGCGGATGCAACCGGCTAAATTCTGTGCAACTAGTGGCCTAGCGCCACGGGGAACTCGCTTCAAGACAGGAAAATAGTTTTTGAATTTGGAAAGGGTTTTCCAAAACGGATCAAAACTGGATGTATCTTGTGTAGAAGAAGTAGGAGTAATAACAGGGTCTGAAGAGAGAGCACTTGTCAGTTTGTGGACCTTTCCAATATGCACATTCAGACCCCGCTTACCTTTAAAATACCGGACCTGGGTGCATAGGGGGCATCTCTCCAGGATATGTAGTGATGCAGAAGGTTGGCATGCACTTCGATCTCCATCGCTGCTTCCACTAATCATTAAAATTACCACTTATGTAACTAGATAAATTATACTTAAAAATGAATAAACAATAATTGTCAGTTTTTGAAAATGAATAAACAATATTTGACACTACACTTCGTGACGCGCAGCGCAGTCGCGGTGGCTGCCTAGGGCACAGCGCCACTGTAGCAGTCATTTCCTTGTAGCCCTAGCAACCATTGCCAAGAGACAGGCCGTCTTCGCGAAGTTGTCATTAATAATAATTTATTATAAAGTAATCGGAATGGTGAGGTTTAACGCCACGCGCCGACTCAGTTCACTGCATCGATATATAAATGTACTACGCACGTTCACTGCCGTTTTTGTGAGCTCATTTCTTTGCAATGTGTTGGCGCACAGCGCACTTGACCGGGAGGATTTTAAAGATGGTGTTGGGATCTCTGTTTATATATATTGTACTCTGTGGAATTAGAAGTTGGTCCGCAGAGTGCAGTGTAGAGTTATTAATCACTTCTGGTACAGCACGAATCTTACTTTCTGCCAATTACAACTCCATTGATTATTATTTTATTTAATTTTATTCAGAAAAATAATTGATGTTTTGATTTGACATTGACCACTGTTTATCACCAGGTTATCAATCTTTTATCGGTGACATTTCGGAGACTGAGCATTGGAGTTGGACCATTTAGTTCCCCCATCCCCATTCCATTTTTGACCAGCAGAGATACGGTTGAAGGTCCACGGTCTCGAACCAAACAATTTGCTTACCACATTTATTGTGCGATCGGCCAGACTGTGGAATTCATTTTTAACCGACTTCAAAAAGGAGGAGGTTATCAATTCGAATGTTTGTACTTTTTTTTTTATGTATGTTCGGGCATAATTCTGTCATATAAAGATAGATTTGCAAAATTCTTTTTTTGTTCGAAAGGAGTTTGCTCCAAAATGGTCCCATATAAACATTTACCAAAATTGAACTAGCCCTTTTTGAGAAAATCAACAAATTCCCAAAAAAAAATATTTAGACGACGTATTAGTTTCTTCAATCTTTGGAGGATTTACAATCTCTTTTAAGTGTGTCGCCGTTTCTAAATAGATTTGGATGATAAGGCAACACTAAAAAGCGAAAAATATTTTTTTTTCAATAAAAAAGAAAACCTCCTTCAGAAACTAAAAAGTGATAAATAACTTTAGCACAGAACACACATTACTTTACTTTCGGAAGTCCGTGGCAATACAAAACAACAAACTCAAAGCCACCGCCACCGACTTCCGAAAGTAAAGTAATGTGTGTTCTGTGCTAAAGTTATTTATCACTTTTTAGTTATTGAAGGCGGTTTTCTTTTTTTTGAAAAAAATTTTTTAGCCCATAATTTTAATCTGGCTATCTTCAAGACACGAGTTGACCGGTTTATTCAAAACACCTTAGATTAAAAAAAATGATAGTTACAAAAGGTTTTTGTTTTTGCTTTTCAGCAACTAAACCAGTTTCGATAAGACCGACCTGTCCAATTAAAATAAAAGCAAGGGCCAGTTAAATCGAAACACGATATACATATAATAGTATCTACCAGTCGCTGTACCGTGATACAAAGATAGTCATTAACCTCCGTTGTCGCCGCGAAATAGACAGCGTGTCATATTAATTATAAAAATACTTACTGAATTACCTACATTTCCTTACCATTTCATTTGGCAGCAGAGGAACAGTCCCTCGTAAGATACTATGTTAATAGTAATATTGTTGTGTGTTTTATTTGCGCTATGGTATTGGATGAAACCACGTCGTCCCCACTCACCACCGATATTTCCTGGCGCGTGGCCGATCATAGGACATGCGCACAGGCTGATTGTGAACGCCCAAGGTATGTATAAATGACTAAATGCATTTTAATTTTTTTGGCAATATCAGTAACAATTACGAATGTAAAAAGACAAACTATTCCGAAAGTTAAAATGTTCTTCCAATCATACCGAACATTCTTTTGTTCTGGACCATACCTGGGATCTTTCTGGCTACCGACATATTGGAGGTCTAATTTCTTTGTTTTATTACTAAACTTTAAATACTCCCACAACCTGTATGTCTATTCTGTTACAATCTCCCTCGGTGAACACCTAGGTGAAGTGAGCTGTCATCCGTCCGTCTGCTTTGTCAATCCCTAGCATCGGGACGGATAGCACTACAAATAATTCTGTTGCAATATCCCTCGGTGAACACCTAGGGTAAAGTGAGCTGTCATCTGTCCCGATGCTAGGTATTGACAAAGCAAACGGACGGGTTATAGCTCACTTCACCTAAGTGTTCACCGAGGGAGATTGTAACAGAGTAGACATACTGTTGTATGCACTCATAAGCACAATATTTTGCGTGTGTTGCATTGGGCGCTGCCATTTTTTAATTTTTAAATCTTTATTGATTTAGGAACTTTCGGCGCGCTACCATAAACAGTGATCTTTTCTCCGAAAAGTTTTGATGGGCATGGTGTGTAGTTAACGGCTCACCACACTATTCCAAAACTACTGCAAATCCTGAAAGCCAGAAAAGCGCCAAGGCAACTAAAGCTCGATGAGTCTCGGAGAAATGTTACAAGACTTGGATACCGCAACGATATTATCTTAGTTATTACGTAGATAGAGGATATGACGTGATCATTTTACATTACGTATATTAGTACCAAAGAAATCTTGAAAAAAATTGTGAAAAAAACAACCTGCTTACTGATATTTTAGTCTACATGTCCTGAACTTCATTCTTACTAAAAATCCCACAAAGAATCAGTCTCATATGGGTTATATTACTATTACCGACTAAAAGATCCCACATGTATGTGTACCACGAAGTAAGTACCCATTCAGTTGCTATATCGTTACTGTAATTTTTTCAGACATGTGGAGTCTGGAGAAAATGGCTTATGAGTATTGTTTGCAGAATGAAGATATAGCTGAAATTCGCCTCGGCCCCCAATCTTTGTTTAGTAAGTTAATTTTTTTTTCTATTTGTTTGTCAACCTATTTCTTCTTTAAATGGGTCAGTCTGTGTGGGAAGTTAATGTGACTCTTACTGCCACACTCAGACTTCACATAATAATAATTTATCTTTAATTGACCAACATAATTTGGGTCATGTCAACAACATTAAAATTTTATTATTTATTTATTCATTTATTTATACTTCATGCACAAAGGTACAAAGGCGGACTTAAAGCCTTTGGCATTCTCTACCAGTCAACCAAGGGTGATGAAGAGATAATATGGCGGGTGCATAACAAAAAGTAATAATTAAAAAGTTAAAAAGATGTAATCTCATATACGTAATTATATATCTGGATACCATATACCTATATAAACATATCATATCATACATACATGCATACATGCATCATACATACATCATACATACATACATACATGTCATATTTTTGAGTCCAATGTATGTTGGTTAATTAAAGTTAGTGATTGATTTATTATTAGTTGACGTCCCTGAGTACCGCAGTTAATAGTATAATTAAAATCAATCTTGACTTTGAAGAGATTTTTTTTTCTCATATTTCAAGTATTGTTAGCTTAGCATTGTTTTCTGAGACATAACATGCCTAAAGGTTTGAAATGTGAATTATAATTTTATTTTATAAGGTAAGTACCTATATCCTTTTATTGCAATATTGGCAATTTAAATAATGGAAATAGAAAGAAATGATATACCTACGTACAATATTTACACAATTTGAAAAGACTAAAAAAATAGGTCAAAGTCACTATAGAATTTATTTATAGGCTACATTAGTGATCGATGGCTACATAAAAAGAATAAAAGAATATTTTGCTTCTGGCTCTGACGTAATAATTTCGGAGTAAACTTTTGTCAAACTAACCTCGATAAATGTAGAGTTATATCGAAATTAAAACTGGTGTAACTTGCTTCCTTGTTTATTAATGAGGCAGTTTTTTACCATAACTAGAAAAGGGCCGTTTTAAAGTTGCCTACTAGAAATTTCAATTTTATCGCAGGTGCGTTTACAAACATATAAACTCACATACATAAACAGCCAGACCCGGGACAACTATCTGTAGGCGATACATATATATTAGGTATTTGTTTTGTGTGGGAATCGAACCCGCGACAAGCAGCGCAGCAGTCAATCGCTCAAGTCGTCGTATAAACAGTTTTTCTTACTTTCTTCTTTCACTGTGTGAACCATGTCGTTAAACCCGTTATGTCTGGAACGAGTGCAACTAAAATAAGTAATCCATATTCATGACAGGAAGAGCTCGTGGCTAAGTAAAACCTGTAAAGATCTATCGGTCAAAGGTTAGGCTACGCTTGCCGCGGTCAGTCTGTGGATGGGTGACCATCCATTTCATACCGAGTTTCCTCCGTGCCTCGGAAAGCACGTAAAAGCCGTTGGTCCCGGCTGTCATTCGTAGATATTTGGCAGTCGTTATGGGTAGTCAGAAGCCAGAAAGTCTGATAACCAGCCTACCAAGGGGTATCGTGTTACCCAATAGCTGGGTTGTGGAGGTCTGACAGGCAGTCACTCCATGTAAAACACTGGTATTAAGCTGCATCTGGTTAGACTGGAAGCCGACCCCAACATAGTTGGGAAAAGCTCAGCAGATGATGATGAATATTCATGACAAAGTGTAACAAATAACAATCAAAGTAATAATGTCATTAAATACGTATTTTACTATACTTACATACAATGGCGACTTATTTTAAAATAGAACAAGTTACAGTTTTTTTGTTGCCAGAGGGTAAAGTCTTCGTTGATTTAATTACTTAAACTTTACGCAATAATGGCGGACTCGTAGATTTACACTTCTATCACACACAACCAAAGATGGTGTAGAGACGGCAGGTTCTACTGTACAAGCGTAAAACATTTAGTAGAGAAAACGGGAACCGATCACGAAATGTTTTTTTCCGAATTTCATTTTACCGAAAACTATTGACCGATGTCTTTTTTGCTATATGCATTATTTGACATATTTTTATATCATCGAAGTATCATGTGTCATAAGTATTATTTTACCGAACTATTTTTCGTCGATTTACAAATTAGTTTTTGCTATTGGCCGAAGCCTCTTATGAACTTTTTTCATTTGCCAAATGATTTATTTGCCATATTTTCACCACACCGAAACAACATTTTACATAATACTAGCGGGCCCGGCAGACGTTGTCCTGCCTGAAAATAAAAACAAGTCCTAGAACTACAACGCCACCTATCGGGTCCAATTGTGAATCTAAACCATTCACAAATCTACTGAAACACACACAAAACATTTCATCAAAATCGGTCCAGCCGTTTAGGAGGAGTTCACTTTCATACACACGCACAGAAGATTTTTTATATAAGATTACCTGGTAGCATTATCAATATAAAATAAAATAGTGTCATAAGAAATCAATAGGCTACAAAATTTTAGTGACAGAATCGAATCGCTGCAAAACCGACTTCACGCAGTCTTGTCTGCCCTACCCTAGAGTGTAATTTAAGCCCGCGTAGGCGCGGAGGGGTAGGGCGGCCCGCGAGCTGAGGAGCAGGCGGTTTGAAGGCTGCAGCTTCGGCTTCGGCCAGCCTCAGCCGCGGCGGCGAGCATTAAAACCATCTGCGACGCCGGACTGCGACTCCGCAGCGCCGGAGCCGTGACAGAAACAATGCTTGTGCATGTTGCATGCCTGCTTGCATGTTTCATGCTGGTTTGCACGCTGCATGCTTGCTTGCATGCTGGATGCTTTCTTGCATGCTGCATGCAAGCAAGCAGATAGCAGAATGAAGCAGATATGAAATAGTGTGCACAAACTTTCTAGGCGTTTGATGAAATGAAAATATGGTAATTAAAACAGTGGCATAATGAATGTTTGGAATCATAATACTTCGAACAAATGTTATTCGGCTAAGTCTAACTTCGGTAAAAAGTTTATCGACCAAATGAAACGTCAAATAACGAAAAAAATCGAATTGATAATAGGTCAACTGATACAGTGGCAGACGTGACTTCGATGAAGTAAAAAAAAACGAAACGATAATAGTTGAAAAGTTTTAGGTGAAATGAAATTCGGTCAAATATTTTTCGACCTTATGATAGGTAACCAGAGAAAACAAAAACATACAACTACCTACATTTGTTAGCGTGCTTTTACCAATCATACTAATAGACGTCGTATTGACATCCCGTGTACATGTTGTAATATTTAGATAATAATATAAATATGTTAAAACAGACATTTCACTGCCTGTTAAAAGAGACTTTTTAATATAAGCGTATTTGTAATGAATATTGAACTACTGACTTCCGGTTGTCAAAACATTCGCCTTCGGCAGAAATTGTGGCATGATGGCAGTCTTAGCTAGACCACTGACTCGAGTGGTCGATTGTTATTATCGTGTGTTAATTATTGTAAAATAATATTGAAGTGACTATTAAATAACATTGCTACGAAGTGATTTGTGTTTTAATAAGGACGCTTGAGTTGATGCGTTTCTCATACATTATAATAGGTAAAGTGAAATGATCACAGGTACAAAATAATTAAAATATCTACATAATGGTGCCGCTTCCCTTGTTCACAAACTAAATTCAAATTAGGCATTTGGCATCTCTTACTACCAGGCAGCTGAAGAAAAGGACGGCGACAGACAAGGACTAAGTTAGACATGTCAAATTAGTTTTTCCCTTGAACTTCGCAGTGTTTTTAATCAATACGTTCTGAAATGACAACTATTATATAAATGTATGAACATTTTAGATCAACTTAAATTGATAGCTCTTATTAATATATGTCTCTTTCTTGTTTTACTGGAGAGAAAGAGATATAAATAGCTTAAAATTAATTTAGTTCGTTCACAACAGAATTGGCACCTATGTATAGATTTACTAAATCATTATATTTATTTTATTTAAATATTAACACGGCTTCGATGAACCGATCACATTAACATAACAGACTATAACCAGTAATAACTCACGCTAATCCGCAAATCCTAAAACACATATTGTAATTCTTCTGTACCTGTGCTTATCATCTCGCTCCTCCTAAACGGCTGAAGCGATTTGGATAACATTTCGTGTGTATAATTTAATGGATTCCTAGATGGTTTGAGAACACAATTGGACCTGGTAGGTCAGCGCTGCTATCAGGTTCTACGCTTTGGTTTTTTTCAAGGCAGGACAACGTCTGCTGGGCCCGCTAGTGTACATACACGCTGAAATTTTTGTGGTTATTTTCCCGAAGCGAAATGATTTTGTCTTGGTAGTACAATCGTGGGCCTTAACCTGGCCTCCTAGAGAAGCTCAGGGTCACGAAGCGAGCTATGGAGAGAGCTATGCTCGGAGTTTCTTTGCACGATAGAATCCGGAACAAGGAAATTCGACAAAGAACTAAGGTCACCGACATAGCTCTCAGAATATGCAAGTTGAAGTGGCAATGGTCTGGCCATATCGCTCGAAGAATCGATAACCGACGGGAAAGAAAGGTTCTCGAGTGGCGATCACGAACCGGAAGACGCAGCGTTGGTAGGCCTCCCGCCAGATGACAAGACCACGGACCAAGGTCACGGGTAACCGGTGGATGCAAGCGGCAGGTTGCCGCTCGTTGTGGCGTTCTATGGGGAAGGCCTATGTTCAATAGTGGACATCTTTTGGCTGATGATGATGATGATGAATACAATCGATTAATAAAAAAAAAAAATAAAAAGCGGCAGATTTAGATTTGTGGAAATCTAGTGACCCCGAACCAATAGTGATACAGCGCGAACGGCTGACTGTGCGAGGTCCTGTGTTAACGAAACGCAATATTTACCTAAAAGTGATTCCAATATTCCCTTCACACTTTTACGGGTTTAGGATCGTTAGAAGAGGAGTTCATGCACATTTTTTTAATTATTTGAAAAATTCATTTTTATTTTTTAAGTTTAACTCTATGAATCAATACTACTATGATACTGAGAGCAATTCATTTGTATAAACGAAAAAGAAATCATTTAGAGAGATTAAAATATTTTACAACGTGAAGAATACACTACCTGGAGTAGATAGCATAATTAAAATATTTCGTAATTAATATAACACTTTTTCGTTTCACCTCGTTGCCTACTTTCTGTTTATAAAAAAAAAGAAAGTGACAAATGACATTAGCGGATCTATCAAATTGGCAGACAAGTGTGTGGAAAAAAATAATCATTATTTGTGACATTTTTTCCCATAAAACGATGCAACTTCAGTTAAGAACTGCGAAACGGCGGTTATCAGTATCACTGTTACTGTCAGCCGCGGTTTTTTTCTGAAATAATGAGCTTTTCGTTAAGCTATTCAGTTTTAACGTCCATTTTTATTGCGGGGTTTTAAAAATATTGTAAATGCCTGAAGATACTCTTTAGGTAACCAAGAGTATAAGAATGTGAATTTCAACTTCTCTAAACATATTTTTCGTACAAATCCTGCCATGGTCCTTTCAGCGTGTATATAAATATATGTCGGATCGTCAGTGAGTGATCGAGGAGGAGCGCCGAGCGGTATAGTACATCGTCAGGGCTATAGGCGTTCCCATTATCCCATTAGGGATAAACAAGACCTGTAAAAACAATTACACACTATTAGTAAAGAAAACACAATACAAATGGTAATCAGTAACAAGAATAAAGTAAGTTAAAGGTACAGCAACAATACAGTTAATCGAACAGACCATTAAGGTCCCACAGTTCGTACAGTAGCGAAGCCACCCAATGATAAACGAACAAACCCTTAAGGTTTATAGTTCGTACAGCAGCCTAAGCCACCCAATGATAAACGAACAAACCCTTAAGGTTCATAGTTCGTATAGTAGCATAAGCCACCCAAATACAAAGTGTATCGCTCGCTAGCAGCAAGCCTATACAGCTATGTGAATATACAGCAGCGCTGTACCAGGTAAACCGACAGTATTGTCGGGAGCAGGAACTCTTTACTGAGTCGAATCCGAGGATCGACTGCCATACTTACAGAGTGCACGCTCTTTTATAAGGCGATGCCCCCCACCTTACAACCTCTCCATACAAGTCTATCCATTGGCGCACGGAAGTGCGTCACGCGTTTACTTGATACAAAACACTACAATGTATTAAATCTAATAAGATTTAATTATAAAGCAATCAAATACCACACTAATAATTGTCATGAATAAACAATAGTGATTTCATAAAGTAATACGTTTTACATTCAAAGTAACGTGTCAGCAATTATTTTGAATAAAACCATCGATAACAATTATCGAAATAAAGTAACCACAAATCAGTGTGCACATACAATAAATCATGTTTCGAATTAATAGACAATAATTGATAGTAAAATCACATAAATTAACAATGAGAAACACAAATCATAACAAATTTAGTTACACCCACAATTGTGATTAATAAACTGTCTCCGACACGGCCAGACTGACATTCTACACGTCCTCGTGTAGTTATAAAGTTCTTGGTAAATATCGATCGGCCTTTCTGACAAAAAGCTTTAATTAGCAAAAGGTATGTTGTAACGAAAAATCCTGAATTAGTCCTAAAGTAAAATCATTAGCAAAATTTGCATCATAACCAGTCAAAATAACCATACTGTTACAGACAATACATAGCTCAACAAATCAGCCGAAATCACACCATGGGATTCGACAAGTAACTTGAAATCGAATAGACAACCCGCATAGGCGTCAACATAGACAACCCGCATAAGCGTCAAGTTCAACATTAAAATCCAGGAGTCAACATAGACAACCCGCATAGGCGTCAACATAGACAACCCGCATAAGCGTCAACATAGACATCCTGTCAATTCAGCTATAGTATGTCAGCAGCAGATGAATCATTATCAGTGTCAACATTGACATCGTTAAAATTGAATGGACATTCAGGCATTTTCACAAATTGTTACTCAAAGATTTTAACAAATATCATTTTGGATCTATAACCAAAGTATCCATCAACAAAGTATCCAATGATAAAGTATCCATCAACAAAGTATCCAATGATAAAGTATCCAATGATAAAGTATCCAATGATAAAGTATCCAATGATAAAGTATTCAATGATAAAGTATCCAATGATAAAGTATCGTATCCAATGATAAAGTATGCAATTTTAAACTTTCGTCACTTTTACCAATAAACAGTACTGCTTGTTCTCTTTTACGGGACAGAATTTAATTTCTTTCTCCACATCAACAGCGTTACGGCAGTCCTACATCTTTACACGTTCTCGGGTGAATAGTTTATCGCATCATCTGTAAACAATCAGAAAAGAGCTCAAGTAAACAGCTTAACGTTCGGTCATTCTGATCAATTTAAATCAAACACTACAGACCTGATAACATAAAACAAGTTTAGTATCTTACCACACATGTAATTATCTTATTACCACACATGTAATTACCTTATTACCACACATGGAATTACCTTTTTACCACACATGTAATTACCTTTTTACCACACATGTAATTACCTTTTTACCACACATGTAATTACCTTATTACCACACATGTAATTACCTTATTACCACACATGTAATTACCTTATTACCACACATGTAATTACCTTATTACCACACATGTAATTACCTTATTACCACACATGTAATTACCTTACCTCACAACACATGTAATTAATCAGGGGGTACAGTTACTTTTCAGATAAACTATTCCATAAACCTCAGAATCACGCTGTTTGTTTAGCTAAAAGCCAACTATTTGACATAGTCGTATTATCACTGATTTATATTCAGATGAAATATCAGTACCAATTTTATTCGTAGTTTCAGGAATAGAGCATAGCCGTTACAATCTCAACTTTTGTAATGGTAACAATACTTTCGGTTATAATAACCCCAAAATCTAAATTTAATCTCTCATGGCATAATATGATACTATGATTTGAATAAGCATTCAGTATTACATGAAACTTCACGTTACATTGACCATACAAGTAAGTTTGCCACACATGTATCAGTAATGAAAGTACATTCAAACCCAGAGTCATAACAAAATGGAAGCGTCTCACCAGATAGTTGTAGAACATCAGTGGTGGGTACATCACACTTATCTTATCACGGACTTCAACTTATCACGGATGATTAGTTGCTCGAAAACTGACTCACAGTATCTTCACTCGAACCTCCCGGCTGTTCTCCGGTAGTCACTAAAGTGACATACTATTGTACTTGGTTTGAACCTAAGAGGGTTGAGAAGATTTGTGTAGGTCAGAGGACAATGAGACTATCTCTTAAGATGGGACAAGACAGTTCTCAGTTCTTGTTGAAGTTTAAACCTCATGTACTTCAGTAGTAAATGCTAGTAGATGAGCACGGGAAATTAAATTTGGAAACATGGGCCAGTACAGTACAAACAGCAATTTGTTTGACACTTAGGTAGGTTAATAAGGGTAGCGGTAACTGTTGAAGTATGTAAAATCAAACAATGAAATTAATGTGGGTAGGTGATTTATGAATGCCATTAAAACAGCCTTAGCTCTGCGCTAGGTAATCCCAAGAGAGGAAGCTATCATAACAAGAGTGGAAAAGACATACGATAATTAGGGAAGCTATGCGGAATCATTAAGAGGCTATCCCACTTCTGATGTCGGATCGTCAGTGAGCGATCGAGGAGGAGCGCCGAGCGGTATAGTACATCGTCAGGACTATAGGCGTTCCCATTATCCCATTAGGGATAAACAAGACCTGTAAAAACAATTACACACTATTAGTAAAGAAAACACAATACAAATGGTAATCAGTAACAAGAATAAAGTAAGTTAAAGGTACAGCAACAATACAGTTAATCGAACAGACCATTAAGGTCCCACAGATCGTACAGTGGCGAAGCCACCCAATGATAAACGAACAAACCCTTAAGGTTTATAGTTCGTACAGCAGCCTAAGCCACCCAATGATAAACGAACAAACCCTTAAGGTTCATAGTTCGTATAGTAGCATAAGCCACCCAAATACAAAGTGTATCGCTCGCTAGCAGCAAGCCTATACAGCTATGTGAATATACAGCAGCGCTGTACCAGGTAAACCGACAGTATTGTCGGGAGCAGGAACTCTTTACTGAGTCGAATCCGAGGATCGACTGCCATACTTACAGAGTGCACGCTCTTTTATAAGGCGATGCCCCCCACCTTACAACCTCTCCATACAAGTCTATCCATTGGCGCACGGAAGTGCGTCACGCGTTTACTTGATACAAAACACTACAATGTATTAAATCTAATAAGATTTAATTATAAAGCAATCAAATACCACACTAATAATTGTCATGAATAAACAATAGTGATTTCATAAAGTAATACGTTTTACATTCAAAGTAACGTGTCAGCAATTGTTTTGAATAAAACCATCGATAACAATTATCGAAATAAAGTAACCACAAATCAGTGTGCACATACAATAAATCATGTTTCGAATTAATAGACAATAATTGATAGTAAAATCACATAAATTAACAATGAGAAACACAAATCATAACAAATTTAGTTACACCCACAATTGTGATTAATAAACTGTCTCCGACATATACATATTTTAATACTACCACATCACATGGCGTATTTGTGCAAATATTCGCCTTACTTGGATAATACAAAATATACTTTATTTCATTTATTATAGGGTTTACTTTGTATTATCCAAGTATTGAGATTGATCAAGAGCATCTGTTGTCACCCTAAATATTTTGTATACAAGTATTTTATTTATATATTTTTTTATACAGGGTGGGGGTGGGGATGGCAATAGCACAAAAAAGGGTCATGGTAGGATTTGGTGTAATTGATTTTATTGAGCATTAATAACATTAAATTATGACGCCACAAGTTGCTGCTCTTCTCACAAGTTAGAAAACCAATATTTTATATGGTGTTTTGTTTTAGTTACATTTATATGCTCTTTAGCATATATCAGATTTATTTAAATTTCGTTTTTAAAATTTATCATTTAGTTTCAAAATATTCTTATGAACTAGTAATACCAGTGTTTTAATTTTTTGTCTTATCGTCGTCCCCACACTGTATACATGTTATCCTACATAGAAGGATTATGAAACAACACTTACTAATCGATTGATATCCTCTGCCCAGCGATAAAATTGATTAAAACAACGTTCGCTACAAAATATGTATACTATAATTACGTTATATTGTTTCAGTAATAACCGACCCTGATGATTGTCTTACAGTAGCAAATACATGTATGGAAAAACCATACACATACCATTTTGCAGATGAAATGTATAAAAGAGGACTTGTTACTGCGCATTGTAAGTAGTTACTTGTTCTCACTTAACCTGATACAGTAGCGATACAGTAGTGAGAAACGCGTTTTTCATGAGTTAAAATACTGATCATGCTTGCGTGAAAATAGGTTGAAGTTTTAAGAAAAACATTCTTAAGAAAGCATGTTCAGCATTTCAGAACACAACTTAAAAAAAATGTTTCCTTTAAACAAAAATTCTAACTTCAATATCGTGTCTTTCCCTTTTAACGGTTTCCGAAAACATTGCAATTTTAAGGGTTGCGTGTTACAAATAAGAAGGCGAATAATGATCTGTGTCGTTTATTTGGGAGCGCTGCTTATATACAAAATTTGTTAAGAGAAATCATAATAAATAGGGTACATTATATACATTTTGAACTAACACAATTTGGTAATGTCGGTAGAGTGTGCCACGCTCCTTTTGTTAGCGAGCGCCATGATACAGCCGGTCAGCCCACATTCCTTTAACCTTGCTTAGCTTAGTATGCGCGGGCGCGCGGCGGCGATCGGCTGCGTGCGCTCCTAATCGTATGTCTATCGTACGTAAGTATCAGCTGCTACACTATGATAGAAGTAATGTAGGGTGAAGTAGACATTAAGATAACGCCTACGAGTAAACGGTACTAAGCACGTTATTTGCCTAAGTGCTATTTCTGTCATTGTCGTGCAGTTATTCTACTACAGATGTAAGAAAAAAAAAAAAGTTTTAAAACTAAAACCCGACTACAACAAAAAGTGATCTAAAAAGTACGAAACAAGAAAATATTTCACACAGAAATCAAGACATAGGTACAAAATGGTCAAGGTAAGCCGTGGTTGCATGCCTGTATCCCCTAAGAGTGCGATGGACATGAATTATAATGGCATGCAACCACGGCTTACCTTGACCATTTTGTACCTATGTCTTGATTTCTGTGTGAAATATTTTCTTGTTTCGTACTTTTTAGATCACTTTTTGTCGTAGTCGGGTTTTAGTTTTTTAACTTATTTTTTTTATTTAAACCATTTTGGAGTCACAGCTAAGTATTATATATTTAAAAGGTACTAGTGAACCCCTTTCTAATGATACTAAACACGGTATGCGTATCTTAATTTATTTGGTAATCTTTCCTTTTTTTAAATAATTTGTGACAAGTCACAACTAAATATTATATATTTGAATAGTACTAGTGAACCCCTTTCCAATGATACCAAACACGGTATGCTTGTCTTCATTTTTTTTTTAAATCTTGTTTTTTTTGTCTGTTGGAGGGCGCCACATTGGATTCGGTGACACGTCATATAGCCTATAACCAGCGGACAATCAAGGCGCTTCTAACGATACCTCATTTGTTCAGTTCTGATAAGTGGTTTAGGAGCTATGTGCGAACAAATGAACATACATACATACATACATACATACATACATACATAGCCTGTCAAAATCATAACCCTCCTTTGGCTTTGCCGTAGTCGGGTAAAAACGGAATCAAAGCTAAGCTAAAGTACGTGGTAAGTAGCGTTTAAACAATATGATGCTTTTTTACAAACTACGTTAATTTCGTTTTTTTTTTAAATCATATTTTTATTTTGGCTACGTACTTTGTGAGACACTCAGTGTTATTAGCTTACTAACCAACTAACGAACAGGCAATTGTCTTAGGTTGTAGTATTTTAGTAATCTACTTATAACTAAACGTCTTTCGAAAATAGAGTTTACAGTAAATAGGTAACTGCTCATTGATGTTCAGTTGGATTTAGGGCGGGTTGTTTCAAACAGTCGGTTAAAGATATGTGTGTTACGGCTACGTATCTACACATATCGTCTAAAAAAAAGACAAACGCCTTCAAAAACTAAAAAGTAAAAAATAACTTTAATTACACAAGTACCATTTGGCTTAGGTTTTATTTGCATTGCCATCGAGGAACGAATGGGAGAAAATGACGGTTAAAAAGTTACTACGACGTGAGATGTTTAACGTACGTTAAATGTAACGAGTTGTTTTATGACATAAAAATTCGTCAGTTAAAGTTATTCAAAAAGAGATTAATAATAATAATAATATGTGGGGACATTTTCACACACGGCCATCTGACCCCAAACTAGGGAGACCCTGTACTATGGGTGTCAGACAGCTGATATACATACACAAATATATTTTTTTTTTGTAAATAGATACATATATAGATAAACAACACCCAGACACAAGGCAAACACAAGTGCTCATCACACAAATGTTTACCCTGGGCGGGAATCGAACCCGCAACACGCTGCGCAGCAGTCGATCGCTCCAGCCACTGCGCCAACCGTGTCGTCACAATAATAAATAATAAAAATAAAATAATAATAATAATAATAATTCCATAATATTTTGATGCTGTTTGACAACACAAAATTACGTGGGACTGGTCGGTTATGGTAATAATAACTTTTTGACGTACGATTTTATGAAATAACCCACTTTTTTGATTTGACGATAGCTAGCGCCGTTTTTGACTATTACCAGTTAGTAATTTATAGTTGAAGCAACCCGCTCTTAAACACAACATTACTCTGTTTCCGGAATATAGTATCAACATGGAAGTCACACCGAAGACTCTTAAATCCAGCTTTCAATCAGCAAGTGCTGCATGTATTTATGGAAGAATTCATATTTCAAGCCAAGAGGCTTGTTGCTCAGCTGTCTTCTGAAGTTGGAAAAGTGCCGTTTGATGTACAGCCGTATTTTATTAGCACTATAATGTCAACTGCGTGTCGTAAGTACAAAGATCATATTTTCTTTGGGTACACTACATAAATACGAAAAACTTTATTCCGAAAGTCAGAAATACGAATTTCAAAATACCGATTTTCATAATTCCGAATAGTTCAAAATTCCTAATATGGCAACTCCGATTTATCATTCATCCTATTTTTATAATACTAAAATTTCAAAATTCCGAACGTTTATAATTACTATTGTCAAAATACCGAGTTTCAAAAGATCGAATAACAAAAAGTCCGACATAATGAAAATTCCGAACATCAAAAATACGAATTCCGATTATTAAAATTCCGATTATCTTTATCGTTATCGTGCAATCGTTTATCGTGCAAGCAAGCATGCAGCATGCAAGCAAGCATGCAGCGTGCAAGCAAGCATGCAGCATGCAAGCAAGCAAGCATGCATCATGCAAGCGAACATGCAACATGCAGCAGGCATGGTTTCTGTCACGGCTACGGCGTTGCGGGGCTCCGGCGGTACCACGCGAGCTTATCGTCGCAGATGGTATTCACGCTCACCACCGCAGCTTCGGCTTACTGGCCGGCTTCGCCGGCCAGCCTCAGCCGCGGCGGCGGGCGTTAAAACCACCTGCTCCTCAGCTCGCTGGCCGCCTCGCCCCTCCACGCCTACGCGAATTTAAATTACACTCTAGGTGTAGGGCAGACAAGACTACGTGGAGTCGGTTTCACAGCAATTCGTTTCTGTCATTAACTTTTGTAGCACAACATATTGACTTTTTAAGATTATTTTTGTTATTGTCTTTCTTTTTATACCTATATATTTTTGTTGAAATAAATTCCATAGAAAAATACACCGAATAAACAATATTTGTTAAAAAGTAATTCTACTGTTTGATAAGTTTGTTAAACAAAAAAAATTGATTAAAAGTTCTTTGACTTGTGTTTCTGTGAAATATGTTTCATTCAAGTAAATAGTCTTTGAAACAATAATAGTCGAAATAAAAATACAAGAACCAAATATTATATGAAACATTTTCTGGGAAACGAAATTCAATAAAATTTCTGTCTGCGAAACAAGGGGACACCATTTTGAATATATATGCGTAGCTGAATTGAATCAGAATCCTAATTTTAACAGTTTATTCGAAATATTGAAATTCGGAATTTCGTTTTTCGGACCGAGAACTCATCGAGCATTTGATACTTCGAACATATGTAAATCGGAAAACAAACAAATCGGATTTACGACATTCGGTAAAATAACTTTCGTGATTTTAAATAATAGAGATTATAATTTTTAGGTATTATGAAATTCGGACTTTTGAAAATCGGAATATCGAAATTCGGAATAAAATATTTCGGAATATTTGGGTGTTCCCATTTTCTTTGTAGGCACAACGAGATACACCATATATTTCGATCCCCGCCCAGGGTAAACATTTGTGTGATGAGCATTTCTGTTTGCTTTGTGTCTGGGTGTTGTTTATCTAAATATATATGTATTTACAAAAAAAAAAATGTATTTGTGTATGTATATCAGCTGTCTGACACCCATAGTACAGGGTCTCCCTAGTTTGGGGTCAGATGGAAGTGTGTGAAAATGTCCCCACATATTATTATTATTATTATTTCAGCCGTTAAGCTTTCTTCGTCATAATCTTGATGAAAGATTTGAAGCTTGTGTTAATTTTGCAGGGACAACACTTGGGCTCAAAACAGATGAAGATGGAGAAATTGTAACCACCTATGCTCACGCAACTGAAAGCTTATGTGAAATATACCTTGCTAGGTTCCAGAGGATCTGGTTACATTTGCCATTCATATTCAAGTGGAGTTCATACAAACAGAAAGAAAATAACATCATGAGTGTCGTAAAAGGCATTACTAATGCGGTAATTACGTGTTTTTGTCAAAGCAGCGTATTAAATGTAACAAAAGAGTCAATATACGACGTGTAGAAACACTTCACATAGTCTTTAACTACGCATACTGAAATACTAAATGACTTTGAATGAAAGTTATTGCTGTGAAATTACTTTTATTTTTAACCGAGTTCAAAAAGGAGGAGGTTATCAATTCGGATGTTTATATATTTTTTTTATGTATGTTCGGGCATAACTCTGTCATATATAGACGGATTTGCAAAAAAAACTTTTTTTGTTCGAAAGGGTTCATTCCGAAATGGTCCCATATAAATTTTATTAAAATTGATTCAGCTCTTTTTGAGAAAATAAACAAAATCCCAAAAAAATACATAGGACGTTTTAAATTTTTAATCTTTGGAGGACTTATAATCTCTGTTTTTAGTGTGTCACTGTTTTTTAATGGATTTGGATGTTAAGGCAATACTATTTACACTATTTACAAAAATAAAAAGGTTTTTCAAAAAAAAGAAAACCGCCTTCAAAAACTAAAAAGTTATAAATAATTTTAGCACAAAACACACATTACTTTAGTTTCGGAAGTCGGTGGCAATACCAAACAACAAACAGAACAAAACCACCGCCACCAACTTCCGAAACTAAAGTAATGTGTGTTCTGTGCTAAAATTATTTATCACTTTTTAGTTTTTGACGGCGGTTTTCTTTTTTTGGTGTAAAATATCACAGTGTATGTACCGAACGTTTAACGTTGCGCTTTCGAGTTATTGCAATAGTACAGCAGCGGTCGTGGGGATATTTTAAGCATTAATTATTGTAATTGATATAAGTGAATACGATCGGGTTTAAAAAAGGTACAACATTAAAAAACTAATCTGAACAATTTTTTCTACTTTGAAAATATTTTTCAAAAAGTGTTACTTGAAATAACAAATTTTTGAAAATTTAGATATTATTTATAATTTTTCAGGTAATCAGTAATCGTAAAGCTGAATTAAAATCTTTTGACAGTCCAAATAAAACTAAAGAGACTGAAGCAGGTAAAAAACCCTTTATTTTGGTAAATATTGGTCTAGACAAATATCTAGTGTCTTGAAGATTTTTTATAATTTTAGGATTTTTGATCTGCTGAAGCAACATGTGTCATCTATTTTCATTTTTTTTTTGCAATATCTTCAGTGATTCTAATAAAGGACTGAACAATAAACGCATAAAAATAATGTAATATTTATTGTTTAACAGATTGAAATTGTTTTTGAAATTGACACAGGAATAAACATGCTTGTTAAAAGAAAGAAAGGATGAAACATAATGAAAATATGAAAAAGAAAGAGATATTAGATTTTTAATATTTCTTTTTCATCCTTCATTTTCTTGTTTCTTTAAACTATCTTTCTTAATTTCTTTTTTTAATATCAACATTTTATTCGAGCATGGCATACTTCCAACCGGTATTTTTTACTTTAAATTCAATTTCAGAACAGTTTAGGCCATTGATAGATCACTTGCTAGATCTAGCTGAGAAACAAGATGCCTTCAATGAAGATGAGATCCGGGAACATTTGGATACTATGGTAGGAGCTGCATACGAGACTACAGCTATAACACTGACGTTCACTTTGGTATTATTAGGTTCGCATCAAGATGTGCAAGAACGAATTTATAAAGAGTAAGTATTGAACGGAAAGAGAAATCCAGTGCTCGTCAATCAGTAGACTGGATGGTCAAGTCAATAAGTCAATGCATTTATTTCAATTAAACCATTTACAGTCCACTACTTATACTTACTAGTCAGTACTTTTGAATTGTCAACGAGTCGGCCAGTTAGTCAGAGAGTTGAAGCTAGTTGCGTTCCAAAACGTAGGTAGGTCTCTACGGAGAAGAACGAGCAAGAAACTCCACGGACACTCTTTTAAATCAAGTTTTTTACAGAGTACTGGTTACATGATTCTTGTTGCTTCTATATGTGAAGGTAATCTAGCAATACAAAACATAAAAAAGTAGCAAGATCAAGTCCATGGCAGATAAGAGCTGACCAATCTCTACTGACTGCGCCCGTTCACGAACATGGCGCGTGAATCAGCACCATTCAGCTAAACCATTTTGAAGGGAGCCGAATGATCCAACACACGCGCCACCATCAGCGAAACATTTGAGCGAGCAAGACAATACTCCTAACCACCATCTTCATTTTTGTCAAAAATATATCAATATACTTAGTAAATGGCTCCATAGTATTCACATTTCCAAATTTAAAATAATGCTACTAAATTGTACAAAACTGACGTTTCTGTGATGTATGTCAATAGTGGAACTCTATTTTTAACCCCCGACGAAAAAGAGGGGTGTTATAAGTTTGACGTGTCTGTGTGTCTGTGTGTCTGTCTGTGGCACTGTAGCTCTTTAACGGGTGAACCGATTTGAATGCAGTTTTTTTTATTTGAAAGCAGGTTCTCTAGCGATGGTTCTTAGACATGTTTCGTCAAAATCGGTTCAGCCGTTTTAAAGTTATCAGCTCTTTTGCTAGCTGCGGTAGGGATCTTAGACGCATACCGGATGTTTACTTTGCTTTCAAACATATTATTATAGGTGACCACATTGACCACCCATTGAAACACCCATGTTTGCTATAAAACTATGCAAGATTATAGAATTCTTGGTCTTATGCTGCAGCCAGATTATACAGCACACTAGTACCTAGTAGCAGATATATCGTATTTGGATTCGTTTTAATCAGTATTTTATTAACCCCCGACGCAAAAACGACGGGGTGTTATAAGTTTGACGTATCTGTGTGTGTGTGTGTGTGTCTGCGGCATCGTAGCTCCCGAACGGATAAACCGATTTTGATTTTGTTTTTTTTTATTTGAAAGGTGAATTAGTCGGAATTAGCTTAGCTATGTTTGATGAAAATTGGTTCAAGATGGCCGCCGCCAAAAAATGGCGGATTACATATTTTTACAACTCCCTCAATATGGGTATCAAATGAAAGGGCTTGAGTAGTAGAATACTATACACTATGACAAATTTTAAATCCAAGATGGCCGCAACCACAAAATGGTGAATTACATTCTATTTTCACAACTCCCTCAATATATGGGTATCAAATGAAATGCCTTGACTGGTAGAATAATGTATACTATATTGCAAGGGAATGAAGAATAAGTAACGAAATGAAAACTAAAAACTTGTAAATTATTTTTGTAAACTCTTATACAAAACCAAACTAAATTACGTTTAAAAAATTTCAAATAAAAATTAAATTTAAAATTAAAAAAAACCCCTAACGCAAAACGTAAAAGCGATTATGTAAAAAGTCAAAAATAATACCTTTTGTTGAGCCATCAAATGTTTGTTCGTTGAAATGGCGCTATAATGTCGCGGCGGGGTACCGCTTAAGTAAGTCAGTCCCTTAATTTCAGTCACTGTCTATTAATTTACCAGCATTTCTGACCAATTTGCTTCGATATTATCAAAATCACTTTTTGTTGTGGTCGGGTTAACAAGAAAATATTTCACACAGAAATCAAGACATAGGTACAAAATGGTCAAGGTATAGCCGTGGATGAATGCCATTATAATTCATGTTCATCGCACACATATGGGATACAGGCATGCAACCACGGCTTTACCTTGACCATTTTGTACCTATGTCTTGATTTCTGTGTGAAATATTTTCTTGTTTTGTACTTTTTGGATCACTTTTTGTTATGGTCGGGTTTTAGTTTCTAAACTTATTTTTTTTATTTAAACCATTTTGGAGTTTATGTACTGGTCACAGCTAAGTATTAAATATTTAAAAGGTACTAGTGAACCCCTTTCCAATGATACCAAACACGGTATGCGGATCTTAGTTTATTTGGTAATCTTTTTTTTAATAATTTGTGACAAGTCACAACTAAATATTATATGTTTGAGAGGTACTAGTGAACGCCTTTCCAATGATACCAAACACGGTATGCTTGTCTTCATTATTTTTTTTATATTCGTTTTTTTGTCCGCCAGAGGGCGCCACATTGGATTCGGTGACACGTCATATAGCCTATAACTAGCGGATGATCAAGACGCTTCTAACGATACCTCATTTGTTCAGTTCTGATAAGTAGTTTAGGAGCTATGAGCGAACAGATGAACATACATACATACATACATAGCCTGTCAAAATCATAACCCTCCTTTGGCTTTGCCGTAGTCGGGTAAAACGAGCGAATGTCTGCTGTTCAAGGCTGGCACTAAGACCTATACTGTACCACCTATCACACTCGCGGGGACTGCTTTAGAGTGGGTCACATCTTTCAAAAATCGAAAGCAGTCGTGATCCTTGATTCTAGAGTCAAAGTTGTCGTCGAACGTGATTACAAAATTATTAAAACAAAGCCAAAGTCGTGCGTAAAAGAAAAATTAAATAAAACACATCCACATTATTCCACATTGAGTATAAACAACATAGACAACAAACGAAGAGTCAGATTCAATTCAGTGTTGTCACAATAACGAAAAAATAATAACGTGTATCGATAAGTCGGTTACCTTTTTAAATAACCGATAATTTGGGTTGGATCTAGAACACTGAAACACGAGTTGGGGGATAAAAAGTTAAGTTAAGTTGGTAGGGGTTGGGTCCCGATTATAACACTACTACTTTCATTAAAGGAAACCGCGTAGTTTTCGAGAAATTAATAAAATAAGTTGCTAACCTCAAATCACATCATACCACGTAAAAAGCGAAAACGGAACGTTAAAATGGGTGATTGACGACCAAATCTGTCAAAATATATATTTTTATGGTGTAAAATATCGTGCGAAATTGATAAAATGGAATGTAAAAAAAAAGAAATGACATTTGTGTGTGTTGAACTTTTTGGACAGATGAAAAAACTTAGGTATAGGTCGACATCAGGGGCACCCCGAGGTTCGGTTAGTTAGGTTCCTTTAAATCCTGCAGACAGAAATAGGAGCCCCGCGCAGAGGGGCTCCGTAGACCTGATGGCGGCCGTCTTTGTGCCAATTTTCGTACACGTTGCCGATAGACGACGCCTTTTAGGCCACTTTACTTAGTGTTTGAGGTTAGGTTACAAAATTTTCTTCTCCTTCTTCTTTCTTCTTTTTCCTTTCATGGGAGTGATACTAGGGGGTCTGGAAGTCCCCCCCTACCTCCTCCCACCATCCCTCACTCCCAATTCATGTTTCCACATACTAGATTTTAACCGATAATTTATTTATTTTTGTTGTTCTTTTTTACATTTTTTTATTTTCATAATTAGTTTTATATACATATTCAATTCAATTCTTTTTATGTTTTCTTTTAGTGGGATTTTGATCATAATACGAGTAAAGCCGTATGCCGTTGAGGTTATTAATGTGTTTGTTCATAAATCGATTCAAATCGATTGATTAATGATATACTCGAAATATGGTTTTGATGCTGGCAATATTATGCCTGCGTTAGTATTAAAAACTTCCTGTTTCTTCAATAGCATTACTTTTTTTAACGAATTGTTGTAAATTGTAGTGGCGCTCATTTGGAAGAAAGTAAATTTTATACATATTTTATTATGACAAAATTAATGCATGAATTATTTTTTCTCTAGTCTAATGTTCACTGGAGGGCCTGAAATGGGCAATGTCTTTTAAAGTAATTTTGATATAATTTTTTTTGCCAAGTGGTAATTTTTCAATGCGCTCCTTGAAAAAGTTAGGTGTACCGGAGCCAACAAACTCTTCAAAGGCATTTTGTACTGTCTCTCGTTGAATGTTTTCCTTGCCAAGAATTGCCTAAATTTTGGGAAATTGAAGTCTGCTGGTGCAAGGTCTGTTTAAATACCGAATTACCGACTAGTAGCCGTCCTGATCTCGAGAGGAAGCTCGTTCCAAAGAAGAAAGGACTGAATATGAAACGAAGAATGAACATATTATACAACGGCAACTTCATAGGTCTACCTATTATTTGACTATATTTTGAAATCGTGTCAACAGGTTACAAGAAGTACTTGGGAATCAGAAACGAGATTTAAACAAACACGATCTACCGAAACTTGTGTATATGGAAGCGGTGATTAAAGAAACTTTGAGATTGTATCCTCCAGCTCCAAGGATCGGAAGACGTTCTTCCACAGAGGTTCAGTTGAGTATGTATTTTACATGGTATGAGTATGTAACAAACTAGGGGGCAGGACCTTCTACACTTCCCATAAATATTTTCTGATCACAACTGTGTACACTTTTTTGTCATTTGTGTCAGTTGCTTCAAAATTTCTGATTATTATTTGTTTTAAATCTATATATATAAAAGAAAGTCGTGTTAGTTACACTATTTATAACTCAAGAACGGCTGAACCGATTAGGATGAAAATTGTTTTTATTTTTTAGTAGGTGTAGGGTAGGTAAATAGGTAGATAGCGACAGGACAACGTCTGTCGGGTCAGCTAGTAAATAATAAAAATAAATAAATATTTACCTACTACCAAAGTTTTTTTTAAATTTATATTGACTTATTTATGTTCTTCATTTATTTCAGAAAAGTACATACTACCAGCTAATGGTACTTACTTGATATCGTTGTACGGTCTCAACCGCCATCCAACGTGGGGCGCCGATGTCGGTCAGTTTAGACCCGAGCGCTGGCTGGATCCTGCGACTTTGCCTGAAAATCCTAACACATTTGCTAGCTTCAGCATGGGCAGGAGAAACTGTATCGGTAACCATCGTTTATTTAATTTTTCTGTATAGTGTTTTCTCAGTTCAACGAATACAAGATTTAAACATTTGTAAATAGTTATTGAAATTAATTTCATAAACAAATATTAAATTATACAATTTATTTATTTAGTATTTGTAAAACCTAATTTTTGTAAATTCTTTCTTTACAGGTAAATTATATAGTATGATGGCGATCAAGTCAAATCTTGCGTATATTTTGAGGGCGTATCGTATCAAAAGTGATATCGGAAAGTTAGTAACGAGATGTGATATAATTCTGAAACTAGTTGCTGGACATGAAATCAGTTTGGAATCAAGAACATAAAATTATGCACCTACTACCTTCGTTATTGTTAAACATAAAATTAATGCATTTTATACCAATAAACAAAAATAATAATTAGATACTGTCAATAATATCCACTTCACTGTATAAAATAAAATTGTCTAGTTTTTACTATTTTTTTATTTATTTTAGGAAAAACAAACAGTAGCACAATAAGAAATAGTCTTAATATCTAAATATTACATTTTAATAATCATGCTACCCACTACGTTCTCCACAGATTATAAATAAAAGTAATAAAAACTAGCTAACAAAGCAATACAGATACAATAGATACCTATACATCAGCCATTGTCCCAAAACTTGTATCCGGATAATAAAAAGAGAAAAAGTAATTTTGTAATGTTGTTTTCGTACTTACATTAGTAAAAATTACGTTATTATTATTTTATATATTATTTTGCTGATCCTTTAGGGTTGCTTGAATTTGCTTCTTAAATGCATTTTTACCAAGAAAAAGAATGTCGATTGAATTAAACTCATTGTTGTATGTCTCAACCAAACGATGAAAAGAAGCACTAAGCAGACCACCAATTCTAAAATATCCAGACTTTTCTGATAGTAATGAATTCATTTTGCAAACCGATGCGTCAGGAGTAGCGATAGGAGGAGTGCTTTGTAATAAAAACTTAAAACCGATAGCGTATACAAGTAGACCGCTGAATAAAGCTGAATTAAATTATCCAGTGATACAAAAAGAATTACTTGCCATAGTGTGGTGTGTAAAATATTTTTGGCTATATTTATATGGAAGAACATTTACAATTATGACCGATCATAAACCATTACTGGACTTATTTGGAATTAAAGATCCTTCAAGTCGTTTAATAAAATTCCGATTAACTTTAGAAGAATACGATTACAAAATAGAATACATAAAAGGAAAAATTAATGTCGTAGCTGACGCGTTATCGCGTATCCAATTAACATCTAATGATTTAAAAACAATTAATCAAGAAATTATTACAGTTATGACTAGGGGACAAATTAGGAAATTACGAGAGTTAGAAAATAAAGATAATTATCGGGATCATAATATACCTATCGACGAGAGGCCTGATCAACCACGAGTCGTAGATATACTAAGAAAACCGAATGATTGTAGTGGCGGCACAGTGCCGACTTAACATTTATACAGGGACATGAATTAAACAAGAAAAGACAAAAAGGAGAAATACAGGATGAAACTGTTTAGCGTACGCACCGATAGATAAAACAATTTATGTTAATCTCAATTCTAAAGAGCAATACTCGCGAGTCGATTTTGTGAACGAATTAAGAGATTTTTGTAGAAAGTTAAATATTCAAGAAATATTTACAATAAAAGATTCATACAACGCGTTGTTTATAAAATAATTAACTAATGAAATAAATAGTAGAAGTGAATGGCCAAATATAATAATACAAGTGCTACGAAATGTCAGAAAAATATTTGACAATAATGAGCGAACGTTTATTTTACAAGACTATCATTTATTGCCAACCAGCGGACATGCGGAAGTGAGACGCATGGTAAATAATATACAGAGAAAATACACTTGGCCGGGTTTAGAACGAGATGTTAGAGAATTTGTAAGTAAATGCTCTAACTGTCAGATTATGAAACATTCTCCTAGTTATAAAGAGCCCTAGATAAAATATTTTTAGATATTGTAGGAACTTTAGATAAGGACATAGAAGGTAATCAGTATATCCTCACGATACAGTGCGAATTGAGTAAGTGTGTGGAGGCCTACGCATTACCTACTAAAGACGCAGTTACTGTAGCGAGAGTATTCGTAAGTAATTTTATAAAAGGTACGGGATACCAAAGGCCATAGCAACAGATCGAGGAACGGAGTTTATGGCTGCAACTAAGATAGAGGTATGTAAACTTCTAAGTATAGATAAACTATCATCCACTGCTTATCATCATCAGTCAATAGGAGCGCTAGAAAATTCTCTTAAAAACTTACGTAACTTTTTACGCATAAAATGTGAAGGTCATTCCGAAACATGGAGCCATTGGCTACCATTCTGGAGTTTTAGTTACAATACATCAGTCCATTCAGCAACCAAGTACGCACCTTATGAGCTTGTCTTTGGAAAACCATGTAGGATACCAAGTAGATTAAGAGATTGTATTGAACCATTATATAATACTGATAATTATGCATTAGAATTAAGGTATTGGTTACAAAAAGCGCATAAGGATGCTCAACAAAATTTAGTACAGAGTAAAATTGTAAGAAAAACTAAATACGACCAAAATTGTAAACCTCTTTTATACAATAAGGATGACTTGTTATTGTTAAAAAATGAATCAGGTAATAAAATGGAACAATTGTTTAATGGTCCATATAGTGTTTTGGAAGATAAAGGTACAAATGTTGTTATTCTTAAACATAAAAAACCTGAAATTGTGCATAAAAATAGGACAAAACCAAATGTTAGCACCTAATGCAAAAAAAAAAGTAATTAGATTTTTTTTTTCATCACCTCCCCCATGGTGTCGTGGTGTACGTAATGTATGTTTAGGTTAAAGAGTTGGCAGTATTAAATGGGACGTCTCACTGGACACTTGTGTTTCTTTTATACAATAAGCTCCCCACATTACAGATGTGACAAGTGTGTGGAAAAATATAATCATTATTTGAGACGTCATTTTCCATTATACGATGCAATTTCAGTGTTAGAACTGCGAAACCGCGGCTGTCAATGTCACTGTTACTGTCAACTGCCGTTTCATTCTGAAATAATAAGCTTTTCGTTAGACTATTCACTTAACAACTATTTTTTTTGCGGGGTTTTACAAAATATTGTTAATGCCTGAAGATACTCTTTAGGCACCTACCTAAGAGTCATCATCATCATCATCATCAGCCTGAAGACATCCACTGTTGAACACAGGCCTCCCCCATAAGGGGAGGGGTTGCCATAATCCCCACGCTTGGCAGGCGGCTTGGAGACCGCAGTGAAGTTGTTAAGTACACGAAAGCCGCTGCTGCCGGACTTTCAGATTTTCCCTTAGTCGCCTTCGACGACACCCTTGGGATGAATTGGGGGGGTTCTATTCTAGCCCGGACACCCCACGGGCCCTAAGAGTATAAGAATAGAATTTTAACTTTTCCAAACAACTTTATTTTTTTGTACAAATTCAGCCATGATCCTTTCTATTGGCTTATCTTTAACCTCAGAATCCGAATATGTTTTGGTTATTTTATAATTCACAGAAGTGTCCGTGATTTTAATGCAGTTTGAGTCGAGTATGTGCATTATTTACAACACAAAAAGTAAATTCACATCCCTGTTGGTTCTTAGGAAAACAATGTGTGGACGCCGAATAATGTTCTGTTGTGAAGGACATTGTGTTGCAAAGTTAGTAATCTAAGTAATTAAGTATGTAATAAGTAAAATAATATATTCTTTATATCTTTGTAAAACGATTACTTGCTAATTTTGTAATTAATTGCTATAATTAGTGCGTAATCGTTGTAATTAAAAATCGACGATACGATCGACGAATGGCTACGTACCATTCGCAGTCCCCTGTCATACATCTCCAAAATAGTAAATATATGGTTTTTCCAAAATCTTAATATCATAAGTTAAGAAAGAATAACTGCAATTAATTAATCCATTAAATTATAAATTATTTGTTATTAATTATGGTTGGGTCTGGCTGTTTGTGTATGTGAATTTAAATGTTTGTAAACGCACCCGTGACACAGGAGAAATGCACAGTGCGGGGCACTGTTTAAAAAAAAAACTGCTCGGGATAAAGCAGTATCTTGGCAAATGAGAATGGTTAGCAGTAAACCAACTTCTGCTCGCACTTTCTACGGCTGACGCGCTATCCTTATTCTGTGGGGTCCCAGCAGACCAGGTGTGGAACCTCGATTTGGGCAGTTGACTAGACGGTCCGGCCTGATTCTCCAGAAACCGCAAAGGGTAATAACCGTTAGAATTTACAAAGGACTACCAATGACTTACTCGAACTACAGTTTTGATCAGTTACAGTCTGACAGACATCCATGAGAATTTTCAGACCTTATTTGGCAAATTAGTGACTTTACAGCAACCGCACAATATTGTATTGCCATACAAAATCAATCGAGGGGTTTGACAGCTTCAAAAAAGTTGTTTAAGTCTACATTCGTATTATTATACTAAAGAAAACTCCGGTTGGAGTCCAACAGAACTAATTTATTAAAATATAGCAAATGATAGGTAATAACTGTGGAACACAGAACATATCAGTCAGTTTTGACAATCTACTGAAAAGGTTGTAGATAAATACTCCAGAAATAAGTTCAAAGTCAAAATTAAAATTAAATCGTTGATTTCAATAGGTTATTAAAAGGCAAGTCTACTGCCCATTACGTTATAAAGAGACATATACAGGTAGTTGAACAAAGGGTGAACCAACTTACTTTAGAAAGAATGGGGACCGAGGTAAAATTTAATTATATCTTCATTCTGCAAACTGTTGCTAAATACGCTTTTCTTCAGACCACATAATTATCTAAATACATAACCATAATGATATACAAACTAAGTAACGTGTGCAGAAATGGGTAATCAATATATGGGTAATATTTTAGTCAGCGATAGACTTGAGAGATTTTAGCAAAAAATACGTAGGATAGGACTAAATGTTAGTAAACAGGCAAATTTTTTTCATTGCATTCATTCTCCCCAGCAAATTAAGAAACATTAAACAACATTGCTGGAAACTTTGATATACCTACATACATACATGACCAGAAAACGACTAAAATTTTTCCCTTCGCGATAAATTATTTTTTATAGTAGCGCAAAATGTAATGCTCGCAAAACATTATACATATGGGTGCATGCGAGGGTTCAGGGGTAGAGTGGTTTTTGAAGTTTAGTTAAACATTGAATTTTTTTTACATAGCTTTTTGTGTCTCGCACTGCTGTGCAAAGGCCTTCCCCGAGTCTTTCCAAGTTTAATTTTCTTACGTCTTTTTGATACAGCCCTCGTAATTAAGTACGCGTCTAGGTCATCTCACTATCTCGCCATATTTTTATAACTACGTGCCAATTCCCTTGTTCACAAATTAAACTAAAATTAGCCAATAATTTGGCATCTCTTGCTACTAGGCAGCTGAAGAAAAGGACGGCGACAGATAAAAACTACGTCGTGTTTTTAATCAATACGTTCAGAAATGACAAAATTGTGTAAACATTTTAGATCAACTTAAATTGATAGCTCGTATTCATGTTCGTCTCTTTCTTGTTTTATGGAAGAGAAAGAGATATAAATAGCTTAAAATTAGTTTAGCTCGTGCCCAACAAAATTGGCACCATTATCTCCATAACCAGAGGGTTCTCAGGTAATAATAGACAAAACAAAAAAAAAAAAAAACAAACAATGATGGGAAAAAATGTAAATTTCGGCTTTGATAAGTGTCTTGTTTTAAATCTGAAAATATTTCGTTTTTGTTTGGTATTTCGAAAAGTCGCTTTGTGTTGCTGTTTTTATCATAATTTTAGAGACTTTATTCTGGAAGGTTTATATTAGAACTAGGTTTTCCCTGCGTCTTCCTCCGCATTAATTTACTTATTTGATTTATTTATTTTATTTTGTTCTGCTACAGTGGAAGGGCCTACATTTTTCCTTTTTAATCCCTTCTGTCTAGAGCCAGAGGGGAACAATCCCTCCTGTAACCGTCAAGCTCACCCCGCCATGTTTGCCTGGGTCTGCCACAATGTCGCTGGACGTTTTCCGAGACCCATATTGTGGCTGAGTTAGCCCATGGTAAGGACCATACGGCAGATGTGTCCGCCCCAGTTCCACTTAAGTTACGATGATTTGTCTCTTAGAACGCAGCACAGTATTCCTAACGCGGTCCGTTAATCTGACTTCCAGAATGCTACGCTCCATCGCTCACTGGTTAACCTCAAACTCCAATTTCAGCTGAACTGTCAAAACGGTTTAAGAGCCGTAAGTATAGGGAGAAGGGAAAATGCACACGTCCATCGATTTGCGTTTATAGCAAATTGATAAGGTCTCTTTTCATGAGAACCTTCATCGACGAATAGCTCTTTCAGGCTTTCAATTTCCTAATGAATTAAAAAAAAATTGGACAAATATAGACTCCTATTAACAAAATAATTTTCAGGATCGTACCAGATACCAGTAGTACCGGAGATTAGTGTGATCAAATATAACGAACTTTTTAACTTTATAATATTAGTATAGATTATAAACTCCTGTTTGACATTTGTAACAATGCTTATGACTGTATGGACATCTGCAATAGGCTATGTTACGCAGTACCTAGAAGAGCTCAAACAAGAGTAGTCCGTAAACAGTCAGTGTTTGCTGTGTCTTCCTGTCGTACAAATGCTGGCTTGCGTGCTCCTCTACGGCGCCTTACTAATAATTATAATAAATTCTTTAGTAATGTTGACTTATTCTGTTTGACATATGGTAAATATAAATGCACTATCCTTGAAGCGATCAAAGAATCGGATATTATATCTCCTTTCTAAGCAGATAAGCGTGGTTTATTGAATCTAAACTTTTGTACTGTAAAATTCAGCTTTACAGTTAGAAAGCTGAATTTTGTAAACACTTTTATTGTTCCTCGTTCTTTTATTACTTCGACATGTATGAAATTATTTTTTTTAAAGCGCTTTAACTTTTTACTGTAAAATATAGATTTACTAAATTATCTTTATATACTAGCGTAAAATTGTAAAACCTAATAGTATTCTGTGAATAACGCAGAATACGCATAATTATTAGTTTTAAGTCTTCTTTTTATATACCTTCATTATGTTGTTGTTAGTTGATCCAAATAAATAAAATAAAAAATAAAAATAAACCTAATGACCCAGCGGACAACCCGTGTGTGTTACCGAGATACGTTGAAGTCAATGCCTACTATTTACAAATTCGATTAGATTCGATTCGATCCGATTAGTAACAAAGTGTATGTAATTGTTGTTCGTTTCATATCATAGTCAGCTAAAACAAACAAACACACACAAACAAACAAACACACAATAAAACAAACAAACACACAAAACAACATATTTACAAACATAAACATTAACAACAACAACAAACACAAACAACATATACAAACATATGTAAACAAATTAAATGTAACATTTTACATTTCATTTGTTTACCTGCAAACAATAACAAAAATATTGTCTTAAAAAGTCAATATGTTGTGCTACAAAAGTTATTGACAGAAACGAATCGCTGCGAAACCGACTCCACCTAGTCTTGTCTGCCTTACACCTAGAGTGTAATTTAAATCCGCGTAGGCGCGGAGAGGCGAGGCGGCCCGCGACCTGAGGAGCAGGTGGTTTCAACGCCCGCTGCCGCGGCTGAGGCTGGCCGGCGAAGCCGGCCACTAAGCCGAAGCTGTGACAGAAACCATGTCTGCTGCATGTTGCATGCTCGCTTGCGTGATGCATGGTTGCTTGCACGCTGCATGCTTGTTTGCAAGCTGCATGGTTGCTTGCACGCTGCATGCTTGCTTGCATGCTGCATGGTTGCTTGTACGCTGCATGCTTGCTTGCATGGTTGGTTGCACGCTGCATGCTTGCTCGTATGCTGCATGCTTGCTCGCACGCTGCTTGGTCACTTGCGCAGTAGGTTTGGTTAGAACTGAGACCTCCATTGTTGGTAATATTTTTTTTGTAAAATAAACAATATATGGATAAAGAATATTAGATTTGTTATTCCATGATATGATTATTCTAACATTAAACTTAATGTGAAACAAAAATCAACGATTTAAAAATCTTCAAAGTAAGTATTCTGCGTGTTGATTATTCTATGAAACGAATTTTAAGAATCAATTTATGTGAAACGAAATTCTATTAAACTATTAGCTATGAAATAACGTACAACTATTCAAAATCTATAAGTAACGTTTAACGTAAGTTAAAAACGTCTACTTTGTTATTAATATTTGTGTATTAATATAATATTTTTGTGTTTGTTTTCTTCTCGCCTTATTTACGTATAACTGCGTCGGGTACTCTCTACTGTTATTGAATTCTTTGGGTTAAGTTAGGTTAGAACAGTGGCCATTAACACCAGATTCCCTCTATGTTGGTAAATCATTTGGGTTAGGTTAGAACTGTGACCATTAAAGCGCAAAGGCGAGTGAGCGAAACGAGCGGTGTCACGGCAGCGGTCGCCGAGTGCTAGATCCCCGCTATTGTTGGTGAATCATTTGAATTAGGTTAGGTTAGAACTGTGACCATTAAAGCACGAATCTAAGTAAGCGAAGCGAGCTGTGCCGCGGCAGCGGCCGCCGACTGCCAGATCTCCTTGTTGGTGAATCATTTGGATTAGGTTAGGTAAGAACTGTGACACCCCAGGGAGGAGGAATCCAAGAGGATTTTCCAACCCGCACCAAAAAAAAAAAAAGGTAAGAACTGTGACCAGCGAAAGAAAATATTTTAATTTAAAAGTAATCAATCATAGTTTAAAATGAGTACTAATACACTGCAAAAAATGGTAATCGGTATTTTAATAATCGTAATTCGTATTTTTGATATTTCGAATTTTCATTATGTCGGACTTTTTGTTATTCGATCTTTTGAAACTCGGTATGTTGAGAATAGTAACTATATAGTTCGTTATTTTGAAATTTTAGAATTATAAAAATAGGATGAATTATTAATCGGAGTTGTTATATTAACAATTTTGAACCATTCGGAATTATGAAAATCGGTATTTTGAAATCCGTATTTCTGACTTTCGGAATAAAGTGTTTCGTATTTATGTAGTGTACCCTATCTATAAATCTATTATTTATTATTCTAGTTTTAAATAAAACTAGTTTTTACCTACAACTTCTTCCCTTGGAAGTCAAGAAAATTAACATTAATAGAAAAATCACAATTGACAATAAAGTAGTTTAACCAGTACATCTAGAGATAAAAGCGTTCAAACCAAAATGAAACAAACTTTATTATTATTATAATCGACCCGGCTTCGCATGGGCCTATAGCCTTCCTCGATAAATTGATTATCCAACACAAAAAGATTTTTTTAATTCGAACCAGTAGATTCTGAGATTAGCGCATTCAACCAAACAAACAAACTTTAGCTTTATAATATTACAGTAATAGTAGTAGTAGTATACTTATATATAGTACTAGCTGACCCGACAGACGTTGTCCTGTCCTTATCTACCTACTTACCTGCCTATTTACCTACCCTACACCTACCCTACACCTACCCTACACCTACCCTACACCTACCCTACACCTACCCTACACCTACCCTACACCTACCCTACACCTACCCTACACCTACCCTACACCTACCCTACACCTACCCTACACCTACCCTACACCTACCCTACACCTACCCTACACCTACCCTACACCTACCCTACACCTACCCTACACCTACCCTACACCTACCCTACACCTACCCTACACCTACCCTACACCTACCCTACACCTACCCTACACCTACCCTACACCTACCCTACACCTACCCTACACCTAACCTACACCTACCCTACACCTACCCTACACCTACCCTACACCTACCCTACACCTACCCTACACCTACCCTACACCTACCCTACACCTACCCTACACCTACCCTACACCTACCCTACACCTACCCTACACCTACCCTACACCTACCCTACACCTACCCTACACCTACCCTACACCTACCCTACACCTACCCTACACCTACCCTACACCTAACCTACACCTACCCTACACCTACCCTACACCTACCCTACACCTACCCTACACCTACCCTACACCTACCCTACACCTACCCTACACCTACCCTACAAAAGTTTTTTTTTTTTTTTTTTTTTCTCCGTAAGAACCCTCTTCGTACTTCAAGGAATATTATTAAAAAAGAATTATCCAATTTGGTCAAGCGGTTCGCAAGTTATGCGCTTACCAACACATTTAGCGATTCATTTTTATATATAAGATAGATATAAGAATACACACATAAAAATATAATAAAAGTTTGTGATCACTAACATAAAAATATGCTAGTATTGAACTTTGTCAAGAAAAAATCTATTGTGTGTTTTCTTTAAATAGAAATACCCTGTCTGAAATTGAAAAAAAAAAATGTTTTATTTTTAATAAAAAAATTTTTAGTAATTAATCATAATGTAATTGTAACAGAATTTTGATAGAAAGAAAAATACTGTTGAACCAAACTTAAACAATAATTTATTAATAAAAAGTTTATATTCAATATAACATAACTCCTCCCCTGGCTCAAACACATGCGAAGATCCAGGAGGATCTTCGCATGTGTCAATCTTGGCATGCTGACAATCAAGTTATCTTGATTGTTCTTGGGGTAATCTGTCCCATTCTTGAATGGCGGCTTCCCTAAGCTCTGGCATTGTTTGGGGACGTGGCTGCCGGTTCCAAACAGCTCGCTTAAGAGCATCCCACGCATGCTCTATATTGGGTTTGAGTCAGGCGATCCGGCAGGCCAGTCTTACCTTGTGATGTCGTATTCTCGGAGAGCAGCATTGACTCGTTGAGCTCGATGGGCGGGCGCATTATCATCGACCAGTACAAATTGGTGCCCATGGTTTACTCGGAATGGTCTGAAAATCCCATCAATAGCAATTGGTCTATTATATACATGTCTGCTGTCATGAAGCCTCGATACGGGATCTAAGGCGTTCTAGCTCCAATCATAATACCACCCCAAAAGGACACCGATTTCCCGCCTTACTGAACTGTTCCAGTGGCAGTTCTTTGCCTTTCAAGGTCTCCTGGTCTTCTCCAGACACGGTCACGTCGGTTGTCTGGATGAGTGCTAATTCGCGATTCATCAACGAAGAGTCAGTTTTGCCAAATGTTTTCTTTTTCATTTTGCCGAAGCCTAGCTGGCTGGGGTTCAGAGGAGCTCGCCAATACCTCCGTGCTCGTAATTCATCCGGGTGCAAGCAATTCCGAATGGTCTGAGTGCTAACTTCAAGCCCAGAGGCCGCCCGAACTTCTGCTTTTATTTTAGTAGCGTTGATTGTTGGGTCACGGACTGCTAGCTCAATAGTTCGAGAGACACTTTCAAACTGGTAAAATGTGCCCCCCCCCTGTAACTTCTAAAATAATAGAATGATAAAACTAAAAATATATATATGATGTACATTACCATGTAAACTTCCACCGAAAATTGGTTTGAACGAGATCTAGTAAGTAGTTTTTTTCAATACGTCATAAATCGTAAACCGCAATTTACCTTACTTACTGCTACAGGACCCTTCATGGGCGAGTCCGACTCGCACTTGGCCGCTTTTTTCAATCACAACTATCCACGTAAAAGTATTTAAAATCCGTTAAAATTGACTAAACCAGATTTCTGAATGAGCGTAAGCTAGGACTGAAAGCCTTTTTTTTTTTTTAATCTTTATTATTTTAAGGAACTTTTGAACACAGTTCATTCCAGTCCCATCATAAACTAATCTTAAGTTAACTTACAAACAAATAACTAAAAATAAACATAAATAGTGCTTTAAATATTAACTAGTGTAAATATCATTTTAGCTTCACGGGACATAGGTCGAGCCGAAAGCCTTTTTATATGGAAAAACAATTCAACTGTTTTAATGTTTTATATTCTAAATCTATATGTATTTTTAAATAAAGAATCTAAAAAGAAGAAGAAATCATAATTTACCGTAACAAAAAAGATTTCGATTTTTCAAAGTGATCGCAAACTTTTTTTGATGTGTGTATATAGATATGCAGAATGTGCAACCAAGCATGCCGAAGGATAATTAAACAATTACTAAGTTATAATTATACCCACTTATCCTAATTCGCAGCAACATCTAGATAGGTCATATATATACTAATCTAACCAAAATTTGAATTACTTCAGACAGAAACAGTCTCTCGTGGGATACTGACAGCATGTTGCTGGTAGCGCTAATAATAATATGGAGTGTTGTATTCGCATTGTGGTCCTGGAAGAAACCACGTCGTCCCCGCTCACCACCGACGTACCCTGGTGCATGGCCAATCATAGGACATGCGCACATGCTGGTTGGAAACGCTCAGCGTGAGTTTTTTTTAATCCAATATTAATTTATTTGGGGTGATTTTATTTTAGCCTTCAGTTACATGTATAGATTACTTGCTTACATACGCACATTATTTAGTATATTCCCTGAAAAATAAATCGATATTTAATTTATTTTAAAGTTAGAAGTTATAATTAGAACCCATGCAAACACCCGTAAGCACGATGATTTTCGTGCTACCGTAAACAGCACTATTTCGCACTAGAAATAACAGATAGATAGATAGATTTATTTATTTGCTTAGAATGTAGGTAATTACAATTAGGTGTTACAATATTTTTGACTTCTTATTCTGCCTTATGGCATGCAAAATTTTATTAAAAGCTTAAAGTGCAATAAAATTATTCTATTAACTAAAAACTAATTGAATTTTGCTTAATGATTTCTAAATATGCATGAAGATTTCAAACTAAATCAACTTATCATTTCAAAAATCTGTTACAAAGTAATCGGATTTTTGAACTAGTAATTTTTTAAAGTTAAATGATTAAATTATTACCAAAAATAATTAAAGAATACGCTCTTTAATAATTTTTGGTACATAGTTATAAATAAGAGGAGCCATACACATTTTAACACTCTTTCTCAATAATGCAGTTTGTAATCCACATAATTATGCCTAATTATGCCTATGTGATGATGATGATGCCTAACTTGTCTTTGTATTGAGTTCTTAAACTTCTTGTCCAGTATGTCTATTCTGTTACAATCTCCCTCGGTGAACACCTAGGTGAAGCGAGCTGTCATCTGTCCCGATGCTAGGGATTTATAAAGCACTACAATCGGATGACAGCTCACTTCACCTAGGTGTTCACCGAGGGAGATTGTAACAGAATAGCACTGCTGTCTGCGGCTATCAATTGAAGTTCCTAGAAATTTTGCAACATTGATCTTATCTATTGTTTGCCCATATAACTTATATTCATATTTGTGTCTAATATTCTTTGATAGAAATGCATTACTTTGGTGTTATCTAGATTTAAAATTAAATTGTTTCTATTAAGCCAATAAACCAATTTATGAAATTTTCAAGCGTACGTATCTTTATTATGACATTGAATTATCAAACTGCTGTCATCAGCAAAAAGGACCACAGGATTTGGCATTTCGCTTGGCAAATCATTTATATGCAGTTTAAATAGTATGGGGCCGAGTACGTTACCCTGTGGGACACCAAATTTGATATTTCTTCTAGAAGAAGCATACTTTCCTTCTTTTTTTGTTTTTACACATACTCTAGAGATTTCTGTAAATTGATTTTTGCGTCCTTTTAGGTAAGTTTTAATAAGATTAAGCACATTTCATCGTATACTGTAAGATTCAATTTTTTTAAAAGTATGTCGTGATTTACATACTCAAACGCTTTTGATGAATCAGTGAATAAGGCCCATACTTATAGGTATTTTTTTGTCAACATTTGGCATTATAATATTCAAAAAGTCGAAAATAGCCATATTAATATTAGTATTATTTTTAAAACCTTTCTGCTCGCTACATAAAATATTAAAGGACATGTTTCATATTGGGCCCAGTCTGTGTACACCACTTCAAAAAAAAAGAGAAAAATTCGTAGAATCCGGGAAAAATACAGATAAATAATTTCAATGTATACTGTTGTGGTAGTAAATTGATATTTAACAATTATTTTTATGGATTTTCAATATGGCGTCACTCAGATTTAGCTACTCTATAAACCATAGATCGACCATTGATCATAGAAAGAGAACTGTCAGCTGTCAGTGTTACAACAGTGTCACTTTCGTCCGTATGGTCTGTGCTTTCGTCTCGTTTTGTTTTTAGTTTTTGAAGTTCTTTTTAACAACCTTCCATTCGTTTTTTTTTAATTCAACACCGTTTCTTTCCCATCTGTTTACCTCCCACAAATCGGCATACAAAATCAGAATTATAAATGTCAAACGTAATTAATCAATCAAAATGACAGCTTACCGCCACGACTGTTTTTTTTTGTTGTGTGTTACAATTTCTTGTGTTTTACCTGCTCAAAAAGCCATTTTAAAGTAATTGGACAGTTGAGAACTATTTAAAATGTGTTTCCCTATATGTAAGTATGGTGTACAAGGACTGGGCCCAGGCTCCATACATTTTGAAACAACTACTTTGATACAAAAGCGTATACTGTATTGGAAATAACTATTTTTTATTATTTTGGAAAAAATCGAAATTAAGACAATTTGGTCTGTAGTTTGAAATTTCATGTTTTGCGTTCTTTTTATAAAGTGGCTTCACTTTAACGATTATAAGTTCTTCTGGAAATTTTCCAGCTGATATACATGCGTTAATTACGTGAGCTAGACGGGCAGCTATTTAACTACCGACATATTTTATGACTAAAGTCGAAATACCATCAAAGCCTAAACTTTTTAAAGATTTTTAAAGTTTTTAAAGATTGAATTATGCGTATGATATCTTCAGGAATCACGAGGGGTAAAAAAATGGTTTTCACGTTGCGATACTGCAGCGACTTGGTCTACGAAAAAAATATTATAAGATTCTGCTAAGTAAATGGATCAGTTAATACTGAATTATTGTATTTAATTTGAGATATAATGGTTCACATAAACTTTTATTGTTATTTATTATTTGCCAGACTGTTTTAGGTTTATTTTTAGATTGATTAATTAAGTAATTATTTTGCAATTTCTAGGTTAATTTAATAATTTTCTTTAGTTAATGTTTAATGTCTTATTTTCTTTTGAAGGTTTTAAAAGAATAGCAATGTGTTTTCAGATATGTGGGAAACAGAGAAAAAGGTTTACGATTATTCTGTGGAGAAGAAAGATATCGTTAAAATCCGCCTCGGTCCCCATTCTGTGTATAGTAAGTTAATTATCACCTTGTTCGTCTGTCTATCTGTCCGATGCATAGGTTACTTAGATAACGTAATGAGCGGAATGAACTGTTCAAAACCATTTCGTTTGAATGAGCGGAATGAACTGTTAAAATCCATTTCGTTTGTTATGTCCCACGGTTAGGCAAAGGCCTCCCCCGAGTCTTTCCAGGTATTTTTTCTTGCGTCGCCTAGAACCAGTCCCAGAAGATAAAAAAAACTTTAATAAATGTTTAGTTAAATTCGTTTCTGTTGGCCATATAAATAGTTTCTGATAGAATTTTTAATAAAGAAGTTAATGTGCTAGTCTGGCACAAACTCGGTTGGATTGCGGTTTACAGTTTGGATGGTTTTCAAATTAGACTCGTCAGCCCATTAGTGAACCCAAAATACTACTTTAGGTAACTCTTTTTTTTATTGAGCTGATGGCTCATTTTATTTTAATCTATAATCTGCAATATTAGATGCGTTGTCATCCCAGTAGTAAATAGCAGACATGTTTCATGTGCCTGAAGTTACCGGCACCCTTCAAACCGAAACATAGAAACGCTGCTTTCTGCCAGAAATAGGTATGGTGCGTAGCACTTTCCCCAACAAGTTCATTCACAAAGATCTCTACTACTATTTAGTGAGTCTACTAAGTCTTAGTAGTTAGTAGTTAGGTTATTTAGTCTACTTGGATGTTGAATTTGTTTGATTCGTCATTTAACTGTGTAGTTGACTACAGTACTCTGCTTGCGTCATTTAATAAAATTATTCTGATTATAACTCTAACCATATTATTTCGTTTCAGTAATATCAGACCCGGATGATTGTCTATCGGTAGCAAATGAATGTTTGGACAAACCATACATATACAAGTTTGGAAAGGAGATGTATGGCAGGGGACTTGTTACTGCGAATGGTAAGGTGTACCCAATTAAAGTATTTTATGAGACATCCACTTTAGTGAGTTTGTTTAACTAAACATAGCTAATGAACTTAGGGACATTGTTGGAGCGCCTGCGCAACTTTCATAGCAATAAGTTTTATGTCGGTGCTAAACTATTACCTGTATTAAGTAAACTGTAGTTCAAAACTATAATTGTTATCGAAAAATACCTACAAAGCTCATAAATGTAACTAATTCGTTGCCACATTTTTAATTACATTTCCCGACGAACCGGATTGAATTAAATAGCGTGGATCTGCTATTTCAATACTTACATTTGGAAGATCAAGAAATAATCAGTGGATTTACCGAAAAACCATACCTCGTCATTAACATTGAGGTTATTAACCGGCAGTGTGGTATGTGAATATTAAACGGTGTTAAGTTCAATTATTTTATAACCCAACACTCAATCAGGTAGTATATAATGCTAATTAAGGAGTTAAAAGGTTAGTCCTTTTTATTACTGATTTTTATGTGTTAGTTGTTCTAAAGTGTACCGAACCGTTTGCATTGTGATACATGGCAGTCATTAGCAATTTTTTATTGTTTAATTAGCAGCAATTTTGTTTAAAAACATACTTATTAAAGTATAGTAATTTTGATTTATTATATTACATATTTTAATAAAATTATCTTTACTAATTCACTTTAAGGATTCATATGTATAAGCATAAGTAGGTAGGTACGTAGGTATTTGTATTTAGTAACGACATAATTTTAAGAGTGTTAGATATTATAAATTGTTTACTTTAACCCGCGAGCACTCGCGCTATGAGCATTTTGCTCACAGTAAATTTAAAACACTCGCCATTTTGTTAAAATCATGCGTACGTACATCGTTCATTCGGTAGCTGAGTTTTGTTCCGTCCCCCACCCCTGCATGAAGTTCACTTCTCGCCAGTGTGCGTCAGTCGCTCGGACGAGGTGGTTTGTTGCGCCGTGTACCATCAAGCGGCGTTTTGCTCATCGCGCGTGTATCGAAGTAAGTACTTTTTTTTACTCATGGCTTCTTTTTTTTCATCTTAGCGACAGTTTTACTGCAATTTTTATGCAATATTATGATTTTATTTTACTGAAATAGTAATCTATTATGTATTTCTATTATAGATGGATCGTGATCGAAGTGATGAACGCGTTCTGGCATGGTTGGTGGAGGAAGATTTGGAAGACATTGAGGACCCGTCCTTTAGAGCCGATGACATTGAAAGCGATCAAGGCAGTGAACACAGCCATCATTCTACTAACACTGAACAATCGTCATCTAAAGTTTTTTTTTTGTTTAATTTTTTCAATAAGACTGCCTTAGAAAACTGGCAAATTAGTTCCTATGATTGTTAATTAAAATAAAAAAGACTAATATTGTTAACTTTTTGAATATATATTTTCTAGAATAAATAATGTGTATTTTATTTATTAAATTAAAAATATATATATATATTTTTAGGTAAAACTTGCATTTAATGACATTCAAAAACGTGAGCAAAATGCTCTACACGCGAGTGCCCGTGTAATTTCTAGAGGCGCGAGTGCTGGCGGGTTAATCACAGTTAATTACCGTGTTATAAAGTTATTGTGTTGACCTTCATAAAAGTTGTAAGTCATTAGAGTTTTATATAAGAATTAAACGAGATGTTAAATTGCAGATAGGTAGGTACTTAGATATTGTCAGTGGTCATTAATTCATTCATATCAGCATAGTTATCATCTGTACATCAATTAGGATTAAAAAACAGGACACAAGACACATTTATTACATGTTTATTGTATAAATTCAAGATTTTTCCGCCGAGCTAGTTGAAACTTTAGAGTTGTCTCGTAATAATCAGCCACAATCTAGCAATAAATCAAGGGCTAGGTTGAAGTCTATGATAACCGTTCAAAGTGGTGGTAATTCTAATTTATAGTCAGGTACACAGGTCTGTCCCAAATACAAAGGTGACCATAATTTAGGCGAGTTTGCGAAGTTTCACGCACTAAGTAACGAAGCACGCATTAAAATGCTACCAAGTTTAAAGGTTTGTTATAACTGCTTTCGTTCGGGTCATTTCGCGAACCATTGTAAAAGGCCAGGTTGCAAGCTTTGTAAATGCAGACATAATACTTTAATTCATATCACTGATTTTAAACCTACTGCACATAGTAATAATAATGTAAATAAGGTCTAAGGCCCCGCTCTCCTTAGCGAACGAGAACTGTCGCAAACCTGTAGTACTAGATACTAATGACCGCAAGAAGGTATGGCAGAGCAAGGAGCTTCACGGGCGCTTCTACCGGGCCCTACATGGACCTGATGTAGACTTCTTGGCGTCCGTATCCTGGCTGCGATTGTCACCGAATCGCAGCATCTCTTTGGGGAAACCGAAGGTTTTGTCTGTGCGATTATGGACGAAGTGATGATGACGAACAACTACCGGAGGTATATTGTGAAGGACGGCACGGTTGACATTTGTCGGGCATGCCACCGACCGGGAGAATCAATCCGACACATTATCTCTGGGTGCTCTCGTCTGGCTAACGGAGACTACTTGCATAGACACAACCTTGTAGCTAGGATTATCCACCAGCAACTTTCTCTAAAATACAGGCTTGTGGAATCGGAAGTACCGTACTACAGGTATGTGCCCGGCCCAGTTCTCGGAAATGGCAACATCACATTGTATTGGGATCGATCTATCATCACTGACAGGACTATTGTTGCCAATAAGCCTGACATAGTGGTGATAGATCGATTAGAGCGTCACGCAATGATTGTTGATATAGCGGTTCCGCATGACGAGAACCTCGTGAAAACCGAGAAAGATAAACAAATTAAGTTTCTTGACTTGGCTCGCGAGGTTGTCGACATGTGGGATGTGAATACAGCAGTCATTGTGCCGATAGTCGTTACGGCCAATGGACTCATTTCCAAGAGCCTCGACCAACACCTAAGGAGGCTCTCGTTGGGCAGCTGGATCAAGAGCTTGATACAGAAAGCGGTACTCCTGGACACGGCGCGTATTGTTAGGAGATTCCTCTCTCAGGAGCCCTGACCACCGGTAGCTTGGACCCTGTTCCCGATACCGGTGGGCTACTATTTTTTATATTTTTAAATGTTTTTATTTATTTTTTACTAATATTTAAAAATGTAATTTAATATGTTAAGAAAATGAATAAACGAGAATAATGTAAATAATAACTCGTCTGATAACTTGTCGCTACAGTCGTCTTCGACGTTTCCTGTGACTGAGACAAATAATGTTGCGATGTCGGCTAACGTCACAACTGAACACAGAAGTGTGAATCATGATGTGTTATTTGTCAACCGCTTTAGTTAAATTACATGATCGTAATGGTCGGGTACATGTTGTGCTTTGTGACGGAAAGATTATGTCGACAGTTTATTTTAGAGACTAGGCAGATAGATAGATCTATATTTAGCATTAATAACGTGACTTCTCACGTAGGTAAAACGTGTCGCATCAACGTGACGTCATTACACAATGGTTTTAGTACTGAACTATTTTGTTTCGTTTTACCATCAATTACCAGTGATATGCCATGCCGTGAGGTAAATATATCTTCACTTAACCTTCCGTCTGATATCTGTTTAGCAGATCCTACTTTTTACAAGCCCGCTGATGTTGATATTTTAATCGGTGCTGATGCTGATGTTTCACAAAGAATAAAGTTAGGTAATGATAAGCCAATTTTATGTGAAACCAGGTTAGGCTGGATTGTCTCCGGTCCTATTAGTCGTAATTATGTTGCATTGCTGTCTAGTAATATTATTAGGTGCAACTTTAATAAAATCAATAATTGTTCTTCCGATGATGGTTTCGATAAAATTCGAAATGATTAACTCGCTTCTGGCAGCTTGAGGAGGTAAATAAGAAGTCTTCTCATTATTCGCTAGAAGCGAAATTGTGTGAGGAACATTTTACAAAAAAAAAAATACGACACGATTGACCGACGGTCGTTTCTGCGCTCGTATTCCCCTCAAACAAAACCCTTCTATTTTGGGAGATGCTATCAATAAAGCTACTTATTGTTTAAAATCTTTAGAACGTAGATTAAAACTTAAATCTGATTTTCGTAAAATGTATTACGATTTCATGTCCGAGTATATATATTTCATGAATGTAAACAAGTCGATTTAAACCCGTCTGGTTATTTTATTCCGCATTACGGCGTATTACGTGAAAGTGTGCTACTTTCACGTAATACGCCGTGGCCACTACGAAACTACGAGTCGTGTTCAACGCAAGTTGTCCATCTTCATCTGGCGTATCGTTCAACGATTTATAGATGGTCGGCCCTACTATTCAGGACGCTTTGTTGTCGATTTTTCTCCGTTTCAGACAGCACAAGTATGGTTTGTCAGCGGACGTCGAGAAGATGTACAGGCAAATAGTCGTCCATCCGTCTGACAGATATCTACAACAGATATTGTGGCGTGGTAAGGTGTCTGACCCCGTTAAGTTTTATAAATTAAATACCGTTACCTATCATATGGCACGGCTAGTGCGCCATTTTTAGCTTTTCGGTGTCTTCATCAATTAGGACTAGATTGTAAAAATCCGAAGGATGCTGAAATCATCAAACACGATTTTTATGCTGATGACTTATTATGTGGCGGTGATGATTTGGATGAAGTCAAATTCATTCGTCAGGAAGTCACTTATGCGCTTGAATCGGCTGGCATGTCATTACGTAAGTGGAAGTCGAACGAACGTCAATTATTATCTGAAATTGCTAAGTCTTCGCTTGATTTAAATGTAGGTTCTAGTGAACCTGACAAGCTATTTGAACTAGGTTGGTATGCAAGTTCAGATGAACTCGTATTTTCAATAGGCTCAACTATATCGCGTTATACTCGTAGTAATACTAAACGTGACTTACTTTCTATGATTGCAAGAATATTCGATCCTTTGGGGCTTTTGTCTATTTGTAATCACTTTAAAAATGTTACTACAGAGAATATGGTTGGATAAGTTGTCATGGGATGAGCCATTGCCTACTGAAATTAATTTACAATGGCAAACTATTATTAAAGCTCCCCTTTTAAATGAATTTCGTATTCCTCGAATTATTGTATGTCATTCATACCGGGAGTTAGAACTCCACATATTTACTGACGCATATGTGCGTATATGGTGCGTGCGTTTATGTTTGAAATATTAATGAAGAAGGTAAATGTATTGTTAAGTTACTTATGTCTATAAATCGAGTGGCGCCAATTAAACCTACCACAATTCCCTGGTTGGAGTTGTGTGGCGCGGTCGTGGGAGTGCGTCTGTATGAAAAGGTGGTGAACTCACTCCGGCTTCAGTTCTCTCGTGTCTTTTGTTGGACTGAGTCGACTATCGTGCTGGGATGGCTGCAGATATTTCCTTCAAGGCTTCAGCCATTTGTACGCAATCGCGTTGCTGAGATTTTAGATCAGGCAGGCCATTGTACCTGGAGGCACGTCCCAACCAATAAGAACCCAGCAGACCTAATATCTCGCGGTGTGGATATTAGTCATCTGCAGGGTTCGGACATGTGGTGGTCGGGTCCTGACTTTCTCCAACAAGACTCACGAAGTTGGCCTTCGCAATTTAAATGTATAGAATTAGGATCACTTCCTGGAACTCGACCTGATGTATCATTAAATGTTGTTCTTAAATGATACGACTTTATTAATAGATTTTGAACGTTTTTCGAAGTACTCGTATTTACGATGTTTACGTTCCATGGCTTATGTGTTGCGATTCGTCAAATTAAGTTAACGCCAATCGCCTGCTAGTATTTTTTTATCTGATGAAGAATTAAGTAAAGCATTAAATATTTTAATTTATCAAAGTCAACAAGAATCCATTTCCCGAACATAAATTACTTTTATATAAACAAAATTTACCAAAACAGAGCGTCCTATTAAAATTTAATGTGTATTTAGATGAAAACAATCTAATGCGTGTCGGAGGGCGTCTCGATAATTCTGATTTCACTTATAATAAACAGCACCCTATAATTTTACAGTTCACTCATAATTTCACTAAATTATTATTCGATTTTGAACACACAAGGTTAATGCACGCAGGCCCTCAGCTATTGTTAGCATTAATTAGAGAATCTTATTGGCCTATAGGAGGTCGAAATTTAGCCAAAGCCAGTTACCATAGATGCGTTCTATGTCGACGTATGCAGGGTAAGGTATAAAGGGTGGTTACTCCATTGATGGTGAACCTGCCGCGGCAGCGCCTTCTTCCAGGAGGGCATCCGTTCGAAAGCACCGGCGTTGATTACGCAGGTCCAATTATGAGTGCTATTCGTCAAGGTCGTAGATGTAGACTCGTCAAGGTGTACATTGCAATTTTTATTTGTTTCACCACAAAGGCTGTGCATATGGAGCTTATAGGTGACTTGACTAGTCCTAATTTTTGACGACACGGTTGGCGCAGTGGCTGAGCGATCGACTGCTGCGCAGCTTGTTGCGGGTTCGATTCCCGCCCAGGGTAAACATTTATGCGATGAGCACTTGTGTTTGCCTTGTGTCTGGGTGTTGTTTATCTATATATGTATGTATTTACAAAAAAAAAAAAATGTATTTGTGTATGTATATCAGCTGTCTGACACCCATAGTACAGGGTCTCCCTAGTTTGGGGTCAGATGGCCGTGTGTGAAAATGTCCCCACATATTATTATTATTATTTATTATTAATTATTTATTAGCCTTATATCGGTATATTTCGCGAAGAGACAAAGCCGTCCACATATGTATATTCTGATAATGGTACTTCATTCGTTGGTGCGTATAACGAGCTGTCAAAGTTCTTAAAAAATAATTCAGACTCTTTGAGCGGAAGTATTGCTAATGATGAAATTAACTTCCATTTCATTTACGCGTATACTCCGCATTTTGGCGGTCTCTGGGAGGCGGGTGTCAAATCGGCAAAATACCAGTTACAACGAGTGTTGGGACATTGTTAGTTAACATTTGAGGAGCTTAACACCACATTAGCTTAAATCGAGGCAATATTAAACTCACGCCCACTAACGCCGCTGTCGTCAGACCCTGCCGATTGCACTCCACTGACGCCAGGCCAGGCCACTTTCTTGTCGGCCGGCCACTGACTTCGTTGCGCAGAAAAGTTATGCCGATAAATCTGCAACTCATTTCAGTCGTTATCAACACATTGAGCAGCTCCGCCAGCATTTCTGAACTAGGTGGAGTTGGGAGTACGTTGCAGAGTTTGAGTTGCAACAAACGAAGTGGCGTTCATGTCATGATGGTTTGAAGAAAAATTCCCTGGTTGTTGTTAGAGAGTACAATCTTCCACCCCTGAAGTGGAAATTAGGAAGAATTGTTGCTGTCCACCCAGGTTCTGACGGAATAGTCCGCGTGGCAGATATTAAAACCACAACTGGAGTCATCACGAGGGTCTTTAACAGTATATGCCCATTACCAGTATCCTCATAATCAGAATGTGGTTGAAAGCATGACTTTCAACGCCCGGGGGCATGTTGGAGCGCCTGCGCAACTTTCATAGAAATAAGTTTTATGTCCGTGCTAAGCTATTACCTGTGTTAACTCAACTGTAGTTCAAAACTGTCATTGTTATCGAAAAATACAAAGCTGATACACGTAACTAATTCGTTGCCATATTTTTTATTATATACCCCTCTTATTTCCGCACAGACATAGTCTATTATATTTTAGTCTACGTCTTCTTCGGAAAATACTGCCCATCAATGAGGGGTGTGTAATATATGGCATAATAACAGATAGTATAATATCACTTGAAATAACGTACACATGATATAATTTTTATATGCTATAAAAACAAATAACCTAATTTCATGTGATCTAATGTTATGTTTCATATAAACTTCTTTAGCTCTAATAACATTTAGTATAAAGTTCATTTCATATAATTTTCAATTTGTATATTGCTCCTTTTATATAACGTTCTGCTGACCTAATTTTCATTTACCTAATAATGATATTAACTAAATTTCAGTCAAAATTCTGTAATGAATAAGTAAATATCAGTAATAATAGTAGTAGTAGTAGTGTAGTAATAGTTTTATAGAATTTCGTTTCACATTAATTTTTAGCATGCAGCGTGCAAGCAAGCATGCAGCGTTCAAGCAAGCATGCAGCATGCAAGTAAGCATGCATCATGCACGCAAGCATGCATCATGCAAGCGAGCATGCAACATGTAGCATGCATGTTTTCTGTCACGGCTCCGGCGTTGCGGGGCTCCGCCGGACCCACGCGATCTTATCGTCGCAGATGGTATTCTCGCTCACCGCCGCAGCTTCGGCTTACTGGCTGCCTACGCCGGCCAGCCTCAGCCGCGGCGGCGAGCGTTTAAACCACCTGCTCCTCAACCCGCGGGCCGCCTCGCCCCTCCGCGCCTACGCGGATTTAAATTACCCTCTAGGAGTAGGGCAGACAAGACTACGTGGAGTCGGTTTCGCAGCGATTCGTTTCTGTCATTAACTTTCTTAGCACAACATATTAACTTTGACGGCCGCTACTGCGGCACGCTCGCTCCCCTCGCTCGCCTTCGCGCGATAATGGTCACTGTTCTAACCTAACCTAACCCAAATTATTTAATAACTAAATTATACTAAACGTTACTTATAGATTTCGTATATTATAATAACTGAATATTATACTATATGAATATAAGGTCAAATGTGCATTATAGAAAATGTTCATTATACCATATAAAATTAGGTATAATGAAAATTATAAATTAAAATGTTTATCATTTTGTAAAAACGTGTCCTTGGCTTTAGTATCAGCATGGAAGCCGCACCGAAAACTCCTTAATCCAGCTTTCAATCAGCAAGCACTGCATACAATAATGGAAGAATACAATATCCAAGCCAAGAGTCTTGTCGCTCAGCTGTCTTCTAAAGTGGCAAAAGAGTCGTTTGATTTCCACCCGTACTTAATTCACAATTTACTGGAAACTGTGTGTCGTAAGTAATCTATTATTTGAGAAAAGTCAATCACACTAATCTTAATCCACTGCAACTCCTGAAAGTCAGAATCAACAGTAAAGCACTAAGATAATTAAGCTCGACGAGTCGCGGAGAAACGATACAACTGTCTTGGATTCCGCAATTATGAATTGCGCAAGCACTCCAGGAACCCAGTGAGGGATAATAAAATAACATAAAGTGTTTTTAGTCAGGTAGAGTCTTACAGACCCCTCCGCCAGGTTCGCGGGGTGAAGGACAGTTTTTGATACGCAGAAATAAAAATTCATTTGGAGCCACTTTTCATAGACAAGTTACAAGAATATGTGCTAATTTTCCAGGAACTTCACTCGGGCTCAAAAATGAAGAGAATAGCATGGCTGTGAAAAACTATGCTCACGCAGCTGAAGATTTGTTTACTCTCTACCTTGACAGGTTGCAAAGACTCTGGTTGCATTTAACATTTATATTTAATTGTAGTTCATACAAAAAGAACCAAGACAATCTTATGAAAGTCATGAAAGACATAACTAAAGGGGTAATTAAAAACAATTTTTTTATTTATGTAGTTATGGCGTTCATTATTATAAACCCTTCTATAGATAGAATAAAAATGCACCTAATTTGTAGAGAGACTAATTGCATTTTTATTAGGTTACAATATCATTGGCATTGTTTAACGTGCTCTCGTTGCCGTAAGCAATTCGGTTGTTATAAGACCTAACAGTTTGGAATGCGACAATGGCAATAAACCTCTTTTTCACACAACTGTAAAGTTTCTGATGCCTTTTTATTTTAACTGTTATATTTCATCGTAATTAAAAATTAAACAGTTTTGAATCATTGAGATTTATAAAAATAATTAAGTCCTTTTACTTAGGTAAGAATTTAATGCTTTTTAAATTATTGATTTTATAACTAATATACTACTTAAATTACTTTTAAAAAATCTATGATTTGTATTTTTTTTCAGGTTATAACAAACCGTAAAACTGATTTAAAATTTATTAAGAGTTCATACAAAACTGAAGAGACCGAATCAGGTAAAAATCCTTTTACTTGAAAAGATCTCTGTCATGGTCTAGATATTCTTTAGCTTTGACCCGTCGGGTTAGCTCATCAGCTCACATTAACATCCATCTACTATAATAATTATTTACCAAGTTATGTTTTTTTAGTATAATTATGCTCAGTGAATCTGATAAATGTCTAACTTTCAACCAGGCTTTTTTAGCTAGTAGTAGTTTCTATTTCAGATAAGTTTAAACCGTTATTAGATCAAATGCTAAATTTAGCTGACAAACAAGATGCCTTCACTGAAGATGAGATCAGGGAACACTTGGATACTATAATAGCAGCTGCATATGACACTACAGCTACAACACTGACGTTCGCTTTGATATTAATTGGTTCACACCCAGATGTGCAAGAACGAATTTATAAAGAGTAAGTTAGATATTAGTGGACTGCAAACTTTATTATACCACAGTATATATGAAGTGATTATTGATATAAGATGATAATTATACTCGTTTATATTTGACTATATTTAAAAATTGTGTAAACAGGTTACAAACAGTACTTGAAAATCAAGAAAGAGATTTAAACAGACATGATCTTCCGAAACTTGAGTATATGGAAGCGGTGATTAAAGAAAGTTTGAGAGTATTTCCTACAGTTCCAAGGATTGCAAGATGTTCTTCTACAGATGTTCAGTTGAGTATGTAATTTATTTCAAGCGTAACAGATTAAGTGTGTCTTTGGTATTGCTATGAAATGTATACTCCGTACTCATTCACCACTGTTTACATAATTCTGACATTTGTGTTAGCTGCATCAGATTATACATTAGAATCATTTGAATCATCCTAGCTTAATTTGCAGTTTTCTACATTCGTGTTTGAACTCCTGTCAATGGAATGGATTCAATGGGTTTTGCATCTGCTATTTCTATTTTCTATTGATATTACCTACTTGGTTTTTTCACACATTTCAGAAAACTATGTATTACCAGCAAATTGTACCTACATAATATCATTGTATGGTCTCAGCCGCCATCCCACTTGGGGCGCCGATGTCGATCAGTTTAGACCGGAGCGATGGCTGGATCCTGGTACTTTGCCTAAAAATCCGAGCACATTTGCTAGCTTCAGTCTGGGCAGGCGAAACTGTATTGGTAACTTATTATACTTGTTTTTTATTTGTCTTTTAAAAGCTATGGGCAGACATCAAAATTCGAAACAGCGGCAAGATCCCGCGGTAGACCACGAAAGAAATGGCATGACGAGTTGAATGTCTTCTTTGAAATTTGACAATGACGTTGCTGCAAAATCGAGGCCGATGGGTTGAATATAGGGAAGCTTTAGCCCAGTAGTCGGACAGAACGATCTAAATAAAAATAATACTAGCCTATTGTTATCCCACTACAGGACAAAGAAATCTACAGAGAAGGTTCAAGCATTGATACTCTTGATTGCTTACTCATGGTTGATTGGCGACTTGACATTTATTTTAATTATAAGTTCAGATTTCCTTACGATTTTTTCTGATGTGTGAAGATGCTCAAGATACATTTAGAAAATACATATGAATTATTATTGAAAATTTTACACTGGTACTTGCCCGGTATCGAACCTGCTACCTCTTGCATGGGATGCGACTGCCTTAGCAACTGGGTCATCATGACGCGCTGATTATAATAATAATTTTATTTCATTATTTTTCAACCCAGTTCAAAAAGAAGGAGATTCTCAATTCGACTGTATATTGTTGTTTTTTTTTGTACATTTATTACGCGATTTCTGCGGCAAATAAGAATCGATTCTGAAAATTCTTTTTCTTATGGATAGGGTATGCCTCTGGGGTGGTCCCATATAAATTTTATTGAAATTGATTCAGCACTTTTTGAAAAATCCATTAAATCCAAATAAAATCTACAAAGACGCGTTTTAATAGTTTCTTCAATCTTTGGAGTACCTCTGTTTTAACTTTGTTGCCGGTTAAAGTCAAAGTCAAAGTCAAAGTCAAATCATTTATTTCAATTAGACCATTGTAAGGCACTTTTGAACGTCAAATGAGAAAAAAAAATCGATTCTAGGTGCCCATTCCAAAAGGTAGTTTTGTATGGAGAAGAATGGGCAAGAAACTCCATACTTACTCTTTTAAAAACGATGTTAACAATATTTGCATTTACAGGAATTATATAATTATACGTAAATACGATGTACCTTGCATAAAAACACTAGGCATTTGAAAGTGTGTACAAAGTATCACAGATTAAGGAATGACAGACTAAGTTATATGTACATAGATACACAGTGTTCACATATTATTACAAAATGTTGAAACAGTAGACGACCACTCCTTATATTTTAACAAACAATGAATCAGTATGTGAGCCTGAGCAGTGTATAAAAAGAGTCAAATATATATAATTATGTACATATTTATACTAAGTATGAAATTAGGTATTTTAACTTAGCAATCGGCTCGATTTTGTCTAGACTGTCGATCGTCCTATGGAGCTAGGCCAGCATGTTTCCAAGCATTCTTATCTTGAATATAGTCCTCTAGATTATAATAAGCTTTTTTACAGAGTGTACTTTTAATATATGATTTAAATTTTGTTTCACTTAGTTGTAATATATCACTAGGAATTTTGTTGTAGCACTTAACACAGTACCCCATAAAAGATGTATGGACTTTAGACAATCTAAAATATGGTTGAGCTATTTTGTCCTTGTTTCTAGTATTAAAGTCATGTCTATCACTTACTTTATTAAACATATGTAAGTTTTTTCTTACATACATAATATTTTCATAAATAAATTGGCAAGGCACTGTCATTATATTAATATTTTTAAATAGTTCCCTAAGAGATTCGCGGCGACGTAGATTATAAATGGCTCTGACAGCTCTTTTTTGTAAAATAAAAACGGATTCAATGTCAGCAGCCCGACCCCATAGTAAAATACCATACGACATAATGCTGTGAAAGTAGCCAAAATAGACCAAACGCGCAGTTTCTACATCTGTTAACTGTCTTATCTTTCTAACAGCATAAGCCGCGGAGCTTAGTCGCCCCGCAATAGATGTTATATGAGGTCCCCATTGTAATTTCTCGTCTAGCGTGATTCCTAGGAAAACCGTTTGACTAGTAAATTCCAGTTTCTCTCCATTAAGTATGATGTCACATTTACTATTCCTAACATTTGGTAAAATGAATTGAATACTTGAATACTTATATATTTGGTTTTTTTTTCATTAAGTACCAAATTGTTTACCGTAAACCAATTTTGAACCTGAAGAATAGCGTCATTTACGTCGTCTAGATTTTGTGACCGTCTGTTTATTTTAAAAATCAATGATGTGTCATCGGCAAATAACACCATTTTTGGTTGATTTTGAAACAATTGGGGTAAATCATTTATATAAACTAAGAATAGAAATGGACCCAATATTGAACCTTGAGGAACGCCCATAGTCGTTTCAGACCCCAATGAGTTCACGCCGTTAACCTGTACTTTTACCCGTCTATCCCTCAGGTATGACCTTAGTAAATCAAGAGATGTTTTACTAACCCCGTAGTGCTCCAGTTTCAGCAAAAGTGTCTCATGGTCAACGCAATCGAACGCCTTTGAGAGGTCGCAAAAGATTCCAATGGCATCTTGTGATTCCTCCCAGGCGCTAAAAATGTTCTTAATCAGGGTGACACCGGCGTCAGTTGTACAACGCCCTTTGGTGAAACCATACTGTTGTTCATGAAAGATGGAATTTTTATTAAAGTGACGCAACATTTGATTGAGCATTAACTTTTCAAACACCTTGCTGAGAACTGGCAGAATCGACACAGGCCTATAATTGTTGGGGTCTTTACTATCACCGGATTTGAACAACGGTACTACTTTACTGTGTTTCATCAGATCCGGAAAGACTCCTTGGTCTACACTGGTGTTAAATATAAGAGCTAAATAGGGCGCAATGGTTTCGATAATAGATCTACAGACTTTTACAGACATTCCCCAGAGATCTTCTGTTGATTTAATTTTAAGATCTTTAAAGGCTCTTATAACAGCCTGGGGGTTTGTATGTTCAAACCTAAACTCCGAACGGCATGCCTTAACATTCTTCCTAAGTAAGGCAGCAGAGAGCGCGGGAGAGGAATTTAAAGCTTCAGTAGTTTTAATGGGAATATTTCCAAAAAATGATTCAAATTCCTGAGCTACTTCTATATCTGAATTAATGGGGCCATGTGCAGTCTCTAAATTAAATTCAGTATTACGCTGTTTTTTCCTACCTGTTTCATTATTTATTATTTGCCAAGTAGTTTTTATTTTGTCATCAGCTAATTTTATTTTATTTCTAATATAAAGGGATTTGGCTATTTTGCAGACACTTTTAAAAAGTTTTGAATATTTCGCAACATACTGATGAAAGCTTGTATTCATTACATGTTGCTTTAGACCATAAAGTTCAAATAGTTTTTCCCTGCTTTTACGAATACCTGGAGTCGCCCAATCGCTAAATAAGAACTTTGTGCAAATACTTTTAGTCTTTAGTGGAAATGTGTCATTAAATTGCGTGTTTATTAGTGAAAAAAACTCAGCGTAGAACTCATTTGGGTCATCTATGTTATTAAAGCACTGAACACTTAGTTTACTTTCCAATGAACTATTAAATTTATCTAAGTTTTTACATGTAATTGGCCTAAACCTTATTTGAATTTTTTGTAAAGGAATGTAGGCGCAAAACGTTATTGTCTGTCCACTATGATCAGATGGCAGCTTATTTATAATTTCTTTATGTAAATAATCACAATTACAAAATATATTATCAATACAAGTGGCAGAAGAAGCTGTCACTCTGGTTGGTTCCATAAAAACATTTGACAAATTAAATGACCTAAAAAGACTCAATAATCTGATACTACTGGAGTTGTTTTCTAACAAATTAATATTAAAGTCACCACATATGATGATTGATTTACTACTAGTACTAATTTTTTTCAACACATCTTCCATTACAGAATCAAATGTAGATAAATTCTGGTAACTGGGGGGTCTGTATACACATACTATAATATGCTTATCCAGCTCAACACAGGACAATTCAACAGTATGTTCTACTGATAATCCAACGATGTCTTTTCGTTCTTTACACTTAATAGAATTTTTAATTAATATTAATGACCCACCATGTATCATATGTTTTCGGCTAAAATGGCTAATTACACTATAATTTTCATAATTAATAGACATCACTTGATTATCTTTTAGCCAATGTTCTGTTAAACAAATAATATCATATTTGGTTATTTCTAAGAACATTTCTATTTCAAGTAATTTGGAAAAGCAACCTTGAATATTTTGATTAAATAATTTTAAAGTATGTTGCTTTCCTTTATTTGTTAGGTTGCCAGAAGTTACCTTTTTATTATTCAATAATAATAAATGATTATTTGAAGGTGTAACTTCTGTTGTCTCACAACTTAGTTTAAAGTGTTATCCGGAGTGACCTCCACAACTACATTTGAAGAGTTCATAGTCCCTGTTTGTGATCCAGCAGGAAGAGAATACCCTATCTGACTGGTTGTGGCATCTAAGGATGTTGGCATTGTAGGTGGACCCTCCTTCGTACTATTTGAAGATTCACAAAAATTTATCCCTATGTTGTTAGTGCAACTAGACAACATAAGTTTGTCACTTAACCTACAGTTTGTTATATTAGCTATAACATTAATTTTAATATTATATGCTATCAACATAGCAATTACATGTCTACATTCTCCAGACAGAGATAAAGTTCTCTGAGTTAACTTAAAACCACTAATAAAGTTATTAGTGTCAAAATATAATAATTTGTCACTATGACAACATGTCAACATATGAATAGTACTATTCAATATATAAATGTGATTGTTTTCTGCTTCTGATAAAGTATCAGAGTAAGGAAAGGCACACAGCATGAGCTTTCCTATGTTTAACTTTAATAAGGTGTTCACACCATCCACTATGTCTTTTTTAGTAATACCAGTACTATTACCTAAAAGTAGAACCATTGTACAGTAATGGTCTATGTTTGTATTTACAATTCTCTTAATTATTTGTTTAAAACTAATATTATGGTAACTATGATTCGTAAAGCTATGACTAAGGTAATTGTGTAGTATTTTCCCAAAGCCTGAACCTAATTCATCACAAAATAAAATAGTTTTATTAGTTTCCTGTGTATTGACACAGGTGTTTGCTGGAAGAGCCAACACCGGTGAAACCATGTCAAGCTGAGGCTGAGGAGATGGTGGTTGGTTGGCACTACTGCACGAAAGATTATTAGTCAAATTCTCGTACTTCTCAGCATTGTCCTTCACCAGGTCCAGTAGTTCCCCAGCCTCAAACAAGCGTTCACTTAGTTGATGTTGTGAGGATTCATACTTTTCAAAAATATCCTTCAGCATGTGTTCTTTGTGTAATAAATCATTATAAAGGAGTTGAATATCCGTGTCATATTTTATCCTACATTTGTCTAGTTCAACAGTACAAATATTTAAGTCTTTTGATAGGGTGACACGTTGCTTTCTAAGGGAAAGATTTAATTTTAAAAGATTTTGTTTTTTGATTGATTTTTGTGACCGTTTAATGAATTTCTTGACTTTAATATATTTCTTTAGTTTTTTGTGACTCATAACAACGGGACATAATGGCATGGTATCATCACCAGTCAAATCTATTGTTACCGCTGGCTCACACACTGATTTTGACCTACTGCCTACCAACTCCTTGAACAGGTTATCGGTGTTCACAGCCTGTTGCCTGATTTTGACCGATTCTGAGTGAGATAGGGCCTTATGGGCATCACACAATTCATGTTGAAGTTCTGTAATTCGGTTTAAAGCTAGTTCGTGGGTGTCACTGCACTCTTGAAATGTTGTTAACTTAAACTGTAATTGAGTGTGTTGGTCAGCTAAGTCCATGTGTTGTGTATGTAGCTCAGCCAGTTTATTCTTAAGGAAGGTGTTTTTGTCTACTATATTCTTCACTTCCACCTCGCTGTCATCTCTTTCCTGGAGCAACTGTTTACATAAAGCTTTAGAAGCCTCGAGGTCCTTTAGTGTAGCTCTAAGTTTTGCTTCCATCTCTTTCATTGTAGCACTGCGGGTCATCATTTTCTTTAAAATATCAGTCACCTGGAATGTGTGTAATAAAGTGCAGTTAAATGATAGTGAAAAAGAAAGTGTTTCTTGTTTATATTAATAGGAGGTAGGTGGTAGGAAAAAAAAAAATGTTTTAAATGAAAATAAGTATTGAGTTGGGAACAGAAAGATAATACAATTAGATGAGGCTGTTAGAATTGAAGGGAATGTTAAACATAAATAAAGTAAGATGAATAGGTGGGTACAATACCTACAATAGTAACACTTTAAAGTTAAATTTTAAGTTTCTACAAGTTTAGGGCACATTACAAGTTTGCAAGTTTTAACTAGGGTTTATAATTATAATTACATACAAATAATAATAAGCCAATATATTATGTGTAGTACACTATGAAGTGTTTACTGTCTGGGCGAATGTTTCGTCATCGATTTTGCTTCCACAACTTGTCAAGCAAAAGGAGACATAAACCGAGCCAGTGTGTGATGGACGTAGCTCAGAGACCTGAGCAGTATTTCGTGATGTTCAGTGGTATGTTAATACAACTTGGATAAAACAAAATACTCCCCGGGTTCGATGATATTTCAAATCCATCCGTTATAGTGGTGACTTGACAGCCGGTTTTTGTTATGCTTATTGTGCGAAGTTTTCGCGACAAAAACACTGCATATGTACTGTACGTATAACTTATCACTTAATTTTAGTTATATAACACTAATTCACGTAAATTAAAGACTTTTACACATTTTGCAAATTAATAAAATTAAGAGATCGTTTTTTGACGACCGGCTACCAGTGTGGCCAGCAAAAAAAAAAAAAGGTCACTTAGTATCATCACAAATCACTTAGTACGTGAATATTTTTAATTATATTCATATTATATAATTTAATTAATACGTGAAGTTGTGTCTGACGCGGACAAAACATTGGCAATCACACAAAGTCTATCAGGTATAATTAAACGAAACTTACACCATCTTACAGACAATTTTATTATCTATCTTTTAGTATACGCCTTTTTTTAATTTTGAAAGAATACTACTTTTCTTTAATTTTTTCGACAAAATTTTGAAAGTTTTGGACGCAGACTGCGTCCGTTCTGCATCAGTTTTGCGTCTAAAACTCTCAAAGTTTAGTCGAAAAAATTAAATAAAAGTAGTATTCTTGTAGATATTCTGGTAGATTTTGTGTGATTGTCAATGTTTTGTCCGCGTCAGACACAACTTCACGTATTAATTAAACTATATAATATGAATATAATTAAAAATATTCAGTTACTAAGTGATTAAGAGAATGTTCTAGTTTAACATATATTTTTTTCAAATCATTTACACTGCACATTTTGACGTGATTGTCAGTTTAAAATCTGTAAAAGTCGTTTAATAGCCCCTTAAGAAAAAATATTGATTTTCATGAGTTAATGCTTGTCTGTTTCCATTTGTAAAACCTGCAACAAAAATTTTCTTTTTCAGGTAAAGTTTATGCCATGATGGTTACGAAGACAATTCTTGCGTATATTTTGAGGGCGTACCGTATAAAAAGTGATGTCACAAAGTTAGTGACACGATGTGATGTAGTCCTAAAACCAATAGCAGGACATGAAATCAGTTTAGAAGCACGAATATGAAGAAATTTATTATTTTGGAACAGGAGAAAATAGGAAGAATATCTATGTATCTATATCTATGTATCGTATATATTTTCTTTTTGCATAATTTAATTTTGATTAAAACCATTAAAGATTGCTTTTACTTATTTTAATGTCTTTTTTTGAATATCTGTGCGTTTTCCAATGGGAGCTGTTTTTTGTGGGTATTCCGGAAAACAATATGTTGGTCTGCCATACAACTTGAACAAAGTCAAGAAATCAACTGTCAGTATTATCACAAAGAGCGTAAGGCTGCGGCGTAACCTTTTTATTTTGTGGTATTAAACGAACCCTTGGTGGGTTCGTTAAATACCACAAAAAAAGGTCATGTACGGCCGTGATTCATTTCAGGCGGTATTCTTTTTTATGAAAGTTTAGCTGTGCCCGCGGCTTCGCTCACGTAAGTCAAGTGTGACTTAAGGAAATAGGTATGCATTGAATTCTATGTGTTGGCGCCACTGTTTCCGGTGACCAAACATAGCGCCAATATCAAGAATCAAGCGACGCACTGTGGGATCCAGTGCTGCCATCTGCCGGACCGGACGTTAGAACGTTGCTAGCGAGTGATTGGCTGTTTGCATCGGCTTACGTCACTTCGGCGGCAGATTACCAAGTCTTTAAAAACCCCGAGCTCAGTGGGCTGAGCTCTCTTTTGTCGCTCGCGCTTTATCGTAGAAACAACACCTGCATTGTTAATTATTGCCTAATACTTGTTCTTATTAATTAATTGATTGTGAATTAAAAGTTATCAAGTGTATTGTCTATTTACTCATTCTTACTTAAAGTAGAAGAACCTTACTTATGTCATCATAATTCTCCAAGTGGCCTCGTCGCAAGCGTGGTTGCCGAAAGTTGAGATACTGCTTTTTTCATTTAGGTTTTTTTCTGTAGATGCCCGGAGTCCGAATAATGCTTTTTTGGTAATTAGCCAGCGCCATACCTGGCGATCTGGTCAGATGTGTTATACCTGGGTATAAACATCTGATTGAAGAAGAGTGTATGGTAATAACATATGACTTTCGTACACCTGCGATACCTACGTGATGTGTCGAAATTCACTTAATTTTTACTAGCTTCTGCCCGCGACTTCGTGCGCGGATCCTGTTGCTTATGCCAGCGACAACGGGGTCGGCAAAATTGAAGATCTGAAACGTCTGATGTCGAATTCAACGGAATGCGCGAGATGATTCGAGACGTTCAAAATGTACAATTTTGAATCATACCTCCGATGGCGGAATATGTGGCGTAGTCAATCATAGGAGTATACGTAAATGAACTCCGTTCCTTACTGTTCAATAGATAAGGTTCACTTTTGATTGCCGTGATTTTTTAAAGAAAACAACGTGTAGTTAGTATGCAGGTTTATTCGCAACTAAAAATGATCATAGTGGACTGTAATATATTGGTATAGATAGCTATTACTTAAACGTATCTATAGGATCACAACACGTAAAACGCTTAACTATTTGGACATTCCGCCCGCCAAAGAACATAGTTCTTTAACTACATTTTAACAAAAAAACTTAAACTCAAACAAAGGCAAAAAAAATTGAAATACTTATGCGTAAACTTAACAAATAACAAGTGTAAATACAAACTCTTAAGAAACATTCCTCTTAAAACTTAATAAAACAATTGAGTGAAAAACAGAATCAACCTGTATATTTCTTATTTGCAGTTATACCGTGTACTATTAAGTATTCTGTGGTTATCTAATACATTGAAGCAAAGAGAACACGTGCGGCTCAGCCGGGCGTATTCATTTAGGTACATTGACAACAACACAGTTTTTATAAGTAGGTCATTAGCAAATAGTTCAACCGAACTTAACGATGTAGGTATGGTAGGTTTGGAGATAACTCATTATAGTAAGTACAAAAATAACATTTTGATTTTCGAAACTTCATTGGACAAATAGGTAAATAAACTCTGAATTAAAATAAAACAACTAATATAGGGTTCAACGACATTTTAAACATTAAAATAAGTAAATAAAAAAAAACTAATTTCATTTCGTTAACATACAAATTTTGCTCACTGGACGCTTATATTCTCCGCTTTGACACCTTACAGATACGACGCGGGTTATATTGTCAGGTCCAGGATATTTTTTGATAATTTTACCTAGTAACCATTTAGCTGGTGGCATGTTGTCTTCCTTTAGAACAACAATATCACCTATTTCTGGTTCATCACGCTTAGTGTTCCATTTGTACCTTTGATTCAAATTAACTAGGTATTCTTTATACCACCTACTCCAAAAGTCTGTTACAATTTTTTGCGTCAACCGCCACCTATCTAAACCAACCACATTACAATTAGTATAATCCTCGTCTGCAATATTTACCAATGGTTCGCCTACCAAGAAGTGACCCGGTGTCAAGGGTAGAGGGTCATTTGGGTCATCGCTCAACAACGAAATTGGTCTCGAGTTTAAACACGCCTCCACTTGCGCCAAGACAGTCGACATTTCTTCATACGTAAGTGTACTATTTCCTACTACTTTTTTTAAGTGAGTTTTAGTACTGCGCACCGAGGATTCCCACAGCCCGCCAAAGTTAGGCGAGTGGGGAGGAATAAAATGAAAGGTGGTTCTTTCTAAAGAAAGAAGCTCTGCTATGTCTCCAGGAAGAGAAGATTGAGCACTATTAAACATGTCGCGCATTTGCTTATCGGCACCAACAAAATTAGTGCCATTGTCACTGTATAAATCCTGACAATGGCCTCTACGAGCAGTAAACCTCCTAAAAGTAGCAATAAAACCTTTGGCAGTCATGTCGGTTACTGCTTCTAAATGGACTGCTCGTGTAACCATACACACGAATATGCAAATGTAGCTTTTGTAAGACTTAGCTCCTCGGCCTGGTGAAAATCTGATTAAAACAGGACCACAGTAATCCACACCAGTAGACTTGAATGGCTTACTGGGTTTCAACCTTGCCTCTGGAAGCAGGCCCATTAGAGGAGTAGTCTTTCTTGTTGAGTATCTCAAACAAATAGTGCATTCTCTAAAATGTTTTTTAACACGTTCCTTAGCACGTAAGATCCAGTACTTAGATCTAAGGTAGTTTATCATAGCCTGTGGACCGCCGTGCAATGTTTTTACATGAGCATCCGCAATTAAAACCTTGGTAAAATGATGGTTACCAGGCATAATTATCGGGTGCTTCGTGTCATAACACGCGTCCGACTGTGATATGCGTCCACTTACTCTTAGTATCCCCTTTTGATCCAAAAAGGGACAAAGAGATCGTAATTTACTCTTTTTAGGCACACATCCTCCAATCTTTAACTGTTTTATTTCATATAAAAACTCGCGCTCTTGTACTTGTTTAATGCATGATAATAAAGACTCGTTCAATTCAATTGTTGTGATAAATTTAGGTAGTTTAGATCTATTATCTTTCTTTAATTTATAATTCAAAACTCGTCTACAGTAGGATACAATTTTTAATAATTTATTTAAAGATGAATATTTAGACCAAACAAATTCTTCGTCAACGTCAGATAAAACGGTTAAAGATTGGATTCGTTCCTCCTCGTGTGTGTCCTCAATCAGTTTACTCTCTGTATGTACCGTAGTTTGTGATAACCACTGTGGTCCTCTCCACCACAATGCATGCCCACTCAACTCCTTGGGTTGCAGACCGCGCGAAGCACAGTCCGCAGGGTTTGTCTCTGACGAGACATGACTCCACTGATGGTAATTCATAATATTTAATATAGTGGACACTCTGTTGCTGACAAATGTTGCCCATCGACTTGAGCCTCCCTTGAGCCATGCTAACACTATTGTGGAGTCGGTCCATCCATAGAGATGTTCCTTGGGTATCTCAAGGACTTGTGCTACTTCACATATAAGCTTGGCTGCTAAGGTGGCGCCACACAATTCAAGTCGGGGTATAGAAATCTCTTTTACGATTGGGGCAACTCGAGTCTTTGCGGACAGTAAATGAACATGCACTCTATTGGAACTATCAATCACTCGAATGTAAACAGCTGCCGCAAAGGCTGATTTTGAAGAATCTGAAAATACGTGTAATTCTCTCTGGCACTTTTGTGTAAAATTTACCCACCTATGTATTTGTAGATTTTTTAAATCTATCAACTCTTGTCTGTACTTTAGCCACTCAACGTGTAATTCATCCGTCAAACTATCATCCCACTCAAGACCAGATTTCCACAGTTTCTGTATTAAAATCTTGGCATTTACGACCACTGGGGCAATCCAGCCTAAAGGGTCATACAGTCTCGCGACTTCAGATAATACTTGTCTTTTAGTAATTAAATCTTTAGGTTCAGGTAAGTTTACTACGTATTCAAAATTATCAGTCTTCCTATTCCAACTCAATCCTAAGACCTTGATTGAATCATTTAATTTAATAGGTTGCCTTTCACTCAACTTAGTTTTCCCAATCTGCTCTAAAAACTTCTCATTATTACTATTCCATTTCTGTAATTCAAAACCACCACTCTTCATTAACTCATTCATCTCGTCATAAATTTGTATTGCCTCATTAACCGTGTCAGACCCGGTTATTAAGTCATCCATATAATAGCATTGTTTTGTTATTCTCGCAGCTAATGGATACTTATTTTTCTCTAACTCAGCAAGTCTGTGCAATACCTTGACAGCTAGATATGGGGCGCACGCTGTACCGAATGTTAAACGTAACAATTTGTAACGTTGTATGGGCTCGGATGGATCAAATCTCCAGACAACTCTCTGGAAATCCGTGTCCATGTCCGCCACTCTCACCATCCGATACATTTTAACAATATCGGCCACGATACAGATTTTATGATGACGCCATCTCATCAAGATGTGCCTTAAATCTGGTTGTAACCTTGGCCCAACCAGAAGCTCATCATTTAGTGATACACTGTTGTCACCTTTGCTCGAAGCGTCAAAGACGACTCTCACTTTGGTGGTGTCTTTGTCTTCTCTCACCACGGCATGGTGAGGCAGGTAGACAGCCTTAGAATTTTGCAACTCACTCTCAGAAACCAGTCTCATGTGGTTCATATTCAAATACTCACTCATAACCTTATTATATTCTTCTCTCAACTTTAAATCTTTCGATAGCTTTCTCTCTAAATACCCTAACCTCTTTACTGCTCTCTCTTCTGTATTACCATATTGACACTTAGGTTCGTCCGTTGCAAATGGTAATCTCACTATAAATCTCCCTTCATTATCTCTCACTGTCGTCATATCAAACAAATCCTCACATACTTTCTCGCTATCAGACATCTCTTTTTTTATTAAATTAGGCTCATCTTCCATCTCCCAAAATCTTTTAAGTAACTCATCCTCTTTCACGTGTACGTGCATGCTAATGAGATTATCTTTTGCTAACGTTCGACATCGCTTTGACATTCTTCCCGACAAAATCCATCCAAACACAGTATTTTGTGCTATTAAATTACAATCAGGATGCTTCATAACGCCATCAAGTAATATTTCGCTATACACCTCTGCACCTAGCAAAATATCTATTTTGCCTGGCGTCGCGTAAGTAGGATCAGCTAAAGGAAGATTGTCAATTTCGATCCAATTGGAAGTGCTCACATTGGTTGAAGGAAGTAGTGATGTTAAGGAATGCAACACATAAGCGTTAACTATGATGTAACTAGCTGGATTATGACGTGATTCCAGGCGAAGTGAAACCGTGTTTTTTATTCTCATACGGCCATCACCCAGCCCTGACACCCAGCCACTTACTGGTTTGCGTACAAGACCTAATAATTGCACAGTTGACTCAGATACAAAAGATGCCTGTGACCCTTGGTCAAGTAAAGCACGAATTATTTGTTTAAAACCGTTAGAACGGAATACCTTGACCTTAGCCGTCGCAAGTAGCACGCTGTTGGGTTGTAGCTCTCCTCTAGAAAATGTAGCAGTTATATTTGTGTCACCTCGTGTTGTACTCGCTCTCTCCTGTTGTGGTTCACTCGGTGAAACTGCGGCTGCCTGTCCCCGGCTACTGGCTGGCTCCTGGTTCTCTCTCTCAAAGTGTAACATCGTATGATGTCTTCTCCCACATTTCTTACAGCTAAATGACTGACGACACTTAACTACCGCATGAGTCGGTGCCAGGCAATTAAAACATAATTTACTTGTCTGAACGAAGTCTTGTCTTTCTTTAGGTGTCATAAGGCTAAAACGCTTGCACTGGTTTAGGTAATGAATTTCACGACACATCGGACATTCTTGTTTAGCCTTAGACTTGTCCTCCTTCTCCTTCTCCTTTTCTACAGATGTGTGAAAAGATTTCGACTTAGCAGCAGGTTTAGCTGGTTGCACGGCACGGTTCCCGTTCGTATCTATCATTTCTAATGTCCTGAATCTGTATTCTAAATAATCTCTTAATTGTATCCAAGTGGGCAGGTCATCGCACGTCGTATTTAACTGCTGTTCCCATTGTTTAACAGATTCAGTGTCCAATTTTGAAACGACTAAGTGAACGACAGACGCGTTAGCATAACTGGATTCAGTACTAATTCCCAAGTTCTCCAACGATTTAAGACAGGTAGACGTCGTATCCAATAAACTCCTAATTGCATTGGCTGACTCGGTTTGAATTTTCTTTGTGCCAAATAAAGTCCTCATAATAGCATTGCAGTTATAACGCTTGTTATTATAACGCCGCACTAACTGCTTCCATGCTTCCTCATAGTTCGCCTCAGTTGTTGAAAAATTACTAAGTAGGTTTAATGCTTCTCCACTCAGATTAGACTTGAGGTAATGTAATTTTTGTACCGCGGAAATATTCTTATTATTATGTATTAATGAGGAAAACATGTCATAAAAAGTTGGCCACTCTTCATATTTACCCCCAAATGTAGGTAATTGTATGCGGGGTAGTCTGACCTCACTGCAATTATTGTTCGCGCTATTGATGACCGCTGGGTTATGTAATTCGGTAACCGGCGGCACAAACTGTTGCAAAGCTTCTCGTAAACTTGATTTATAAAATACATATAGCTCTTCAAAAATCTCATACTTCCCTTCGGTAAAATATGTTTCCTTCTTAGTTTTTGCTTTTGCAACTATCTCCTTGTGTCCGTCTTTAAAATCTTTAAATAGTTGTTCTAATAACTCCAATCTCGTTTCTAAGTACTGACGTTTAATTCTGTCTTTCGGAGTTTTCTTAAAATTCCTCTCAGCTTTTATCAAATTTTCGAACAACTCATCTTGTAACGAAAAAAGCGCCTCCATTATACTAACAAATTAACTCGCACAAAAATCACAGCAAACCACGCCGATCGGTCACTTGTTTTAGGTAATATAATCTCACAAAGTAACAGTTTGTTAATTTTAATATCTTTATACACTCACTCAATGTACTGTTATTATGATTTGCACCAAAAATCACATACCCCTTGTAAACAAGTAACAGTTTTAGAGTCAAAACAATTTCACTGTATTATTACGTTTGTTCAAAATGTTCTATAATTTGCACATTAGCAATTAGTAAACGTGTCACCCGACGACTCCTTATCGCACTCAGGTAAAAATCTTTTGTTCTCGCGGGTCGGCCGGGCTCGATGCTTATTAACACGCTCCGGTTCGATTACGGACCAAATGTTCAATAGATAAGGTTCACTTTTGATTGCCGTGATTTTTTAAAGAAAACAACGTGTAGTTAGTATGCAGGTTTATTCGCAACTAAAAATGATCATAGTGGACTGTAATATATTGGTATAGATAGCTATTACTTAAACGTATCTATAGGATCACAACACGTAAAACGCTTAACTATTTGGACACTTACCAACCCAAGGAAGGTCGCCATGACCTACGGCTATATCTTGAGACACATCCGATTCTTCAGATGATATCACGTTCGTTGCGCTCTTCTTCTGTCTCTTCATGCCGTACTCCAGCAATTCTTTTTCTCTCACTTTCTAACTGATTATGAATATTTTGTTGTGTGCGTGTTCGGGACAATCTATACTATAATATTATAAAGCTGAAGTTTGTTTGTTTGTTTGGTTGAACGCGCTAATCTCAGGATCTACTGGCTCGAATTAAAAAAATCTTTTTGTGTTGGATAGTCCATTTACCGAGGAAGGCTATAGGCCAATGCGAAGCTGGGTCGGGTCGCTAGTGTATGATAAGCAGTTAGCTTGATCAGCAGTTAGTCGTGCATCACGTTCATCATTCGGTTCAAAAGACCTGTTAGTAGATGTGCGAATACGCTGAGAACTCAAGCGTGATTCTGTATCCGTAAACGTTTCCGATTCGTGAAACAATGCATGTCGCTCACGATCAGCGGACAGTCGCGCAACACGTTCCGCAGCAGATGCGTAGATACGCTGAGAACTCAAGCGCAATTCTCTATCCGTGAACGTCTCCGACTCGCGAGACAATGTATGACGTTCACGATCAGCGGTCAGTCGCGCATCATACTCTTTACTGGTCTCTAGAGACCTGGATGTAAATGCGTAAATACGCTGAGAACGCAGGCGTGCTTCGCGATCTGAAGAGGTTTCCACGGAGCGAGTTGCAGCCTGATGTTCTCGAACAGCATCAAGTCTCTCCTGACGCTCTTCGGTAGATTCTTGGGATCTTATGATCCTCAATCTTTTAGCTCCTTTGGAACATTGGGAAAGATTTGACCTCTTTCTAGGCATGGTTATAGTTTTATTGTAAAGAAGATACCTGATCAATTAAAATCTAAGTGACTGCTCCCCTGCGTTACCGGGTAGGCTACCGTGTCACGAAGATAAATGGAAAAGGAAATTAAACACCCAAATATCATAAGCCCGAAGGCATATTTATTCGATAAAATAAAAAAATAAATGGGAATTTTGGTCAGTAGAGTCAAATTTTCAATGATATACCATCGTCATCAAAAATCAGTTCTAAACTGTTACCGCCTTCACCGCGTGGAGGTACTCCCAGCATATGTTATTTTATAAGATACAGTGAAAGTGATAGCTTTGATTTTCACATCAGATGTTTCTGATCTTCGATTTTTATAAGTCAACAGGAAATGCCCATCAGACCGAACAACTTTTTCTAAGACGTCATTCCTATATGTGTCATGGTGTAGCTGGGCTCTTGAAGTTCCATATCAGGTGTTTCAGATCTTCAAATTTATTCTCTCAGCAGAAAGTGCTCATCACGTGGAACAATTTTTGCTATGGTACCATTTTTGTATCTCTTATAGTTTAGCTGGCCTGTTGCGGTTCTGCATCAGGTGTTCAAGTTTCCAAGATAAATTATAGCCTATATGTTGCCCAGACTTAATACCTATACAACAAAAGAAAAATCATTAAAATCCGCCCAGTACTTCCGAAGATTAGCGTGTACAAACAAACATACAAACAGACAGAATTTTTTTTTTTGGATTCGTGCTCTATTACTGTTCCTAAACCCCCCTCACTTATTTTTTTTTTATATATTCAATGTACAGACACAGTTTTGTTACTGTTTTATTATATGTATATAGATTTATGGTAGCTTCGATCTGTCTAGAATAAAGAACGTAGAAAAGCTTCTTATCAACACATACCGCAACTAAGTCATTATTTCCGTTAAGTCTCGGCATGCTTGATAGGGTCAGACGGTTCATGCGCAACAATAGGTCCCTTGTACATGAATCGCACTATTACAAAGCCGAAGAGTTTGTTTGTGTTTTATGATTGAACTGATGGAACGTTCTACGCTGACTGTTCTTGCCAAGTGCATTAGCTATGTTTTATGTTATAACTATGTACTTTATTCCAGGGGGTTGAAATCGAAGGTGTAAGCAAGTTATATATTTTACTAAACTAATCTCTCATTAAAGCTAATTAATATAATTAAATAAAGAATTTGGAATTGGTAGACCCCACCAGGTACTAGTTGTGACATTTTTGTGCAAGAATCTTTTTAATACTGCTTACAAAAATCACTTCAAATCTTCTCAAAAGCAAAAAACGTAATCCCTATAGGATCACTTTGTTGTCCGTCTGTCTGTCTGTCGGTCTGTCTGTTTGTCTGTCTGTCAAGACCCTTTATCTCGGGAACGCGTAGAGGTATCAAGTTGAAATTAAAACCATACACTAAGGTCTACGGTCCCTTGAAGCTGTGGATAAATGAAACTTGTTAACGTGAAAAAATTATACGGCCGTTTATGTCACAAAAAACGTTCATTTCGACACTCTCAAGGGAATCAAAATATAGGGTACTTTCCGATGACCTAGAACAACGAAATTTGGTAAGTATTATCAACTTATACTAGGTATATATAAATTAAGGAAAAAATCTGAAAACTCAACATTTGTAATGAAATAATTAAAAATATATTTTATTATTATTATTATTAAAAACTACACCAGCGCTCATTATGTATATACAGCTCCAGAGAAACCTCACCCCCTAGAAATCTTATATATAAAAATGAATCGCTAAATGTGTTGGTAAGCGCATAACTTGCGAACCGCTTGACCAAATTGGATAATTCTTTTTTTATAATATTCCTTGAAGTACGAAGATGGTTCTTACGAAAAAAAAAAAAAAAAAAAAAAACTTTTCTAGGGTAGGTATAGGGTAGGTGTAGGGCAGGGGTAGGGCAGGTGTAGGGCAGGTGTAGGGCAGGTGTAGGGCAGGTGTAGGGCAGGTGTAGGGCAGGTGTAGGGCAGGTGTAGGGCAGGTGTAGGGCAGGTGTAGGGCAGGTGTAGGGCAGGTGTAGGGCAGGTGTAGGGCAGGTGTAGGGCAGGTGTAGGGCAGGTGTAGGGCAGGTGTAGGGCAGATGTAGGGCAGGTGTAGGGCAGGTGTAGGGCAGGTGTAGGGCAGGTGTAGGGCAGGTGTAGGGCTGGTGTAGGGCAGGTGTAGGGCGGGTGTAGAGCAGGTGTAGGGCAGGTGTAGGGCAGGTGTAGGGCGGGTGTAGGGCAGGTGTAGGGCGGGTGTAGGGCAGGTGTAGGGCGGGTGTAGGGCAGGTGTAGGGCGGGTGTAGGGCAGGTGTAGGGCAGGTGTAGGGCATGTGTAGGGCAGGTGTAGGGCAGGTGTAGGACAGGTGTAGGGCAGGTGTAGGGCAGTTGTAGGGCAGGTGTAGGGCAGGTGTAAGGCAGGTGTAGGGCAGGTGTAGGACAGGTGTAGGGCGGGTGTAGGGCAGGTGTAGGGCGGGTGTAGGCAGGTGTAGGGCGGGTGTAGGGCAGGTGTAGGGCGGGTGTAGGGCAGGTGTAGGGCGGGTGTAGGGCAGGTGTAGGGCAGATGTAGGGCAGGTGTAGGGCAGGTGTAGGGCAGGTGTAGGGCAGGTGTAGGGCAGGTGTAGGGTAGGTAAATAGGCAGGTAAGTAGGTAGATAAGGACAGGACAACGTCTGTCGGGTCAGCTAGTGTTATATAAAAGCGTCATCTTTTTGACATGCGCGCCATCTCTGTAAAAACAATGAAGCTGCTATGATATTCTAACTAGAAATAAAATACTGACGACGCTCATGCAAACGACCGCTAAACTACTATTCTTAGTATTTCTGTTTCAGGTTCCTGAATACCAGTGGAAGTGGATTTTATTTTAGGTAAGCCTGGAAACTTTGGACCCGACCACCACAAATTAGAATTGATGATTTGATCTGGACTTACGCCCCTTGAGATCAGCTGGATTTTTTAGCAATAGGTAGAATGCGATGGGTAATAGCCGTCAGTGATTTGTCTAAAGCCGCGTTTATTATGACGTTGCGTAGATTTATATGACGACGGGGCAAGCCAGTGGAGATATTTTGCGATAATGGAGCTACGGCCAAATGCTTAGAGTTACGGGTGCTTGTCTGTGTGGTGTAGGACGTAAAGAATAGCATATCTTCCCGTGGGTGTCGTAAGAAGCGACTAAGGGACTCACCAGATAATGGGCAGCAGCGTTCTCTGTGCCTTTGTAACAACCATACCGCAATCGCCAACCCGCCTGCCAAACGTGGCGATTATGGCAAACCCCTTCCCCCCTTGGGGAGGCCTGTGTCAAGCAGTGGACGTCTATTGGCTGAAATGATGATGATGATGACGGGTGTATCTTTCCATAAACCAGAACTCAAGGTTGGCGTCCCAGTTCTACTGATGCGAAACTTTGATGCACCAAAATTGTGCAATGGCACCAGGTTGCGCATTAGTGAACTCGTAAGAAATATTATAAATGCCACTATTATTATCGAAGCAGCCAATGGAGAGATGGTTTTGATTCCCCGTATTGCAGTAATTTCTAACAATTTCCGCTAAATTAGCATTCACAATGGCATAAAGTCCAGGGCCAAACGCTGAAAGTAGCAGAAATTCATAAGAGCACTCTATCTTTTCACGTGGTCAGCTATATGTTGGCTGTTTGAGAGTATCATGTGCCTAAAACTTGCACGTACTAGCTCAAAATTAAATTAAACGTTTCACACGTGCAGTCTATGTGTCAAGCATACGAAAAAATCGTACAACGCCCTGCGTGTTCCCTACAATACTGCTTTTAGAGCGCTGATGAAGCTGCCTCGCTACTGAAGTGCATCATGTATATTTACGGACACAATCGCCATATCAACAACGCAGGGTCTGAATTTAATTGTTTTTTGTGTTATTACTTTAAACCACGTAAAAAAGTTTGACAATAAAATTATTAATCCCACATTTAAAAAAATATACAATTTCAATCGATTTACGAAGATAATATAACATAGTGTAGCAGCTGATACTTACGTACGACAGGCATACGATTAGGAGCGCACGCAGCCGATCGCCGCCGCGCGCCCGCGCATACTAAGCTAAGCAAATGCAAAGGAATGCGGGCCGGACGGCCGTATCATCGCGCTCGCTAAACGAAAGGAGCGCGGCACACTCTACCGACATTACTGTTTTGTGTTAGTTACAAACGTATATAATGTACCCTATTTATTATTATTTATTTTGACTAATTTTGTATATAAGCAGCGCTCCCAAATAAACGACACAGATCATTATTCGCCTTCTCATTTGTAACACGCTATCCCTAAAATATTATTAAATATATTAAATAGCTTAACACCTTATTTTTGTTGTAACAAGTAGTTATTACTATTATTTTTAGTTTTAGTTAGCATTTTAATAAGACAAGTTATATTGTTGTTCAAAAACAAAAACTTGTTTGTCTATTAAATAACTACTTATCGCCCACATCCGACATTTAATGACCGTAAATTATGAAAATGATATTGTAGGTTATCTACCACATCCGACGTTTTTGACTGTTTTTGAAGTGTATCATGTAGGATCAGCTACACCCGACCTGTATGGCATCAAAAAAGTAGAAAAAACCACGTCCGACGTATAATAGTAAAAAAGTCTGTGTAAAGGGTTAATGCCAATTTTACCACTTTTCCAACAAATTTAATGAATCTATTCTCTTAGTTGAACGGCCAGAAGGATATATGACACACATTCCAAAACGCATTATACCAACCCATAAGATAACATTTTTACTACACTTTTGAAACTTAAACTACTCTGCTGGAATTTTTAGATAGACACAGTTGCAGTATTGATAGGGCGTGTCGAAATATTTGCAGCGATTATTCGCAAAGGAGTTGTGTCCGTGATGCGTCGCATATACGAGGCAGTTCCAACAGCTACCTTCAGCTGCTCGCATAGAAGATGGATTTGGATCCGAATTGCCCAATAATGCGGTACTGGACCTGCATATTGCATATTGAGTACTTCGAATCCAACCCTTAGTTTGGACTAAGATAATTTGCATGTTTTTTTAAACAATCAAGCATAATTCATTGGACCAATTTGGATAAAATTTAATTTGGGAAAGTTACTTTGTACGCGGGCGATGCCGCGGGCAGAAGCTAGCCTTTCATACAATAGATAACCACCTGAAATAAATCACGGGCGTACATGACATAAGGTTGGTGGACTCGATATAACACTGTGCGGTGATCTGCGACAGCTACCACCCGTGTGTCACAAAATACATATACAGGTTACAGAAGGCCCGCTCCCGCCATCTTCAAAAAGAATTACCTAAACTTGCCAGACTCACTAGGGCTGCTTCTGTATTGACTCTGTAGGTTTTATTTGTGACAATATGAAATTTTATTGGCACTGGTTGGAACTCTTTGCCATAAGATTCTTTCTCATTTATTCATTTAGACAACACGTGACTGTCCAGATTAAAGTCTGGTTGAAACTGCTTGAGAATGCCTATAAACGTAATGTCAATGTGTGCGTTCGAAAAATGGCGGTTTGTTCTCCCTGCTCGGGCGCGACGCAGCTTTATGTACTTTGTGCGTGTGTGCAACATCTATAATTTGTGACAGTTATTTTTTTGATTTTGTTCAAATTGTATGTGTGCAGGCCGAAATAGTGGTTTCTGGAATTACCACGAAAACCACTCCTATTGGAAAACGCACACAGATATTCAAAGTCAAAGTCAAAGTATTTATTTCAATTAAACCATTACAGGCACTTTTGAATTGTCAAAGAGTCAGTAAGTTAGAAAAATTAAGCAAGTTGCTCGTTCCAAAACGTAGCGTAGGTCTCTATGGAGAAGAACGAGCAAGAACCTCCACGGATTAAATCAAGTTTTTACAAAATACTGATTACATTATTCACGTTGCTTCTATATGTGAAAACAATGCAGGTAAAGACCAATGCATTAAAAAAAAGAATCAAGATAAAAAGATAAAAGTCATGGCAGTTAAGAGTTGACCAATCTCTACTGACAGCGCCCGTTCACGAACATGACGCGTGGATCAGCACCATTCAGCTCAACCATTTTGAAGGGAGCCGCATGATTCAACACACGCGCCGCCATCAGCGAGATATTTGAGTGAGCATGACAATCCTCTCAACTGCCATGTTAATTTATGTCAAACACATACGGTTGACACAGTACATGACGACACGGTTGACGCAGTGGCTGAGCGATCGACTGCTGCGCAGCGTGTTGCGGGTTCGATTCCCGCCCAGGGTAAACATTTGTGTGATGTGCCTTGTGTCTGGGTGTTGTTTATCTATATATGTATGTAATTACAAAAAAAAATGTATTTGTGTATGTATATCAGCTGTCTGACACCCATAGTACAGGGTCTTCCAAGTTTGGGGTCAGATGGCCGTGTGTGAAAATGTCCCCCACATATTATACATATAATTTACTTTATAAATAGCTCCATGGTATTCACATTCACAAAATTGAAATAATGCTGCTAAATTATACAAAACTAAGGTTTCCAATGTAGGATTTTCAGGTTACCTTTCTATTTGGTGTCGAGAAAAAATAAATAAATTAAATCAAAAACAGACATCAAAGTATCTAAAAGAAATTGTTTTAATAAAAAATAAATGTGCAAAATATAGGATATTTATACGAGTATACACGAGTATATACGAGTATTTAGGAAATATATACGAGTATACATCGTAGATATTCCTCCTATTTTCTCCTGTTCCAAAATAATTAATTTCTTCATATTCTTGCTTCTAAACTGATTTCATGTCCTGCTATTGGTTTAAGGACTATATCACATCGCGTCTCCAACTTTCTGATATCACTTTTTATACGATACGCCCTCAGAATATACGCAAGAATTGCCTTTGTAACCATCATGGCATAAACTTTACCTGAAAAAGGAAAGTTATGATGCAGGTTTTCAAATGGAAACAGAGAAGAAGCATTAACTCATAACAATGAATAACTTTTAATTTTTCTTAAGCAATTAAAATTTTTACAAGGTAGCAACGACACGTTATTATTATTATAAATAGCGCGTCATGATGACCCAGTCGTTAAGGCAGCCGCATTGCATGCATAAGATAGCGGGTTCGATACCGGGCAAGTACCAGTGTAGATATCATTTTCAATTCATAGTTTCTAAATGTATCTTGAACATCACTGACATCGGTGAAGAAAAAACTCTTAAGGAAACTTGAACTTATAAATTATATAAATCTTAAGTCGCCAATCAACCTTGAGAAACCATGGTAATCAATTCTCGAGCCTTCTCTGTACAAGAAGGGAATTTTGTCCTATAGTGAGACAATAATAGATTGGCATTATTATTATTCAGCCCATTTTGTTCCACTGCTGATCAAGGGCTTTCCTCCATTCAACCTATCGCCTCGATTTTGTCCTACATTTTGCCAAATTTCACAGATGACTTCCAACACGTAGTGCCATTTCTTTCATTATCTACCGCGGGACCTTGTCACCGTTTCGGGGCACCAGTTTGAGTTCTGCCCATAGCTTTTAAATGACAAATAAATAAACAAGTATAATAACTTACCGATACAGTTTCGCCTGCCCAGACTGAAGCTAGCAAATGTGCTCGGATTTTTAGGCAAAGTAGCAGGATCCAGCCATCGCTCCGGTCTAAACTGATCGACATCGGCTCCCCACGTGGGATGGCGGCTAAGACCATACAATGATATCATGTAGGTACAATTTGCGGGTAATATATAGTTTTCTGAAATGTGTGTAAAAACCAAATAGGTAAATATCAATAAAAAATAAAAATAACGGTTGCAAAAAAGTAGCAAATAACAGAATTATGTAAACTGTGGTGAATGACTAAGGTGTACACATTTCATAGAAATACCAAAGACACAATTAATCTGTTACGCTTCAAATAAATTACATACTCAACTGAACATCTGTAGAAGAACATCTTGCGATCCTTGGAACTGTAGGATATACTCTCAAACTTTCTTTGATCACCGCTTCCATATACTCCAGTTTCGGTAGATCGTGTCTGTTTAAATCTCTTTCTTGGTTTTCAAGTACTGCTTGTAACCTGTTTACACAATTTTCAAATATAGTCAAACATAATATACGAGTATAATTATCATCATATATCAATATTCACTTCATAAATACTGAGAAATAGTAAAGTTTCCAGGCCACTAATATCTATCTAACTCACTCTTTATAAATTCGTTCCTGCACATCGGGGTGTGAACCAATCAATATCAAAGTGAACGTTAGTGTTGTAGCTGTAGTGTCATATGCAGCTGCTATTATAGTGTCCAAGTGTTCCCTGATCTCATCGTCAGTGAAAGCATCATGATTGTCAGCTAAAACTAGCATTTGATCCAATAACGGTTTAAGCTTTTCTGAAATAGAACCACTAGCTAAAAAAACTGATTGAAAGTTAGACATTTATCAGAATCACTGAGCATAAATATTGAGAAGACATAACTTGGTAAATAAATATTATATCAGTAGATGAAAGTAATACTGCAGAATGATACATTAGCTAACCCGATGGGCCAAAGCTGAAGAAAATCTAGATCATAACAGAGAATTTCTAAAATAAATGGATTTTTACCTGATTCGGTCTCTTCAGTTTTGCATGAACTGTTAATTAATTTTAAATCAGTTTTACGGTTAGTGATAACCTGAAAAAAAAAATGATTTTTGAGAGTAATACTCTTGTGAGATTTAAAATGTAAAAAAATATTAGGTGTAAGTAGGTACTTAATTATTTTTTTAAATTTCAAAGAATAAAACTGTTTAATTTTAAATTACGATAACCTATAACAGTTAAAATAAAAAGGCCTTAAAAAAAATTGACCACATGGCTGTCCACTAGGAAGGTGCTCTAGGGATTGGCTGCATTGCCACGTTCGATGGTAATGTTTAGCTTCTGTCCAAGTTGAATGCCCTTGGGTCAAGGGTAGCCTGCCGTTTGGACATTTCCTTAAGAAGAAGATGGGCACACAGATTCCACGACTCAAGGACCTCAAACAGCTTCAACAGACCGAAAATATTTAGTTAGGTAGAAGTAAGGCTGTTTTCGCCGTTCGACGTTTTCAGCAGCCGCAGCACCAGCTGTAGCACAGAAAGATGGGATGGCACAAGAGTGTCGACAGCGACACACGTAGCGTCCCACACTAAAGGCCTACCCTAATTTAAAGAATAAAGAGACATGCCGTCTGGTTTCTTTACATTGTCGCGTGCCAAACCATTGGGTCCTAAAACAGCTGAAATGCTTACGGCTATAAAAGCCCGTCATACAATGTCATAAATATTGTATCTATTGATGGTTTTGTTATAATGAACACCATAACTACGTTGATAAGGAAATTATTTTTAATTACCCCTTTAGTTATGTCTTTCATGACATTCATGAGATTATCTTGTTTTTTTTTGTATGGACTCCAATTAAATAGAAATGTAAAATGCAACCAGTATCTTTGAAACCTGTTAAGGTAAAGGATACATAAATCTTCAACTGCGTGAGCATAATTTTTCACAGCCATGCTATTCTCATCAGTTTTGAGCCCGAGTGTGGTTCCTGCAAAATTAATACACGGGGTCTTGCAATTAGTATATGAAAAGCGGCTCCAAATGAATCTTTATTTTTGCGTATCAAAAAATGTCTTTCACCCTGCTACTCTGGCGCAGTGGTCTGTCAGACTCAAACTGACTAAAACCACATGATTTTCTTTGACTATCTCTGACTAGTGCTTGCGCAATTCTTCGCCTTTCCTAAGGCGTAACCCTCTGCAGCTGTCACTGTACTGATTTAGTTTCACCTCTGCTCAAAGCGTCATGTGACCTTCTTACCGGATTATTAAAAAAACCCGAATTTGTGATATGCTTCTCTACAGCTGTAGTGTATATATCTGAAATTATCTTCGAAAATATGATTGTATTTACGACACCTTTTCACGTTTTTTATTCTTACTTCTTCGCTATTTTTTTCTGATTAATTAACTAACACAGATTAAATAACACAGTTGTAACTTTTCTCCGGGACTCGTCGAGTTTAATTACCTATTGTCTCGGCACTTTTCAGGTGGGCTATGTTAGTTCAAGCTTTCAGAAGTTGCAGTGTTTTAAGAAAAGTGTGGCGGTTGTCCAAAAAAAAAAATAAAGTACTTACGACACACAGTTTCCATTAAATTGTTAATCAAGTAGGGCTGAACATCAAACGACTCTTTTCCCAGTTCAGAAGACAGCTGAACGACAAGACTCTTGGCTTGAATAATGTATTCTCCCACCAATGTGTGCAATATTTGCTGATTGAAGGATGGATTGAGGAGTTTTCGGTGCGGCTTCCATACTGATACTAAAGGCAAGGGCACGTTTTTATAAAATAATGAACTTAATTGTAATAAAAACATTATTAAACCCAACTGATGAGTTCATTGCAGGATTTTCTGATGAAAAAAACGTAGACAAATATCTAATAGTCTTTGAGTTCACTAGCTATTTTTTTGTTAAACAAACTTACTAGAGTGAGTGTCTCATAAATTACTATAATTAAGTATTTAGTATTAGCAAGTACTAATGTGACTTTTGCAATTCATATGTACTTTCTCAGTTTATCTTGAACATCATTGACATCGGTGAAGGAAAACATCGTGAGGAAACCTGGACTTACAATTGATATAAATATGTTTGAAATCGCCAAACCACCTTGAGCGCACGTGGTGGTCAATGCTCGTGCCTTCTCTGTATGAGAAGAGGCCTTTGCCCTGCAGTGGGACAATTATAAGCTGGTATTATTATTATAGCTCCTTACCATTCGCAGTAATAAGTCCCCTGTCATACATCTCCTTTCCAAAATGGTAAAGGTATGGTTTTTCTAAACATTTATTTGCTACCGTAAGACAGTCATCGGGGTCTGATATTACTGAAACAAATAATATGGTTAGTTATAATCAGAATTTTATTAAATAGCACATGCAAAGGTGGTGTAATCATCTACTGTCTAAATGACGAAACAAACAAATTCAACATCCAGTAGACTAATAATATTAGAGAACTTTCTGAAGGAGCTTGTTCGGGAGAATACTACGCATCATACCTATCTCTGCCGCAAAGCAGCGTATCAACTGTGTTCCGGTGTGAAGGGTATAGGGTGACACCGGTAACTTAAGGCACATGAAACATTTCTGCTTTGCTACTGGGATGAAGACGTCTGTAACATTGCAGATGCCTACAGGTAGCGATGACAATGTAAAATATGATGGACTTAGCTCAATTAAAAAAAAACTGTTTTGTAACCTAACCGAGTTTTTGTCAGACTAGCACATTAGCCACTTTTTTAAAAACCATATCGGAAATTATTTATATGGCTAACCGAAACGAATTTAACCAAACATTTTGTAAAGTGTTTTTTTACTGCGATGACTGGTTCGAGGCGGCGCAAGAAAAAAATCCTGGACAGACTCGGAGGAGGCTTTTCCAACAATGGGATGTAACCAGCTAGAAAAATCAAAATAGTTTTGACATTATTATCTTCTAATAATACAAATGAATCGCTGTTCGTTAGTCTCGCTAAAACTTGAGGATCGCTGGAGCGATTAGGCTAATTTTGGTCTTGAAATATTAGTGGAAGCCCAAGGAGGGTTTATACGGAAATAAATATAAGAAAATTGAAAAATCTATTGACAGGACATCGTCTGTCGGGTCAGCTAGTCTTCAATAAAATTGAATTTGTTCTTTTAATTTTTGTATCAAAGTCATAGCATTTATTTCAATTAAACCATTTACAGGAACTTTTGAGTTATCAAGAAGTCGGTCAGTTAGTCAGTCAGAAAGTTGAAGCTAGTTGCTTGTTCCAAAACGTAGGTAGGTCTCTATGAAGAAGAACGTGCAAGAAACTCCACGGATACTCTTTTTAATCACGTTTTTACAAAATACTGGTTTCATCATACTTGTTGCTTTGTTGCGTGTAATAAATTCAACCCTCAATTAGGTTAACAAATGACACGGCCGCGAGAAAGCTAAGCAGAGGATTCTTCATCTGCCTATCTATCCCGCGGACGTGTCATCTTCTCACCTTCTGGTGAGAATTAACTTACTGTACACAGAATGGAGACCGAGGCGGGCTTCAACGATATCTTTCTTCTCCACACAATAATCGTAAATCATTTTCTCTGTATTCCACATATCTGAAAAATATTTGTGTCACTTTAAGTGTGAAATAGTGCTGTTTACGGTAGGACGGTTGTTTGCATCGGTTCAGAGCCATGTAATGAACTTAACAGAATCTAATTATACATTACCACTTTAAAAATAAATTTAGCAACGATATTTTACACGGAAAATACTGATATATAACCCTCGGGTCGTGGGGTCCGAGTGCTCATCTCCTTTTGCCATCCAACGTGGCAATGCAGTCAGTCTCTTGGGCACATTCCCAGATGACGTCGATGTATTATATTAGTTTATTTTTTATCAGCTTTTTATTAGCTTCACCTGTATGTTTGTATGTTTGTTTGTAACCGACTTCTTTGGGCGCGATTTTGACCCACTTTAAACGGCCAGATTTCGTTCAAACTAACAATACACTAATTTGATAAAATTTAAAAAAAAAAAAAAAAAAACATAAGTCGTTCAAAATTAGTTGCCGAAAAAGCTTTTTATAGAAAACCAAACTAAAAAATAGAAAATAAATTTTAATAAATTATTTTATTTTAAAAAAAGCGTGGGGTGCATGGTGTCAATAGTTATAAATATTTTATTGACAGATATGAGTAGAGTGATTATCATTTTGATAATATCTTAGAAAGCACCCCACGCCTTTTTTAAAATAAAATAATTTATTATAATTTATTTTCAATTTTTTAGTTTGGTTTTCTATAAAAAGCGTGTTTTTAGTTTTTTTAAACTATTATTTTTGTTTAATAGTTATAGGTTTTTCTTTTTTTTATTGTACGTGTTAATTTTGTGTGTTGAATACAATAAAAGTAGTGCGTATGTATGTGCGTGTGTATTGCGAATAAACTCAAGTAACCTAAACTATGTACGCTTCGATCTTATAAACTTCGCAACTGGTTTTTATGCGATTTCCATCAATAGATACAGTGATTCAAAAGGAAAGTTTATAGGTATAGTTTGATCTACATTTCGGGGGGTTCTACATTAATTATTAATTAATAAGTAATAATTTTAATAATTCCCAATTAATATTATAAAAACGAAAGGAACTCTGACTATTACGTTTTCACGACGAAACGGTTAAACCGATTTTGATATAATTTGGTATGAATATAACTTGAACCCCAGAAAAAGACATAAGCTACTTTTGAATCCGCGATTTGGCCTGCATACGCGATAACCGACATTCATGCGGACGAAGTGTTGTAGTGTGTAAAGCTAGTATTTGATTAAAAAACTTACGTTGAGCGTTACCAATCAGCATATGCGCATGTCCTATGATTGGCCATGCGCCAGGGTACGTCGGTGGTGAGCGAGTACGTCTTGGTCTCTTCCAAGACCACAACGCGAACACAACACTCCATATTAATATCAGCGCTACCAGCAACATGCTGTCGGTATACCACGAGAGACCGTGTCTGTCTGAAGTAATTAAACGGTGAGATTTGTTTATATAGCACCTATTTACATGTAGTGCTACACGAAAGGATAAGTGGGTATAATTATAACTTAGTAATTATTTAATTATCCTTCGGCATGCACATTCTGCACATCTATAGTAATATTATAAAATGTTAATGTTGGTTTCATTTTGTAGTACTGTTTTATGTACTCGTTAAACTACTCTATTGCCAATTCCAGACCCATTTGCCAACTGCTCCAAGGGAAGAAGTTGTGGGTGCAAACTAGTTTTATATTATTTGGAATTTAGGAAGAGACATTAGCTGGGATTTGTGATGAAAATAAGTGCACGAGCCGCGCCCGGGTTTAGACGGTACCTATGACATTTTTGTGCAAGTATAATTTTTCGTGCTTTGTAAAAAATATGTCACGAATTTTTTATATCATGTAGGCGTAAAACTGAGCATCTAATTCAGAGGAATATAGCGATAGACAGTTTATTAAATTAAATTCACTTAAAAAAAACTCGTCCGCATCATTCGCTCTCAATGAAACTGGAAGAGCTATTCGCAGATGAAAGAAACCTTCCAATTTGCTATAAACGCAAATCAATGGACATGTGCATTCTCCCTAGACGGCTTACGGCTCTTAAACCTTAAACCTTAAACAAGTGTTGTATACTCATCGACATATTGCAACACATGCCTGTCTATCTTGACCCTACGTTTCGTGCTGTAAGTCGTGATCTGTTTTGATCTGTTCATTGAAAATCCAACTTCAAGATTTGCTGTGCTTAGATCTTGGAGCATTGCTTCTCGTTCTGAAAATGTTGCGAAGAAAATTATAATATTATCGTCAGCAAAACGGAGGATTACTAGCCAGCGGCCGGTAACAATCCTCCGGCCTCGTGACTGCCACGAATTTGGCAACTTAATAAAAACTTCCTGCAGTGGGCTTGTGAACTGCAGCTTGGGTGAGAGAGGATCGCCTTGCTTGGTGGAGTCTAGAAATATGCAGCTTGAGGTTTGAACTTCGATAAATGGTGTCAACAAGAGATCAGTATAAGCGTACCTATGTGATATTTTGGGACTCTAAAGCATTCATAACCGAAATGTGGTCTATACTGTCGAATATATTGGCGTAGTCCACAAAGGCCAAATAAAAGGTTTGTTATATTAATTATATTTTACTATGGTGTGTGGGTGGCATGGAGATGATCGGTTGTGAAGCTTTTTACCCGATTGCTCTAGAAGCACGATTATGACTTTATTGTTCTTAAACAAATGTGCTGTTCGCACAATAGTTATCAATAACATTTGTCAACCCTGGTTTAAACTAATCATTATTATTGGTTAGTACTAAAGTTTTAACAAACAGTTAATTATTATTAGTTGAATGACTATTCAATATACACTAACAATGAAAAAGGAATGCGTGGAGGCTAACAAAAAAATAACTAAAGTAACCTTTAATAATAATGAATTTAAATTGAAATTGATATTTTTATTTCAGTACTTAAGAAACCTTAACTTAACTTAATTAACTTAATAACTTAACTTTTAAGTAACTTCAGTACTGACAGATTTTTAGGTTTCTATGAACATTTACCGTTGTGAGTTGAATTGATTATCAAGATAATGATTAATTTCATATTTTTGTATTGGAACAGGATCTTGATATGTTTAATATTATAATAATTTGCAATTTTCTAAAAACTTGTTTTAATACACCGTTGAAATATATTTTACTTAGAGGCTTAACATTCCTTATAGTTAACTATTTATTTTATTGTCTATCAAAAAAGGTTGTAATATAGTCTTACACAGTGATACGAAAAAGAAAATTAAGTAAAATAGGACGTAAAGAGTACTTAGCGTCTGTATTTATCATAATATAGAACTTCTTAAAAGACATGTCCATGAGAAGTTACAACATAATAATTATTTATAAAACGAAGATTGGAGTCAAATTTGTTACATTTGAGAATTGGTCTTAATTAAATAAGGAAAACGTCTGTAAAACTTTAAATATTAAATATTTATTAAGAAGATAGTTTGAGCTTTTTTAAACATGTACAAAAATATAGCTTGATTTTTTTACTATTTTATGATATACAGATCATAGGAAGAAGATCAAAAAGTATATTCCTCTTACGCCTTTATTGCACTGGGAGTGCGATATGTCATGGGATTTCTTTTCATCACTCTAACGGCTATTGCCTTCTACGGTTTTTGGAGAACCACGATGCTGCGAGGCGTCAGGTCAGCTGCCCAAATCAGGGCTCCTTACAGGGTCTGATCTGCTTCGACCCCCCAGATAAGGAATCAGCGTTGATACCGCAACAGTCGTAGAAAGTGCGAGCAGAAGTTTCAATCCCCAGCAAATTGCAGTTACTCTTCCTAAATTTAAGGTATTAACATTCATTACATAATATCTTGCTTCAGTAAATAGCAGACCCTAAAGACAGTCTTAACGTAGCCTATATTTTTTATGGAAAAACAAACATATACCGCTTTGGAGAGGATATGTGTGATAGGGTACTTGTTACTGCGAATGGTATGTAGCCACTTAATGATCGTATCATTTTTAATTACAACGCTTATACACTACTTACATCAATTAAATTACAAAAATAATAAGCAAGTTATAATTTCATAAAGACAAAGATTATATTTATATTACTTATTACATACTTAATTACTTGGATTACTAACACTATTCTGTAACGCAATGTCCTTCACAAAAGAACATTGTTCGGCCTCCACACATCGTTTTCTTAAGAACCAACAGGGACGTGAATTTACTTTCTGTGTTGTAAATAATGCACATTCTGGACTGAAACTGCATTAAAACCACGGACATTTCTGAAAATTGTAAAAATCTAAAACAATTTTGGAATATGAGGTAATAATTAGGCCAATAGAAACTTAATAATTACGTTAATACCTTGCGTGTGTGTCATACGAGTGACATAATAATAAGACTGTCATTACTATCAAGAGTCATCAGCTGTCAATTCATCCACTGTCAGTGTCGATGTTGCTTGTTTACACACAGCGCATTTAGCTGCTTTGTTCAATTTTTAACTAAAAACTTTATTTATAGATCAAGTGCTGAGAGTGCTGATTTGCCTATTCAAAACGTCAAATTAAAACAAAAAAAATAATGAGGCTAAAAAAATATTACGTGAACAATCACACTAGTAGGACGTAATTATGCTCTAAGAGAGAATGTAACAGAAAATATAAAATTAGCGTATTTTGAAGTCTGGTACTCAAAGTAAGATTTTGGTAGTTGTGCAAAACAGGTAATAAACATAAGTTTAGTAATTTTACACGGTTCATATATTTATATATTGTATTTTCTTTTCTATACCGGCTCACTTTTTATACGGTATAAAAAGTCAGCCTAAAATTTGCACTACTCAAAATGTGCATTTCTCAAAGTAAGCATTTCTCGAATTTAGTGTAAATTTTATCACAATGGATCAAAATAAAAATAAAAACAGTTTGCTTACATGTTTTGTTTTATTATTTTGTACGACAACAGTAATTTCTTTGTAAAAAGTAACCACGTTCACAAAATGTATGATTATGTACACACGTCAAAAAAAGTTTGCGACCATAGATATCTTTATCGTTACGGTAGATTATATTATAATATGTATTTCTATTTAATGAAAATACACAACAAAGATTGTTTCTTGATAAAGTTCAATTTAAAAAATTATATCAGCTTATGTTAGAGAAACTTTTATTGACGTGTGTATTTTCAGTACACGTCAGCTATTCACATAGATACGGTACATAATAATATATGTACTTCAAAATTTCGTTGTAATATGCAGTGCACTGAATCTTTTTTTTTATAATAAACATAGACTTATATTTGCTATTACCATATATTCCTTTAACCTTATATTCACTAATCGTATTGATCTAGCTCACAGTGAATTACAGTTCTCTATTGAAACATCCTCAATTTACTTAAAAATAAGAAACAGTAAAATTATTTGATATTCATTATTTATTTATTATTCAGAAAGCTTACAGACTAAAGAAAGTGTATTAAATGCTATATTCATAATTATTTATTATATAAAAATAAATACATTTTAGCGTCTTATGATGTATTATTCGTAGAATGAGAAGAAAACTAAATGCATAAGATTCGCTTTACCGAATGTTAAAAGTAGTGAATTTAACGTTGTATGGAATAAGGACATACTTGAATTTATCAAAAAGACTGTTTTCCTAGAGATTACGCTTATTTGTAGCTACAGTGGGGTCCTCACTTAACATTTTGCAGGGCGGTCAAGTTCAGCGTCCTACGCTGTCAGAAAAATCCAGCATTGAGTTGATACTCGACGTTGATACCGCTCGTCTTGTATATTTTAGCTATTTTCAGAGTATTATGTCTTAGCTACGGTATTTTTTGCTATTGGGGCACTCTGCAGATATGGATTCTATCTTTGCCGCGTATACTTGGCGATTTCTGGGAGGGCGAGTGCCAAATCGTCAAAATATCATTTCCAGCGAGTGTTGAAAAATTGTAAGTTAACTTTCGAAGAGCTCCACAATGGCTAAAATTTAATTCACGCCCACTAACGCCGCTGTCGTCAGACCCTACCGAGCCGAGCTGCTGGCCAGCCACACACTTTGTTGCTGCAGAAAAGTTATGTCGATCAATCTACAACCCATCTTAGTCATTATCAACGCATTGAGCAGCTCCGGCAGCACTTCTGGACTAGGTGTAGTAAGGAATATATTGCAGAGTTGCAGTAACGGACGAAGTGTCGTTTACCTATGTCAGGATGACTTGAAGAACCTTGGTGGTTGTTAAAGACTAAAATCTCCCACCCCTGAAATGGAGACTTGGAAGAATATTGTTGCTGTCTACCTAGGTTGTGACGGAATAGTGTTCGTGTAGTGGATATTATGACTTCAACTGGAGTCATCAGGAGGGCCTTCAACAGGATATGCCTACTACCCGAGAAGCAAGACTTTCAACACCCCGGGCATGTTGGAGCGCCTGTGCAATTATTTTAGCAATATGTAATATTATTATTATGTCAGTGCTAAACCGTCCGTGTTCAAAATATTTTTTCTCGATAATTTCATACTCATACACTAGTTCGTTGTCACATTTTTTTATAAAAGACCCCGCTAATTTTCTTATACATGTGTTAAAAATATTTCACCATAACAGTCTTCATGGAGTTTCTTGCACATTCTTTTTTATTTAAACTTACCATTTGAAACGAAAAACTTGCTTCAACTTACAGACTGACCAACTATTTGTAATAATTCTAAAGTGCCTGTAAATGGTTAAATTAAAATAAATGGAGTTTTTGTCAAGTAGGTAAATCATGTGTGTGATTGAAATTCAACTACCTATCTTACTAATCTATCATCAATGAAGGAATACAATAGAGACGTTACCAACTCATCGTGTTATGTATTACTTTATTACCTAATTGGATTACACATAAATACTACAAAAATAACTTTTCTGAAAAAATGGCTGACATCTCATAGTTTTTATTTATTTATTATTAAGGCACATCAACAACATAAATAGAAACATTTTACAAATAACAGAGAACAAGGACATGGACTAGTGTTTACGTCAATTACAGACGTGCACAGCATTGACAACAAAGTAGAAGAAAAACACAGTATTCATGTTACAAAAAAATAAAATAAAGGAAAACAAAAACAATAAAAGAACAAAAACTCTAGCTAAAATCACGGCAGTAGACACTTATACATTGACTAATCGACTTCTGCATTGACTTTTAATATTATTATTATTATGTTATATTATATTGTTGTCTTTAGTGTATCCCTCATTTGTAATTTTCACACTTTTGTAATTAACACGTGGGATGGTCGTGGAAGATATCCAAATCATTAAGATGGCAAAAACTGTTGTACGTAGACGTTAGCCTAGCCATCGGAGCATTCATGCGTAAGTTGGTTTTATGACGAGGGACATTAAAAAAAGACGAGCATCGTCTCCGAGCATTAAGTTTAGGCAGATTTATTTCAATACGCTTGAGAAGTGCGCCAGATTTAAAAGAACCGTCAACAATACTATGCAAGCATAGCAAGTCTATTATACCTCGGCGTAGCTATAAACATGACATTTGAAAGAAACGCAATCGTTCGTCATACGAGCATCTTGCACTGATACCAGTGGCAAGGAAAGCCAGTTGCCGCGTAAATAATAATAATAATAATATGTGGGGACATTTTCACATACGGCCATCTGACCCCAAACTAGGGAGACCCGTAAAGGACCGTTAAATTGACTCAGTATGATTAGAATGAACCATATTATAATGAGGATTCCATATGACGCTCCCGAACTCGAGTACGATACGTAATAGAGTGTTATAAAGCACAATCTTGGAAGCTGTATGTCTAAATTCTTAGTCTTTCGTTTAATGAAACCCAACATAGCTGCTCTTTGGACAATGTTATCACAATGTGCAACAAAACTTGATCTTGAATTAAGAATGACACCTGGGTCACGAAGTTATTGGACTACAGCAATGTTTTTGGTATTGATGTGGTAATTTGATACAAGTACCTTTCTCTTCCTTGTGAACCGCATATGCAGCCATTTCGAAGCGTTAAGCGTATTTCTGTTAGCACAGCACCATTCATAGATACGGCCTAGATCAGCCTGAATCAATTCCACATCTGCCAAACAGTCAACCTGACGCGAGATTTTCATATCATTCGCAAAGGAGTGACAGTGACGAGCACAGTCCTCAATGTCATTGATGAATAATAGAAACAAGATCGACCTAAGTTGAGATCCTTGTGGAACGCCAAAAGAAGCAATGTATTTGTTAGATTCATAACCGGCAAGGACCACAACCTTTTCACGATTTTCCAGATATGATCTAAACCAGTCTAAGATTACGTTACTGATACCGTACTGGTTCTGGAGCTTCTCGATGAGTATTTTGTGGTCAACGACATCGAAAGCACTAGCGAAATCTGTATAGAATCTATCTGATAGTTCTTGTCTACTCCTTCCATTACAGGAGTTATATATGACATTAGATTAGTTATCACTGATTTTTTCTCTTGAAAACCGTGCTGTTCCAACCGTATTTGGAATTTGGACAACAAGACTTTTAAAAATTTTGGAGAATGACGATAAAATAGATATTGGTCGATATTTTTTACGTTACTATTGTCTCCTTTCTTTAACCCTTAACCACTGACGTGTCGTAAATATACACTACCACTAACGTACGAATGACATTCGTCTGTATTTTTAAAGACCTCTGTTCCATAAATCAAGTATTGTTTAATGAATTTATTGTTGGTTAATTATTAAAACATTTCATTCATTCAAGATGTAAAGATTAATATAATATTAAAAATACTTATAAAATATTTATTTTTAATTAACATACATATAGGTAGCCAAATAAACACAAACAAATTTAAAAAATCGACTTAAAAAAAATATTAATCTTAGGGCCATTTTTTTATCGGTTTACTACGCAAATAGAATTATATTTATGAGATTATAATCGCATTTTCACCAAAACACATATCTATGCACTTTTTAACGGCAGTTCTTGCAGGATGATTCTGAACACTGCAAGCAGATCGGTTGACAGCACATTGTGCACCCCATAGTAGGTTCTAACGTCGTTTCTGCTTGAAACACGTGTAGCAATCCTTCATGGTACCAAATTCCATCATCGGCAACTCTGCATGGTAGATTCTCTTTCTTCAGAGTTCGTTAGGCGGGCAAAATGTGACGATAGAAAATCGTCATCTAAGGGGTCTTCAGGAACCATTTAAAGAGTCTTTGGTGCTGGTATGAATTGGTTTCCTCTTCCAAAGAATATCCGAAGTATTACACCACTTACAATTCATTTAATTCCAAAGAAACAAAAATAAAAACTCAAAAAGTTACACTAACACTGACCATACGAATGTGATTCGTCAGGTCCTCGAACTCACCTGTTTAGACGTGCGCCACGTGTCCACTTTCCCCCGCTGGGTACGCGTCTCTTATCACTAGGAAACTACCAAAAGCAACAAACACGTATCCCTGCATAAAACGAAGTTTTGAACGAATAACTGTTTTGGTGACGAATGTCATTCGTACGTCAGTGGTTAAGGGTTAATACAGGAACGATACGTGCACGCTTCTACTCTTGAGGAAAAACACCGCTCTCAAAAGATTTATTAAATATCAGCATTAACGGACAGGATAGTAGCGAAGCACATCTTTTATCATAAAGTGGTGGAATTCCATCTGGTCCTGCTCCCTTATTCGGGTTGAAACGCTTCAAGCAGCTAAAAACATCTTTCTCACAAAAACTTAGGGTGGATAGTTTACTACAGGTTGGCTCTATGGAAAGATCTGTTTTGGTTTTGTGTGACGAAGTTAAATCGCTTTTTGCGTTGGTGTATACCTGACTGAACTGTGATGCGAATTGGTTTGCTATGTCAGAAACATTTGACGAGTAGTTTTCATAATAACTGTGCATTACTGAGGGGAACGCGTTACAAGAAAGCTTTTTGTTTTTATGTAACTTCAAAAGGGCTTTAACTTCTGTTTAAGGTTATTTTCGATAGTACTAACGTAGTTTTTGTAGCAGTTATGTAGAAGTTGGTCACTTGCTCTTCTAATGTCCTCGTACTCGAGTTTATCTCTAGTTTTATTAAATTTACGACATTTAAGCCTCAATCTGTCCTTTATTTTTAAAGGTTGAACAATTTCGCGCGTGAATCAGACAGGATGGGGTATACTTCCAGGCTTGCGTGTGGTACGTGTTCACCAATAATATTGATTGATTATATCATAAAAGTTTGAGACCATGTCAGTAACGCTCACACAACTATTGAAACTTCCCGACCAGTCAACGCCCTTCAGATTACGTAATATTGTATTATAATCAGCCTTAGAAAAATAAAGCCTGATCGAGGTAAATAAGTTAGTGTTGAAGTCAGTGTTAAGTCTAGTACAGTCAACAGCAAAAGTAGATGATCAAAATCAGAAATTCAATACTAATGAACGGAGTTCGCGTCAGAACTATGTGGCGTCGAAGTGATTCAAAAGTATGTGTGTGACAATCACATACTTTTAATAAATAAACTACTAATAAATTATATAAATTAGTGTTAGTAAATTAGTATTGAATTTCTGATTTTGATCATCTACTTTTGCTGTTGACTGTACACTTTCAAGTGGGGGATGGATGATACGAGTCGATTTTACTATCACATTTTGTTGAAGATACACTGCAGTTCACATTAGTTGTTAACATTAGTTAGTTTTAGGGTATTAGGTCTAGTATTTTACTTTCATGATTGACAATAGAGGTAATCTGCTGCAAGCAAGCAAGAGTTAATTTGTTATAGCTATGAAGTCAGTAAGTGTGTGCAATAGCCGACCGCTATAGTTATCTGTATTGAGACTTGTGTTAATACTGGGAACCATGTATGGTACGTTATAATCTTTAGTCCAATTTATAAAACTCACGTTAAAATCACCAACAATAAAGATTCATCAACTAAATCCATTACTCCATTCACATTGTCCAAAAAATTGCTAAGTACATCTATTTTAATTGGCGGATGCATGTAGTCGAAGCATATGGCAATTTTAAATCTATAGTAATCCAGATATACTTGCGTTCGCTCTCCCACTTGCACATTCTGCATGAAGGCACAAGTCTTAATAATGTGACTAGGATGACACTGCCGTCAGTTTTAAAAATTCGAGAAAGGTTCTCTTCGATAAACTATGTATCTATTGGTCGAATTCTCACTAACCAAAATTTTTGAGTTTAACCAAGTTTCGCAAAACGTGATGACTTTGTAGTTGCGTTGAATAATATTATTGTACACATCGTGGGTCTTAGTGCACATTCCGCGAAGGTTTTGATAGAAGATATCAAGAGAATTGAATTTTATATTGGTTTCTTGTAATCTTGAGAATAATTTATGAGCCCTTCCTAAGTAAGTTTAAGGTTTCGAAACTGCAAATGTATATGTCGTATCGGGTGAATAGTATGAACGTGAAACGACGAATCGCAAGCGCGCCATTATCGAGAACACGTGATCAACCACCATCATTTTGGCGTGCTTCTACAGAGTCGTGATGTTTTCAGCCGACAGCGAGGAAAACATTCAGAATTCAGTGTCTGATCGCAACGGAGCTAATACGTCCCGAAACTGTACTTTCGATTCGTTGTGTTAAAGTGTAGACCAGTGCCGATACCTTTGAAATCGTTTATTTAAATTTAGTGTGTTAAATTGTGGTTTTAAAAAACGCCTTGTGAAATGTAAACACACTAGGTATAGGGTACACCCTATACCCAGTGTGTTTACATTTCACGAAACCCAACTTCTGCCCACATGATGACTGAATCTATCGGACTAAATCCTGACTGATCCGACATATATTAATAGCCTGTCTCGTTTATTCTTTTTAGCGTAAATCCAGCCATCACGAACCGAGAACAATTTGAATTCGGCCTCTTTAGCTTTCTGCCTCGTTGCTGCGTGATGTGTCTTGTGAGGACATTTCAGATGATTTTTATTCTCAATAAAAATCGTGTCAGTGTTATCATTTCAGAAATGCATTATTATGAATTAAGTTACATTGTTGCTTATTGTTTTATTGACTTACTTGATAAGAAATGTGTGTGTGTTGAATATAAAATATAGGTGTAGGTACGTATCCTACATAGAATTTTAAACTTTGTTTATAAGTACATTCTATTTGTTAATATTGACATGCCTAAACTAAATGGTGATTTTTTTTTTGCACTTTACTTACCATCTCTGAACCTACCACATTTAAGACAAATAAATGAATTAGGTAATTTGATTTGACTTAATTTAAACAAGTTTAGTAGTTAGTGTAGTGTAGTGGAAAGAAACGTAATCTGTCAAAGCAGGATTGTCTATGCACATCCTATCTAGGAAAAAGGTAGAACTAAGAAAATCACTTTGTAAAAGGTAAAATTATAAATATAAAATATTGAAGAACATTATGGAAGTTTTATTAAGAAATCAATAAATATTACAGTTAGTTTTTTAAGTAGTTTAAAAAAGGACTCTTGAAAAAAAATGACACATCTAGTACCTGTTTGTCTATTCTGTTATTATCTCCCTCGGTGAACACAGAGACGGAGAACAACAGGGATTGACATAGCAGAAGGATGGATGACAGCTCACTTCACTTAGGTGTTCACCGAGGGAGATTGTAACAGAATACCACTGCTGGTGGGGTCTGTGAAACTCACCCATTCCTTTGTTTTGTTACTAGGGCTTTCGATGATGATTGTGATTTTTCTTACACATCCCTAATTTATTGATGATAAAATATAGCACTTAGTTATAACGCAGCTTCCAATTGGCGATAGAATCTTCAGAAACGGCTTAGGAGTTCCGGAGATTAGCGCGTTCAAACAAACACACACACACACACACTTAACACACTATTCAGCATATTTTTTTTTTTTTTTTATAAAATTCATATTTCAATAAAACTTGCTTACACCTTCGACTTCGTCGCCTTGGAGTTAAAATAAATAGTTATAACGTCACTCACTTGACGTATTTGTGCAAATAGTGGCCTTCATCATCATGTCAACCTTTAGACGCCCACAGCTGGGCAAAGGTCTCCCCCAAGGGGTGTGGAGCCGTAATCGCCATGCTTGGCTGATGCATGTTGGCGATCGCAGTGGGGGTTATGGTACTCAGAAGGACGCTGCTGCCCATCCTCTGGTCAATATCTCTCTGTCGCCTTCTACGACACCTACAGGCAGAAATGGGGTGGTGCTATTCGCGGCCGGGACCACACGGCATCTGATATTGACCTTACCTATTTGGATTATACAAAAACGACTTTATTACAATAGGCATATTATGGGTAGTATATTTTGTATTAACCAAGTAACGTAATTATTTGTACAAATACGCCAAGTGACGTGCCACCAAAAAACATAGTTTATGCACTTGGCAAAAGCGTAGTTTTCTATCAGTGAAGGACGTTTGTATTTGAACCAGGATTTCCGCACCGCGTGTTCAAACATACAACACAAACAAACTCTTAGTACTTAGTATAGATATGTGATTTATGTACAAGAGACCTATTTTTGCACATGAACTGTCTGACCCTATCAAGCATGCCGAAGGTTAACGCAAATAATGACTCATTTATAATAATACTCACATATATTTTCGTGTAGACACGTAGATGGATGCTATATAAACAAATCTGACCATTTAATTACTTCAGACAGGAACAGTCTCTCGTGGGATACTGAAAGTATGTTGCTGGTAGCGCTGATAATAATATGGAGTGTTGTGTTCGCGTTGTGGTCCTGGAAAAAACCACGTCGTACCCGCTCACCACCGACGTACCCTGGCGCATGGCCAATCATAGGACATGCGCACATGTTGATTGGAAACGCTCAACGTGAGTTTTTTTTTTAAATCAAATTTTGATTTATTTGTGGTGATTTTATTTTAGCCTTGAGTTACATGTGTAGATTACTTGCTTACGTACGCACATTATTCAGTATATTCCGTTAAAAATAAATCGATATTTAGTTTATTTTAAAGGTGGAATCTATAATTGGAACCTATGCAAACACTCGTAAGCACCATGATTTTCGTGCCACCGTAAACAGCACTATTTCGCAATAAAAATAATAGCAACATGTTTTCAGATATGTGGAAAACAGAAAAAAAGTTTTACGATTATTCTGTGGAGAAGGAAGATGTCGTTGAAATCCGCCTGGGTCCCCATTCTGTGTATAGTAAGTTAATTATCACGTTATTCGTCAGCCTATCTGTCCAATATCTGGGTAATTTTATAACATGATGAGAAATTATTATAGAAAAATTAAAAAGTTAAATTCAATTGCAGATAACGGAAACAAAACAAGCTTCTTAGAAAAATATTTTTTTAAACCGTTTCTGTCGGCCCTTCAAAAGGTTTTCAAAAGGGTTTCCAATAAAGAGGTTAATGTCTTAGGTACACAAACCCGGTTGGATTATCGTTTACAGTTAGGTTTTTTTACAGAATAAAATAAATATTGAGTGAGAATAATTGCGCGTGCGAGCGTCGAAGCGAACGGACGCGTTACGGATCGTGTGTGTCACTAAGTTGTAATATCTAGTCTTAAATGGATACGAAATGTAGCGGCTGTGACGCTGCTATGGATGAGTCACTATTTATGGAGTGCTCGCAAGAACGGTGCAGAAAGAAATTTCATCTGAACTGTCTGGCCTTAACGAAGGAAAAAGTTGATGCTCTCACACAGGATTGCAAGAATAAATGGATCTGTCCTGAATGTGTATGCACAATGCCTAAAAGGGGTAATACCAACACGCCGGTTAGAGGAAATGCAATCGTCAGCAAGACGGTCTCACCAAGCTTTGTAAATACTGCCGACCGTGGCAGTCGTCGAAATACAAGCGAAATCGTTGTCAATAACGAGACCAAACTGCTAGAAGAACTACGTGAGTTTCGGTGGGAAGTGAAGTCGCAGCTGGAAGAACAGCGAAAGGAATATGTTTTATTACAAAATAGATTTATTAATACGGAAACAGAACTAAAAGAATTAAAACAAATTTTGAGGGTAGTCCAAGAAAAAGCTAATAAAGTTGATATGTTAGAAACAAGAATCAAGCTTCTAATAGAAAATAATGAAAAGCTGGAAACAAGTCTTAAAAATAATAAGGGGCCAAAACAGATTGACCAAAGCTCTAAGGGATCGACACTATCCTTTGCACACGCAGTTAGAGATAAGCGGGTAGTTAGTAATAATGTACCTGCGAAGGAATGTGTGGCCACGAAATCGGGGGAAATAGAATCGAAGAAGGAACAGGTGCAAGTATTGAATAATGACCTGAGATCGGAGAATGTTGTTAGTGCGGAGAAGAAAGAACCCGAGAAAGAAGAAAATTGGACTACCGTAAACAGGAGAAAAAGCAAATATTTAAATAGTGAAGTAAAAAAAGGCGGAAATACGAATGCAGTAGATATTCAAGGAATCGAAAAGAAAAAATATTTACATATATGGCGTCTACAGAAGGAAACAACAATAGAGAGTATAGAAAGACATGTTAGGAAAATATATAGTGAAGAAATAGCATTTAAAGTCGAAAAATTAAATCATAAAACTGAGAGGGATTATGCATCGTTTGTCATAGGAGTTCCAGAGAGTAAATATCACAAGTTGTGTCAGCCCGAAAGTTGGGCGGTGAATATAGAATTTGCGGAGTGGGTGTGGTTTCGTAGACCAGTCAATAAACCCAGAACTCCGCAGTAATTCCGTAGAAATATACTATCAAAACGTACGCGGGCTCCGAACAAAATTGAAAGAATGTTATATTAATATTTCCACCGGAAGTGCAGACTTGTTCGCCATCACGGAAACCGGCTGTAATGACTCAATCCATGACGCAGAAATCATACCGCCTGGATACACTATAATACGGTGTGATCGAGTGGATGGGCGGAAGCATGGCGGCGCGTGTCTTGTGGCCACACCGCGGTTTGAGTTGCGGCGAGTATCGCTACCTGATGACGTCAAGGTCGAACAACAGGTGTTCGAACTAGTTTGCGCTACTGTCTATCTACGTAACAGATTTATGTTTTTAGTTTGTGTTGTTTACATTCCGCCTAGTAGTAGTGACAATGAATATTTGTTATTATTTCGCATCATTGAACAGTTGTGTAATAAGTACAAAGATATATTGGTTTTAGGGGACTTTAATTTGTATTTTCTGTGGATTCACTCAGAGTAATGCGGTGGGTAATTGCAATGGTCGGTACTTGGACTTGGTATTGAGTACACTGGCGGAGAAAGGGGGTGTAAATCCGCCGCTCGAGATCTCTGTAAGTGCACGCGCACGTCTGCGACACACGGGTTCAGCGGCATCCACCGCAACCTGCTCAGCGGGTTCGGCCGCATCCTACTCAGCGGGTTCGGCCGCATCCTGCTCAGCGGGTTCGGCCGCATCCTGCTCAGCGGGTTCGGCCGCATCTTGCTCAGCGGGCTCGGGTTGGAACTTCAGTAAAGCTGACTTGTTAACACTCTATTCTTTAATTGCAGCCGTGGATTGGACTTCTCTGTACAAATTAGATTTAGAAGCAGGCTTAACTTATTTTTATAGTGTTATTAATTCTATTATAGATGACTGTGTTCCGAAAAAAAAGCGAAGCCGTGTAAACTCTAGGTACATTTATCCTGAGTGGTACACGGGGGAATTAATTCGCGACATAAGATTGAAGGCTAGGCTTCACAAACAATATAAGGCAAGTGGATCGAGAGTCGATTATGATGCATTTTCTCGCTGCAGAAGTAACATAAAAAATATGATGATAGTCACAGAGGAGCAATATCGTAACCGAGTTCAGAGTCAAATGCTGAGTGATCCTCAAACTTTTTGGAATTATGCCAAATCTAAGAGAGGGGGGAGAAGTCCGCAGGCGATTCTGAAAGACGGGGAGGTTTTGTCTGGTCAACAATGTGTGGACGAGTTTGTGCAGTATTTCCACTCGGTCTACAGGAAAGAGCGACCTGAGTTGGACGTGAACGCGGCCATATCTACAGCACGAAGCGGAAATGGAGCGGCTCGAGTACATTTGGATCAATTGCAGCTGGTAGACGTATGTCGTGCGCTGCAAGATCTTAAGCCGAAACGTTCTGCAGGGCCTGACGGCATTCCGCCTTATATCTTCAAGGATTGTCGATCAGTGCTAGCGAAACCGCTACTTTATATTTACAACCAGTGCCTTAAAGCTGCCGTGTTTCCGGAGAGGTGGAAAGTGACTCGTGTTGTTCCGGTTCCGAAAGGAGGGTCAGTAGAATCGGTCGATGGATACAGGCCAGTTGCAGTGTTGTCGACGCCGGCAAAAATATTGGAAACTGCTATTTATAGGACCATTTACCTGCAGGTGAGCGCACAGCTCTCAGACGCTCAGCATGGATTTCGACCGGGAAGGAGTACTACCAGCAACCTTCTCTGCCACATGGCTCATCTAGTGCCTGCAGTGGACAGTCGGGGGCAAACTGACGCTGCTTACTTTGACTTTAAAAAAGCATTCGACTTAGTCGATAATGACATGTTGCTTAAAAAGCTAGCAAGCGTTGGTTTCACCCCACATTCACTTCAGTTTTTTGCCAGCTATTTGACTGATAGGCAACAATATGTGGAATATGCGGGACACGTGTCAGATCCATATTTTGCGAGATCGGGTGTGAGTCAGGGCAGTAATCTTGGACCTCTGGGTTTCCTTCTGGTGGCGACCTACCGGAGGTTGTCCAGGACGCGAGTTGTTTGTTGTTTGCCGACGACCTCAAACTGTCTCTCACAGTGAGAAACGGTGATGACTGTGTCAAACTACAAAGTGACATTGACAGGGTAGTGAGATGGAGCAAAGAAAATCTTTTGGAGTTTAATAGCTCAAAGTGTGGTTTTTCTCGTGCACACAGTCCCATCTTGCATAATTACCACATTGATGGGTTGCCCATGGCGCGGGTCACAGAAGTCAAGGACCTAGGTGTTAATTTTAACGCCGGCTTGACTTTTCGTGATCATATCATACGTAGCTGTAGAAAGGCTTATAGGAACTTAGGTTTCATGCTTCGTACAGTTCGAGGGTTCACGAATATGAAGGCTATTATGGCCTTATATAATGCATTGGTTAGGAGCCAGTTAGAATGTAACGCAGTCATCTGGGCTCCACATGAGGCTAAATATAGTCTCATGCTGGAGAAAATACAAAATAAATTTATTAGGTATCTTTATTCGCGTTATTACGGTGTATATCCATTCTACCCGTTAATGTATCCTACTTTATTTATTTTAGGTATGGTAGGATACAATGAGCTCAGGGTTAGGAGGGATCTCGCACTGACCTCGTATATATTTAAACTATTAAGAGGGAAGGTGCAAAATGCAGTTATTTTAGGACAGGTGAGTCTGTGTGTCCCAGGCAGGTACGTGTGGCGAAGGCGGCAGCCGCCACTACTGGAGGTGCCGCGCGGCCGCACCAATCTGCTAAGAGAGGCACCTCTGACGCGCGCACTTCACACTCTCAACCTCATTGCAAGTGAGACTGATCTATTCTTTTGTACGCTGAGTGAATTCACAAGAAATGCATTGTTTATAATAAGTTATAGGTGTAATTAAGAAATTTTTATTTTATATAGGCGCATTTATCGCATTGGCTAAAAAAAAAAACCTGTAATGATAGATGTAAGATGGAGAAAAAAAATAAAAAAATAATAATAAAAAATACACTCGGCGTCACAAAAATCGCACCTCTGCGAAAATTAGTTTCAAGCATGTCCCGCCATCGAAGAATACATTAAACCCAATTATTATTGGTGTCAATGAAAAGTTTGTTTAATGACCTTTAAATTAATTAGTTAGAATTCCTAAACACAACAAATCTCATTGGCACATAAATAAAAACCCTTGAAGATGGATACCACTGCAAATGAAGCCGCTCAAGTCATTGCACTACTGCAATCGGGGATGCGGCAGTGTAATGTTGCTCGTCAACTGAACTTGAGTCGTTTTTCCGCTCGACGAGTGTTTTAACGCTTCCAAGAGACGGATCTGGAAGTCAACGCTGCACATCCGAAAGAGACGATAGATACATTGTTTTGACGTCTTTATGTAATTGGCAAAACAACAACTCCAATCAGCTCGCAGAACTTCTGTAAGCGTGTCCACGAATATAAGAAGATTGCAGGAGAAAAAAATTGCAGCTCACAGGGCTGCTGCAGGTCCAAAATTTATAGCACAACATGGGAGAGACCAGTTGGAATTTGCCTGCGACCTTGTGGATTGGGCAATTGAGGCTGTGCTCTTTTTAGATGAGATGAGGGTGTATATTTGCTGCAACGACAAGCGTAAAAGAGTGTATAGGAGACGAGGACAATGATTTTCACATGCCTGTTCAAGCGACAGTAGAATATGGGGGTGTCTCGTGCATGTTTTGGGGCGGAATGTCAATTGACGGCAAAACGAACCTTGTGTATGTGTTTCTCGGATTTGAAGTGCTCGCGGGCAAATCTCGCTGACTGCTCCTCGGTACATAACAGAGATGTTTGAGGAGCACGTGGTCTCTTATGCTGGTTTTGTTGGCAGTGGGTTCACGTTATTGCACTTTAACGTCCGCTGTCACACCGCATTAATTGTATGTGACTACCTGCAAGAAGTTGGGATCCCAGTTATGCGCTGGCTGGCGCGAAGTCCAGACCTGCACACTATTGAGCACCTTTGGGATGAACTGAAACGGCGAGTACGGGCACGTGATCCTGCCCGTACCACTCTCCAAGACCTCCAGGATGCCGTCGTTGTAAAATGGGACAACATTCCTCAAGAGACTGTTGTAACATTGATTAGCTCCATGAGAGATCGCATAGAAGCAGTCATCAGGACTAAAGGGGGTAACACTAGGTTTTAAGTTGTTTTAAGGTGCTGTTAAAATAAAACGACACGTTTTGATCATTTGCATAAAACAAATCTACCTATTTCTTTATTCTGATATTTAAATAAATAGATTGTCTTTCCAGTGATACCTCATAGCCTTATGTACTATCATTGATTAATAGGGTTAAAATTACTTTGAATAGAATTCTTAAAGAGGTGTAATTTTTGTGACGTCAAGTGTATTTAAGGGGGGCTCCCATACAACAAACGTGATTTTTTGCCGTTTTTTTGCTCGACATTGAAAATAAGATTATAATAATTATATAGCGTCTAGTGTTGTATAGATAATGGTACAGAACTCTTCGAGTGCGAGTCCGACTCACACACACACCACTCACACAGAGGTAATGTCATTAAAGAAACAAAGTTAAAATGTCTCAATGGCTGTTATAACACCGGTATCCTTACCTTTTAAACCAGAATACATTAAGGCAGTGTTGCTGTTTGTACCGCATGCAGACAGACAGCAGGGTATATAGTATCCTTCACAAAGATCTCTACTATTATAGTCTGCTATTGCCAACACGGTTGGCGCAATGGTTGAGGGATCGACTTCTGCGCAGGGTGTTGCGGGTTCGAATCCCACCGAGGGTAAATATTTGTGTGATGAACACTTGTATTTGCCTTGTGTCTGGTTGTTGTTTATTAATTTAAGTATGTATTTAAATGTATTTGTGCACATACAGGTACAGGGTCTCTCTAATGTCACCACATATTTTTATTATTACTGGATGTTGAATTTGTTTGATTCGTCATTTAGCTATATAGATGACTACACCATCTCTGCATGCGCCATTTAATAAAATTCTGACTATAACATTAACCATGTTATTTGTTTCAGTAATATCAGACCCTGATGACAGTCTTACGGTAGCAAATAAATGTTTGGAAAAACCATACATATACCACTTTGGAAAGGAGATGTTTGGTAGAGGACTCAATACTGCGAATGGTAAGGAGCTATTGCTAATACTTAATTAAAGTAATTTATGAGACACCTACTCTAATAAGTTTGTTTAAAAAAAATGCTAATGAGCTTAAGTACATTGCCTAATTAGTCCACCTCTTCTTCTTGATAAAATACTGATGAATAAAAATTTATTCATTATTTTGGAAAGTGTTTTCTTGACTTTAGAATCAGTGTGGAAGCCACACCGAAAACTTCTAAATCCAGCTTTTAATCAGCAAGTGCTGCATTCATTTGTGGAAGAATTCGTTTTCCAAGCCAAGAGTCTTGTCGCTCAGCTGTCTTCTGAAATGGGAAAAGAGTCGTTTGATATTCAGCCGTACTTAATTCACAATTTATTGGAAACTGTGTGCCGTAAGTACTTTATTTTATTGAGATCAGTCCGCCCCAGTATTCTCAAACAATTGCAACTCCTAAAATCTAGAATTAACAGTAAAGCGCTGAGACAAATTAAACTCAACGAGTCCCGAAAATACGTCTACACTCTTGGAATCTGCAACCATGAATTATTGCACAAGCACATCAGGAACCCAGTCAGAGATAATAAATGAACATCAAGTGGTTTTAATCAGTTAGAGTCTGTCAGACCCCTGCGCCAGATTCGCAGGGTGAAGGACATTTTTTGATACGCAAAAATAAAAAATCATTTGGAGCAGCACTTCATAGATTAGTTGCAAGACCGTGTGCTAATTTTGCAGGAACTTCACTCGGGCTCAAAACTGAAGAAAATAGCATGGCTGTGAAAAACTATGCTCACGCAGCTGAAGATTTATTTACTCTTTACCTTGACAGGGCGCAAAGAGTCTGTTTGCATTTTACATTCATATTTAATTGGAGTTCATACAAAAAGATCCAAGACAATCTTATGAAAGTCATGAAAGACATAACTAAAGGGGTAATTAAAAATAATTTATTTATTATTGTGTTCATTATTATAAAACCGTCAGTAGATAGAATTAAAACGTAGCTAATTTGTAGAGAGACTAGTTGATTTTTTATTAGCTTACAATATTAATGGCATTATTTGATGTGCTCTCGTCGCCGTACGCAATTTGGCTGTTTCAGGACCCAGCAGTATGGCACACAACAATGGCAAGAAACCAAATTGCATGTCTCTTTTCCTTAAAATTTGGGTAGGCCTTTAGTGTGGGATGCTACGCGTGAAGATACTCTTGTTCCATCCTATCTTCCTTTGCTAACGCTGGTGCTGCGTCTGCAGAAAACCAAACATCAAATTCTTGACTCGTGGAATCTGTGTCCCATTTTCTTTTCTTGGACATGTCCAAATGGTTGGCTTCTTTTGACCCAAGGACATTTAACTTGGACAGAAGCTAAGCACCATCCAACGGGGCATTGCAGCCAATCCCGTGAGCATATTTCCAGTGGACAGCAATGTGGAAAAATTTAATGTTGCGTTTTTATTTTAACTGTTGAGGTCATTGTAATCAAAAATTAATAGTTTTTAATCTTTGAGATTTAGAAAAAATATTGAAGTTCTTATGTACACATAAATAAAAACTTAAAGATTTCTTCAATCTTAAAACTCTTCAAATATTACTACCAAATTTTTTTTTTCAGGTTATCACTAAACGTAAATCTGATATAAAATTTATTGACCGTTCATACAAAACTGAAGAGACCGAATCAGGTTAAATACCTTTTATTTTAGAAAATTTCTGCCATAATCTAGATCCTCTTTATCCTCGGTTAAGATAAAGTATCATTTTGCAGTATTACTTTCATCTGCTGTTTATTAGCCATGTTATGTTTTCTCGGTATAATTACCTATGCTCAGTGATTCTGATTAATATCTAACTTTCAACCAGATTTTTAGCTAGAGTTCTATTTCAGAAAAGTTTAAACCGTTATTGGATCAAATGCTAGTTTTAGCTGACAAACAAGATGCCTTCTCTGACGATGAGATCAGGGAACACTTGGATACTATAATAGCAGCTGCATATGACACTACAGCTACAACACTAACGTTCGCTTTGATATTGATTGGTTCACACCCAGATGTGCAAGAACGAATTTATAAAGAGTAAGTTATCAACGAACAGAGAATGCCAGTGTAGATATCCGTGGACTGCAAACTTTACTATTTCACAATATTTATGAAGTAATTATTAATGAAAGATAAAATACTCCTTTATATTCGACTGTATTTGAAAATTGTGTAAACAGGTTACAAAATGTACTCGAAAATCAAGAAAGAGATTTAAACAGATACGATCTACCAAAGCTTGAGTATATGGAAGCGGTGATTAGAGAGAGTATGAGAGTATATCCAACAGCTCCAAGGATCGCAAGATGTTCTTCTTCAGATGTTCAGTTGAGTATGTAATTTATTTCAAGCGTATCGGATTAAGTGAGTCTTTGCTATGACGTAGAAGGAGTGCCTGCTACACATTTGTAACAGCTTTTCCATGAAATGTGACCGTAGTAATTCACTACTGTTTACATAATCCAATTGTGTAAAGTGTCATTTGTGTCAACTGCAACAGATTATTTCTCAGAATTATTTAAAAATCCTTTCTTCTATTGCAGTTTTCTATATTCGTGTTTGAAAATAAAATTAGTAAAGTAATTAATGGATTTAATGGATTTTGCATCTGTTATTTCTATTTTCTATTCATATTTACGTAATTGGTTTTTTGACACATTTCAGAAAACTATATATTACCAGCAAATTGTACCTACATGATATCATTGTATGGTCTTAGCCGCCATCCCACGTGGGGCGCTGATGTCGATCAGTTTAGACCGGAGCGGTGGCTGGACCCTGCTACTTTGCCTAAAAATCCCAGTACATTTGCTAGCTTCAGTCTGGGCAGGCGAAACTGTATCGGTAACTTTTTATAATTGTTTATTTATTTGCCTTTTAAAAGCTATGGACAGAACTGAAAATTGATGCCCCGAAACAGCGACAAGGCCCCGAAACAAATGGCATGACGAGTTGGACGTCTTCTTTGAGGTTTGGCAAGACGAAGGACAAAATGGAGGCTGATGGGTTGAATAGAGGGAAGCCTAACCCAGCTGTTAGACAGAACGGGCTTAATAATAATAATATCAGCCAATTATTGTCCCACTACATCTCTTCTCGTACAGAGGGGGCTCAAGCATTGCTCAACACGCTTGCTCAAGGTTAATTGGCGTCTTCAGATATATATAATTATTTATTTAAATCCAGCATGTCTATTCTGTTACAATCTCCCTCGGTGAACACCTAGGTGAAGTAAGTGCTGTCATCCGTCCGTCTGCTTTGTCAATCCCTAGCTTCGGAACGAATGACAGCTCACTTCACCTAGCTGCTCACCGAGGGAGATTGTAACAGAATAGCACTGCAGGTTTGGTTTTTAATTATAAGTCCAGGTTTCTTTAAGATTTTTTCATCACCGATGTCAGTGATATTAAAGATACATTTAGAAAGTACATATCGTTACTGGATAGCCAATACTACTCAAACGCCAAAAGGTCGTTTTACAGGAGAGCGAATTAAAGTGTTTTTTTTTAACTAAACCAGACATAACTTTTTATATTTATTTAATTATTGACATACAGTAAAGGTTAAAATATATAGCAACACTATTATATTCTCTATGAACATACGCCAGCACGTCAAGGCATACAAAGCTGTCAAATTTTATTCTTTCGTATTAAAGTTGAAAATCTATCAAAGAAATTTGACAGATTGTAGTAGCTTGATGTGCTGGCCTCTGTATTTGAATCGATAAATTTTGCATACTTCTTGTTATTTAGGAGATCTGTCACTTAAGTAGATAGGCTTTGTACACTTTGTAATGATAAAGTACTTCACAATAATTTTTATAATTATAGTGATCGGTGATCGATAATTAATGACAACTCGCATCCTTTCAAATGACTTTATGAAAAAAGTACTCACACGCATTACTTGTTGTTATAGTCTCAGGATAATAATACTTAAACATTATAACGAATTGAAAATGTTACACTGGTACTGGCCCGGTATCGAACCCGATACCTCAAGCATGTGATGCGGCTGCCTTAACCATTGGGTCATCACGACGCGCTTATAATAGTAATAATAACATGTCATAACTTTTGTTTCTTTAACAACACTGCTACAATTTTGTAACAATGAAAATTGCTTTAGAAAGATTATTAGTGACTTTCATGAGTTAATGCCACTGTCACCATCATCATCATCATCATGTCAACCTTTAGACGTCCACTGCTGGGCATACGTCTCCCCCAAGGGGGGTTCAGGCGTTATCTTCATGCTTGGAGAATGCATGTTAACGGTCGCAGTAGGTGTTATGGTACTCAGAAGGACACTGCTGCCCATCCTCTGGTCAATATTCCTCTGTCGCCTTCTATGACACCCACAGGTAGAAATGGGGTGGTGCTATTCGCGCCCGGCACCACACGGGCTTACCACGGGCAATATGGGCGCTTACCTGAAATAAATTAATTTTATTTTATTTTTTACTAGCTTCTGCCCGCGACTTCGTACGCGGATCCTGTTGCTTATGCCAGCGACAACGGGGTCGGCAAAATCGAAGATCTGAAACGTCGGATGTCGAATTCTGAGAGCCCGGGGATGGAAAAAACAACGGGATGCGCAAGACGATTCGAGACGTTCAAAAAGTACAATTTTGAATCATACCTCCGATGGCGGAATATGTGGCGTAGTCAATCATAATAGTAAACGTAAATGCACTCCGTTCCTTATCAACCCAAGAAAGGTCGCCATGCCATCTATAGATATAGCTACGGCTATATCTTGAGACACATCCGATTCTTCAGATGACATCGACATTCTGTTCAGTGTCGAAGTCGATCAGAATTCAAACGTTCGTTGCGCTCTTCTTGTCTCTTCATGCTCTTGCTCGTCATGTCTTTCTCTTTCACTTTCTAACTGATTATGAATATTTTGTTGTGTGCGTGTTCGGGACAATGTACGATAATCTCGATCAGCAGTTAGTCGCGCATCACGTTCATCACTCGTTTCAAAAGACCTGTTAGTAGATGTGCGAATACGCTGAGAACTCAAGCGTGATTCTGTATCGGTAAATGCATGTCGCTCACGATCAGCGGACAGTCGCGCATCACGTTCCGCACTTGTCTCTAGAGACCTAGAAGCAGATGCGTAGATATGCTGAGAACTCAAGCGCAATTCTCTATTGTGCAGTCGTGCATCATATTCTTCACTGGTCTCTAGAGACCTGGATGTAGATGCCTAAATACGCTGAGAACGCAGGCGTTCTTCGCGATTTGAAGAGGTTTCCCCGGAGCGAGTTGCAGTCTGATGTTCTCGAACAACATCAAGTCTTTCCTGACGCTCTTCGGTAGATTCTTGGGAACTTATGATCCTCAATCTTTTAGCTCCTTTGGAACATTGGGAAAGATTTGACCTCTTTCTAGGCATGGTTATAGTTTTATTGTGAAGATACCTGATCAATTAAAATCTAAGTTATTGCTCCCCTGCGTTACCGGGTAGGCTACCGTGTCACGAAGATAAATGGAAAAGGAAATTAAACACTCAAATAACATAAGCCCAAAGGCATATTTATTCAATAAAATCAAAAAATAAATGGGAGTTTTGGCCAGTAGAGTCAAATTTTCAATGATATACCATCGTCATCAAAAATCAGTCCTAAACTGTTACCGCCTTCACCGCGTGGAGGTACTCCCACCTTATTATAATATACAGCGAAATTAGTGATAGCTTTACAGTTAAATTTTAAAAATTACAGCTTTGATTTCCACGTCAGATGTTTCTGATCTTCGATTTTTATAAGTCAACAGGAAATGCCCATCAGACCGAACAACTTTTGCTAAGACGTCATTAATGTATGTGTTATGGTGTAGCTGGGCTCTTGGAGTTCCACATCAGGTGTTGCAGATCTTCAAATTTTTTCTCTCAGCAGAAAATGCTCATCACGTGGAACAATTTTTGCTACGGTACCATTTTTGTACCTCTTATAGTTTAGCTGGTCTGTTGCGGTTCTGCATCAGGTATTCAAGTTTCCAAGATAAATTATAGCCTATATGTTGCCCAGACTTAATACCTATACAACAACAAAAAAATCATTCAAATCCGTCCAGCAGTTCCGAAGATTAGCGTGTACAAACAAACAGATAAATAGACAAACAGACAGACTTTTTTTTTTTGGATTCGTGCTCTATTACTGTTTCTAAACCCCCTCAATTTTTTTTTTTTAATATATTCAATGTACAGACACAGTTTTTTTACTGTTTTGTTATATGGATAGATAGATTATGTAGTAAAACCTACATCAAATTTTTCTTTTTTCAGGTAAAGTATATGCCATGATGGCTATGAAGACAATTCTTGCGTATATTTTGAAGGCGTATCGTATAAAAAGTGATGTTAGAAAGGTAGTGACACGATGTGATATAGTCCTCAAACCAATAGCTGGACATGAAATCAGTTTGGAAGCAAGAATGTGAAGAATTTTATTATTGTTGAGCAAGAAGCGAATACAATTTTTAATAACGTCATAAGTTACTACGAAGGATTTTTCTTTTTTAATAAGATTTCGTTTAGGTAAATGTTTAAGCATTCGTTATTGAAAAAATACAAAGCTTAACTATGTATTTTTCAAATTAAGGTAATTACGGTTTGCGGTACGTTAAAATTACTTTGTTAAATTATTTTATTGGTTGATTGGTAGAGAATGCCTAAGGCATTTAGTCCACCTTTGTACCTTTGTGCATGAAGTATAAATAAATAAATAAATATTGGTTTACCAAAATAAACTTGTACCAAATTATATATTGTAGTATTAAATAATACCATGATTAAACCATAATCTTTACATTAAGAGGATTGAGGAGACTAATACGCGGCGCGAGTAAGTATTTACAAATATGCTATCTGTTTCAAATCACTCGCTCTGCCACCCTCCGGGTGAACAATATTCATACAATGTGCCCTTGCCCCCCGACCCGTATCGTGCGATAGAGGGAGTAGCAAGTCTAGGAGGCAATTACCTAAATTTCCTTTTTGAAATATGGTTTTGGGCGATATCGTTTTTCCACTCCTATACCTTACCTTAGACAATTTTGGTCTCATTAGATTCTGCACCTTAAGCCAAGTCTGTACGTATTGCTTTTTAAGTAATTCAGTAAAGTTTAATTTAAAAAAATAAAAACGCTCGAGGAAGTTTCTAAGACAAAAACGTATATATTTAGATGATAAACTTGTACAGTTGTCTTGTTGTCTTGTCTTTTCTTTAAAATAAAATTGTACAGACCTAGTTTTTCATTATATCTACAACACTTTAAAAAAATATGAAAATTGGACTATGTTTACGGGGAGTAAAACGTTATAGCTTTTTGTATGAAACTTTACAGTCTCACAATCCTCTTAAAATGACATAGTGTAAATGAAACGAGTATCCGAAAAAGAAAATTCATTAAAGGTCAGTGATATCAATCTTGCAAAACGCCTGGCAGAATCTACTCCACCATCTTGGCGTTTCTAATTGAATTATTGAGGTGACGGCTTACAATAATAATAACTGTAATATAACCACTATGTTTGATTTTTTTGAAATAAAAAAATAATAATAATAATAACTAAAATTAATAGCAGCCGCTAGTCTCTGTATATTATGTAGGCTCTTAAAAACCAAATGGTTTGAATGCAAAAGTCACAGGTCGCATGCTATATTTTTGTATTTTGTAAAGAAAATATTTGTAAATATTCCAAAAAAAAAAAAACATTATTTTCTGCTAATAAATCCCGAAACGGCGTAATGCTACAAATAAACCCGTTATCATAAAAAATCCATACTTAATATTATTAATGCGAAAGTTACTCTGTAACGCTTTCACGATGAAACGACTGAACCGATATTAATGAAATTTAGCATAAGGATAGCTTGAACCCTGGAGAAGGATTTAGGCTACTCTTTAATCCGCGACTCTGCATCCGCGATAACCGACATTCACGCGGACGAAGTCGCGGACAAAAGCTAGTATGTACAGGATGAAATTGAATTCATTAGCAAAATTTTAAGAAGTGACTCTGCCCACTAACCTGAGCAACTTTCATTATGGAGCCAATTCAAACAGCGCGAAAAAAAAACAGCTGTTCCACACATTTTGGCCAAGTACCTATTGCACTACCTATCAATATATTTCATAATCTTATTTTAAACGCTTAATGATTATATTCATTCAACGCAAATAAGTTCTAACACTGTAGTTGTTTGGAAGCGACGTAAATTAAGCTAACCAAGATCGCAGCATGTTCAACGTTATCTGCTAGTGATTGATGAATCGGGACGAACTAGGAGCTAAAGTCCTACGCGAGTCACTAGATAGCGCATTTGACAATTTATTTTACGGAAATCTTATCCAATGTTGTACTGTTGTTGTTGTTGTTGGTGCTGTTAGGGACGAGTAATCTGTGAGTTTGCACTTCCAGTTAATTTATCTAATTTATCAGATCTTGGTCATTTTGTTTTATAATACTTTTAGGTTCAAGAAGATATAGATCTACATTATCTTTGCATTGTATAAACTCAATGTGTTAGTATTATATAATTTTTCATAGCACATACAAGTAAGCAATATGTTATTTAAAGCTACCATTTACGAGGTATGTCTTTCATTGACTTGAATGTGCCCTGGCGGTAGGGAGTATGTCATGCTCACTGGAATGTCTCGCTGACGGTGGCGCGCGTGTTGGATCATTCAGTTCCCTTCAAAATGGTTGAGTCAAACGACGCCGATCCGTGCGTCATGTTCGGCAACGGGCGCCGTTAGTTGGGACTGGTCATCTCTTAGCTGCCTCGGTTATTCTAACTTTACTTTGAATTGTTTATTATGATTATATTTTTATCTAAACCTCTTTTAACGTACACGACTTGTTACATTGTACCCTAGATTCAATATGAATGATGTAACTGAAATTTGTAACATATTATTGATTTTAAAAGAGTGTTGATCATGGAATTTCTTGCTCGTTCTTCTCCATAGAAACCTACTGTTTGGAACGAGCAACTAGCTTCAACTTTCTGACTGACTGACTCTGACAATTCAAAAGTACCTGTAAATGGTTTATTTGAAATAAATGATTTTGAGTTTGAGTTTGAGTTTCACTTAAATTAGAATCAAATCAAGTGAACCTTTTTGTTTACAATAAAAAATATTTATTTTATTCAAAAGGAACAACAAACAGCTAGAATATGACGTGGTTTAAATACACATAACATATTTTGAACTATATTGAAGCCCACAACGCTGTTCTCAGATTGACTGTGGAATACAATGTAAAAAAAATTAACGCTAGAGTAATAATAAAACATAATAATAATATGTAATATTAAAAGCTAAAGTTAATTATTATCATGTCTATTCAAATTTTTCACATAAATCAAGAGAGCTCCTTATTTAAAAGACTTTTATCAATATTCATAAAGGTACTTATTATTGATACTCTTTTTCTATTCCACATGGAAAACCCATTTTTACAACTTACAACAGTGGCACTTCAGAACACTAGACCAACGAGGTTTATTTGGAGGACTGGAATTTCATGGTAGGTACCTATTCATTTTATTTTATTTTATCACGGGCTAGAAATAAAAGAAAGACAAAGAAGTGAAGCACCCTAAGTAAGCCAGACCGTTTGTACAAACATGCCTCACTAATAGGATTCCGCGCCGAAAGTACCGACTACCGACTGTACCTATCTATGTGTGCGTCTCGGTCCGGCTAATATATTTTAGGTGCTTCACTTTTAGTATGCGTGGCGTGGAGTCCTTCTTTTTTTTCTAGTCCCTGTATTTGATGTCATACATATATTATCATGGTATTTATTTTCCTAATATAACACGTAGGTACATGAGGAGTTCGTGGCTAAGTAAAAACCGATCGATCGGTCATGTTGGTTAAGCTACACTTGCCGCAGTTTGTCCGTGGATGGGTGTCCATCCATTTCATACCAAGAACCTTCCGTGTCGAGACACGGAAGGTTCTGGCTTTCCGAGAAAAGCACATAAAGCCGTTGTTCCCAGCTATCATTCTTAGATGTTTGATAGTACAAAGCTACAGGTGGTCAGAAGCCAGAAAATCTGACAACTAGTTTTACCAAGGGGTATCGTGTCACCCAGTTACTCGGTTATGGAGGTCAGATAGGCAGTCGCCCCATTTAAAACATTGTCAGCTGCATCTGGTTAGACTGGAAGCAGACCCCAACATAGTGGGCAAAAAGCCAGGCAGATTATGACACCTAAATAGGTCCACGTGAGCAAAGCCGTTGGCACAGGTTACTTAAATTAAAAGCTATTTCTAATCAAGTACCACTCACCTCGCAGCAGATTTTCTATAACCTATTATATTATTGCTTACCTTACCCCAAATAAAACAGGTGGAAGCACTGGCGCCCACACAATAAAGTTATATATTATGTATTTCTCTTTGATGCTGCACAATGCAACACGAAGTTTCGAAATCTCGTTATGAAATCATTTTCTGAAATGTGAGTGGGCAATGCTGTTTGAGTTGTATTTTAGTAACCCACTAGTTTTAACACGCGACGAATTTTGTACGGTTCCCATTTTTTTTTAAATCTATTCTTAATATTATAAAGCTGAAGAGTTTGTTTGTTTGTTTGTTTGGTTGAACGCGTTAATCTCAGGATCTACTGGATCGAATTGAAAAATTATTTTTGTGTTGGATAGTCCATTTATCGGGGAAGGCTTTAGGTCCATGCGAAGCCTCATAGAATCAGTTCAGCTGGTGTACCGAAGATTAGCCCAAACGAACACTTGATTTATAATATGTAATGATGACGTTATGATAGCAATTTGATCAAGTTTGAAATTTAAATTTTGTGGAAATCCGGTAAAACTGAAAAAAAACGGTTCTAAATTTCTGATCAACAAATCTAATGTTCTCTATGGGGGTTATTGACACCAACATTTAATCAAACGATTTTATTACATATCATTATTTAATTGTTCTTTATTTATAACTTTAGGTTTAAAAGGTTTTCCAAACAACTACTAAACCAGTTGATTAAATGTTCGTGAACACGGGCATTAATTGAAAAGATTTAATTAAACCGAAAGCTGGAGATCAATGTTTAGGTACTTCTTTTTTCAAAAATCTGGTCATGATGACTTCATTATAATTTCCATAATTTAGTAAGAAACTCTGAAACTCTTGTTAATAGGTTGGTGCCAATTTTAACGATACTGTTGGCGTAGTGTCTAAAGGATTAATTTTCCACACCGAACAAATATTTGTATGGCCTACATTATAGTCCGGGTTTATTTATTTGTGAATCACTTTGTATATTTGTAGACGTACCCAAGACACAGGAGTAATTCCTAGTAAGGGGCAAAGTAAAAAAAACAGGCCACCAATTACAACTGCTGTGGTTGTCTGCCTGCTTTTACAAGCGTTTATTAAGTTTCTTATCATTTTTGTAATATTCACCCTTCCAGTGCAGTGTCTCTTCCAGTTCATATAAAAATGGCCGCTAAACAAGAATATCGTACTTATGATTGATGGGAACGGGACCTGCTAAAAATGGATAAAATTCGTGTTAGGGATACTGAGCAAGCGGAGAGAGAGGTGGATGGACTCAAGCTTGCCAAGGGGGACCAAAATTTGCATATTATCTTCTTGTCCAGACATCGTTTCTTTTTTAGTCTTTTGAAAATCTATTTTTACTTAGGTATCTACAGTTTATGTTTATAAGAGGAAAATTAAATGAAATGTTTCAGTGAAATTTTCATTGGATTATTATACAAACATATTAAACAAATACTGTCGTTGCTTGTGCAATAACAAATCCTTAGATTGCTTGAACGCTTACCCGCAACCATAATTTAAAAAAAAATCGTTTATTGCACATAAGAATTTTACATCATGTGAAAATCTTGACGTCCAAACTAAATAAAATTGTACTATGGAGGAAAAGACGCTCTCTTATACAATGACTAAAAATGCAATAATACGGCACAGGAAGCAGACGCAGACGCAGACGCAGAGTGTCTTGTATGGAATTGAGTGAGTAAGTGTGGAGATGTGTGGGAGTGTGTGTGAGCAATGGAGCGTTTTGTGATTCAGGGTAGAGTCTAATGCAAGAGACCATATGGATGATCGCCAACCCAATGGACAGTTTCCATCTAATCTGTCACCAAGATCCCTATGGCAGAATGTGGTTGCCATGCAGCCAAAAGAAGCCGGTAAAAGAGGATCGCGAAGGCTGCGACTGCAGTTGTGGTCGACCCCCCCTACCACGACACATAATTTGTTTAAACAACAACTGAGTTTTTCGCCAAAGTGGAATTTGTTGTTTAAACAAAATTAAGACTTTATTACAACTGATGAAGATTGTTATTATTTTACTTATTTTTCGCATAATTATGGCACTCACGGGATAGCTGCGTAAGCACTTCCACTTGTTTTTTCTATTCCGTGACCACGACCACTCTCAAGAGTGAAGAAAAGAGAATGAAAATCTTTTCAATCTAAATTATTTTACTTGCCAAGAATAAGTATGAGCAGCTCACGGTTTGTAAGAGATCGCCAACCAACCCGGTCTTGGGCAACCCGCATCCATCCGCTGCCAGCCACCTTCCTTTAAATCGTCGGTCCATCGAGCCGCAGGGCGTTTCACTACGCTGTGAACTCCAATTGTTGCTTGTCAAATTAATATTAATTTGACGTATTTTGCTGTGATTGGTTGTTAAAAAATGAATTAAACTTAAAATAATCAAAAAATATATAATTAACGAATTAAAAAATAATAATATTCAGATTTACTTTTTTTAGTTCGTCAAGTTCGAGCTTTAATTTTTAATCCCTTCTAATCTATCCTTGTAATAATCCTGATATTATAATAACGAATCATCGTACTTAATAATCTCCTTGGTTCAATAATTTAAAAACTTAAAAAAAAACAGACAACCGCCTTCAAAAACTAAATTAATGTGTGCTATGCTAAAGTTATTTATTACTTTTTAGTTTTTGAAGGCGGTTGTCTTTTTTTCTTTAAGTTTTTATTTTCCGCTTTTTAGTATCGCCTTAACATCCAAATCTATAACGAAACGGCGACCAAGATAAAACAAGAGATTGAAAGTCCTCCAAAGATTGAAGAAACTAAAACGTCATCTATATTGTATTTTATTTTGGGATATTGTTAATTTTTTCAAAAAGCACTCAGCCAATTTAGATAAAATTTATATGGGACCATTCCGGACAATAAACCCCTTTCGAACAAAAAGAGTTTTGCAAATCCGTCAATATATGACGGAGTTATGCCCGAACATACATAAAAATCATCGGAATTGATAACCTCCTCCTTTTTGAAGTCGGTTATTTTTTTTATCATAATACCTTTTAAGAGAGACATTGCGGTCTCGAATCAATAGATAATGCTAATAAATATGGGAAAAGCACCTAAATCATTCAATTAGTAATCTATTATATTCAGATTTTCCTAATGACGATAACTGGCCTGTGTTGTCCCACTGCTGGGCAAAGATCTCCTTCTCCCTATCCCACACGTCCATCTTCTACCATAATGGACCAGTCTTTTGGTAGGATTCAAATTTGCCCTTTTATCTTTCTTCGTCGTTCCTTTCGTCTTGGTCATTTGCGATGTCTTATAGCATTAAGTGGGGGGACCCAATCAGTAGTTCTTTCTGCTCACAGCTCGTCTAATATGCAGCAGACATTACCGGCTTAATTCCACACAAGGCTTTCCTTAGGTGACCTATAAAATATGCAACCGAGCCTTACTGTTTCAGCTTTACGAACATAGCTTGCTCAGAAACATGACAGAAAATTGCGAAAACAAAAACCATGCAAACGATAAAATCGTACGCTCGCACAATGTGTACCTAAGTATACGCACTCCAATTTATGATGGAGAATTAACCAATGATTCCGGACAATACTAAAAAAGCCGGAAAGAGCTCAGTATTGAATGAAAAGAGCAAATTTAGTACCCATAAAAGAATTATATGAGTCCATTGGGGTGGTTCGGGGTATAAAAATCAAGGGCCTACACAATAAGTGCTTTGGCGTTCTTTTGTGGGAAACGTGGGGTTCGACATTCAATTGGAACCTAATACTGTTAATATTGGGAGGAATTCGAAAAGCAATTTTATGGTTGTACTGATTTATTTATGGACCGAGATTCCGACCCAGAGTCACTGGAACTACGTCAGTTTACCGTGACTGGAATTTTGATTATAGATGGAGGAGTATTTAATTTATTATTTAGAATACACCTATATATACTTGCTAGCTTCCATGCTTTGCTTTTTTTCAGAAATCTTGTACAAGAGCTAAGATTGTAAAGGTTGCATGCATTTGGCATGCTGGTCGATAGCATTGACTAAATATTTCATCTAAACATTCTGGATTGCTTCTAGGACCTTTTCGTATTTAGAAGCGTAAGTCTTATTTTTATAACAGGGGTTTGTTTGAACTGGCATCTTTAGTGGCCGACGTGCTCTTTATTAATGTAGAAGTGCTAAATTGGCTTTGCCGTGTTTAATTCCAAGATCCTCTAACACAGTAAATTAATACATAAATTAATCCGGTACCGTAAGAGTTCAGCAGATTTGAGCTCTTAGTACTGTGAACACTATGGCGTGTTACATAATTATAATGCCAGTCTCTACCATGTGTGCTGGTGTGTTTGGAGGCAGAGGGATTTTAATTAAAACAGGGAAAACTTTAAATTACTTCTATTGACAAGAAAACGTGCCAGCCTGAGTACGGCTGGCAGCAATGGCCAAAATATGATATATGCCTATTTTTTATTCATTTTAAGTATTCCTAAGTGTTCGGAAGAAACATTACTAAAAATGTTTTTGACCAGGCTTACAGTATTTTACTTTTAAAAATGGAAACTTTATAAGGTCTGTCTAAAGTTACTAAAATACTTATAAACTAACAGTAGAAAAAAAAAAGGTCAATCCCACACGAGTGTTCTTCTACTCGTGTGGGATTGACCTTTTTTTTCTACTGTTAGTTTATAAGTATTTTACCTGCTTACCTGCCTGCATGTAGTCGTACACAGGATTCTAGCATCGGAGAGTCCCATCGATCTGTCAATGGGACTTGGGTATGGGGGATGCTGTTGTTAGCACGCCACACAGTAGTCATACCTAGTTAGATGATTGGATTGATTGGATATTTGATTAGTTTGTGATTGATTAGTAGCGTGACTATAGTTACGGCCCACAAAAACTTCTGACCACTATATTCTATCAAACAAAATATAAAAATCCGCCGTTTAACTTGAACGCAAGTGATTAAGGTCCCTTTTGTATACCTGAAAATTGACTCAGTTTTGAAATAAGAGTATAGGAAAAAATTTATAATGTATTAGCAAGTATATATATCGATTTATTCCTATATTATCTATTCTTAAAGTTTCAGTCAAACCTCTACTACTTTTAGGTTTCAGTGTATCGTACACTAAATAGATGCTGATCCCAACCCAGAAGAAAGTTACCAAGGGCGTGAAAATTAGTTGTTACGAAATCGAAAATTTATTATTGAACTAGCTTACGCCTGCGACCACGTCCGCGTGAATATAGGATATCCCTTTAAATGTCCAGAAGCCAAATATTGGTCGTTTGTTATTGTTGAACTATTGAGTCTCCTACTTAACAATAGAGCTCTTATAAAAGCAGGTACTTCTATGTTACTCCTTACACCATCAACTACCTGCTAGTGAAAACTCCGTCATAATTAGACCAGGCATTTTGAAGATTAGCCAGAATAAACACCCAGACAAACAGACAGAAAAATATTTTTAGGTATTAATATGTACCCCGTAACCATTTGGGTGTATTTAGTAAAATTATGTTATTTCGATATTCCGAACATACACTCAATTATATTTATTTGTATAGATACTTAAATACATATTAGGCTAAGTAAGCCAAGATAATGAAAGATTTAACGTTTGAAATACTTTAGGAATTAAGCTTTATTTTCTGAAAATATTGTTCAGTAACTCTTTGCTGATGAAATATGCGTGAGTTTAAAAGGTTAATAATACATAAGTATTTAAAGAATTTGATTCCCGTTAAATTTATTCGAACCACTGGGTTCCTGGCCACAAATGGGTGCGTTCTATAATGCGATCTATAGATCGATCCCTACTCCCAACCAATCAATGACCGAGTATGCAATCAAAAGGCCAATCCTAATAATTAAAAACAAAAATCCAGTCGCAACCTATATAAATCAAACTTTCGAAAATGTGTATTTCGGAAGTATTTTTGACATGACTAACATTTTAAAGCTTTGGTTCTTAAAAATACGAAACTTAATTGCCCCTCTGGTAATGCAAACGGTTGTACGTTGTTTCATAGCTAATAGTTTTATAGAATTTCGTTTCACATAAAATTTTTCTAATAATTTCGTTTCATAGAATAATCAATATGCAGAATACTTACTTTCAAGATTTTAAAATCATTGATTTTTGTTTCACATAAAGTTTATTGTTAGAATAATCATATCATAGAATAACAAATCAAATATTCTTTATCCTTATATTTTTTATTTAATACTAGCTTCTGCCCGCGACTTCGTACGCGGATCCTGTTGCTTATGAAAGCGACAACGGGGTCGGCAAAATCGAAGATCTGAAATGTCTGATGCCGGATTCTAAGAGCCCGGGGACGGGAAACCAACGGGATGCGCGAGACGATTCGAGACGTTCAAAAAGTAAAATTTTGAATCATATATACCTCCGATGGCGGAATATGTGGCGTAGTCAATCTTAGGAGTATACGTAAATGCACTCCGTTCCTAATCAACCCAAGGAAGGTCGCCATGCCCTACGGCTATATCTGAGACAAATCCGATTCTTCAGATGATATCGACATTCTGTTCAGAGAATGTCGAAGTCGATCAGAATTCAAACGTTCGTTGCGCTCTTCTTCTGTCTCTTCCTGCCGTACTACAGCAATTCTTTCTCTCTCACTTTCTAACTGATTATGGATATTTTGTTGTGTGCGTGTTCGGGACAATGTATGATAATCTCGATCAGCAGTTAGTCGTGCATCACGTTCATCACTCGTTTCAAAAGACCTGTTAGTAGATGTGCGAATACGCTGAGAACTCAAGCGTGATTCTGTATCGGTAAACGTTTCCGAATCGCGGGACAATGCATGTTGCTCACGATCAGCGGACAGTCGCGCATCACGTTCCGCACTTGTCTCTAGAAACCTAGAAGCAGATGCGTAAATACGCTGAGAACTCTAGCGCAATTCTCTATCCGTGAACGTCTCCGACTCGCGAGACAATGCGTGACGTTCACGATCAGCGGTCAGTCGCGCATCACGTTCCCCACTTGTCTCTAGTGACCTAGAAGTCGATGCGTAAATACGCTGAGAACGCAGACGGGCTTCGCGATCTGAAGAGGTTTCCACGGAGCGATTTGCAGCCTGATGTTCTCGAACAGCATCAAGTCTCTCCTGACGCTCTTCAGTAGATTCTTGGGATCTTATGATCCTCAATCTTTTAGCTCCTTTGGAACATTGGGAAAGATTTGACCTCTTTCTAGGCATGGTTATAGTTTTATTGTGAAGAGATACCTGATCAATTAAAATCTAAGTGACTGCTCCCCTGCGTTACCGGGTATGCTACCGTGTAAAGGAAATTAAACACCAAAATAACATAAGCCCGAAGGCATATTTATTCGATAAAATAAAAAAATAAATGGGAATTTTGGCCAGTAGAGTCAAATTTTCAATGATATACCATCGTCATCAAAAATCAGCCCTAAACTGTTACCGCCTTCACCGCGTGGAGGTACTCCCAGCTTATGTTATTTTATAAGATACAGTGAAATTAGTGATAGCTTTGATTTTCACATCAGATGTTTCTGATCTTCGATTTTTATAAGTCAACAGGAAATGCCCATCAGACCGAACAGCTTTTGCTAAGACGTCATTCCTATATGTGTCATGGTGTAGCTGGGCTCTTGGAGTTCCACATCAGGTGTTCCAGATCTTCAAATTTATTCTCTCAGCAGATAATGTTCATCACGTGGAGCAATTTTTGCTATGGTACCATTTTTGTATCTCTTATAGTTTAGCTGGTCTGTTGCGGTTCTGCATCAGGTGTTCAAGTTTCCAAGATAAATTATAGCCTATATGTTGGCCAGACTTAATACCTATACAACAAAAGAAAAGTCATTCAAATCCGTCTAGCAATTCCGAAGATTAGCGTGTACAAACAAACAGACAAACAGACAGAATTTTATTTTGGATTCGTGCTCTATTACTGTTTCTAAACCCCCCTCAATAATTATTTTTTTAATATATTCAATGTACAGACACAGTTTTTTTACTGTTTTATTATATGTATATAGAATATAGATAAAACTTATTCCCAAGAATGGGAGTCTCAGTTCTAACCAAACCTACTGCGCGTGCGTGCAAACAACCATGCAGCATGTAAGCAAGCATTTAGCGTGCAAGCAAGCATGCAGCGTGCAAGCAAGCATGCAGCGTGCAAGCAAGCATGCAGCGTGCAAGCAAGCAAACAGCATGTAAGCAAGCATGCATCATGCGAGCAAGCATGCGAGCATGCAACATGCAGCAGGCATAGTTTCTGTCACGGCTCCGGCGTTGCGGGGCTCCGGCGGTCCCACGCGAGCTTATCGTCGCAGATGATATTCACGCTCACCACCTGCTCCTCAGCTCGTGGGCCGCCTTGCCCCTCCACGCCTACGCAGATTTAAATTACACTCTAGGGGTAGGGCAGACAAGACTACGTGGAGTCGGTTTCGCAGCGATTCGTTGCTGTCAATAACTTTTGTAGCACAACATATTGACTTTTTAAGACACACAGACAAACGAACGAATCGCAAGCCGCCATTATCGAGACCACGTGATCTACGACCATTTTGGCGCGCTTCTACAGAGTCGTAATGTTTTCAGCCGACAGCGAGGAAGACATTCAGAATCCAGTGTCTGATCGCAACGGAGCTAATACGTCCCGAAACTTTCTAAATTGTGGTTTTAATAAACGCCGTGTATTTTACCCTATACCCAGTGTGTTTACATTGCACGAAACCCATATTCTGCCCACATTATGACTGAATCTAACGGACTAAATCCTGACTGATCAGATGATAAGTGATCTGATGAAACAGTACGATTATTTTTTAACGAATATGATATGCCGACATATTCGTTAAAAAATAATCGTACTGTTTGATAAGTTTGTTAAACAAAAAAATGTGATTAAAAATTCATTGAATTGTGTTTCTGTGAAATATTTTTCATTGAAGTAAATAGTCTTTGAAACAATAATAGTCGAAATAAAAATACGAGAACCAAATATTATATGAAACATTTTCTGGGAAACGAAATTCTATGTAATTTCTGTCTGCGAAACAAACAAATCGGATTAAAAGTGGTATTAGATATTCTATGACTTGATGATATCTACGCTAGCGCCACTAAGTAAGAACATAGGTGAAGCAAACTTATTATTTTTACGTAAGTATCTATTTTAATGAATACCAAATACTTTTCACTTGAGGTAAGTAAAATCGAAAATGAGATAAGATTCAAATTCGCGGGTGATTTCATATAGAATTGCACTGCTAATTTTGATAGAAAACTTCGAAATAAAAGTAAAGTTGGTTAGAATTCAAAACTGTACTTCAAAGTCAAGGTCAAATCATTTATTTCAATTAGAACATTATAAGGCACTTTTGAACGTCAAATGATAAAAAAATTGATTCTAGTTGCCCATTCCAAAAGGTAGTTTTGTATGGACAAGAATGGGCAAGAAACTCCATACTTACTCTTTTAAAAACGATGTTAACAATATTTGCATTTACAGTACTTATTTATACGTGAATACGATGTACCTTGCATAAAAACACGATTTTAAAGTGTGGAAAAACATAACTCTTTCCTTGCAGTCGGGGTAAAAAGTAACACTGGTTAAGGAATGACAGCTAAGTTATGAACATAGATACATAGCGTTCACATATTACAAATTTTGAAACAGTACACGCCGACTCCTTATATTTTAACAAACAATGAATCAGTATGTGAGTCTGAGCAGTGTATAAGTACAAAAAAGAGTCAAATATATATGTCGGAGACAGTTTATTAATCACACTTGTGGGTGTTAACTAAATTTGTTATGATTTGTTTCTTATTGTTAATTTATGTGATTTTACTATCAATTAGTGTCTATTAATTCGAAACATGATTTATTGTGTATGCACACTGATTTGTGGTTACTTTATTTCGATAATTGTTATCGATGGTTTTATTCAAAACAATTGTTGACACGTTACTTTGAATGTAAAACGAATTACTTTATGAAATCACTATTGTTTATTCATGACATTTATTAGTGTGTTATTTGATTGCTTTATAATTAAATCTTATTAGATTTAGTACATTGTAGTGTTTTGTATCAAGTAAACGCGTGACGCACTTCCGTGCGACATTGGATAGACTTGTATGGAGAGGTTGCAAGGTGGGGGGCATCGCCTTATAAAAGAGCGTGCACTCCGTAAGTATGGCAGTAAACTTCCTCCCCGACCCTTGCTCGTGCCAGCCCGCGCCGCTGAGCCTGTAGTTTTAAATTCGTCCCTAAATAATGGAAATCCGATCCGGCCTGTCCCTTTGCTGTCCTCTCCCAGCGACGCCCTAAGCCGAGGCTCGTACCCCACAGGGGGTGCCCTTAGCGTGTAGTCGCTTAGTTTGTAAGCTTTTTGCCCTGGCTGGAGGCCCTAAAAATAATAATTTTTAAGGCACCACAGGAAAGTCCGGTTAAGCAGCCGACAACCTCCTAGGTTGACCAGCGAGATGCCAATCCGAAAAAAAAAAAAAAAAAATATATGTATGGCAGTCGATCCTCGGATTCGACTCAGTAAAGAGTTCCTGCTCCCGACAATACTGTCGGTTTACCTGTATATTCACATAGCTGTATAGGCTTGCTGCTAGCGAGCGATACGCTTTGTATTTGGGTGGCTTATGCTACTGTACGAACTATAGACCTTAAGGGTTTGTTCGTTTATCATTGGGTGGCTTAGGCTGCTGTACGAACTGTAAACCATAAGGGTTTGTTCGTTTATCATTGGGTTTCTTGGCCACTGTACGAACTATGGGACCTTAATGGTCTGTTCGATTAACTGTATTGTTGCTGTACCTTTAACTTACTTTATTCTTGTTACTGATTACCATTTGTATTGTGTTTTCTTTACTGATAGTGTGTAATTGTTTTTACAGGTCTTGTTTATTCCTAATGGGATAATGGGAACGCCCATACTCCTGACGATGTACTATACCGCTCGGCACTCCTCTTGTCGGATCGCACCTGACGATCCGACATATATATTGACTACTTATTTGACTTGTGAATAGCGGTCCGATGTAACAAAAGTAAATAAGTACTTTTCCAATTCTACCTATTCTATTCTCCTGAGAGTATTAATACTTTATAACCTTTGATGTTCTAAGAAACAAAGTGTAGAAACTATTTTATATACACGTTGAAACTATGCTAATTAGCTCACTTAAGATCTGAGACGAGTCGAGAAGTATGTTGTGTCCCAACTATGCTGGAATACGCTCCAAAGCAGATTTAAAAAATAAAACTTTTTAACAAAAAAGACAACCGCCTTCAAAAAGTAAATAAAAAAGTAAATTTAAAAAACCAAAAATTTGACTGCCTAAAAAGTGAATTTTAAATTAAAAATCAAAAACTGAAAAGAATAAAATAAGTCCATTATTCTAGAATTTTGCTAAGAATTATTGAATGACTACAACATTCAAATAATTTCATGATCAATATACACATAAAACAAATTCTAATGCAGAATATAGCGACTTTAACAGTCGGGACCCATTCAAAATCTAGAACGGCTGAAATATTTGCCCAATAATGGGCAAATATTTCCTAAATCCTAAATCCTCTAAGTTTGTCATTCAAATTTAAGTTTTTTTTTCATACTAGTAAGTTCTCGTTTCTATTTACGCGATTATACAATTACTTTATCACAGCTTTATTATAAGCTTTGTTAATTTTAGTGAGAATGGAACAAACTTTAAATCGTTATAAATCCTAAATGAACATTCGAAATGAAAAATAGTAAAAGAAAACTAAAGATGATATTAAATGATCTATTCAATGATACCCCACATAGTATAATTCGTCGACTTTCATTGTTTTCTTTTTCACAATATGGCGTCTGGTTGTCGCCATATTGAATTTTGATTACTGTCATGTCTTTAGTGACACTCGCGAGATTAAGACGAATCAATTAATGTAAGAATTATCAAAATCGACCCACGCGTTTGGTCTCTAGAGTGACACAAAAGAACAAACATATGTAGGCTGATAAACACATTACCACTCCTTTGCGTTGCGCAGTCGGGTAAAAAATAACTTTCAATTCGCAAGTCGGCGGCTCTGTTTTGTTGTTTTGTCAAATTTAAGGTATAAACTATCAACTAAAAAAGAATCATCGAAATTGGACTACACCGAAAAAAGTTATGCGTGGTCAAACATAAAAAAAATAAATAAAAAATTCCGCATCAAACTAAAGAAGAATTACGTATCTCAGCGTAATCGGTGTACATACATAAAAATGAATACCAATCAAATTGAGAATCTCCTCCTTTTTTAAGTCGACAATATCGAAATCAACGACGGTACCCGTGTCACCTAACATAGTGTGGCATTACAATATAATGAAAAACTTAACCGAGTTAAATATAATATCATACAAAGCTTCAAAATAAAAATAAATAATATTATGTACAATTCCAAGAAAAAGGGGTGCTCAAAGACCATCAAAAAATTCGTACACGTCGCTGTCAACAGGACACATGCCTAACAGGTTGGCAGCATTGCCACGTTGTGTGGCAATGCTGATTCTTCTTGAGTTGTAGGTTTATGCGTCATTTTTGAACTTTTAATCTTGTGTAGGTAATTTAAATACAATGTGTGTTTAAATTACCTACACAAGATTCGATTTACTTGTATTGTCATTTGGTACTAGAGTCTATGACCATACAATATTGTAGCCGTAAATTTAATCAATTCATAAATTGTAAATATCCATTTCACATAATTATAATACCTATTTCTTTACTTTTAAGACTGTAGTCATATTTTTGAATGATAGGAACTAACTGTGCTTGTCGTTTAAAATTGAACCAAAGTGTAATAGAATCTATGTCGTATTTTGAATCGGAAATTAGGCTGGAATTGTTTACGTTAGCGCTCTCGTAGTTGTATTAGCGTACCGGTCATACTTTACAATACACGTCACACAGGGAAACAACGGATGTCACTTGCAATGTAAACAAACAACCTTCAACACCGCACAATAAGGTTTCAATTAAAATAAAGAGATAGAATAGGATTCAATGACTGTCAGATTAATTATCTTAACATTGCAATGTTTCATTCAAGGCGAGATGATTGTCTATTGCAGTTAACAATAGGTGACATAATAACTTGTCAACTACAAAGATTAATTTATATAGGAAAAGTATGCATTTGTGAGCACGTGTCTATTGATGTAAATTCTGCCAAAAACCAGTCAATCCACAATCTCGAAGTAATAAAATAATAACTTTAAACTAATTCATTGTGCCGAATGAGCTACATTACTGTAGCGACATCTATTGCACATAATACGTACTACAACACAACCAACGCGACGCGAAGTTTCTTAGATTGCGTAAGCAGAATTCTTCGCGATTTAAGCATAAATACAAAATTCCTACTAGGACCGTCGGGCAGTAAGTAGCCCACCAGACACAACACCCGTCTGGTCGGAGGATCCTCCCTTTTCTATGGAGGATGAGGAATTTTCCATAATTATTCCTCAGAACTTTAAATTAGGTACTATCTAGCAATATTAACAGTACAATATACAGTCAGCAAAAGAGATAACTAGGTGTATGCAGGTCATCGGAAACTGTTGAAGTTTACTTAGAAACCGATGGATGTTTTCGAATGAAATTAAATTAAATCATTGAAATGTTTATTATCTATTAATTTTATTTTATTTTATTCATAACATCCATCGGTTTCTAAGTAAACTTTAATTATATCTGACGACCCTGCATACTTATCTCTTTTGTTTAATTGTACTGTTAATATTGCTGGATAGTAATTTAGATGTCTGTGGAATAGAATGGAAAATGTTGTTGATTAAAGACACTCACGTAATACGCATACGTGATTTGCACGAACTATCATCATCATAACCATCATGTCAACCCTTAGACACCCACTGCTGGGCATAGGTATCCCCCAAGGGGAGGTTCAGCCGTAATCTCCATGCTGTGCCGATGCATGTTAGCGATCGCAATCTATACCAACATGTAATTTTTGTTCCATTACTGATTATCTCGAAGACTTTGTACGTTCATAAATTAAGTTAAAACTAAATTAAAATAGTTTATTTTAAAAAATCAAAAAAAAAAAATGTGTTCCCAGCAAATATACAGGGTGTTAATTCAACGAAGTTAAGACCCTGGCAATCGGACGGGTTTGTGAAGTGATTAGGGTTGGCGCTGGAAACAAAAAATATTTTTAAATAAGAAAAAAACTTTAAAAATAAAAGAGAACCGCCTTCAAAAAATAAAAAGTGATAAATAACTTTAGCACAGAACACACATGACTATACTTTCGGAAGTCAGTGGCAATACAAAACAACAAACAGAACAAAGCCACCGAATTCCGAAACTAAAGTCATATATGTTAGTCAAAAATATAGTCAAAAAGTTTTTATTTTTCACTTTTTAGGTGCCCCCTTATCACCTAAATAAATTAAGAAACGGCAACACAGTTAAAACAGAGATTGAAATTCCTCCAAAGAGGGAAGAAACGAAAGCGTCTTCTATAGGTATATATGTTTTTGGTTTTTGATGATTTTTTTTTATATACTAAAACCTTCTTAAGATTGTAACAAACCCTTTTCTGAAAACCGCATCAAAATCGGTTCAGCCTAACGGGAGATAATCGCGGACAAACATACGGGTCGAACTGAGAACCTTCTTTTTTTAAGTCGGTGTCGTCAATATTACAAGGAAACCTTCGAAAAATTCTACAATAAAAGGCAAGTATCTACTTATAAATGTATAATTATGGCTATTGTCTACTGCTTATCGAATTAAGGCTTGTATACATGCCAATAACCTGAGCATTTGACCCGTACTGAATTTGTGGACGAGTGCGGGGGTGATGTAGACGCAGTCTTTAATCGGACGCATTTTTTTTTATTGCAATAAAAATAAAACATATTTGTAAAAAGTAACAAAACCAAAATGATTTTCCTTTGTATTGCAAAGCAGTACATATATTTTTTTATACTCTATTGATAAGAAATTAAGAAGTAAAATGGTTTCATCTCAATAAGTTGGAGGAGACTTGACATTTTTTTTCTTATTATGTGATACCGATAATAAAATTGTGGCTAAACCAAATTACGTATCATATCGTGTAGATTATTAACAATTTTTTTCATATGTAATTTCTCTGTAAATGCCGACGAAAAGTTGCTTCATCTGCATGCTTAAAGCTACTATGCAACCCGAACACTGCGATACAGACTAATCGCCTAGTTTGGGGTTCACTAGCAAATAATGGTGCCAGGTCTATTGTGCATAAGCTAAACTTATCATTTTCTATCAATGAATGTTTCTTTTTTAATCGGTTGAATGTTTCAAAGACATGTTCCTATATCATCACAAATGGCTTCCACACTGTCCTGCGGCGCCGCATCACTTCGCTAATGTATCGCACGCGCGGAAGCGCCAACACCATCCTGAGGGCTAATTCACGTAATTTTATGCATGTTTTTTAAATGTAATTAACATAGTTTTATATCGTTGTACTAACAAAACTATGAACAGAAATTATGTCTGAAATAAAAAGATTTTATTTTATTTATTTATTAAAACTTACAAATGTTACCTCTTTATAATATTATTAGTAGTAAAGATAAGATTAACCTGCCATTTACTATGTTACCCAGATTAAAAATGAATTCCATTTTCTGTTTTAAATTGAACCCTCTTTAAAACCACACAGTCGGTTAAAAGTTCACGTGCAAACCCTACAAGTAATCGAAAACCAACTTGACTGGATGAAAAGTTTTTCTTTTCAGCGGAGATAAGTTAAATTGATATTTCGCCGTGGAGTTAAAGCGATTTCTTAAAAATCCGAGCATTCTCTAGTTGTCAGCTAATGCAATTTGTTGAATACGACTCTCGACTTGACTTTAGTTTTAATTCGAAGTAAGTTTTGGGAGTTTTTTTAGGGTCACATTTACATAGATTTTTGGAGTGGCATATTTGTATTAAAACTTTTTTAATACAAATGAAACAACTTACGTAAATAATATACCTATTTTTCGAATAATTGGATACGTTTATTTAAATTAAATCTATTTAAAACATAAGTTTTCAAAACGTTACCCATGACGTTATCCACAGGTTAAAAAATGTTACCCAAGTCATGATTTTTGATATAGCAAGCAAACGTTTTAGGATGTACAGACGCCAGCACATCAAGCCATACCTATCTGTCAAATTTTCCCAATTAAGTATGAACCTTAAGCTTTTGTAGCTAGATTTTAATGTAATACATTTGCCTTACTACATTAGGTTGATGTAATTAATTTAATAATTGAGATGGTTGTTTTTAAACTAAGATTAGCTACGTAATTATGATGCAGTCAGTGGCTAAAAGAGAGAACTAATAAACGAACACAATTTTAAATCAACGAAAATTGGAATCAAAATCGCTTGACGGTCCTGAATAAAAAAGCCTTTGTCTTGATAACTGTTTGGATTCTCATAACAAATGTCCATTACATACTATATCGTTTCGTTTTATCCATTCACGGCAAGCAAAATTACAATGCTTGTGACAACCCTGGTTCACGCTATTCAACACAGATGTCGCTACTTACCCTGTACAAACCGAAATGATGTGAACTACATAAGCCTTCATTGTTTCGTTGTAAAAAGGGATGGCGCTATTATTCGTGTATAAATCCATCTTCCGTGTACTAAAACAATGGCTTTTGAAATATTTTTAAAATTTGAATGAATTCTCTGGTAGAATGTAATATATTTAGAGCTCTGTTGACTAGGGACCTAGTTTGCTTCGAATTCACTTAAAGTTGCAAACTTTTATGAAACGAGTTAAGATTCTAATTTTAAATTCAAAATAAATGTTACATTTTCGTCGATTCATTCCAGGAAAACTTCATAGTAGTTTTATTTAGGTAACTTTATCGATGACTCAAATGTTGCTCATAAGACTTGTTGCGGTTTTAAAGAAGAAGATGCCAACAAATCCATTAAACATAAGTTTTAATATCCACGAATTTATAACTATAAAAAATTGCAAAATAATAGACCTCAAATACTTCCAATGTAAAAATATTATTAAAAACTGGCTGCTTTCTTTATCCTTTGACGAAACAGAAAGAGTCATATATAAATAAATTAACACAATATTATGTAAGACAACACAGCACTCTAAATATCAGACACACACACGCGCACACTTGTATTCTCTCTCTCTCTCTCACACACACACAGAATAGAATAGAATAGAATAGAATAGAATAGATTTATTTATTTGCACTGAATGTAGGTAAATACAATGAGTTCTTAAGTACTAAATAAGCGCCTGGTACATTCTGCCGTTAAGCATGCAAAATTTGTCTTAAATAAATAAGATACATTTTATACTAATGATTCAAAATTATTACAATTTATCTGCTAAAAAATCTGATATGGAATAATAACATTTATTTATTAGGAAGGATGTTAGTTGTTTCTTAAACAGTCTTAAAGGTTGTACCTTAATATCATCTGGAATCTTATTATACACTACTGGTGCCATGCACATTACACTTTTTTTTAATAACGAGGTTTTAAAACTACCGGTACATAATAAATTTTGGTATTGGGTCCTCATTGTGGTCGTACGTTTTCTTGTGTCTCTTAAACTAGGAAATAACTTACTATTAGCTTTTACAAAAACGGCAAGTTCCATTATGTAAAGACATGGAAAGGTTAATAAATTGTGAGTTTTGAAAAAGGGTTTGCAGCTGTCTGTAACTTTTAAGTTAAACATTGCTCTAAGACAGCGTTTTTGGGCTTTAAAAATATTTTCTCTATCACAACAATTGCCCCAAAATATGACGCCAAATCTTAAGATCGAAACAACCAAGCCATGGTAAGCAACCAGTACTGTATTAGTATTTACTTTTTTTGATAGATTATAGAGTACATACGCTGATGAGCCTAATTTTTTACAAATTGCTTCAGCTTGAGGTCTCCATGTTAGTTGGCTATCAATTAAAATTCCTAAAAATTTGGCAACATTTGCTTTGTCTACTGTTCTACCATTATAATTTAAATTTAAGTCTTCGGCAAGTATGCGTTGGTAAAAATGCATAACTTTGGTTTTATTTAAGTTTATTAATAAATTATTGTTATTAAGCCAATTAATTATCGTTTTGAGTACATTATTAACATCTAATTCATATTGTTCTTTATTCAGGCATTTTATTAGTGCAGTGCTATCGTCAGCGAATAATATTATAGGATTAGGAATTTGACGTGGCAGATCGTTTATGTATAGTAAGAACAGTAAGGGCCCTAAAACGCTGCCCTGCGGTACGCCAAATTTTATGTACCTGTAGGAAGACACATGTTTTATTTCTTGTTTGGATTTCATACATACTCGGGTTATTTCTGTTATTTGCTTACGACCGTTTAGATAAGATTTTATTAAATCAAGAGCGTTTCCTCGAATGCCGTAAGCGTCTAATTTTTGCAAGAGTGTCTCATGATTGACATAGTCGAAGGCTTTTGACATGTCTGTAAATATGGCGCATACAGGTGTTTTAGTGTCTACATTTTCCATAATTGTACTTAACAGATCATACACAGCCATATTAATATTTTTGTTTTTCCTAAAACCTTTTTGCTCGTCGCATAGAACATTAAACTTAGTTAAGAACGCATATATTGACTCATAAATAACTTTTTCTATTATTTTTGAAAAGATGGGTATAAGAGCACACACACACACACACACACACACACACACACACACACACACACACACACACACAAACAATTACATTTAAAGATAGTTTTTTTATTTTATTTTCTTATCTTTATTTTTATGTAAGAATTTAAACATCGTTCGTTTTTTTTTCTTTTTTATTGCATTATTTGTTGTTTTAGTCATTCATAAATTATCAACTTCACCTCTAAAACTACTATATTAATATTCACTGAGTACCACTATTATGGATTCATCAAAATGTACAACTCTGACCCCCAAGATACAGACAAACGTCTAGTTTGAGGATCACCGTTAAATCTACATATGAAATGTACTTGATTATTAATAAATAATTTGAAAATAAATAATTTGAATAATACAACAATCAATAATTCACATACTGTAGATGAGTTATTAAAACGCGACTCCTCCATACATTTTTTGAGTGCAATAGTCTGCTTAACGTAACTTATATATTATATCTTAATTGACTATTTCTGATTTTAAAGCAATTAAACATCTAATTTTATAGTAAGTTGAAAATTAATCGGGGTTTAGGGTTTAACTGAAGTGGTTTTTTAGTAACTAACCCGGCAAACGTTGTTTTACGTTACAAATAATTTATAAAAAATCGGTTATCGTGGATGCAGGCAAAGTCGCGGATTAAAAAGTAACCTATTTCCCTCCCCAGGCTTCAAGCTATCTTCATACTAAATTTAATCAAAATCAATTCATCCGTTTCATTTTGAAAGTGTAACAGAGTTACTTTCGCTTTATAATATTAGTTTGGACTAAACCAAAAGCACACCTCGGACACTTCATACAAAACTTGCAAAATAATTACCTATTACTACTACAAAACCAAATGACGTCTGTACACGTGCAAATGTGTGCGTGAATTTTAGTAGGGTTGAATCAGTTGGATGTCGTGGCGTACAAAATAAAAGTACAGCGCTTTGCGTCGGGCGAACCGAACGACGACGGAACTACCCGAACGTTTCGAGCATTATTATGAAGTGATCTTGTCCGAGCGGTCAATTATTTATTTCTAATAAATAAAATAAATGATATTTGATTATGAATACTCGGATTTGTAATGACATAAAAGTAATATTATAATATTTATTATGTAAAGAGGTTTATTTATTCATCAATAATGGTAAATTAAGGTACCTAATTACAAAATATGGAATTCACGATCGCCCCGTACCATTACGCGGCAACGCAATGGGGCGACGCGACAAAGTTAGTGCGTAGGGTAGGTACTACTTTTCAATTCCAAGAATGAATAGAACGTAAAAGAAAGGGACATAAGTACATAACAAAGACAATAAAGAGAGAGAGCAATATTAATAGCTGGTAAGGTAATGTTGGTATGTTACTATTACGGAAGTTTTAATTGTATTATTATAAAACGACGAAAACTTGGAAAATAAATGAATCATCGAGATTAAAACTAATAAATAAAACTTAAAACAAAATAAATCGCAAAATTGTGTGTTTGTGTCAGCAGTACCTACAGCGCTGCAGTTCTTACGATTTTGAGCGCCCTGGCTAAAGAGTCGGCGGTTAGCCCCTGTAAGTGCGGGGTGAGGGTGCGGTATCTGATATGGCGCGGGGAAGGGAGTGTCCCTTCTGTACGTAGTACTATTAAGTATTCTGTGCCAAAAGGCTAAATACAAATTTTCATGGTTTAAACTACAAAAATTGCGATTTTTCAAACAAAATTTGACCCCGTTTTTACCCCCTTAGGGGTAGAATTTCGGAAAATTATTTCTTATCGGCTGCCTACGTCATACAAAGAACATACCCTCCAAGTTTCAGGTCTCTACGATCAGCGGTTTAGGCTGTGCGTTGATCCATCAGTCAGTCATTCAGGACAAAGCATTTTATATATATTGAAGATTGGTTAATGGTTTCTATATCGATGTTATAATCGTGATCACAAACTTAAAATCGTACTTCACAAGAACCAACTCCTTTATTTTCACGTCCATAACAAACATTGAAACAACTTAGAGAATCATTTATGTCGTCAAACCGGAGAAGTTTTCCAGTATTTATTTTAACCCTTTCGCCCTTCCAAAGGGTTATCCAAAACGTAGGTACTTTTGTACATTAATGAGTTAGAAAACTTTTGGATTCACTACGTGGCTTGTTTACGGGTATCGTTAGCGCCTCTGATTAGATTTGAGAGAGAAGTTTTTGGAACTGTAGGTAATTAAGATAAGAAAGAAATGAATTTCAGTCTTTTCTTGAGTCGCTCCTAATCTTCCTTTTAACAGCTGTTAGACCTAGTTAGTCAAAGCAAGTTTTAGGTCTTTGTTTAATCTAAGTTTCCCTGGCTTTTAAAAAGTATTAAGTAGGTACAGTCGCCAAAGGAGATAGTAACCAGGGTCGTCGGATATAGTTTATATTTTCTTAGAAACCGACGGATGTTTTTGGTTACTTACCTCATTAGTTACCCTCCTGTATGACATTTGTAACAATGCTTATGACTGTTTGGACATCTGCAATAGGCTATGTTACGCAGTACCTAGAAGAGCTCAAACAAGAGTAGTCCGTAAACAGTCACTGTTTGCTTTGTCTTCCTGTCGAACAAATGCTGGCTTGCGTGCTCCTCTACGGCGCCTTACTAATAATTATAATAAATTCTTTAGTAATGTTGACTTATTTTGTTTGACATATGGTAAATATAAATGCACTATCCTTGAAGCGATCAAAGATTCAGATATTATATCTCCTTTCTGAGCAGATAAGCGTGGTTTATTGAATCTAAACTTTTGTATTTGAAGCTAATTGTAAAGCTGAATTTTGTAAACACTTTTATTGTTCCTTGTTCTTTTTACCCGACTACGGCAAAGCCAAAGGAGGGTTATGAGTTTGACAGGCTATGTATGTATGTATGTATGTATGTATGTATGTATGTATGTATGTATGTTCATCTGTACGCGCATAGCTCCTAAACTACTTATCAGAACTGAACAAATGAGGTATCGTTAGAAGCGTCTTGATCGTCCGCTGGTTATAGGCTATATGACGTGTCACCGAATCCAATGTGGCGCCCTCTGGCGGACAACAAAACCAAGATTTAAAAAAAAAATGAAGACAAGCATACCGTGTTTGGTATCATTTTAAAGGGGTTCACTAGTACCATTCAAATATATAATATTTAGTTGTGTTTTGTCACAAATTATTTAAAAAAAGAAAAGATTACCAAATAAATTAAGATACGCATACCGTGTTTAGTATCATTAGAAAGGGGTTCACTAGTACCTTTTAAATATATAATGCTTAGCTGTGACTCCAAAATGGTTTAAATAAAAAAAAATAGTTTAAAAACTAAAACCCGACTACAACAAAAAGTGATCTAAAAAGTACGAAACAAGAAAATATTTCACACAGAAATCAAGACATAGGTACAAAATAGTCAAGGTAAGCCGTGGTTGCATGCCATTATAATTCATGTTCATCGCACTCATATGGGATACAGGCATGCAACCATGGCTTACCTTGACCATTTTGTACCTATGTCTTCATTTCTGTGTGAAATATTTTCTTGTTTCGTACTTTTTAGATCACTTTTTGTTGTAGTCGGGTTTTAGTTTTTAAACTATTTTTTATTACTTCAACATGTGTGAAACTATTTTTTTTAAAGCGCTTTAACTTTTTACTGTAAAATATAGATTTACTAAATTATCTTTATATTCTAGTGTAAAATTGTAAAACCAAATAGTATTCTGTGAATAACGCAGTGGATTGCATAATTATTAGTTTTAAGTTCTTCTTTTTATATACCTTTATTATGTAGTTGTTAGTTGTTCCAAATAAATAAATAAAAAAATAAATAAAAATAAATTAGATCACTAGATGTTCTGGAACTCCCATCTCATGTGCAACCGTCGACAGAAAGCTAGTGCACCTACCTACAATAAACCTCTGCCTATTTTTCTTTCAAATATAGGAGTGATTTTAAGGCATCCCTCACAAACACGCGATATACGAGTATTCGTAGATCAATTTGAATTTCTGACGACACGGTTGGCGCAGTGGTTGAGCGATCGACTGCTGCGCTGCGTGTAGCTAGTGGTTTCGGGTCTGGCTGTTTATGTATGTGAGTTCATAAGTTTGTGAACGCACCACAACGTTTTTTTTAAAGAAGAAGAAGAATTTGTTGACAAATCCAGTCCGTCGTTTCTTGCGTAAATTTCACTAAAATTCATAAAGAACGCCAAGCGAAGCTTTTATAAAAGGTACTACCTGAATAATGGCCCTGCATTGAACAAGTAAACGCATGCTTTTTAACTATATATTCGCCTATCTATTCTGAATAACCATGCGTACATCCAGGGCTTCAGGTCTGCTATTACAATAGTGTCAGAATGGTCTATCATTGATTAAATCATTGTAGATTTTGACAAGTTTGATAATCTACTAATATAATGGCGTCATTATGACTTTCCGATGGTCAACCACTGACACGCCATTGAAAGAAATGATATAGAATGGTAATCTCGTACAAAATGACAACTGAATGACTGACTTAGGCGGTAATCTGCTAAAATTTTGACAGTTCCTTTGATCAGTGACCTGCCTTTAGAACGTCATTGTGCAGACATTGCTTTTAATTCGACCGACCAATGATCGACCATTATGAATTTAGCAGATTACGAAGTTTTAGCAAAATGACAATGGGATCGTGTTAGAATGACGAAATTATAAAAAAAGCAGACTTGACCCCCAGTACCAAGTTTCTCGCAGTCTGGCTGTACTTAATGATCTCTTGGATTCTTATCCAATGAACGATCTGTTTGCGGATGAATGAACGAAGATTTTAATGGTATGTCAGAAGTACTGTGGGAAGAATTTATGAACGTAATGCGTCCCTACACTTTGTTGAATCTATTTTTGTGTTTTCCTTTTCTCTCTTATATTTCTTGATCTTTAATTATTGTAAGTGGTCGTATTCGTTGTAACAATAAAAAATATATAAGGTATTGCTTAGAAAATGGAGGAATAGAAACAAGAAGAGCGGGTTGCAGTCAAAGCAACTTATAGAAAAGGTTATCATTACCAAATTAAATGAGGCTAATTAGGGCAATTAGTAACGACAAATTTATTTAGATATCAATGTTTACATGTCATATGAAAAAAAACCTGCTATATGTCACGTCTGTCGTAAAAAAGGAACATAGGTACATACATGACTTTATTTTTTTAGCTTGTAGTTTTCAACTGCAAGGCAAAGGTATCTCTAGTCTCCTTCCACTAAAGGGCTATTTGGGACCAGCCTTTTTTAAAAGATACCTTTATTCATGGGCTTCTGTAAACACTGTAACTGTTCATTGTTCAGCAATTACTTTTAGATCTAGACTTAAATATTTTTTAAATCATTTAACAAACTATGCTTTAGGGAACTCTCGTATTTTTTTAAATGTACACAAAGTCATCTTAGTCTCAGTCTGCAATTTAGATTTTCGACATTGAATGTCACTGAGATGAAATTTTGACTTGATTTTGAACTCAACATTAGTTTCGAGGTGGCGGTCAGATTTATGGTGAGTACCTACGGTAAAAAAGAAAAAGAGTCTAAACAATCCATTATTCTATTCATCACAAACCAAACTAATGCAATTAAAGCATAACATACCTTATTTCCTGGCATTTGTATGCAGATAGCGTGTTGCAATTGATAAGAAAGGGTCAAGGCCTGTAGCGTCGGCTTCTTAGACTAAACATACATTAGTCACGTAATAGATCACTGGGAGTCACGTACTCTGATCACACCATGAGGCGGGGCTGTGCTTGATTAGAAATCTATACTAATATCTATTACTAGCAAATTTCCTGCGACATTGTGTAAATTTTCTCACGGATTCCTATAAAAATAATAATTATACCAGGCCATAATGGTCCCACTGCAGTAGGTCGATTCTGTAAAATTCAAACAACAACTCGCATCTCACATCGCTATTCACTCTCACTTCGCTTAAGGTTCAAAATGACCTTGATATATTTGACACTCGGGTTCGAGTGCGAAGTGAGCGTCGAAGTGACGGGGAAATTACCTTACAGAATGCCACTTCTTACGTCATCTCATACTTTATCTGTTAAAATCTCCCTGTCAATTTAGTTCAACTCGCTGACACGCTGGCAAGAGTGGCGCTAGTATAAATTTGAATTATCAACCGAGTTTTTAGAATGCCAATCAAGAAACTCACAGCGGATTCAGATTCGAAGTTTAGAATGAGGGCCTGGACACAGGCCTCTTCTCATAAAGAGAAGGCACGAGCATCACCACGCTTGCTCGAAGCAGATTGGCGATTTCAGACTTATATTAACTATAAGTCCAGGTCTTACGATGTTTTACGAGTACCTTCACCGATGCCAATGATGTCCAAGATAAATTAAGAAAGTACATATGAATTGAAAAAGACACATGGTACTTGCCCGGTTTCGAACTTCAAGCATGAGAGACGGACACCTTAGCCATTGGGCCATCACGACTTGCGGATACTTAATTACTTTCAATTGATAAATATAGCCTATGTTACTCAGGGAGGAGCTCGTGGCTAATTTAAAGCCGTACAGATCGATCGGTCAAAGGTTAAACTACGCTAGTCGCGGTCAGTCTGTGGATGGGTGACCATCCCTTTGATACGAGTTACCTCCATGCCTCGGAAAGCACGTAAAGCCGTTGGTCCCGGCTGTCATTTGTAGATCTTTGGCAATCGTTATGGGTAGTCGGAAGCCAGAAAGTCTGACAACCAGTCTTACCAAGGGGTATCGCACCCAGTACCCAGTTACTGGGTTGCAGTAAAGTTACTGGGTTGCAGTAACTGGGTTGTGGAGGTCTGATAGGTAGTCGTTCCATGTAAAACACTGGTATTCAGCTGCATCCGGTTAGACTGGAAGCCGACCCCAATATAGTTGGGAAGAGGCTAAGCAGATGCAGATAGTTACATTATCCCTGATTAAGTCAGGGATAACGTAGCTGTCTAATGGTGAGCGAATTTTTAAAATCGGTCGAGTAGATTTTTAGTTAAATTATTACAAACAAACAAATCTTTCCTCTTTATTATATTAGTTTAGATTAGATTTAGACTAGCACAACTGCAACTTCACGTAAATTCTGCGTATATTTCATTACGGATCCCTAATATTTGAAATTGAAATCTTTTTGCAAAAAAAGACAACCGACTTGAAAAACTACAAAGTTAAGAAAATTCGAAAAAGTGATTTCGGAAGTGGGTGTGTTCGGTTGTGTTTATTGTATTGCCCCCGACTTTTTCGCTTTTTAGTGCCTATTCCATATTAGTATCCAAATCCATCAACAAACAGTAACACTAAAACTCAAAAGGGAAAATTTGACCGAACCACGAAGTAAAATATACTTACTTCGTGGACCGAACCCATTTCTCTGACTTACTTCACTGTTTAGTCTGTAGCTTTTTTTTACTATTAAATAGGCTTGCGTTTGTCCGCAATTCACCTGATCTTAAGTGATAATGCGGCCTAAGTTGGAACACGCTTGCCTAGGATGAACCGGTTCACTCGTGCCTTCTCTGCTCTAGTGTCTTGTCTGCGGGAATCAAACCCACAATACGCAGCACAGCAGTCAATCGCTTAAGCCACTGTGCCAACCGCGTCGTCAGAAATTCAAATTGATCTACGAATATACCGCGTGTTTGTGAGGGATGCCTTAAAATCACTATATTTGCAAGAAAAATAGACAGAGGTTTATTGTAGGTAGGTGCAGTAGCTTTCCGTCGACAGTTGTAAGTTCATGAGATGGGAGTTCGGGAACATCTAGTCAGATTACTTCAGGGCATATTTTTACATAGCCAGAGGGTAGTGTGAATTGACATAACGACTTCGAAACGCAAGCTTCGTTTGACAAGGGCAAGGATGCATCGTATATCTTATTTTGTTAAAACATCTACCGAAAGTACGTAATACGCCAGACCTGTGAAAATTTTGACAAAAATTACCATCAATAGCACTAGAATTTAAAATAGCATCATTTCTGCAGCTGATGAGAATCAAAAATGTAGTGAATGGAGCAACACAGCCTAGCCACCCAGGTGCCCCAAAGTCAGGTGCTCGAGTGCCTAGGTGTTCAAAAAAAATCACGTCGAGTGCTCGACGAAAAGCGGTCGGCGGCGCGTGCGCATGCCGGCAATAAAACTTTATTTATGGCCGTTTGAAGAGGCCCTTTGATACACAAAGGACTGTTTTGTAAAGGTAAATAAACAAAGCGCTTGTTCAAATAAGTATTTAAAAATTTTAACCGGTGATAAAATTATAAAAAATGCAGGAAATAGGAGTAGTAGTGACACAAGTAAAAAAGACGTTTAGTGGGATAACATATTTTTTTGTACAAAATCTAACGCGATAACGTTGTTTTTTTTTCCAGAATAATAAACTATATTAGTTTAAATAAGCTATATTATATTCAATATGAACCCATTTCCTTAAACCATTGCAAAAAATTAGCTGGGAATTAGCGCAATAAATTTCCTTAAATAAATAAAAAATACCGTATGTTCATGCCTATTTTGTGCAGAATTTATTCCCCGTGGGATAAAAATATATGTTGTTAGCTAGAGATAAGACTGGCCATAAATCGCTCTAAAACCAAGATCATATGACTAAGTTTCTAAGTTAGAACTCAATGGGACACTCATTTCATCACATCATTTACTTGGTAAATCCCAAGTAAATAAGCCAGAACAGATTGAAACGACGATGGAATTGAAATGGCCAAGCTGCAGTGTTGCTCGATAGGTTAATATGGAAGGATAGTAACATCAGTAATAAGATAAAAATAACGCTCGTCAATACGTCTTCTCCATTTTCCTATATGGAGCAAAGACATGGATATTAAAGCATATGATCCAGACGCCTTTGGAATATAGCGCTGGAGGAAAATACTCCGGATTCCCTGGACCAACCCATCGGTGCTCGAAACACTCAAACTGGACATGAAACCGAGGTTCTCCAATTTATGTCTGCGGAAAATCTTTGAGTTCTTCAGACACGTCTCTCGTAAACTCGGTCTACGAGAATATCTACCAGCAAAATGGAAGGTAAGCGACCTAGAGGAAGAAATCCGATGCTGGATTGACCAGATCCGACCGCACCACATTCAGTATGAACACACTTTTACTACTGGACCAACTCTACAAAAAAAAAAAAAAAAAAACTAAAGATTATTTAGGTTCCTTACAAAACAGACAACGGTAAGAATCCTAAAGGTTATTTTGCTATGTAAACACGACTAGTTTAAGAGCTACAACATCGGTAAGTAGTGATCTTGTAACAAAAAATATTTTTTATTGTCATTTACTTCATCCGAGATAAATACATTGTACATACAATAAAGCAATATAAATAGGTACTTTATTGTAAAACAATAAACAAAAAAGTTGATTGTTTATACTCTACGAGGTGTTATGAACTTGCATAACAGGTGATAAAAATAATTAATAAAAATGCAATCAGTGCAATGTCAAAGTTTAATAAAAATATTAAATTTGATTAAACATCGCTATCTGTTTATTTAATGAACAGTCGTTAAAGAGATTGGAAAGTCAAAAGACAAGAGTAATACAATAAAAACTTAAATACATAATAATGTTTGCCTGCTAGGTACTTCATCCGTGCAGCAATCAAAGACTCCCATAATTCGGTCCTATCGCAAAATCCGTTCTTAGTTGACGCGTTGACGCTTAGGTGGCGCGTGTGTTGGATCATTTAGCTTCCTCCAAAAGGGTTGACCTAAATGATGCTGCATTCATATAATAATAATAATATAATAATAATAAGTGGGGACATTTTCACACACGGCCATCTGACCCCAAACTAGGGAGACCCTGTACTATGGGTATCAGACAGCTGATATACATACACAAATACATTTTTTTTTTTGTAAATACGTACATATATAGATAAACAACACCCAGACACAAGGCAAACATAAGTGTTCATCACACAAATGTTTACCCTGGACGGGAATCGAACCCGCAACACGCTGCGCAGCAGTCCATCGCTCAGCCACTACGCCAACCGTATCGTCGATATAAACTACTTTTAATAATAATAATAATAATAATAAATCTTTATTTCAAGCCATAGGCTCATAATGGGTTAGTTACAGTATTTACTTAAAGCTATGTTAGTAGAATAAAACTAACTTACACTAATCCTAAAGCTACCCTTATCCAGTGATTCTGGTAAGGGCAGTCGACTCGTGCAGCAATCACTTTAAGGATACTGTTGTCACTGCTACGCAAACGCTGTAGTAGGGATGCCGATTTTTTGCGCATAATAGGTATTACACCTATTTTTGAAAAGTGTCTCAATTAAATTCAGTAGTGCTAATCTGCCACCAAAAAAAAATACAAAATTTTTATTCAATCGATAAGTGCCATAAAAATGCATCTAAATTTTCAATTTTCAAATTTCGCGCGTTGTTTTACGAAAACGCCTCGTAGTGGACGCCATATTGCTCAGCGAAAATGACGCCAGTTCGTTGTGTATCATATGCGCTCATATTATATGTGATAATTGTATATAATTTAAAAATAATTAAAAGAATATTTTGTAATAGGTGTAATAATTAAAAAATTACGTTGGATACGAAAATAACAAAAGTACAAAGCCTATATACGCCAATCGGTGGACTGACAGTTGTCAATTTTTTGTTTACACAGCCGTACGGCGTAATAACATGGCGGCTACTATTTCATAACAGATTAAAAAAACTGAAAACTTTGAATTGAATTTAAAAATTTATTTAGGTATTTTATGAACTAAAACTAACATTTTCCGACTCCTTTTTGCCTAAACTATCTCAATAATATATTTATAGATTTTTTCTCATATACAGTAAAATACCCTATTGCTTGAGAGCCGTCAGTATGCGACTCCGCAAACATTCCCGACGCACTGCAGCGCCACGGCAGCCCCAACAGCATCCTAAAAGCATTATTGTAATCCGCGGCTTCGTCATCAGCGATAACCGAAAAAAAAAGCAAAGCTAGTTATTATTATATTTACCACTTTACCAGTCCTACTGTAATCTGTGACACAGAGGTATATCAAAACATTCAATTAACAAAATTTTAAATCAACTGATAAGGTTGGCAGATAGGCTTAGGCGGCGTACGTGCGTACGCACATGCAAGTTACACAAGACCGATCGGTGAACATGCAGTTGTCTGAGTAAAAACTGGCCTAGTGCGAGTCGGACTAGTCGGACTCGCGCACAAAAAAACGGTTATAATACTAGACACTATATTATTACCTTTTTTTTAATATCGAGCATAAAAACAGCAAAACATCACGTTTGTTGTATGGGAGCCCTCCTTAAGGCGCTAACAATCGACTTTTGCAGATTTTAAGTGACAATCACGTCAAAATGTGTTGTGTAAATAATTTGAAGAAATATATGTTAAACTAAAACATTCTCTTAATCATTTAGTATGTGAATATTTTTGAATAAGTTCATATTAAATAGTTTTATTAAATCGTGAAGTTGTGTCTGACGTGGACAAAACATTGATAATCACACAAAATCTACCAAGAATATTTAAACGAAACTTTCACTATCTTACAGACAATTTTGTTATCTATCTTTTAGTATACGCCTTTTTTTCTGTTAGTTAACACGTTCCCAGCGGCACTGAATTATCTTTACTTTCCATTACTGCGTTACGAGACGTTTGAAACCTCGTTCTGAACCAGAGGTTGTAGCGACACGAGGCTTAGTAAACCCCACCGCCCGCTGGAGACAAAAATCCTTTTTTTGGCGCCAAATAAGGCGAATTGTACGGTTTTCGTCGCGATTATTATTATTAATGAGTTGATTAACCTAAATCTAAATCTTAACTTTTTCGACTAATTTTTGAGAGTTTTAGACGCAGCGCATACGATTCTCTGGTCGCTCAAGGTTGCCGGCGTATATCGTCGCCTTAAATATTTATTTTATTCTATATTTGTTGTTATAGCGGCAACTGAAATACATCTTCTGTGAAAATTTCAAGTGTCGAGCTATCACGGTTCATGAGATACAGCCTGGTGATAGACAGCCTGACGAACGGTGGAGTCTTAGTAATAGGGTCCCGTTTTATTTAAAATTTTGTTAATTGAAAGTTCTGACATACCTTTATATCAAAACTTTCAATTAACAAAATTGTTTTCAGTCAAAAGATAAGCTCGGTATTACGGTTAGCCCGGCGTACATGCGTACGCACATGCAAGCTACACAGACCGATCGGTGAACATGAAGTTATTTGAGTTTAAAAAGCACCATCGAGTACAATAATTCATTAATTGAAATTCTTTATGTCGGTCCATCAGGTCATTATTACAATAATAAAAACTTGAGAGGTGTCAAGGGACACCCGGATGGAACGAAGTTCCTTTCGATTAATTAGTGAAGGAATTGTAATAAAATTTTATTTTTTTTAAGTTATAATAATATTTTTTTTATTATTAACAAATATAATGTAATTAAAAGACAATTTAATTAAACGTGCCCGTTTATGTATCGAGCGAAATGGACTCCATATTGAGCAGTTGCTTCGATACAGGGAAGTGTAAATTTTATACCTAATAGGTAAGTTTTTTAATTAAGCCAAAGTTGATTAAAACTGTGTTTGTGAATAGCTCTAATTTATTTAAATAGGTTACCTATAGCACCTATAGGTACCTACGCCTGCCTGCCTTTCTTTTTCTAGCAAAAGAGTACCTACTCACTTACCTACTTACAACTACAAATAATTCGCCAATGATAAAAGTAAGTACCACTACCTACCTAGGTACCCACCTAAGCTCCCACTGGCTTAATTTAAACCATAACATTTTAATCAAATAAAAAAAAATATTATTGTCGCTAGTAAAACCTAGAGAAAAGTACTCTGTGACCTAGAGCGATAAGGTGCAGTGGTTACCTACTGACGACCGCGACCGATAGAAAGCTCATGATTACCAAACCCAAACTTTCAATAGGTACCTACTAAACAAAACATAGAAGTAGGTACAGTAACTACCTACCTACCTAACCTACGTATTCTATGGCTTAATTATCGACTTAAAATTTACACTCGTTTTCACAATCCACACAGTCTCACAGTGAAAGGTGGATTTATCTCGTAGGTCGTTATCATCGGAATTATCACGCAATGATAATTCCGCCGCACCGATCGCCGTAGGTACCTAGTTCAAAGAGTTCGCCGCGCCGCCTTTAAATACATAAACATATTCTACGAAAAGCGAATTCGGACTTTATTTTGTAAACGTAAACGGTTAAAAATTGAAATTTTACCAAACTAGGTATGATAAAATTATTCTGAGAAACGTATAGGCTGGTGCCCGACCGGACAATAGGAGCTATGTGCAACCGAATTTCACGGTTAATGTGTAAAAATAAGGTTTTAATTCGCTCCAATATTTTCATAGAAAAGCCGCCATTCAACTAATAATGAACTCTATTTGACAGTTCCAACGATTCAATTTTTCTGTTCGAATTGTCTGCGTTTATGAAGTAATAAAAATAGCAAAAATAAGGTTTTAATTCGCTCCAATATTTTCATAGAAAAGCCGCCATTCAACTAATAATGAACTCTATTTGACAGTTCCAACGATTCAATTTAGCTTATTATAGCATGTCGTGACAACTTTTCGTAAGATTTTTTTCCGTCTAGCCCCCTTTCACAACGCGCCATAAGGAACTTCGTTCCAATACTAATGTCCCACCTGCAGTGCATTCTATAAAAATCTCACTCGCTGAATTTAGGGAACAAGTTCAGCTCATGCTCGCCTCACGCAAAATTCATCGACGGATATTTTACAGAATAGTATCGCAGATAGCCTTAGTTAAGGTATGGTTCCATAACCGACTACAAACGACAGCAGCAGACGCCGTGTTTGCTTAATACGGAAGTATTTCATAAAAATACATAGAAATTAGTAGAGTCACGGTGACATGTTACCTACTATAGTATCATGTCTTACGGTATTTTGCTATGGGGACGGGCTGCAGATATGGATTCTATTTTTATACTGCAAAAGCGGGCTGTCAGAGCAATCTATAATCTCCGCAAACGCGAATCTCTAAGAGAATTGTTTAAACAGATTAACATCATGACGGTACCTTGTCAATATATAATATATGAAAACATTATGCATGTTCGAAAAAATCTTCATCTTTTTAATAAAATAGGTGACAGACATAATGTTTATACTAGAAATAGGAACAAATTAGATCAGCCAAGCTTCAGATTGTCAAAAGTACATACTTCTTTTATGGGGTACTGTGTAAAATGCTATAATAAAATACCACTTGATATTCTACAATTGAATGAAAAACAATTTAAAACATGTATTAAACGCACACTATGTAGACAAGCATATTATAAGTTAGAAGATTACATCAATGATAAAGATGCTTGGCTGAATGCTGGTCCTGCTCCACAGCCAGTTTAGGGAATTTCCAAATTGGAAGAAAAGGATGTTTCCTACCCCTTTTTCTATTGACATGAGTAACGAGTATCGTTATTATTATATATAGATATTTTTAAATTATTAACTTATCACACTTCATATGATAAAATAATATACATTGGAAACCTTAGTTTTGTATAATTTAGCAGCATTATTTCAATTTTGTAAATGTGAATACCATGGAGCCATGTATATTAATACCTTTATGTTTGACAAAAATTAACATGGCGGTTGGGAGTATTGTCATGCTCGCTCAAATGTCTCGCTGATGGTGGCGCGTGTGTTGGATCATTAGGCTCCCTTCAAAATGGTTGAGCTAAATGGTGCTGATTCACGCGTCATGTTCGTGAACGGGCGCTGTCAGTGGAGATTGGTCAGCTCTTATCTGCCATGGATTAGATGCCACTTTATCTTGCTTCTTTTTTGTGTTTTGTATTGTTAGATTACCTTCATCGTTTTCACATATAGAAGCAACAAGAATGTAACCAAACTTTGTAAAAACTTGATTTAAAAGAGTGTCCGTGGAGTTTCTTGCTCGTTCTTCTCCATAGAGACCTACCTACGTTTTGGAACGAGCAACTAGCTTCAACTCTCTGACTAACTGACCGACTCCTTGACAATTCAAAAGTGCCTGTAAATGGTTTAATTGAAATAAATGCTTTGACTTTGACTTTGACTTTGACTATGGAATCATCCCTTTAAAAGCAGCGGCTCCGAAAAAAGGTAGAAATTAAATAAAAATGTCGAGGATTGCAAAACTTCAACCGATATTAAGGGGCTATTAAACCACTTTTACAGATTTTAAACTGACAATCACGTTTAAGTGTGCAGTGTAAAAGATTTGAAAAAAATATATGTTAAACTAGAACATTCTCTTAATCATTTAGTAAGTGAATATTTTTAATTATATTCATATTATATAGTTTAATTAACACGTGAAGTTGTGTCTGACGCGGACAAAACATTGACAATCACACAAAATCTACCAGGTATAATTAAACGAAACTTACACCATCTTACAGACAATTTTATTATCTATCTTTTAGTATACGCCTTTTTTTTAAAACGCAGACTCCGTCCGTTCTGCATCAGTTCTGCGTCCAAAACTCTCAAAGTTTAGTCGAAAAAATTAAATAAAAGTAGTATTCTTTCAAAATTAAAAAAAAGGTATTTTCATCCGACTTCTAAAAGTAGGAGGTTCTCAATTCGTCTGTATGTTTTTTATTTTTATTTTTTTTATTTTTTTTTTGTATATTTCTTACGCGATTTCTCCGGCAAATATAATGCGATTTTGAAATTCTTTTTTTATGGATAGGGTATGCCTCAAGGGTGGTCCCATATAAATGTTATCGAAAAAATCGACAGAAAGCAAAAAAAAATTACATGGATGATGTTGTAATGTTCTCACCTTGTACTTTCGATCTCTGTTTTGACTGTGTTGCCATTTCTTAATGGATTTGGATGATAAGGAAGTACTAAAAAGCAAAAATAAAAAAGCTATTTTACAAAAAAGACAACCGCCTTCAAAAACCAAAAAGTGAAAAAGTCAGCCATCCGCATATCAGTCCATTTGTCATCATATAAAAACTGTTATTCTAAATCATTCAAATATAATCGAATAACACCTTTCTTTGTAGAAGTATTCAGAGGGTTCAAGTCAAAGTCAAAAGTCAAAGTCAAATCATTTATTTCAATTAGACCATTAAAAGGCACTTTTGAACGTCATATTGTAAAATTTTAATCTAGTTGCCCATTCCAAATGGTAGTTTCGTATGGAGAAGAATGGGCAAGAAACTCCATACATACTCTTTTAAAAAAAGGGTGTTTACAATATTTTCATTTATAGAATGATTATGTTAAGTGAATACGATGTATCTTGTATAAAAATCACTATATTATTGTATGTACAAAGTATCACAAGTTAAGAAATGACAGCTAAGTTATGTACATAGACACAGTGTTCACATATTTACAATTAATAATACAGTAGACGACTACTTCTTCTAACCATAGACCAAATAGCTAAGGCTATTAACCTTCACAGGCCCTACCAAAAATGATGAATCAACAATTTTTTTATCATTATTATTTCTAGAGACAGAGAGCACTATTTAATGAAAGGAAATCGTAAAAGAACACTCTACCATTGTCGCTGAAACCTGATAAGTAAAGATGTTCCAGTTCCCATCACTCGCTTAAATAAATAATGCTTTCTTATGGATGTAATGGCGGGAATAGATAGGTACATGTATTCCAAAACCTATAGAACTACCTTTAATAACATTTATATTCAGGACCTCATCAGATAATCGCGACCAGCGCCTTCAAAATAAAACCGTAGCGAAGTCAAAACGGTACATTAAATATGTTGTAAAAAATGTAGATATGAAAATCACACCGATGATAACAATATAAAAATACCAGCTTTTTATTTTAAGTACATATTTCATCACAGTGTTTTCCTTCACCGATGATAGTGACATCCAAAATTAACTTAGCCATATATATTTCATTTAAAATTGCACGGTTCTCTATTTCTATGTCCCAGTTTCATGCAAAATCTACTGCGTATGTAGCTAGTTCACAGTAAGTGTAGTTGGTTTACTTTTTTTATGTAGGTATAGGCCATTAATATTTTTTTCACTTCTCTTGCTCAAAAAGCCCGTCATTGTAGCATACCAGAGCGGGGATAAAATAGCATTTCATCCTCTAGGGGAAAAAGTTTTTTTTTTTTTAATTTTTGTGTGTCAAATATGACAATGAGCCTACAAAAACGAAAAAGTCTTTAGTATAAGTAAGAATAATCATGAATAAAGACTCGACTTATTACTGTTTCATAAAAAAAGAACCTCATTTTAATTTTGAAAATGGAACTAAAATCGGCGATCTCTGGTAGAATCAAGAAGCTTATAGAAAAAAGTGGAGGCAACACTCTAAATACCTAAGTGAAGCCAACTGTGGGCAGACGCTCTCTTTCTGAATGCATATACAAGATAAAGAAAACACATATCACTGTCTCGTTCTTATGTATGCATTCAGAAAGAGAGCATCAGCCCACAGTTGGTTTCAAACTTTTGTTCTAAGTGTTGGCTCCATTTATACCTATATCTTCATGGGTAGAATGCATGCAATGTGTTGCAGCTACAGAAGAAACAAAAAAAAAAGACATTGGCGCGAAATCTTTATAATTTTTCTCCAATTGCAAATTGAATTGGTAGTGACCGTAATTAATTTCATATTACATTGGATTGTTTTATTTTCTCGCAATCGTAGTGAAAAGTATAGTGTAACACACGGCGCTAAAACCCATTAAAACTCGGTTTCTATTTACTCCCTCGCTAAAGCTCGGGAGTAAAACTACCTCGTATGGGTCATTTTAGCTCCTTGTATAACAATCTACTATTTTTTTTTACAATAATGTCTTCGGCAAATTTCAAACGCAGGTCTTATCAACTTACAAATAGTGGTGTTTTTTATTTTAGCGGTTGAAGATAAAGTTCAATGGGATATATAAGGTCCATTTTGTATTATCCAAATAAGGCGAATATTCGCTTAAATACGCCATGGGAAGTGCTGGCATCACACAAACCCTAAAGGCCAACATTGAAAGCTCGATTTTTAATATGAATAATCTATGAAAATACAAAATACGATGAAAGGCAGATCAAAAAAACACATCCGTTATCTAAAACAATAGAATTATGAAAAACTTAAAAAAAACACAGCTTATCGCGTCTATAGTTAGATAAAAAAATGTGGCCTGTTCCATAGATAAAAAGTCGGGTAACCGCGCCGATTTACGCCAGCTCGGTCACCTTAGATAAGTATGACACTGGGGACAGACAAACTGTGGGATGTTTAAAAATACAGTACATAGCGTGTGAAAATTCCCGGTTTTGTTTACAAAGTTTGCCTTATATGCTGTGTTTGGATAAATGAAATAAACAAATGAAAATAATAAATAATAATATAAATGACGCTCCTATTACTAAACGAGTCATTATTTCCGGGATAATGGTGCCAATTCTGTTGTATTTTAAGCTATTTATAATAATATCTCTTTCTCTCCATTATAACAAAAAAGATACAGATATTAATAAGAGCTGTCTATTTAAGTTGATCTATAGTGTTCATACATTTATAGTTGTCATTTCAGAATGTATTGATTAAAAATACGGCGAAGTTCAAGGAAAAAACTAATTTGACATCTCTAACTTAGTTCTTATGTATCGCCGTCTTTTTTTTCACCTGCCTGGTAGTAAGAGATGCCAATAGTCTAATTTTGGTTTGGTTTTTTGAACAAGGGAATCGGCACCAACAAATGTGTGTCTATATTAAATTGTTGAATTTAAAATGTTGCTAAAATACCCGGCAATATTTTCACTGTGACACCGGTATGACACTAAAAATATTGGTGAATAAACAATGTTATTTATTAAAAAGGGTTAACAACAATATTATTTATTTTTAATATTTCAATATTATTTTGTTACAATATTAGAGTTACTGTATTGTTTTTTTATGGCATTGTAAGCGCATGTAATTTAATAATTCCTGTAAATTAATTAGTCGTTAGATCTTTAATAAAGTTGTTTTCTTTGTCTCTAAATAAGTATGTATGTATGATGTTTTTGTTTTTGTGTTTTTCTTTTTTTAATATGGTTGTTTTATCATGTATTTTATGATATTCTTTGTGCGCGCCGTGCCGATCAGTCTTTTTGTGTGCCTCGGAACTATGAGTGTATGATATATATTTATAGTTCCGAGACAGTGTCATGCCGGCTGAAAACCAGCGCCGTGGTTCGTGCCTTGCTGCGCGGGCCAAGGCATTTATGCTGAGCGTTGGCCGTTTCGCGCGGTGGTGACGCGTGGTTCCGACTAGGGATATATTTGTATTTTTGTTTATTTTTTTTGAATTTAATTGTTTAGGTTTAAGCTTGTTATGTAAGTGCGTTACTTCCGTGTGAATAAATGGATTTTCTTTCTTTCTTTCTTTCTGTAATTATACAAATAAAAATATTGCAAATAAAGCATATTTATGGAGTTGCCCATTCTTCTCTATACGAAACAACCTTTCGGAAGGGGCAATTAGATTATTTTTTTCTTACACTCGTATGACGTGAAAAGTACCTTGGTGGTACTAGTGTAATTGAAAAGATTATTAGCGATGTTTTAAGTATTGCTGAGTCAGACTTGGAAATGTTACAGCTACATAATTGCAGTAAAATTATTACACTTAAACCATCTAAATGGTTTTTTATTTCATACAAAAAAATGTATGGATCTCGCCATGATTCTTTCTACAACGTTATTATTATAGCGAAAATTTCTGGAAAATCTGTTCGAAAAAGGCTTGTATTGTGCTATTTTTAACCGACTTCAAAAAAGAGCAGGTTTTCAATTCGATTGGTATTTTTTTTAATGTATGTAGGTACACCGATTACGTTGAGATTTATGATCCGATTTACGTGATTTTTTTTTGATGCGGAATTTTTGCCATTTGGTCCCATAAAAACTTAACACAGTTTGGCCCAGTAGTTTTCAATTTATAATTTTTAATTTTTTTTATGTTTGATCACGCATACATTTTTTCAGTGTAGTCCGATTTCGATGATTCTTTTTTTAATTGATAGTGTATACCTCAAATTTGGTCCCATATAAATTTCAAGTAAATATTCCACCTCTAAGGGTAGTCACCATTTAATTTGTATGGTAAGAAGTAGACAATAAAAACCGAAAAAAAAACTTAAAAAAAAGTAAAAAAACAACTTTCAATTCGCAAGTCGGTGGCCACACAAAACCACAAGCAAAACTAAAACCGCTGGGACTTGCGATTTGAAAGTTATTTTTACTTTTTGAAGGCGGTTGTCTTTTTTTGTCAAAAAGTTTTTAAGTTTTATACTCGCTTCTGCTAAGTTGCAAATCGTATGGATCTATCGGTTATGGACAACCCACGCTTGCCTCGTTTGGTCCGTAGATGGGTGACTATGGTTACCCATTCCCGACCGAGACACCCCCGTGCCTCGGAAAGCATGTAAAGCTATTGATTCCAGCTGTCATTCGTAGATCTGTTTATCTATTTATGTACGTATTTAAAGTGTATTTGTATATATTATGTATAACAGCTGTCCGTTTGGTGTCGGACGTAAAGAATAGCACCATCCCATATCTTCCCGTGGGTGTCGTAAGAAGCGACTATGGGACTTACCAGAGAATGGGCAGCAGCTTTCTCTGTGCCTTTCTAAGAACCATACTGCGATCGCCAACCCGCCTGCCAATCGTGGCGATTATGGCAAAACACCCCTGGGGGGGGCCTATTTCCAGCAGTGGACGTCTTTCTGCTGAAATGATGATGATGATGATGATCAGCTGTCTGACACCTGTACAGGGATTCCCTAGTTTGGGGTCAGATGGTCGTGTGTGAAATGTATTTTTTTTTTTTTTTTTGCTCGGCCAGCCGCGTAGCCGGAAAGTACTGATAGCACGGACCAACTGATTATCAGCTGGGTTATGAGTTAAAGAGTTAGTAATAGGTACAATACGGTTTTGCATTGTAGCTTGAAAGAGAGATGAGGGTATGTTTAAGTGGATATGTTGGTGCGGGTTGTCTGATTCACATTGCAGGAACTTCCTCACCAGTTTGCACGTATTTAGTATCACTGCCTTCTGCAGCAGGTGGTAGGTGTTAGAGGGCCGGTTCAGAGAAGGAAGGGACTGGTGTATTATTATGTCTTCATAGTCGTTATGGGTAGACATAAGCCAAAAAGTTTGACAACCAGTCTTACCGGGGGATATGGTGGTGGAACTGGGTTGTGGAAGTCATATAGGCAATCGCTCCATGTAAAACACTGGTATTCAGCTGCATCTGGTTAGACTGGAACGTGACCTTTGGTTGAGAAAAGGCAGTTTGTTTGTTTATTTTTAGTTTTATATGTACATCTAGCCGAAGCCTGCGGTTTTGTCTGCATGATTGCCGGTTATCAACCTAACTTACTCCAGTGACTTATTTACTTTGTGATTTTTAATCTCACTAAGGGTCGGTTCAAACAGTCGGGTAACGTTACATACGGACGGTTAAAAAGTTACTATGACGTGCGATGTTTAACGTACGTTAAATGTAACGGGTTGTTTCATGACATAAAAATCCTTCAGTTAAAGTTATTCAAAAAGAGATTTCATAATATTTTGATGTTTGAAGTAGCTGTTTGACAACTCAAAATTACGATGACTGGTCGGTTATGGTAATAGTAACTTTTTGACGTATGATTTTGTGAAACAACCCAATTTTTTGATTTGACGATAGTTAGCGCCATTTTTGACTATTACGGGTCAGTAATAGTTAGTTGAAGCAACCAGACAACAGAATTGTGTAATCTAGCATTTGTTACTTGCTGTTCAATAAATGTAAGCTATCAAATATGTAACTAGGAATAGGTGGGGACCTGGCGACCTGTATTACAGGTGTTACTACCTACCACAAGCACCAGCGATCCACAACCAGAAATTGTTATTAATAGCTATTAGCTATTTTTGAAAAAAAAAATTGTTTTAATTTTTTGGCTTGTGGTGAGAAACAAAATCTTTTTATTGTTATTATTATTTATTATCGGCGTGATTTTTCTAAAATAAACTTAAGTGACTCGTTATAACATCAACTATCTGCAAATAAAAGTCCAGTCAAAATTGGTTCACCCGTTTCAGAGTTAAGCTGGAACAAACTGACAGACAGGAGGACACAACAAATTTCTTTTAATTGTTTTTTTTTGTATTGGTACCGTATTCACTTTCATCATTTTGTAAAAAGCTGTTATAATGACATTACAAACAGACATTTCAATATTATTTATTTGTATAGCTTTTTTTTGAACCCAGCAGCTCGGGTTATTGAAATTCTTAATAGAAAAACCTAATAATATTTTTCATTATCTGGAAACTGAACCTATGGCTTCACAATCACGGGATCCACGGGTCAGTAAATACACAAGTACCATTCATCCTTCATCATCCATCTTTTCTTTGGTGTCCTACCATTTAATTAGGTACATGCATGTGGTTAAAGAATCTTTGTTTTCTCAAAATAAATTTACTACAAATTTCTCTCTTATTGAGAAACCACATGCATGTACCTAATTAAATAGTAGGAACCATTTAATTAGGTGCATGCATGTGGTTAAAGAATCTTTGTTTTCTCAAAAGAAATTTACTACAAATTCCGCGCTTAAGGGGCTATTAAACGACTTTTACAGATTTTAAACTGACAATCACGTCAAAATGTGCAGTGTAAATGATTTGATTTTGTTTGATTTTTTTTTAATTTTGAAAGAATACTACTTTTATTTAATTTTTTCGACTAAATTTTGAAAGTTTTGGACGCAGACTGCGTCTGTTCTGCATCAGTTTTGCGTCCAAAACTCTCAAAGTTTAGTCGAAAAAATTAAATAAAAGTAGTATTCTTTCAAAATTAAAAAAAAGGCGTATACTAAAAGATAGATAATAAAATTGTCTGTAAGATGGTGTAAGTTTCGTTTAATTATACCTGGTAGATTTTGTGTGATTGTCAATGTTTTGTCCGCGTCAGACACAATTTCACGTATTAATTAAACTATATAATATGAATATAATTAAAAATATTCACTTACTAAGTGATTAAGAGAATGTTCTAGTTTAACATATATTTTTTTCAAATCATTTACACTGCACATTTTGACGTGATTGTCAGTTTAAAATCTGTAAAAGTCGTTTAATAGCCCCTTAATGAGAAATATTTAAACTACTTATTTAATAATAAATTCGTGAGCAGAGCTAGAATGACATGCACAGTATTAAAAGAAGACAACATTAGGTACCTATTTAACGTACATTTACATAACAGGACATTGAAGGTAGCAGTAAAAGATTCATGCGAAACAAAAATCAATTTTTGTGGGTAAATTAAAAACATACCTTCTAGTATAATCTTATTAAAACGTATATACTATTATTTATAATAAAAATCACGTCGTTGATATCGGTAGTTTATCTGTGCGTGTTTATGGGCGTTTAGCGCTAAGATAGATAGGCTGGGAGGTTACGAGATGACTCGGGGGTATCGCACCAGGGGTACGCAAGCTGTGGCCGTGATTTAAAACTGTTTGATTTGATTTGCAATTAACATATTCTTCTTCTTCTTCTTAGTGTGTCCAGGTTACATCCAGAGCTGCTTATTATGCTGAACTAGAATGGATTAAGGTTGATAAACAGTTGCAAGCAACGGTGTAAATAAAATTTGCAAAATTATTATAACAAGGAAAATAAAAACTAAGCGTGAATCGGGTGTACCTACAATAAACTCAAAACTGTCATTAAAAAAAAAAAAAAAAAATATAGATAACACAAAGTGAAGGTTAAGAAAAAGTTTTTTGAAAAAAAAAGAAAACCGCCTTCAAAAACTAAAAGGTGATAAATTACTTTAGCATAGAACACACTTACTTTACTTAGTCGGTGGCGGTGGCTTTGTGTTTGTTGTTTTGTGTTGCCACCGACTTCCGAAAGTAAAGTAAGTGTGTTCTATGCTAAAGTTATTGATCACTTTTTAGTTTTTGAAGGCGGTTTTCTTTTTTTTTACTTTTTAATTTTCGCTTTTTAGTATTTGCCCATCCAAATCCATTAAGAAATGGCGACACGCTTAAAAGAGATTGTAAGTCTTCCAAAGATTGATGAAACTAAAACGTCACCTAAGTATTCTTTTTGGGATTTTGTTGTTGTTGGGATTTTGTTGTTGTTCTCAAAAAGGGCTAAATCAATTTTGGTAAAATTTATATGGAACCGTTTCGGAAGAAACCCCTTTCGAACAAACATCGATTAAACATCCGAATTGATAACCTCCTCCTTTTTGAAGTCGGTTAAAAATACTTCTTGTTAACGACATTATTATATCTGCCTGTGACAATAAAACTTTGGCGGTGAGACGTGGCTTGAAAGTAAATTTTATTAATTAGGTCCATCTGATTTAAGAAACTCAGAAAAATGGCTCTTATTTATAGGGGACGTAGCCAAAAAAAAAATAGAGCTAGTTTTATATTGTAACTTCAATTACGTTCTAGATAAAATGTTATAATTATTTAAATTTAAACACAAACAAATACCTTTCGTTCGAGTTTCCTATGTACTTTGAATATCATTGAAGTAACGGAATATTGGGAAAATATTGGCTGAAAAAAAAAAACAGTCCATCAGACTTGTGGAAAATGCTCAAATTGACTCATTTCATTCATCAACTAGAAAAGAGCTGATAATCTTCAAACAGTTGAGTAAATCTTGAATAATAATAGACCCCAAACTAGGCAGACCCTGTACTATGGGTGTCAGACAGCTGATAATACATAAATAGAATCACAGCTAAGAACACTCGATTGTATCACCTTTTGTACAAGATTGAATTAGACGTTTGGGCACTACGAAGCTACAGACAGTCACAGATTTGTCACACGTCAAATATATAACACCTCTATGTTTTCAACTGAACATAAAAATTTACGTTTTTTTATTGATATAATTGCAGGCTTACCCTACCCATAGCTTCTATAATAGAGAAAAGTTATACAATTATTATTTGGTATTAGCTAGCTGGAATATTGACAGCCATGTACAAAGAAAAAAATTAGCTTAATTTGTGGCTCTCAATATTCGATTGTCAGATTCATGCACACGGCTTATGAATGAGGCCCTAGCTTTTCTTTATTATCATCATCAGCCGAAAGACTTTCACTGTTGAACATAGGCCTCCTCCTTAGAACGTCACAACGAGCGGCAACCTCCCGCTTGTATCCATCGGTTACCCGCGACCTTGACGATGTCGTCTGTCCATCTGGTGGGAGGCCTACCAACGCTGCGTCTTCCGGTTCGTGGTCGCCACTCGAGAACTTTTCTTCTCCATGGGAAGAAATGTTCTCGCTTTGCTTAAGACAGTAGAAAAATCGTCTACCCTGTTCTCCGCGAACATGCCGGACGCACTACACCTCCATGGAATATGCACCAAAATGCGTTGTTATATTGTACACGCAACACGTTGTATGCGCACTGCGTGTAGTTGTACTATAGTAGGCATGTGTATAGCAACCGGCAGTTACATGACTTTTAAAATGTTGATTGAACTTGTTAGGTAATTAAATAAACAACTTGAATTCAATCTGAAATCAGAACACAATATTTAACAAGGAGTACCTACCTCAATAACCGCCGCTTTAAATACCAGGCAATCTTTGATCGTCAATTAATTAATACCCGTCAATTATTAAATAAATTACCGATTCCTGCGTAATTTTCATTAAACCAAAGTTTTCGAAGCCGGAGAAAATTTTGTAAATTATCAAAAGTCAAGATGGTGGCGTGCAAACAAAATTATTACAAAGTTGATGTTACAAGTTGTTTTCGTATATTTTTAAATTGGATCACACCTGTTGTTTGATCTGTTTTCGGTAGTATTAGGGAAGATAAAGTTTTGTAGGTTAAGTTGATTTCAAGCTTTTCAAGTTTTGATACGATAGGTATTTCTTTAGAAAATCTAAAGAATGTTTTTGTTGGATTTTCGTAACGACTAATGATAACCGTTTGATTATGACAAGCCGTGTTGTGCCGATTGTGAACAGCACCACCCCATTTCTACTCGTGGGTGTCGTAGAAGGCGACAGGGATATTGACCAGAGGATGGGCAGCAGCGTCCTTCTGAGTACCGTAACACCTACTGTGATCGCCAACATGCATCGGCTAAGCATGGCAATTACGTCTGAAACCCCACTTGGGGAAGACCTATGCCCAGCTGTGGGCGTCTAAAGGTTGACATGATGATGATTAATAATTACGAACGAAATGTTATGATTTATATTTAAACAATGAAAGACTTGCAGCAGCAATAGCAGTCATTATGACACACATAATGACTGCTATGGAATGTTGTTGTTTGTTGTTGTTTAAATTTATTAAAACGTTTTCTATCTTGTTTAAATAAGTGGTAGAACTGCAGAAATCAGAAATCATTTTTACTTGCTAAACGTGGGTATTGAAAGATCTTGGGTAAAAAGTACACATTGCGCTACGCTATTTTTTGCCAGTAATAACATACTTTACCATTTAGTTACGTAATAACTTTATAAAGGTCAGTTCCTGTTTTAGTGCGACATTGGCGCCGATTCCCTTGTTCACAAAGTAAACTAAAATTAGACAATTGGCATCTCTTAGTGCCAGCTAACTAAGGAAGAGGACGGCGACAGAATCAGATAAGAACTAAGTTAGAGATGTCAAACCCACAAAAGGTCACTGCAGAGAACAAGGTTAGTTGTCGTTGACCTACCGCCCAAGGATCCATGCTGATGTTCCATTAAACTATGGCTGAGAGCAGAACAAACTTACCTGTATATAATTTTATCTAACAATTTAGCAAACAGATATAAACTTGGATATTGGTCTGTAGTTATCAACCTAGGTCCCTGGCCCCTTTTTGTAAATAGGTGTTATAATTATATGCAGACTTGCTTAAGATGGGCATGACAACTGTGTTAGGAGATCGTCTGAATAGGATCCTGAGAGGGACCATCAGACCAGTAACACAATTTGCTACACAGATTTAAATAATTCCACACACTTTAGCAGTTTCTCCAATTCATCTTCACGAATTTCTATCGAGGCGATGTAGCATGTAACGCATTCAGCCCGCTCACTGATGTCATTGTGCTGTATGTCAAACCGTGAATAAGTGTCTTGTGAACTGAAATACTCGCCAGAATATTCACTAGAAAACTGATTGCCAAACAGCAGCACTGAAGTATAGGAATTACCTATTTTGATTCCTTAATTTCACGTAGCTCCAGAATGCTCGAGTACAATTTATTGCGAATTCTACATAAAATGCAGTAGTGGCAACATGATGAGCTGATGCTGTTGCCAGGATATCCAGTAAACTTGTCAAGTACACTCTTGAAAAAATAATAATGCAAAAGATAAAAATGAATATTTAAAAAGTCAAAAATAATGCCTATTGTTAAGCCATCAAATTCGATCGAGTAACACCTACCTATCTATTATTATTTAAGTACAGAAATTGGTGGATGACACGATAATATTTGTTCGTTGAAATGGCGATAACGTCGCGGCGGGGTACCGCTAAGTTTAAAGCAATACCTAACTAAATAGCTAAAATAGCGAGATTGCATACTCATAGCGCGCCCAGACTTACAATTAAACATTCGATGTAACTAAATTTGCAACATAAATCTGATCGTATCGAAGCACGTTGGTTGGAAATGCTAGTCAATTAATAGATAGTCAAACAAATGAAGGGTCTGGCTTACAAGCGGTACCCCGCCGCGACATTATAGGGCCATTTCAACGAAAAAACATTATCGTGCCATCCACCAATTTCTATAATAAAAAAATAATATATAGGGAGGTGTTACTCAATCAAATTTGATGGCTCAACAATAGGCATTATTTTTGACTTTTTAAATATACACTTTTATCTTTTGGGTTGGGGGTTTTTAAAATTATTATTTAATTTTTATCAATACGTTCTGAAATAACAACTATAATTCTATCTTGTTTTATTGGAGAGAAAGAGAAATAAATAGCTAAAAATTTGTTTAGAAACACATTCTGAATTTAAAACTGCCAAAAAAAACATTCTGAATTTAAGCAGAGGTGAAAACAGGTCATAAATATCCAAGAACTCAAGGATTTTAAACTCATTTTATAAATTGCTACTCCGTAACATCCAATCAGCGATATCAAACAAACTCACAGCGACCCCAGATTATTTACCCCTGTTTTTTTATTATTTTTGACGTATCCAACGTCCGCTGTTATCAAGATTATGTTATTGAGCTTCCAGTCGCCGATGCAACAGCTCTGACATTACTATTTCTATTTGTGCTTTAAAAAACCACTCAGTGCAGTTGTTGGCAAGTGTACTTGGGAATTTCAAAGTAGGTGTATTTTTTTTTCTTTTAAGCATGGCCTTGGTATTTTTTGTTAGATAACGTCATTTATTATTCGTGGTTAATTACGTGTATATTTTCTACAGTCAGTCAGTTGTTTTTTAAGTGACTAGATAATATTTCAGGGGCATTTGTAGTGCACATTAAAATTAATTCTATGTCAGTCTCCTGTTTGTATCCAATAGAGTGAAATGAGAATCCAACGTAAAAAAATATAGTACCGTTTATGTAATCACTAGCTTCCACACGCGAATTCGTTTGCATAAACTTCAGAATATTGTCCATATTATATTGTCCCCATAGTGTATGTTATTGTGACCCAGTGTCTTATTTTAACAAAATATCCTATATATTTGGATAGATCAATATTATATGTGTGCGAAATTTCAGCTGAGTCCGTTCAGCGGTTCCTTCCGTCTTCGCAAACTTTTGCTTTTGTAATAGTAATAGAAAGTAGTAGAATTCTTCATCATTTAAAACGCCTACGTATACTCCAACTTAAGGAAAATACGAGTAGGTTGCTATTATATTAATGAGCCATCTTTATCATCTACTAGTTCAGTTAGTAAATTGTATGTAGCCAAGGGCTTTTTCGATCGCCACGCGATATTTGCAAAACCCCCCTTTTGAGAGTATTATGGCGTACACATAAATAAAAAGTCAAAGGCAGGTCCTTTATTTAAATTAGATCATTAAAAGGTACTTTTGATTGCTATTTTCATGAAAACAAGATAATTATGAATCTTGCTGCCCCTTCCAAAAAGTAGTTTAGTATGGAGAAGAATGGGCAAGAAACTCCATACATACCTCGGGCCCCGCAGCCTTACGTACTTTGTGTACATACTCTACAAAAAAAAACAAAAATAGAAATAGTGGGTGTGGCCTGTTAATTTACTGAGAATGACGTCATGTTACTATTATGAAAAAGATACATCGTAAAAAATACTGATAAATCACGCTGCTCTTGTTAATTACGATAATAATTAAATATCTTCTTAACTACATATTTTAGTAAAAACGTTTGCTGATATTTAAAATAAAAACGCTGTCATCATCATGGCAACCTTTAGACGCTCACTGCTGGGCATGGGTCTCCCCCAAGCCATGCTTGACCGAAGCATATTGGCGATCGCAGTAAGTGTTATGGTACCCAGAAGGACGCTGCTGCCCATCCTCTGGTCAATATCCGGCCCCAGAGTACCGGCGATAGTACTAATACTTATACTGTGGTACAGACAACGTCATCAACAGCTTACCCCCCACGCATCAAAATTTCTTCGGAAAGGGGGTTAGCAGTTAATGGCGCTGTCTGTACCGGTAAACGCTGCGCTTCAACATAAATACATTCCTACCAACTTTATTTTAATGACAAGGATATTTTTCTGAACCGGTTTTGCATTTTAGCGGATCATTTGATTGTGACCTGTTGTGCCGTAGATAAACTCATTCATATTTTTTTTAAGAATTATTTCTTGACTACCCCAAACCAATAACTGAAGTCAGTCGGTTAATCTTACCGATTACTAAAGTCGATAAGCAGTAACTGTTTACTGAAGTCTGTTAGCCCTAATCAATAGATGAAGTAGATTGGCACTAACGCTCACTGCAGTCGGTTAGCAATAACCTATAAATAAAATCGGTTAGCCTTAGCCGATTGCCGGTTAGTCCCAAGTAGTTATTGAAGTCGGTTAGCACTAATTGATTACTGAAGTCGGTTAGCACTAACTGATTTCTGAAGTCGGTTAGCCCTAAGTGATTATTGAAGTCGGTTAGGGCTATAAGTAGGGGTATTTACTTGTTTTGCTACGGAAGTAGAAAGGCTGTCTTGACAACATAATTAATACGTTATCAGTTTTCTTAATGATTGATAATTATGTGTTTTTTATACTGTGTCATTCGAACTATGAAGGAGATATGATTAATTATAATTATGTTGTTTACAGCTGTTAATACACATGTGTGCCTAGAATGAACGGCTTCACACGTGTTTTGAAGATACCCAGATTATACTTATTAGGGAACAGAGAGGTGGGGAGTAGATTCCACAGTCTGGCAGTTCACACAAATGTAAAATCAAAGCTCTTGGTTCGAAAGCGTGGAACTTCAGCCGTATAGCGGTGCCGTTTTGAAATAGGATATCTTTATATTTAGCTACATTTATAGTAAGCTAGGAGTATAGTGAAACTGTAGGCTAACATTTTCAAAATCCATTCTTATGAGAACTGTACTAACAATGTGCTTATACAGAATATTTTCGGGTTATATTTTGGTTGATAAGTAATAAAATCGATTCTGTTTTTATAGTTAGTTTACCGCCAAATAACTTAATTTTAAAATTACTGATTTGAATGACTGATGAATGATTTTATAACTCAATACCTTGTAATGGAAATACGATTTTTTTAAATAACCGTGACTACATTTTTAAGAATTGGCAAGACAGTGAAAAGTCGGGGCCGATGGATGGAATGGACCTTGTCCCTACTGTGGGACAGTAAGTACGGGCTAAATCCATATCCATACTTCCATACTGTTACTATTTTACTATTTACTATCTATCCATACTAATCCATACTTGCATATCCATACTTTCATACTAATATTATAAATGCGAAAGTAACTCTGTCTGTTACGCTTTCACGATGAAACGGTAAAACCAATTTTGATGAAACTTGGTATGAAGATAGCTTGAACCCTGAGAAAGGACATAGGTTACTTTTTTTTAATCCACGACTTCGTCTACATCCGCGATAACCGACATTCACAGTGCCTCAGTCCTTCAATCCATAGAAAAAAACCAAATCACGTCGAGACTAATACTAGAATGTCATAATGCACTAGAACGTATTACGGTACAAAACCACAATACGGTGACACTACAATGGATCAAGGGGCACAGTGGATCACTGGGCAACGATGCGGCTGACGAACTCGCCAGGAGGGACTCCAGCTCAAAAGCCCTCGGACCCGAACCCATTGTGCCCATTCCGTTTAATCAGCTAAGAAGTTGGGTAAAAGACTACACACAAACACGAGCGGAGGAATGGTGGACCCCGACACCAGGGTGCAGGCAGTCCAAGGAGGATATGCCATCCCTAGTTATGAAGCTGACCAGGCGCCTTCTGCACCTGGACAGGGATAGCTTGCGACTGGTGTCGGGGACCATCACCGGACACTGCTCACTGAACAAACACTTTCACACCTTAGGCATCACTTATAGTCCTCTGTGCAGAGCCTGCATGGAGGCGCATGAAACGGTGGCAGATGTGCTCCTTGAGTGCACTGGCTTCACCAAGATCCGCAGGGAAACCCTTGGAACACCAAACTCCTTTGCGGACGCCCTGAGAAGACTGGGAAGATTGATCTGCTTCTGGAGGGAGGTGGGCTGGTTGGAGTAATCGGCCGCCATGGCTCACGTACAATGGTCCATATTTAGGGACTAAGTGCGGAAACTAAACCCCCCTAGAATAGAACCGACATTCACGCGGACGAAGTCGCGGGCAGAAGCTTGTATATTAATTATAATATAATAAAAACATTTGTATGGAGCGCACAGCACACTGTTGATAATATCCTCGTTACCAATACAGTTGAACGGCAGTCAATAAATGTACCGTTTCGGGGTCGTAATAACAGTGTCATATTTTGTTATGTAAGGTACCTTAAAGTCTTATAATAAAAATAAATAGAAAAGTAAAATCTTTTCCAATACGCTATAATCGTGTAGAGAACAGGAAACCTGGCGGTCGTGAGTCATAAAGACTTATGATGTTGGTAGAACTGACAATTTATATATTTCTCTTCTGATCGTTCGTTCGTTCGTTTCGTTTCTGGTCGTAAGGCTAGCCTTCAATAATTGTAGAGGAACGATCATCATCTGCCTAGCCTTTTCCCAACTATATTGGGGTCGGCTTCCAGTCTAACCAGATGCAACTGAATACCAGTGTTTTACATGAAACCCAGTTACTGCATGGGTAACCCGATACCCCTTGTAAGACTGGTTGTCAGACTTTCTGGCTTCTGACTACCCATAACGACTGCCAAAGAACTACAAATGACAGCCGGGACCAACGGGTTTACGTGCTTTCCGAGGCACGGAAGCAACTCGGTATGAAAGGGATGGTCACCCATCTACAGTGCGACCGCGGCTAGCGTACCTTAACCTTTGACCGATCGATCTGTATGGCTTTAACTTAGTCACGAGCTTCTCTCAGGAACGATCAGAAAATTTCTACTTCTTTCTCCGCCGCGTTTGTGACTGAATCAATAAATTATATTATTAACCGTCCCACTTCAAGGCAAAAGCCTTTTTTCATGCAGAGAAGGCTCCAGCATTGATTATCACGCTTGCTAAATGGTGATTGTCGTCCGTTCGTCGTAATTTCAAACCACAGAGTAGAAAAAAAAGGACTCCGCGCCACGCATATCGAAAGTATCAACAGTACCGCTCTATATGTGCGTCGGTCCGGCCGGTATAGGTACACACGGCTACACATCAAGCTAACCATTCCAGTTAATGCTGATCTCGCATTGTATAGGATTTCCGTACAATGCGAGGTCAGTTTATACTGGAATTGTGGAGCTTGATGGTGCTTTTTGCTCTGTTTCGACATGCGTAGCGCGGAGTCCTTCTTTTTTTTCTAGTGCGTGTTCCAAACTTACATTTATTTTGAGTTTAGATTTCGTCACAATGTTTTCCTCTGCCGGTGTCAGTAATGTCCAAGGTAAACCCTAGAGAGTAAATTCAGAAAAGAAACAGTCACACTGGATAAAAAAACAGCTTGTCAAGAATGACATCTAGGCTTACTAAGGGGTATCATGTTACCCAGTAATTATGATTTATGTGGGGACATTTTACACATGGCCATCTAACCCCAAACTAGGGAGACCCTATACTATGGGTGTCAGAAAGCTGATATACATACACAAATACATTTTAAATGCATACATATATAGATAAACAACACCCAGAGACAAGGCAAACACAAGTGCTCATCACACAAATATTTACCCTGGGTGGGAATCAAAGTCAAAGTCAAATCATTTATTTCAATTAGACCATTAAAAGGCACTTTTGAACGTCATATAAAAAAAATTGATTTTAGTTGCCCCTTCCAAAAGGTAGTTTCGTAAGAAACTTCGTACTTCGAACTCGCAACAAGCTACGCAGCAGTCAATCGCTCAGCCACTGCGCCAACTGTGTCGTCAAAGTAACTCGGCTGTGGAAATCGAACAGGCAGCTCCATGTAAAATAGTGGTAATCAGTTGTATCCGGTTTGACTGGAATCCGACCCCAAGATAGTTGAGAAAAAGATAGACAGGTTGTCTACACATCTTATTTTTATTAGCTTTTTATTAGCTTCACCTGTATGTTTGTATGTTTGTTTGTAACCGACTTCTTTGGGCGCGATTTTGACCCACTTTAAACGGCCAGATTTTGTTCAAACTAACCACTAACAACAGATTTGTCGAGGACCGATGACAATACACTAATTTGATAAAATTATAAAAAAAAACAAAAAAAAAACATAAGTCGTTCAGAATTAGTTGCCGAAAAAACAGCTATTATGTACTAGGAAGGTACTGCACAAGCGGCCCTGGTAGAATAAATGTACATAATATTTATAGATATAGATATAACCAAACTAAAAAGTAAAAAATAAGCAATAGTTTAAAAAAACTAAAAACACGCTTTTATAGAAAACCAAACTAAAAAATAGAAAATAAATTATAATAAATTATTTTATTTAAAAAAAAAGCGTGGGGTGCATGGTGTCAATAGTTATAAATATTTTATGGACAGATATGAGTAGAGTGATTATCATTTTGATAATATCTTAAAAAGCACCCGACGCTTTTTTTAAAATAAAATAATTTATTAAAATGTATTTTCTATTTTTTAGTTTGGTTTTCTATAAAAAAGCGTGTTTTTCGTTTTTTTAAACTATTATGTTTTGATTTGCTAAGAAAGTTTGCGAAACAATTCTTATATAACTTACATAATGCGACTATCAGACAACTTGTTACAATTGTTTTGCTACACTTGAGTTATCAAATCAAAAAGGTGATGTTCAAAAATACAATTGTTTACACTTCGAACTTTCGCTATCGCTTGCAGACACGAGGAGTGCGATAATACATTACAATTTTATTACTTAAGTTAATGATTTATATCATTGAACATTAATTAATTATATTGCTCTTTGTTGTATTTAAACTTTGCCAGTTCTTATGTGCTACTAAAATCATTAATAAGCCATTAATAGACTAAATGATTAGAAATCTAAACCACTACTTATAAGACCTACAATGTGCTGGTATAATTATGATGGTACTTAACGAGTTATCAAACGTATGTATGTATAACCTATCAGAAGAAGAAACATACGACAAAAGGGCATTTTTAAATTTCGAACTAAGTATAAATCTATGGCTAATAATGATAAGCGATCTTATTACAGCATGTCTTACGTACCTACTAGGCATTGCTTTTTCTAAATAAACTCAAGTAGCCACGTCTTTAACTTCTTAGCTCTGTGTAAATTGCAATGTAGCCACGTTCAGTGGTTCCAGCTACATAGTTGCAATTTGTGGCTTCTTGTGTGGTTGTGGCAAATAGTTCACACGAAACAATGGTTACTATGGCACGTATTTTTAGTTTACCAACACGAAATATTTTTGCAAGATTAAAAGAAAATTCGTAGATGCTGTTTGGTTTTCCTTACAAAAACTGTGTTGTTGACGCTGCTTTGTTTTACTTACTAAAAACTGTTTGGTTGATGCTGTTTTGTTTTACTTACTAAAAGTTTATTCCTGTATGAATGTCTTGCCAAAGATTTTAATATCGAGTCTACTTGGGTCGCGTGTATTCATTGGCACCACACGACCACAACTAAGAGTATGTCTTAATAGTATTTAGCACTGTCTTTTTGACTATGTGACGAGAATGTAACTTTAATGTCATTGGTTGTCTCTTCTTGGTTGATTTAAAGGAACCATGAAGCCACGCTTTACTTTCTTAGAATATATTTTACAGAAAACTGGGTGTCAGTCTTTTCCAGAGTTATCTTTTAGCGTTATTGGTTTCTATATACAAAATGGCAATAGCATAAAAAAGGATCATGGTATGATTTGGTAATTCGGTGTAATTGTTTCTATTGAGCATTAATAATATTAAATCGCCAAAAGTTGCCGCTCTTCTCACAAGTTAGTAAGCAAATATTTCAAATGGTGTTCTGTTTTGGTTACATTTTTATGCTCTTTAGCATAATAATATTATTTTTTTTAATTTCGGTTATATGATTTATTTGATAGTTAAAAAAAAATCTTATGAACCCGTATTTTATTTTATTGGCGTAGCGTCATCCCCACATTAACCCAAACCAAACAAACCCAACCAACCCAGCCAAACCTATTGCTATAGTTTTGTGCGACACATCCATAAGGCCTGTCTTACATTTTAAGATACGAGTATGTACGTACCTACTTTTTATTAAATAAATCAATAATTGGAACAGATAGAACACTTTTATTTATTTATCTGATCATCTCATCGACACACAGAATTATATACAGACCAAAAGAACGAGAAAAATAACACATAAAAGTAATGCTGATTGATTAGATTGAAAGTGCTATATAGACACTGCGTGTCAAAAGATAACAAAATAATTACATACATAAAACTATAAAAATCCAAATACGTACTCCATCTAGAAATGGAACTCGGTTTATTTTTGTAGCAGTGTAACTTGAATATTCTTGTTCTAACATATACTAAGTTTAAAATATCAATAAATAGTAGTAGTAGAGGTATTTCCGAAAGAAGGGAACTATTATTACCATACCTGAACAAGGGAACTATTATTACCATACCTGTTTCTGCCACAAAGCAATGTTGCGTGTGTTATGAAGGATTTGGCTGCCGGTGTAATTTTAGTCACATTCAACTTTATACAATGCATCTGAGAGGCCTCTGGTAGCGCAGTTTTTTTATTTTATTGCGACATGCCAAAACCACTGCAATTCCTGAAAGCTAGAATCAGCAGTGGCGAGCACCAGAAAAGCGTCGAGGCAGTGAAGCTCGACGAGTCCCGGAGAAACATTACAACTGTATTGGATCCCGCAACGAAATTAATCAGAAAAGAATATCGGAGGAGTAAGAAAAACAAATTTTCCACATACCTCCAAATCAATCAGGAGACAGAACAGAACTAAGCCAATAGGACCCAAGGGACGTTTACAATTGGGGGAGGCCCAGTTGCCAAGTACCACGGGTTACAAATTAACATTATTTAATGGGTCCTAAAAATGTGAGCTGGTAGTGCAGATGTCTATAGATCAATTTTCTTTTTCAGTGGACGAGCAAAGCACTTCAACAGTAGACGTGGAAGCAGCTGCAGCACAATATAAGCCGACTGAAGAACCAGAGGACAGGAATGGAATGAGCACGAAGATATTACGGCGATTGGACACAGTACCCGACATCAAACGAGATACGTCTGGCATCACTACACAGTACATTGCTACTGGAATTGGTAAGATTTCCTATCCTGTAGTTTTTTTGTTCATTTTTTTCAGACTACTTATTTAATTCCAGATACAATCAACGTAATAGCCAAACAAAAGCCCTCTTCCTCTCTCCTACTTTTACTTTTGCTGTGCCCGACAGGGTCCACAATGTTCAATTTTATAACTACCATCTAATTTCACATGTGGATGCAATAAATGTATTGAGTATTGAGTACCATACTCATATTATAATCGTATTGGTGGTAAAGATAAAGATATTTTTTTTATCATTTCATAAACCTTTTTTAAGATATTGCATCTATAATGTGTGTAGTTTATGTAAACTTGCGATTAAAGATACAATATGATTGAAGGCTGTACAGGTTTTACCTGGTGCGCTGTAGGACCTAATTTTTTTTAAATATCATCACTTGTTACTTGGTATTGGCCCAACATGTTTTATTGTTCCATTCTGTCCTGTCAACCGTCATGATAACACTGACTGCCTTCTCTTTCATACCATTCTTCACAAAATCCATCCATTTTTTCTTCAGCCTTCCTCTTCCTCTACATCCATCCACAAATATGTTTATAACTCTTTTGTTCACATGCGTTTCACCTCTTCTGTTCACATGCCCGTACCAAGATAATCGATTCCCTTTCAAGTTTTGTTGTCGGTGGCGTAACTTTCAAACTTCCTCTAATGGGCTGATTATGTACCTTATTAATTCTGGTTACACATTCATCTAAACATTCTTAGCTTCGCTACATGCAATCTTTTTTTAGCCATCTTCTTCAGGGGCCATCATTGCGATCCATACAGAACGACAGGTCTGACAACGGTTTTGTATATTTTTCCTTTTAACTTGAGGGGTTTCCTTAGGTCGCAAGCAGCTCCAGAGACCTTTCGCCATTTCATTCATCCTAAGTTGATACTGCGCGTTACGTCTCGGTCTACCTTACCATCCCCTTGGACAAGCGACCCGAGGTAAAGAAAGTCGGAGCGGGTTAGTGTACGCGTTCCGGCGAGAGATATTGACACAGGAATAGAGAGACCTTAACAAGACAAAGCATATCCTAAGTAAACATTGTTTTTTCGCGTCCTTCAATTATTAAAAATGTCAATCAATTTTAAAACATTTACGTACCTAATGTTATTATATATTAAATTAATTTGTATGAAAATATTTTTTTTTGATTAGAAGTTAAGTAAGTAAGTCATCGGATCTTTGACAGCCGTTGCGGATAATCAGACGCTCGAAGTTTGGCAACCGATTTTATCAAGGAGTACCTATCGATTTATCCAGTAACTAAAGTAGAGATCAGATTAAAATGGCAACACCAACTTTTATATACCGAAAAAGGCTATGTAGATTATTATTCATAACTATGTGATTTGTTTAGTGTGAAGGATATAGTTAACACTAGGTACTGTCTTTTAACATGTTACGGTTTTTGCCTTGCAGTGAATCTTGGTGCCTTTGCAGCTGGAGTGTGTGTGGCTTGGTCTTCATCAGCTCTACCTTTATTGACATATGGGACTTTTGAGGTAAGTCGACATTAAAATTGATAAAAGTTATTGAGCTGCATATCGTTTATTGTGACCCAACGAATAGGTTGTCTTAGTATATTAGGGATACGTACTAAAAAAAATGGAACCATTATAGGATCACTCGTGCGTCTGTCTGTCTGTCCGTCTGTCACAGCCAATTTGCTCTGAATCTACTGGACAAAATCAGGTGAAATTAAGTAGGATGGTGAAATCCTATGACCCAAACCACAAAATATAGAGGGTACAGAAGGACCGCTCCCGCCATCTTCAAAAATAATTACCTAAACTTGCCAGAATCACTAGGGCTGCTACTGTATTGACTCTGTAGGTTTTATTTGTGACAATATGAAATTTTATTGACACTGGTTGGAACTCTTTGCAATTTTTTATAACAATTCTTGTTCGTCGTGAAATGTCAATGTCTCTCATTTAATCATTTAGACAACACGTGACAGTCGAGTCTGAAGTCTGCTTGAAACGGTTTGAGAATGCCTGTACACGTAATGTCAATGTGTGCGTGGTAAAAATGGCAGTTTGTTCTGAGCGGTCTCTCTGATCGTGCGCAACGCAGCCTTACGTACTTTATGCCTAAACACAGATGTGCAAAGTAAATATTTATATTTTTTTAAATAAGGGTAATTTTCTGGGGACAAATTATAAGAAAATTAAAAAAGTTTTGCAAACCTCTCTGTTTCATATATCAAATGAGACCCTCAGATATATTTGAGACCCTCATAACGAGCCCGTTATGAGGGTCTCAAATATATTTATGTTATTATTATTAAAAAAAATAGTTTTGATTTTATTCATGAAAAAAGACGAAATTTGACCATACCCTGATCTCCGAAACTACTGACCCTAAAATTTAGAAAAAAATACAAAATTCATTGCTTGTAGATTACAGGAAAACATAAAAGACATGCAGTACCAACCTTAAATGAATCGGGATAAAGGCAGGATAAAATAAAATTATGATTGATGAACCAAACTAAAATCGATGACTGGAGTAAATTGGAAACTGCTGATCGAATTACCTGACTATTTTAACAATATACATAGAAACCAAGAAATGATTACGGTAAAAGGAACATCAGTGCAATTTTACAATTGACGATCGACATTAGGAACGCATCTTCTTTAAAAATATTTAAAAATCGACTCATTAATTAACTTGTAGGGAGTGGACATTCTTTGTAAAGAACAATTGAAGTTATTGTATAATTTTAACTATTTGCTATATTTGTTAGTATTGCATGTTAATTAGAGACTAATGTATGTACTTAAAAAAAAATGACTATGGCTATATCAACATTGTAACTTATCCAACCTTACCTTTGAATTTCGAGCCTTAAATATTCTTCACCCAAACACGTAGAGCCAAATACCACTTCATTTTCTAAGACAATGAAACATTGCAAACTTTTTAATTTTGCCTTCCCACTTGGAAGTTGTTGTAACTTTCACTTGTGCGTACTAACATGTATCCCTAGTCTTAGAATCGTGTGTAAAGGGTTATCCTGCTAGATTTATACGCAAGCAGAGGGGAATGAAGGGGCGAGAGGAGATCATAAATAATGTTTTCATTAGCGGGCCGCTATAAATTAAGCCGCGGTAAGGCGCGACCGCTGCTAGTGGATGTATACGGGCAAGTTGACGCTGCGTTTTGAACGCTGTGCGTTAGATAAAAACTCGTGCCGTCTCCTCTATAAAAACCTTCATCGTTGAATTTAGGTAAAGTGAGCTTGAGGTGAATTGTCATCTCACCCGCAGTGCTATACTGTTAAAATCTCTGAACATTAATAATAAAAGATTGCTACGATCTGGGGTTCGGGATATATAATTTACACCAAAAATACAAACACTTTATTAAAATAGTCATAACACAGTAATCAGTAACTTACAAGAATCACTTCTTTCGTAGCAGTCGTTAAAAGTTTCGCATCCAATACGTAACTGACTATTTTATATATTTCTTCGAGTTTTAGGACATATTCGAGAATATTCTAGCAAACCTATACGTTAATGGTCTTGAATGTTGCAACAACGTCATACTTAACCATTTAAAAAAATGTAGAACGGTGTCAAATGTTTCAGGTAACCTGTAGTTTTGCTACTCTAATAATAGATGGTGCTAGAGTTGCTTTTTTGGTCGTACCGACCTACGTGACAAAATACATACATTATACAAAATTCTTTAGGTATAGTGAGCGTTAGGTGACTGGTGCCAATCAGTAGCATTAGGTGGAATCGAAAGTTCACCTCACTTCACCTATATTCACAAAGAGAGATGCACTTAGGCTCATTTCACCTAATTACTACACAATAAGCACTACAGATGCTCTTTGACCTTAATCATTAATAGTGGCTTATATACATATTTTAATTTGTTTATTTAAAAAAAAAAACGTTGCTTCACACGAAGAACTAATGCTGTATACCTGGATTGCGTATACAAACATATTATACATTTATTTAAACATTGGTTGGCAAGCACGGAACAGATTTACCTCAAATCTTCTTAGAAGTCAAAATGGCCTAAATTTTCATATAGCAACAAAAAAAGAAACAAACCAAGGCTTACTTAATACAAATGAGTAATTGACTTGGTTAAGCAAATGTTGGAGGCGGCAAAGTAATACGGTATTTTGTACGCAACGAAATCTTTCCTTCATTTTGATGACGGTAGCTTCGTCAACTCAATTATGCAGATTTCAGGGAACTTGTAATCAAAGAACAAAAGTTTGAAACCAACTGAAATACAAAGGGAAAGCTAAAAACTGGCTCGTGGCTTATATAGTCTTCTAGAAGTTCTCGCTGATTACGATTGTTAATAACTTTTGGTTAGTCAAGATTATAATAGGGTATTTTACCAAAAAAATCTAATTAGTCCGTCAGATAGACTTTCAAAAAATATTGGACACGTCTTTTTAGGGTTCCGTAGCGAAATGGCAAAAAACGGAACCCTTATGAATTCGTTATGTTTGTCTGTCTGTCCGTCCGTATGTCACAGCCACTTTTTTACGAAACTATAAGAACTATACTGTTGAAACTTGGTAAGATTTCTGTGAACCGCATTAAGATTTTTACACAAAAATAGAAAAAAAAAAAAAATTTGGGGGTTCCCCATACTTAGAACTGAAGCTTCAAACCATACGTGTGAAGTATCTATCTATCTATCTATCGTCTTCAAAAATGATATTGAGGATTCTAATTTTTTTTTTTTCCATACTGAATACTTTGCGCGAGAGACACTTCCAAAGTGGTATATGATGTACATTACCATGTAAACTTCCACCGAAAATTGGTTTGAACGAGATCTAGCAAGTAGTTTTTTTTAATACGTCATAAATCGTAAACCGCAACTGACATTTCATTCAATCAACTCAAATATAAAAAAAAAATCTATTACTTGCTGCTACGGAACCCTTCATGGGCGAGTCCGACTCGCACTTGGCCGCTTTTTTCTATTTTCACGTAAACAAAAAATGAAGACGATACAGTCCGTCGAAAACTTGTGTTACGTAAACGTAACTATGTCAGTACACTTTACTGGCGAAGTGACGTCACAAACCCTCATGATCTTCGATGCGTTTTATCTTCGTCAGTTTTCATTGATTTGATAAAAAAAAAAAGACGGGTTGCACGCCGGGAGTGCCGGCAGAAGTGAAAACAGTAGGCCCAGGCATACATTTTCGCCGCGCCGTAGAGAGGGGATAGCTGTCTACTCTCCATCCGTCTTACGCTTTTTCGATCAGGTCACGTGTCCTGACGCGAGTTTAAGATTTTATACCCATTACAGAAAAAGTGCTCAACGCCGCTAAAGAAGTTTTCACTTCAAAAATACGTATCCAAAATTTTTCGATAATCTAACTGACGGTCTAATTAGATTTTTTGATAAAATACCCTATTTTTAATTTCAAAACTGTTTGCATGATAATTGAAAAAATCGGTTGCGTAGTGTGTACTTGAGCAACTACTTGGTGATAAAGGCAATTTTACTGTCAGCTGTAAAACTGAGTCAGTCTATTTCAAATTCAAAAAGGAGAAGATGTAGCCCATTAATAATTACTTACACCGTGGTAAAATGACGAGTTAGTCAGAGTCAAAGTCAAAGTCATAGTTCAGCAGGGCATGCGTAACGGTTTTGAATGTCTCTGGTTTATTGTCCGTATGGTGTCGGACGTAAACAATAGCACCATCCCATATCTTCCCGTGGGTGTAGTAAGAGGCGACTAAGGGACTCACCAGAGAATGGGCAGCAGCGTTCTCTGTGCCTTTGTAACAACTATACTGCGATCGCCAACCCGCCTGCCAAGCGTGGCGATTATGACAAAACCCCCCATTTCTCGGGGGAGGTCTATGTCCAGCAGTGGACTTCTTTCGGACGAGTTCCATAACACACACGAGATCTTTATTCTTTATATATTCAATCTCAGATTATCAAATACCTAAAAGGCAGATATACCGTGCAGAACACTGCGAGTGAAGCCACAAAACCAAATACAAATTCAATAACGAATGCCTACAATCTCGTGATTGTATTCACTTTTGAATTTTTATTTGTATTAGTATTTGTTGTTTTTAACAATGCTTCGCTTCATGCTGACTCGTTTCAGTACAGCACGAAGCAAATTGAAAGTATTCGTTTTTTAATTTGTATTTGCTTTTGTGGCTTCACTCTCAGTGTTCCGCACGGTCTATCTGACTTTTGTTTCATAATCTGAGTATAAGATATAAATATTGTTACAAAATGGATTATAAACAGTTTTTTCAAAAAAAAGAAAACCGCCTTCAAAAACTAAAAAGTGATAAATTACTTTAGCACAGAACACACATTACTTTACTTTCGGAAGTCGGTGGCAATACAAAACAACAAACTCAAAGCCACCACCACCGACTTCCAAAAGTAAAGTAATGTGTGTTCTGTGCTAAAGTTATTTATCACTTTTTAGTTTTTGAAGGCGGTTTTCTTTTTTTTGAAAAAACTTTTTATTTTTCACTTTTTCGTGTTGCCTTAGCATCCAAATCTATTAAGAAATGGCGACACACTTAAAAGAGATTGACAATCTCCAAAGATTGAAGAAACTAAAACGTCGTCTAAGTATTTTTTTTTGGGAATTTGTTGATTTTCTCAAAAAGGGCTGGATCAATTTTGGTAAAATTTATATGAGACCATTTCGGAATAAACCCCTTTCGAATAAATAAAGAATTTTGCAAATCCGTCTATATATGACAGAGTTATGCCCGAACATACATAAAAAAAAAAAAACACAAACATTCGAATTGATAACCTCCTCCTTTTTGAAGTCGGTTAAAAATAAAATATGAAAACATATTTACGAGAAAACTAAACACATTAATTTTGAGCTCGCCATATTTTGACTTTGACTTTCGAGCCATACTGTGCCGTGTTTACAATCAGCAGTTCTTTTGTGTGACCACCAAATATTGGAACTGCGCCCAAAATCCCGCCCGTGTACCCTCCACACATAACAAGTTCGTTCGGTTTTCCCGAAACTTAGAACTTTATGAATCTCTCACAGACTAAAGTGCCCACCGGGTAAAATTAAATTTTATAGATTTTTTCTTCGAAGATTTGATTTTTGCACCCAACATTGTTTTTCTTCATCTAAACGAGTTTATGAATTTTAAAATATTCTTAGAAAGGAGTCGTTATTAACAAAATTTTACATAATGTTTTTGATGTTATTTATGAGAACCTAGAACTATATTAAAAATAAAGCTCGTTTTATTTTTTCTTGAAAATAAGTAAGATTTATTAAACAATAACTTTTAAATAGAAGATAGACTATTTTTCACACACAATTCATTAATAATACAACAAAGGAAATGTCGTTTTTAACTAGGGAACTAGGGACTACGCTGTGTATAACCACTATCATCAATAATCATCATCATCATGTCAACATTTAGATGCACACTGCTGAGCATAGGCCTCCCAAGGGGGGGGGGGGGGGGGGGGGCAGCCGTAATCGCCATGCTTGGCCGATGCATGTCTGTCATGGTTGCAGTGCGTCAGGGATATTTGCAGAGACGCAAGTTGATGACATTGCCGCTGTCGTTAGAAAAAGATTCGCCTCTTTACTCACTCGCGTTCATAGCAGAGGGTTAATTCACGTAATTTTATGACGCACCGATGAAATTGTAGTGCAGTTGCGGTTAAGTTCAACTTTGAGTGATAAACGGTATTTTGTAATTATTTAACTGCACGAAAGCTGCGCGTGAACTGCACGTCAACTGTACGACAACCAAACTCTACCAAACTTACCTATGGTGTAGCCACATGAGAGAAAAAATATTCCTTACTAAATATTTGAATAGAATCGATTACATTTTCATGAATATGACGTATATTATTAAAATAATATTATACCCCAGTACAGATTTTTGTGCTTTTTAACTGTCATTTTGAGACGTCAAACGAATAGTAGAATACCGCTTATGTTGCGTTCCGAAGCACGCACCAAATGCCATTATTGCGCTCACGTGACGCGAACTTGACGTGAGCGTGTCTGACAGCGGTAGAGAATACGAAAAGCGTTGTTTTGATCGAAACTTAACTGCAACTGCACTACAACAGCATTTCTTTAGTTACGTGAATTAGCCGACAGTACCAACACAATACTTGGTGTTTTTGCAGATCGGTGGGAGTCCCCCACTGCAAAGATAAGTGCGGCTTCATGTCGTAGTTTGACTGTGTTGTATTAAAATTAACATTCGTTTTCAACTAAATTGTTACTCCATCAGACCTAATCCACATTTCTTGTTGAATATGGATTAGGTCTGACATAAATGTTTTTTATTATAATAGATATCAGTCGGTCAATTTTGTTTAATAATTGTCACTAAATTTTGTGTGGTGAGTTTGAGGTGAGTTATTACACCGCCGTCTTTGGCAATTCACCATAAGCGAACCTCACCTAAATTCGTCGAAAGTGATGTATTATGGAATAGCAGCACAACAAAAAAATACTGCTGTCTTAGAGACTTTTTACCAGAACATTTTTATTTACATTTTAACCAGAACTAAATATATCCTACACAGAATACTAATAATATTATATACAATTTAAATATAAGAAGGGGAGCATTTATAGGGCGTCTAAAAACTCGTCAATATCGTTGTCAATGGGACCCCATGTCTTACATGTATGTATTATATTACGAACGACCATAAATAGGAATACGGATAGTACAGAGGTCAGCACATCAAGCTGTCAAATTTCTTTGATAGATTTTCAACTTTATTACAAAATAGTAAGGTTCATATTCAATTAGGAAAATTTGACAGTTTGGTATGGCTTTCTGTACATTCGGTAAATCAATCAGAAACCACACAACGGATTTAATATGAAAATCTAGTATCTTGAATGAATCACATTGGTAGGTAAGCCTATTAAGTAGTACATTGTTCGACCTCATTACTGGAGACGTGTCTGCTATTGATAACGGCGAGACAATTTAGTAGTAAGTACTTGATATCTAATAATGAATGACCATCAATTAAAATATAAGGAAAGTTTCATTTCATCGCTTTGTCGGCAACTGCAGACTGTAGTAGAGCGATAAGGTGACAAATCTCACTTTCCGTTTTATGCAATGTAAGTTCGTGTTTCAAAATTGTTATCAAATGGATAGGATACGAAATAAAGAAATTTATTTGGGCTACAAATTTAGACTTTTTCTAGAAATTAATTTGCAGATTACTTGCCGGTCACTTTGCTGGTCGGTTTCAGGTTAGACTATGTAAACGCATCAGTAGCACACCCGCGACACTCCATAGAAACGATGTAATTGCCTACACTAATACTAAAATAATAGACTATACAGATACGTGTGTGAGTGTGCGTGTCTACGCGCCGCGCGAACAAAAACGCAATTTCCAGAGCTAGTCGTTCGACGCGGGGAGAGGTGAGGAACAGTCTCAGAGGGAGGCGGAGCGTGTCGCTACTGTACGGTAGTACTAATACTTATACTGTGTCTGTAGACTGACAGGCCATGTATTTCTACTTATTACGTTACGTTACAATCAATAACAAGAATTGGTGAAATAAACATGATTGTTAGAGAATAGACCGGCTGAACATTAGAGTAAAATTCAAAAAAACCGGACAAGTGCGAGTCGGACTCGCTCACCAAGGGTTCCGTACAAATTTGTAGGTACATGTCCATACTCCCATACTAATATTATAAATGAAAAAGTAACTCTGTCTGTTACGCTACCACAATGAAACGGCTGAACTGATTTTGATAAAATTTGGTATGAAAATAGCTTGGACACTGGAAAAGTACATAGGGTACTATTTAATTCGGGACTTTGTCTGCATCCGCGATAACAAACATTCACACGGACCAACTCGCGGACAAAAGCTCGTTATAAATAGAGAATATATTTTTTATGATTTAATTACAAATGTATAGTTTTCTGACTTTTCCCGGTATTTATAGTAGGTATAAGACAATATTACTTTCATAGTTCTAGGTCAACGGATAGTACCCTATAAATTTTGATTTCATTTAGGGGGTTTAAGTATATGGTTTTAATTTCAACTCGATACCTTTACGCGTTCCTGAGATAAAGGGTTTTGACAGACAGACGGACAACAAAGTGATCCTATAAGGGCTCCGTTTTTTCCTTTTGAGGTACGGAACCCTAAAAAGAAACAATGATGTAATAATGCCAACAATGAAGATTATTAGCACAATAACAAATACTATCCTCATAATAAAAGAGTCCTAACAGATAATAATACAGACAGATAATCCTATACACACAATAATTGGAATATACAGAAAGTTGTAACTTAATGTTGTGATCAAAATTCTGAACAAACCTCTAATGATTGCCCCTAGTTTCTAGTTAGTTACCTAAACGCAGTGAAAACTTTAAGTACCCACACGAACATTGTCGAAGTTTGCCGAACTACTTCAAGAGACTGATAGCGCGCCGCATGCGACGAAACCATGACTTATGAAGTTATGATATTGCAACTTTGAACAAACTTTATTTGCGCGCCAGTAACTTTTATTTGTTCAACGACAAAGTATAATTTTGCCTGTCCTGGCGGTAGATTTACGTTTGCATGTTGTTACAACTCTCAAAATGCGCAATGCAGGTGAGTCAGTACAATTTGGTGTATGCAGGTGTTTTTCTTTATTTCTACGTATTATTGGGTTGACTCGAATATTTGCAAGTTATTATCAATATCAAATTATTGTCAGACATGCAACACAAATTTTCATTACGAAAAGTTAGAATCGAATTTTCTGAAAAAGGTAGCTGTATTTTTGTCAATTTTGTATTTTCTCTCTAAAATTGTCACCCTGTCATATAACTATTTTCGTTGTACGTGAACTGACTTGCTAGATGAATTCTAGAAAGTACTTCTATAAAATGATAGCTTATGACAGCAAAAATATTTCACTAGCTGCTGCCCGCGACTTCGTTCCCGGTGAGAACGCATTAGACCTCCTTAATCCGGCCCTGTCGCAAAATCCGTTCTTAGCGGAAATCTACTAACTATAAACTACCTTCCCGCCAAATTTTATCTTTATACGCTAATGGTTTTCAATATTTCGTGATGACTGAATGACCTTTTGCTTTTATATATTTACGTACGTCCTGACTAGCGACCCGGCCCGGCTTCGCATGGGCCTATAGCCTTCCTCGATAAATGAACTATCCAACACAAAAAGATGTTTCCAATTCGAACCCCGAACCGTTGATCCTGAGATTAGCGCGTTCAACCAAACAAACAAACAAACTCTTCAGCTTTATAATATTAATATTATAATATAGTATAGATACTAGCTTTTGCCGTCGGCTTCTTCCGAGTAAATGTCGGTTATTGCGAAAACAGGCAAAGTCGCTGTTTAATATATCCTTTCTTGGGGTTCAAGCTTGGTCTGTACCAAATTCCACCAAAATCGATTCAGTACTTTAGACATAAAAGCGCAACAAACAAATAAATAAACTCACTTTCTTTATAGTAATAAGTATAGATTTTTCTCTACAGTAGTCTAGTGCATTCAAAGTCCACAATTTGCGATGTTATCCGCAACATTTCCATCTTGCTGGAAAACGGAACACTTACTTTAGCAGATAGCACTGCTTTGCCAAATAATTCTGATGTTATCAGGCTTCACATAGGTTCTTGGCAGAATGTTGGCGGAGTTGTGGGTACAATTAATTATATTATAAATAATAATTACAATAATATATGAGGTCATCACACACACGGCACACAATGAAAATGTTTATGTCTAGTTTGACAATAGTTTTATTTAAAGAATGATTTGAAATTCACTGAACCTGGTTTTTTAAGGTATTTGGTTTTTTTTTACTAACAATTTTACTTCACATGGCAAGCGATATCGTGGCAGATACAGGCTAGGATGGCGGGATGATCTAGACTATTTTATTATTATTTATTTATTTATTAATCAACGAACTTAGAAATGTTACAAGTAGAAAAATTCTCTCCCAAAATCGTCTAGACGGTTTGACTGGGGGATCAGACAGTCTCATTCTCATACACAAAAAATAAACTTAAAAATAATTAAATGACTATAACAATTGGCTGAAAGATTAAGAGTATACTAAATGCTATCTAACAGATGCTTCTTAAGCGTTTTTTTAAACTTATTTATGTTTAGCTCCTGTCTGATAACCTCGGGCAAACTATTAAGTAAATACAAAAACAAATAAAGACTGGTCCCAAATAGCCCTTGACAGAGAGAAGTGGAGGGCGAGTAGAGAGGCCTTTGCCCTGCAGGGGGGAAATACACGCTGAAATAAAATAAATAATATAACTGCAAGCTTCAATGGTAGAGACCACCAAGTTTTTTTTTAAACATTGCCCCACACTAGGATTTTCAGCTGTGTCGTGGGTGCGTTTACAAACATATAAACTCACATACACAAACAGCCAGACCCCGAACAACTATCTGTAGGTCATACAAATATTTGTTTCGTGCGGGAACCGAACCCGCGACACGCAGCGCAGCAGTCAATCGCTTCACCACTGTGCCAACCGTGTTGTCTATTAATAAATTCACTAATTTATTCGTGTCAATTTTCTTACGGATTCTTATTTATTTTATAATAAAATATTGCTAATAGCATTAGGAATAACTTAGCATCCTATTGATGAAAGAGTTTGTAAAGTTAAGTATTTTCCGAGTTCATCCATTACAAACACTCATATCTTTATAATATTATTTAAGACAAAAATTTCCATATTATTTCCTTTTGCTTATAATAAGCATCGTTAATAAGTTTATTAGTCATAATACTATCTAAACAACTGTCTAAACAAATAATGAAACATTACTATTTAAGTGACTTCACAGCAATCAAGTAGCTTTAGGAGTCTCCGCTAACATAAAAACTTCACTACCGTTGACAGGAGCTTGAATGCTACCGAACTTCGGGAGCGGACTAACTTTAGAATATATGGAACCGAAAAACTTGGCTTGTACTGAAGCTGTAATTTTGATACGAGAAGTGCAGTTAGCTGTTGAAGTTGTTTCTTTCGAGACAAAATTTAATACTGTTTACGTTTAAACGACTTTAAACTTAGGGGAATTGAAATTGTAGTCCTCTGTTTTTGGTCGGCAATTTGTGTGGTTTATGCAGAAATGCTTCAGTAATGAGCGAATATGTAGCTAGACTATTTGTTATGTTTACGGTTCACTGCGATTTTGGTTTTAGTCAATAGGTATGGAAAATTACTGCTTTCATCAGCACTCTAGCTTATTACATCCCAACCTTATCACGGCTTTCTATCGCATTCAACTGTTTGTATACTTAGAGAAATTATGATGAAAAGGTGCTTACTTTACTAACGAAAAGGACCTACCCGCTTGCACCAGGCAAAATAACTAAAAACATTTAACGCTAAACGTATTTAAGGCGATTCTCACACTGGCAACGCGTCCCGTCGCGGTGCGCGGAGCGGCAGATTTCGCGCGCGGCGACGGAGGAGCAGATCTGCGTCTACGCGCGGTTTGCTCCGCGTCTCCGCGGTAACGGTAACGGTAAAACCTGCGATCCCGCTCTACGCGACGGAGCGCGGTGCAGTGTGAGAATCGCCTATAACATTATTCTGTCTCTGTCAACTAACCGTTCCGTAATTAATGTCTATTTTATTCCACGAATACATAATTTACATAGGGTATAAATATAATGATCACCAAAAAATACTTTAGAATCTTAAGCTCCCTTACAAAAAAATATACAAAATAATACCAAATGTTCTAAATGGTCACCAAATCTTAGTGTGCAAAATAACCAAAATCTTTTTGACCCCCCTGGAGCGGATCCGACATGGTTAGGTTAAGTTAGAAACTGTGACCCCCTACGCCAGAATCAAATCGCTTTTTACAGTCAAACTCATACATTTCTACAATACTTTAGGTAACACCCTTTTGGTGACCATTTACTATTTTTGGTTTTATATTATTGGTGATCATTTAGTAGATCTGGAGGTTCGTTAAACATAAGCCATTTACATATACTTTGAACAAACTTGTGGTGAAATTCAACCTAAATGTACTAGTACATAACATGTATTACATCTAAAATGTTTAAGATCAAATCTGTTATTTTGGTCTGTCAAAAAATTTTAGAAGATTTTTACCAAACACTGACGAATACCAAAAATAAATTTTAATTTAAAATATAGAAGCGTTTGGCGTTTTTATTATAGATAAGGAATTGTTTGCCCTAGAGGCTCATGTAGTGAGCATTTGAAAAGGAAAATATAGTAAAATTTAAATTGTTAGTGGCCCTCCCACACAAGCGCTTACACAGATGCCACTCCTCGTATCATGATCACTACACCTTGGTCCCTGTTTTATTTTTCAAAAATTAATATTATACTAAACCAATACCAACCTTGACAAAATCCCTGAGTTACCGTCGCAACCCGAAACATTAGGTACAACTAACCTGTACACGTTATTTATAACCACCCCAAATAGTTCTTTCTCCTTAATCCATAAATTAATTGTGTAACAACAATACTAGTAACATAATCCTGGTTATAATTTCTGTCCGAGATTAATGAAGTCAATAAATACACGTATGTTTCAGCCGCCGTCGCCGACCCGAGACGAAATTGCCCTGGAGAACACTACACCAAGCATACTTAGTCCTGAACAAACTAAACTAACGGTAAGTTGGGTTGATTATTCTTGCTACGAGTCTGGTTAATATTATTTTCTTGGTTAGAATTTATTAGGTATGCATGGCTGGAATCGGGACCTGGTTTTAATCTAGGCTTTTTGGGTAACCAACTAAAATTATTATTATATCTATAAATTCTGCTTCAATTTCATTTTACTAAGATTTACATTGATAGCTGATTTTATTATACATATGTTTACTTATCAGTATGTTTGCCTTGTTGATAGACTCAAGTTTGGCTCATGTATTTTTTTGGATTTATTAAATATCTATATCTATTCTTATATTAAAAAGTGGTAGAATTACTTGTTTTGTTTGTAAGTGGTAATCTCTAGAAGTACTAATCGGATTACAAACATTTCAAACTTATTTGGTGACGGCGATAATATAATTGAATCTTCTTTTTCAGCTAACAGCATCTGAAGCGTCTTGGGTGGCATCACTACTGTGCCTGGGAGCGTTATGGGGCGCTGGGCCAGCCGGTCTCATATCGGAGTATTTCGGAAGAAAGAAGACCCTACTGTACTTGGCACTTCCTTTGGTAGTATCATGGATACTTGTCGCCTCGAGGTAAGTGTTGTATTGTTGGAAGCTTTATAGACCAATGCTTGATACGTAGCAAGTAGCACAATTTCTTTATTTTTATGTTTCAGTCCAAACGTGTATGGTCTTTACGTAGGACGCTTTGTTGGTGGAGTGGCGTTAGGAGCTTTCAGTGTTGGCATTCCACCTTACATTGAAGATATAGCAGAAAAACACATCCTTCCTACTTTGGCCAACTTCTACCACGTTCACTTTAGCTGCGGAGTTCTGTTTGGATATATAGTTGGTAAACAATCTTGATATTTTAGCACACAATATTAGTCTTATCCGTAGTTTCATGTTAAGTTACCAACCTGTGCCCCCACCAAGACGACCCAGGCGAAGCACAAGGGCACTACCTAGCTTTTCTCAAAGCGCTTAATCGTTTTCTGAACCCTCATAACTTGGGTTTGAATTATACCAGATAAACCAAATTCTCGGGATATTATGTCAATAATGAACTTATTAATCATATAAAGTTTCAATTGCATAGCTCTTATACTTTAGATTTTATTGATACCTAAAAACCCCCGATTTTGTCACTAACTAACGTTAGTGTCGAAGCGGTTTTTAGGGGTGAACAGTAACATACTGATGATCATCAAAATTCTTAGGGTATTTCCTGAAGTCATAGAAAGCTGAAATTTGGTACAAAAGCTAGTACACAAACAACAAAAAAATTACAACTAAAACTTGGAACTCTTACCCCCCAACCCCTTAAACTAGGGAATGGTACTTTGTATGGGACTTCCACAAATTTTGATGCGGTACGAGACGGTAGCGAAACGGCTAAGCCACATATTTTGACTGAGGTGTAGAGTTTGTGAAGTTAGGGCTAGTAGAGTTAGGGCGAGTAGGGTAGAAAACTTGGCTCTACATCAGATTTGATAACTTTTAGACAGTGCGAGCCACATGGTCTCGTCTTGGTAACATTTTACATAAAAAAGTTTGTGGTGGGATAGCTTTCTATCTTAATATATCCTTACTGTTTATTTTATTTTAGCAAGAATTTTTTACTTAACTTTATTTCTTTCCTTTCAGGTCTGGTTGAAAACAGTTCTGTGTTAACAGTGCTCTGTGCCAGTGTACCTACCGCTTTCTTCATTGCCTTCATCTTTCTTCCGGAGTCACCAGCCTACTTAATGTCTCAAGGAAAATTTCAAGAAGCAAAGGCAGCCTTACGTTATTTCAGAGGTATTGACAACGACATCGATGGCGAATTCAGAGCTCTGAAAGAGCGCCTCAGAAGTTCAGCAAAGATAAAAGTCACTTTCAAGGAATTGTTCAGTACTAGGTCCACGGTCAAAGCTCTTGTTGTTTCTTTCGGTCTTATGGTATTCCAGCAGATGAGCGGCATATTCCCTGTCCTTTTCTACGCTAAGACTATTTTTAAAACTTTTACCATAGGTCTTAATCCTCCTAGCGCAGCTATTATTTTAGGCTTCTGTTTCGTTTCATCTACATACTTTTCTACTATGCTTCTGAAGGTTGTTAGAAGAAGAATACTTTTAATGATTTCATTTGCAGCGATGGCTGTGAATTTAGCCTGTTTAGGCATATTTTACCATTTAAAAGCATCTAATTTGTCACCAAGTAGTACGTGGGTACCACTGTTCGCTTTATGTCTGTTTGTAAGTTTCTATGCTTCTGGAGTTGGGCCAATACCCTGGTTGATGCTAAGAGAAATATTCCCTCCGCACATGACAAGAAGAGCAACCGCCTTAACTGCTGGTTTCCATTGGTTATTGGCGTTTGCTGTGACGAAGTTTTACCAGAATTTGGTAGATATGGTGAAGCATGGTTGGACGCTATGGGCTTTTTCTATAACTTGCATTGTTGGAATATTATTTGTCTACTTCTTTGTTCCTGAAACGAAAGACCGATCGTTACAAGAGATACAGAATGAGTTCGAAGGAATACATGAGAAAAGAAAACACACTCATGTTATAGAGGTTCAAAGCATAGAAGCTTAGATCAAGACTGAAGAGGATTTGGATAAATCCTTCATAGATATCATGTGATCCAAATTCATAGATTAATTTGTAAGTCCAGATACTCAATAGTCTAGAACATTTGTTAGAATTTTATATTATTGTTTACTAAGGTTATTGTTTGTTAATTTTCTCAAGTAAAAGAAGATTAAAAAACCTTTATTATATACAACTTAAAAGCAGAAATAAATTTAACTATACAGACCTTATAAAAAAAACTTAAAATATGATGTATCATTTCTATAAAGGTCTATGTTCGTGGCCTATGTCAATAACTTAAACATAATTATATTTTTCTCAGAATAAATGTTATAGATTAAAGAGAAAATGTAAATTATTTTTCTTATTACCTAGGGGCTATTCGGAATGTTAGTGTTCGTTAAAGATAATTAGTTTTAGAGTATGTATACCTACTATGTATTTATTGTTATTGTATTAAACAAGTAATTTAATAACAATTTCTTTTTGACTTCAGCTTAACTAAAATTTACAAGTTAAATATACTTTTTTGTTGTTTAAAAATATTTGCCTTCTGGGCACGCTACGTACTTGTAGAATAAAACAGGTATCTACAATTGAACAAGCTATGTAATTAGGTCACAGCCGCAATTTGCAACTACTTTTAAACATAATTATGAGTATGCCGAACAGCCAGTTTATCAGACGTATATCATAAGTTTTAAAAGTTGTAGTACCTATATATTTAATAAAATAATAGCAGTGCAGTAGAAAGGTAATAAAATACCAACATATCAAACAGCTTGCCCGATTGTACATCCCAATATTATCCCAGCAAACTTACCTGCTAAAAAGTACCAGGATCTTAGAAAACGGTCATTTCCCTTGGGTAGGTATGTAGATATATGACCGTAGAGGCCTCCTGGCACATGTCATAGTATGACAAACTGCGGTTATTTCCCAGGAGATAGTGAAAGAAAAAAACAATTTCTCCTTAAAATATAATTCTACGCAGGTACCTAATGAAATATAAGTTTTCAAGTTCGACTGCTGAGCGTGATATCCTGGGATCAATTCCCTGGATGGGTAAAGTGTAACTGGATAAATTAGGTTTATTTATCAAATAAACCTTTTTTAACTTCAGTTAAAACTAATAAGTTACAATTCATTAATTTCCGTGTATTCAAGTGATTTTGCCGTACCTATTATTGGAATCAAATTTAACAGCTGACTTTAGACCTTGGGATTAATTATGTCAATTATAATTTGTGGTGCTTGACAACTGGGCTTCTCTCAGTTGTATCTTAGTCACATCTTTGTGTCTATTGGCCTAGTTCTGTTCTGTGTCCTGATTTATAGAAAAAGTAGAAAGAAAACTAGAAAATATTTTTTATTCTTACTCCTCCACTTGACTGTTCTTTTCTGGATAATTTCGTTGCGGAATCCAAGACAGTTGAATCGTTTTTCCGGGACTCGATGAGTTTCATGTTTCAACTCTTTTCTAGTGGTCGTCACTGTTGATTCTGGCTTCCTGGTGTTGCAGTGGTTTGGAAATAGAGTAGCGGGCTAGTCCCAAAAAAAAAGTTATAAGTAATATGTAGGTACATTCTTTTTACTCTTAACTTGCAAACTCTAAATGTTAGAATAATTAGATCATCATCATCATCATTTCAGCCGAAAGACGTCCACTGCTGGACAAAGGCCTCCCCCAAAGGGGGGATTTTGCCATAATTGCCACGCTTGGCAGGCGGGTTGGCGATCGCAGTATGGTTGTTACAAAGGCACAGAGAACGCTTCTGCCCATTCTCTGGTGAGTCCCTTAGTCGCCTCTTACGACACCCACGAGAAGATATGGGAAAGTGCTATTCTTTACTTCCAACACCATACGGACGAATAATTAGATATCATAACATAAAATAAGCCTACAGCTTAGCAACATCAAACCATATCCGAAGTAGAGGTTACGGAGAAGGTCCAACAACATTGTAGTAAACCCAGGCGTAGACATTGAAGTAAGCACCGCACTAGCTCAGGTTAGAGAGAAAAGGAAAGAAGTCAGAGACTTTCTCCTTTCCATTTCTCTCTGCCGACTGAGGACAACGCAGACTGAAATAAAATAAAAGTATTCGAAACAAAAGCAGGCGAATCCAAAGCTTGTGACAGCGGTGAAAAATGCATCCATGTATCATTTTGATGCATTTCCGCGAGGTGTAGTTCGATTTATGAACGTATGTATCACCCAGATTCATTCTTGTATCTATTGTGTAATAAATGTACGTATTTTGTCGTACGATACATTTTACTATCTTTTCTATCTCCATTGCGCATTGGATAATTGAAGGAGAAATATCATTCATTTTGTTCTCGTTCCGGAAAACTGGATATTTTCCATTGATAATTCACACATAAATAGGTTGTACGGGACAACTATAAATGATAGATTGTGATAGAGTTTGTAATGCTAACTTTATTGATATAATGATATAGCTAATTGATACAGTGATCACTTATGATAGAATGATAACTTTAGTATATCGAACTGCTACGATATTATGATAGTGAGTACACGCGACGAGGACCGAACGCGAACTAAGGTAAATTGCGCACGCGGTACAAAACTGCTTATTTAACATAAAAGATATGTATTGTACGGGTGGACCGTACATGCTCCCAGGCACGAGAGGCTAAGATAAAAATAAACATTAAAATTATAATACTTAAAGAAGCAATGATAATCGAAAGCACAATTTGAGTAGATACGCGAAAAACTTAATAGGTAAGTCTCTAAAAAGTCTTATTCATTTTCACAAAAAATAGATTCGCGGAACACAGGCGACGTAGCGTTGTTTGTTTACGCGCACTGATTACACCCGAAATTGTATTGAGCTCAATTTCACTAGGTCCCGATTGCTCATTTAAACTGATACCTACGAGGAACACTGATTACACTAGCACTCTGAAGCTGCTGATGAGTCGAGGGCGCGTGCAGAGGCACGTTGCGCACACGCCGAAGGCGCCGCCACACGTGCACGGCTCCTGCCACGCACAGGGCGAACACCACTAAGTATATCACCGTGTAGTGATGCACGTCGTGATATGAGAACTCGTCGTCCAAATCTTCATCGATGCTCGGTTCATCTTTCATCTGACTCAATTTATCATGGACTTCCTTTACCAGACCTTGAGTCTCGATGTGAGTATGATCAGACTGTTCGTCGATTGCACCGATTGGTATCGATAAGTTGATTATGTGGTTGATAGGTGGTATATCAATCCACAGAACGCCTGCCGTAGTCTTCAGAACGTTGGACAGCTTTTTATGTGAGTAAACTGTGTAAGTATCTCCTTTGATGACGCACCCATCGCCGAGCATGATAACACCAGCCTTGTTTAATTGTACGACCGTAACTTGATACTCGTATATGATTCGTATGGAGCACGGTCCGCAACAAAAGTATAAATAAGTGTTTATTTTATTTAGCTCTGTCCAACGGTTTGTGCAGATTGTAGATGCTGTGCTGCAACGATTGGAATGCTGATCTCTGATGCAGAGGTTTTCATCCGATCTCATTTGATAAATCGGACCCTTCAAAGGGCAGATGTATGTTTCTGTGTTATAAAACATACAGGTTTGGACATCGTTCTCCGTCATTGGAATATAAGCGTCCTTTTGTATATTAATTACGAGAAGATCTGCGATGGCAATTATACTGATCATGTTACTTCCAACCTGCTGCGGAATTGTTATGATTTTGTAGATGTCGTAGCTATCTCTACTCACTAATGGGATTTTAACTTCGAAGATAATAAACTGCTGCATGACTCTGGCTTTGGTCTTTAATAAATGATACAGTTTAGATAAATCAGATTGAATATTATCTATTGGAAGAGTCAATTCTTTTGCTAACTGTCCTATTATGATATTAAGTTCATCCGTCAGCTGTTTCGGTGTTAGTAGGTGGAAATTGAACCCTGTGTATTGTAGGTTCATAATAGTATCCACAATGGTGTCTTGGATCGTTTTCAAATTCATCAGGACACTGTTGACAATGATAGATGATACACTAAAGCTGTTAGACATTAGTGATTCTTGAACTCCGTCTTGAATTGAGTTAAATCCCTTTTCTAATATGATCAGGTGCTGATTAAACACCTTGTGATGTCTATCCATCGCATTTTCTACTCTTTTGACGATGTTGTTCTCTGCTTCAACAATAGATGTGTTGTTTTTCCATAAGGAAGCCAAACGCTTTTGATTACGTCTGATTTGTTGGATATCCTTGGCATAATCAGATGGATCCCACGAATTTTACGTCAACCCCAAGGTTTTTAACCGCATTCAGACACTCGTTAGTGGTGTCATACATTTTCTTGATTTGTGAGGCTGACAGCTGTTGCATAGTTGGTAATAATAAAAGGATATTAAGATGAGAACTGAATATTAACTTAGTGTTATTGTATCTGTGGTTCAATATGTCCCAACAGACCTTATAGTTTTCGGTGCTAATATGCAAGTGCTGGATTAGTCTCTCCGGTTCCCCCCTAAGCTTAGTTTTCAAAAACTGCATTTTCTGTGCGCAGGAGATAGAACGGTTATTATGTATTGATTCCGTGAATAAGTCCTTAAATGTTACCCATTGATGATAGTTCCGGTAAAAGTTGGGGTGTCCATCGTTGGGGTACTTTTTTCACGGTGAGAGACTGACCACATCTTACTGTTGATAGATTTCTTGATGTCAAGATAAAGTTTTTCTTATTTGCTGAACGACTCTTCGTATTCTTCATTTTCTTCAAACATCTCGCTATCAATCTCCCAATGTAATGAGTCTATTGTTGACCATCTTTATTGAACAGTCTGCAAAATATCTTCGAACTCCCATTTCTCTGATATTTTATCTAAATCTATGATAGCAATGGTATCCGAGAATGCCTTAAAATTGCTTTTCTGTTTACGTAGCATCTCTTCCAGTTTACTGCTGTTACCTTGCGAAGTGTAAAAAGTCGGCGACTTGGCTTTAATCTTACTGGTTGATTGCTGTTGATTGTCTCTTGCATCTTGATCTGTAGATCCTGCTCCGGGCCCCTGACTCTTCTCCGCTTCCACTGCTTGCAATGGTGGTTGCGGAGTAGTCGGTGCTTCGACAATCTTGGGTTCGGTCATGGCGACCTTGTACTGCTGAATGTACGCATGTGTCTCGTTGTAAAACTGTCTGGTTTTCTGATAATAATTTTCTGAGAAATAGCTGTAGCCGCGCTCTTCTGATTCTGCCAACCGTATGTGATTGGACTGGAACTCTTCCCAATATTTATCAATAATCTCTATACGCTTCTTGATGTTAATAGACGTTTTTCTTTCAGCTCCATCCTTTTTAAAATTGCGCAATAGCTGCTCAATGCCCTGCATAATCTGATTCTGATTTTCGAGTAGGTCCTCCATCTCGGAGATGCTGATGTAGCTTAAGTGATAATAAGCTTGATAAAATGATAGCGAAATCTATGATATTTCTATGAATCCTACTCAAATGTGTATTCCTTGCTTCGTCGACTAAGCTTGGAAAACGATAAAGGTACCTTATGTTGATAAAATGATAAATGATTTTATGCAAGACTTTCTCGAGAATACACACCCTTTTCAAAAAATGCTTGATGATAGCTGATAGTAGTCTATTCTGAATGCTGATGATGCTGTCTGCTGGTGTGGTTGTATGTATGCTGATGCAACAACCACGTGACACGTGCTGCTAACCTTGCGGGCGAGTCCACTCGTACAAATTAAACCAGCCGCTTCGCTGATGCGATGATAATTAAAGCTCACTCACCGGTATCTGCCGCTTTGTTACCTGGTGGTTGCTACTGACAATGATAGGTATATCCACTTTTTGATTCGGCGGAATGTTCACACGCACTTCCTGAAATACGTGGTAGGTCCCGCCAATACGGTAGCTCGAAGGACCATAAAGTTGTACGGGACAACTATAAATGATAGATTGTGATAGAGTTTGTAATGCTAACTTTATTGATATAATGATATAGCTAATTGATACAGTGATCACTTATGATAGAATGATAATTTTAGTATATCGAACTGCTACGATATTATGATAGTGAGTACACGCGACGAGGACCGAACGCAAACTAAGGTAAATTGCGCACGCGGTACAAAACTGCTTATTTAACATAAAAGATATGTATTGTACGGGTGGACCGTACATAGGTGTTCCCTCGGTGAACACCAGGTGAAGTGAGCTGTCATCCGTCCCGATGCTAAGGATTGACAAAGCAGACGGACGAATGACAGCTCACTTCACCTAGATGTTAGAATAGACATACAGGGAATCTATTCTGTTGCAATCTCCCTCGGTGAACAAGTAAGGTGAAGTGAGCTGTCATCCGTCCCGATACTAGGGATTGACAAAGCAGACGGACGGATGGTAGCTCACTTCACCTAGGTGTTCACCGAGGGAGATTGTAACAGAATAGACATACAGTATTAAATTTTCTAACAATTTATTGCATAGCCATGATTGGTTTATTAGTATTATATACTTTGAATAACTTTTCTTACTGCCTGTACAAATTACAAAATTTGTAAACGTGTCCAGTTGACCAATTCAAAATATGCATTAGGTCAACTGAACCTACGGAATCAGTTCGAGTGAGCTCAGTTGACTAAAGAGCCAAATAATCCAGCCAATAATTTCTCAATAAGATATCTTGTTAAAATGCGAACAAAATCTTTTTTCAAATCTAGTAAGTATATTCACATTATTTTTTGTCACTTTATACACACAAAAGCATTATTAAAATCTCAGACGAGATTTAAGTAGATAATTATCCTATCGGCACAATTTCATCCAGCTGAATTACTTCATCATCATCTTCCTGCCCTTGTATCATGTTCACTGACTACCTTTTTATTCATATAAATTATTCACACAATCCATCAATCTTTTCTTTGGGCTTCCTCTCCCTCGCTATTATTTCAATTTATTTTTATTAACTCTTTTGGTGACACGCGTTTCATCCCTCTTCTTCACATCCATCATCATGTCTTCATTACTCTTCAAGACAGTCGAGCTTAATTATTTAATAACCAAAATATGACTATTGTTATTCATGTATGTAACGCACTCTAGGGAAAACTCGTATAAAGAAAATGAAGCGTTCATTCAGAAATAGGCAAGTACAAAAATATCAACCCAACGCCAAACCTTGAGCCTCCGACTGAATATGGAACACTTAGTTACGTATGCGGCGCCACTCACAAAATGACACGTTTCATCACTGGAAGGAAGCTATTCAAGGAAATCACCCATTACATGAGCAGCAACAATCATGGACGTGTCTTAATGGAGTGAGGAGACGAGGCAAGGATTCGCGTTGGGAATATAAATCAGTTCATTCCGGTAGAACTTTTACTTACTGTTATTTCGGTTGGCAGCAGGTACAGCATTTTAGTAGTCGTGTATTTAGGTATGTCGTGTTTGCAATGCAAAATAATCTAAGGTAGACTTTCGATCAAACATGTCAAAATAAAAAAAAGAAGTTAATCAATATGAAATGTCGTTTAGAAATACGAGTATTGACGTAAAATGTCAATAGTTTGGACAGAGTGGTTGATGTGACGAAAAATGTATTTATCCGACATAATAATGTTTTTTAAGCCCAATAGTAGGTACTTGCAATTGCGGAAAATATCATTAAAAGTTTAATTTTAATCAAACTATTATTACACTTTTTCATTAGAAAGAACATTGAACAACATGACATTGACATTTGAAATTAATTTCCAGCATAATTTATGGTCACCGTGGCTGTGCTTGACGAAGTCCATTTTGTATGTCAAATATTGGGCTACTTTTTCTAGATTTGTCAGTTTCTATCTTTTTGCACTCTATGTCGAATATTAAAATTATGTCAAACTAACCAAAAATTGACCGCGTACATCTATCATATACGCTCACAAAGTACCTACGTAAGGTTGCGGCGCGCCCGATTTTGTGTTACGATGTTGTAAATAAAATTGATGTAGAAACAATAGAAAATCCGTAACTGTCTGATCTTAACAAGCTCAATTGTAATTGTTTAACATTGTGTCTATTTAACAGACGGTTAAACTCATAAGTACAAAATAATAAATATATCATGGACGAATGGAAATGCCCATAACGTCTGGAATGGCCCGAACCGCCGACCGACCGCGATTCGTACTGATTTTATCAACCGATTTAAAAAAGGAGCAAGTTCTCAATTCGACAGTTTAAAAAAAGAAAAAAAAGCTGGTGCTTCCCGTATGGTCCCATTTCAATGGTCCAGTTCTGACAATGGCATCCATGAGAAAACCATAAACTTAAGTCTTAAATGACAATACCAGATCCTGCCCCACCCATGTACAGAAAAAGTAACTCATGTACAGAAAAGTAAATTAATGAAAATAATTGTAATTAATATAGAACCTTTCTATACTAAATTATTTTTCTTTAGAACTTGCGGATTACGAAATACCTACCCACAAAATACAAACTCATTTTACAATTTAACCTATAATCAATGTCATTTTTGTTTTTAGATTTAAACGGAACCCGCAAGTTCTACAGTCACTAAGACTAATGTTTAGTTATCAGCAATAAAAAAACAGTAAGATGTTACTACTAACTTTGCCCCACTCAATAAAAGTTATGGTATTGTCCTTTTCATTAAGTATTTGTGCGCGATTTGTTACGCGATGTATCCGGCAAATGTATGCCGATTTTAAAAAATCTTTTTTTTTAAGGCTATGGTATGGTCAGGTTGGTTCCGAATAAACTTAATCGTAATTGGTTCAGCACTTTTTGAAAAATCAACAAATACCCAAAAATTTTACATAGACGACGTTTTAGTTTCTTCAATCTTTGGAATAGTTACTTTCAATCTCTGTGTTAACTGTGTTGCCGTGTCTTAATGGATTTGAATGAGAAGGAGATACTAGAAAGCGGAAAATAAAATGCTTTTTTACAAAAAAGACAACCTCCTTCAAAAACTAAAAAGTGAAAAATAACTATAGCTTAGAACACACATGGCATGCTACCATGGCTTTGTTCTGTTTGTTGTTTTGTTTTGCCACCGTCTTCCAAAACTAAAGTCATGTGTGTTCTGTGCTAAAATTATTTATCACTTTTTAGTTTTTGAAGGCGGTTATCTTATTTGTAATAAAGCTTTTTATTTAGCCACGAGCCTATAGTTATGATTATGACAAATTAAACATATATAAAATGGTTACAAACGACAAGTACAATTATAAGTAAGTAGGATCTTTTCTTATGTTATAAAAGTCCGCAAATAGAAATTCTGAGCTCAGAAGTATCGATCGCTCAAAGTTTAGTTGCAAAGCAAACAATGAGGACGCCAGTTTCAGAAATACTAACTATCAATACAATTAAAAACAGACTCCATTTTTAAAGCGACTAAGCTGAAGTTACTATTCAAATGGATGTGAGGTTACATAAAGAAGTGGTAGATAACAGGGGTGATGTAAATTGAACTTTTCGTGCTAGAGTTAAGATTCAAAATTGTAGTTCTCTGGAATGGTGGTTAGGAAACACGTCTGTATTTCAAATTGTAAATTAAAAAAATAAAACTATGGTATATGTCTGTTGAACGATTTGAAAAGTCAGTGTGGCTTTCATGAAAGCCTTTCAGGTATTTGGGTCAAATGTTTACCACTGTCATTAGTGTGATGAGTTATATTATATTGAATTCTATTTAAAAGAGTGGCAACTACAATAATCATAGCTTTGGTGAGTTTAAATGGAAATGGTTTTTACATGTTGTTTTCAGTGTTAGCTTTGTAATTACCTACCTACATGTTTAATGATAGGTTGAAATTTAAAAAAAAATGTATGTCGTATTTGTTTTATACCGAGACCATTCCGTGTCTCGGAAATCACGTAAAGCCGCTGGCCCAGGCTGTCATTTGTAGATTTTTGACAGTCGTTATGGGTAGTCAGAAGCTAAATAGTACGTACGGCGATGCGCAACCGGTACATGGTGGACATGCCACACACACGCACAAAACGTCACGGACGTCCAAACGGACGTCACGGATGTCAATCAGCCATAAGCCCTCGGTTATATTTTCGCGTATAAATAAAAGTAAAACATCAACATCTTGTCGAATTTTATTGTTAAAATATTTGTACATGTGCAACTTACAAGTAACATTGTTATTTTGTGTTTCTGTGCTGTGTTAACATAAAATACTGCAAAAACGTTTATTGTTTCCATACAACTGTAGTAAAGTACCCTTTACCAAACTAAAATAAAGTGACTTAAATAATAAACAGAAAATAAGCAGTGACTAAATTTCAGTGTGTGCGCAGCTTAACGCCGGTTCAGTGTATGCCCACTTTATGGTGTTTGCTCACACCATAATACCCACATTATTGGGCTCACATTATTGTGCGTACTGCTAAGGAGTGGAATTCCCTGCATGAGTTTGTGTTTCCTGATAACTACAACCTGGGAGTCTCCAAGTCTAGAGTGAATAGGTTACTTTTAGGCAGGCGTGCTCTATACTAGACCGCATCATCGCTTCCCATCAGGTGAGATAGTGGTCAAACGTATGCCTACAAATAGTAAAAAAAAACCATTCTTAACAAGGGGTATCGTGTTACCCAGTAACTGGGTCGTGGAGGTCGGACCAGTTGCTCTTTGTTAAACACTGGTATTCAGCTGCATCTGATTTAACTGGAAGCCAACTTCAACATTTGTTTCACGTTGGGGAAAGGCTAGGCAGATGATGATGAATAGCGTATACTTCTTTAAAATAACGAATCCATAGAATAAGTAAATGGTGTAAATAAAAATAATATTGCGAATCATTTCAAGCGAAAGAGGTTACAAGCCAGTTAGCAGTTGAAGCCGTTAAAAATCAACACACATCATTGACAGACTTAAAAAACTGGCCAAGTGCAAGTCAGTCTAGCACATGATGGGTTCCGTACCACCGTACAATATAGGTACCTAATAGATCGGGCAAAAAACGCTGAAAGAAACATGTTTCTTGCATAGTCCCTTTATTGTTTAATTTTACTATATTTTTGTGATTAAATAGATCTACTTACATTCTTTGTGAATTCTGATCAGCCATCGTTCTACTCACATTTTCCTCAAAATTTGCTGAATGTTATTAAACACGACTTTTCATTGTAAATCTTGTAAGTACCCAGTCTAAGAGATTTGGTGGAATAATACTTTGGTACGCAGAGCGGATTTCATAACATACGTTCTGAATGTGAGCGTCATTTGGGGTGACATACAGGAAGAAAGAATACAAATCCAAACAAATATAAAGCTGATAAGTTAATTTGTTTGATTTTTTTTTTGTAATCGCACTGGGCTGGTTCAGAAAATTCTTCGATTTTATACAAATTCTGTTTGTTTTTTGTAAGTAGTGTCTCTATAGACATACACATAATACACTAACTCTCTATAGAGTTAGTGAAATTGGCTCCTAGGTCACACCGTACAATGTCGGAGAAAGGGGGGGGGGGGGGGGGATTTTAGGTTTGCTGGGAAAAACATGGCGAAAAATTTTTTTGGTGAAAGCCGTATCTGAAATTGGTCTTAAATATCTGCATGAAATCTACACTGACTTCTAAGCCACATAACGTCCTCTTAGTTCAGAAAGCAGAGTTTTTTTTGCCTTTTCCCAAAATGAAAGTACCTACGTGTAACCTATTGCTATCGTGCCTATCGTAAGAACGAGTTTTAGTGTCAACAAAACCATTTTTCAACTGGCTTCAAAAAAGAAGGAGGTTCTCAATTCGAATGTATGTTGTTTTTTTTTTGTATTTTTGTTACGCGGTTTCTCCGGCAAATGTGAATCGATTTTGAAAATCATTTTTTTTATGGATATGGTATACTTTAGGGATAGTCCCATATAAATTTTATGGAAACTGATTCAACACTTTTTGAAAAATCAATATCTACATACATGACGTTGTACACTTCTGGACACATCTATTGGCCCACCTTAGAGTTTAGGTTTCGATGGCCCCTACCGAAATATGATTGCTAGATTGAACAAAAACTGTTGATGCAGTTTTAAACCTGATACATTTTACCATCTTTTTCGATCGTATTGTTTTAAATTTAAATTCAGAATACCATACAACATGGAGCTACGCCTAACAAGTCGGATATGCGCCTTGTTAAAGGCAATTGATTTTTGAATAAAAAACATGTTTTATCAAATAAAGGTTTAATTTAATAACGCGTGTTGCCTCCATGGGCATCTACCACAGCTCTCATACGATTAGGCATAGAGTTTATCAACCGCTCTATGAAATTTTGAGGGATCATCTCCCATTCCTCTTCTATGGCAGTTTTCAACTCCTGCATCGTCTGGGCAACTGGCTGACGAGCCCTAACACGTCTTTTTAGCTCGTCCCACATGTGCTCAATGGGGTTCATGTCTGGGCTTCTGGCTGGCCAGTCCATAACTGTGATGTTCACATCCCGAAGATATTCCCTGACGATGCCGGCCGCATGGGCTCTTGCATTATCATGCATAAAAAGGAAATTTGGGCCCACATAGTCCGCGTATGGTATCACGTGAGGTTCTAAGCACTCACGAATGTACCTTTCAGCATTTAATGTTGGCAGCCGTGGTCCTGTAACAACCTCAAGTTGAGTTTTGCCGCTCGCGGATATACCGCCCCAGACAGTCCATAAGCCACCGCCATAAGCAACCCTCTCTTCAAAGCAGCATTGTGTGAAACGCTCTCCCTTACGTCGGTAGACCTTGTTCCTTCCATCACTGCCATGTAACACAATTTTAGACTCATCAGAAAAGAGTACACGGCTCCAATCTTGCTGTGTCCAATTTAAATGACTGCGTGCGAAATGAAGGCGCGCTGTTCGGTGGGCTCGCGTTAGTTTGGGCCCATTAGCTGGCTTGTGTGGTACCATATCGCGTTCTTTTAACCTTCTCCGAACAGTTCGAGCGCTCACAGATACTCCGTGGAAGTCGCGAAGTTGGTTTTGTATCTCAATGGAGGTAAGGTGACGATTTCTCAAGCTGGTCGTCACGATGAATCGATCCTGCCTTTCAGTTGTGACCCGAGATCGTGGCCTTCCTTGGCGACGAACAAAGCCGCCAGTCTCTAGGTACCTCCGATAAACATTTCGGACCGCAGATCAACTTAAATTAAGTTGAGCACTCACGTTTCTTTGGCTGTGTCCGGCCTGAATAAGTGCCACAGCTTGGGCGGCGACTTCAGGTAAAGTATCGATAGATTATTGATAGAACCTCACCTTAATGTTAAGAATAAGTAATGTTTGTTGCAAAACCAAAGATATCAATCACTTTTTCAAGAATTAAATCCAAGTAAACCAATAAAACCAAGTTTTCTTAGTATTCGATTGTATGATATCAACAAACAGGCTCCAAATTGTCTTTTGTTTCTTTAAATTCTGTGTTCGAAATTCAAAAAAATACTATTGAATGAAATTGTGAATGTGCCAGGTTCAAAACTGCATAAAAACTTTTTGCTCGACCTAATATAAAATTTTAGCTAGGACCAAACGAAACTGAAAATACAAGGTGGGCCAATAGATGTGTCCAGAAGTGTAGTTTCTTCAATCTTTGGAGTACCTCTGTTTTAACTGTCTTGCCTGTTCTTAATAAATTTGGATGATAAGAAGTCGGTGGCAATTAAAGATAACAAACAGAACAAAGCCGCCGACTTCCAAATCAAAAGTCATGTGTGTACTGCACTAAAGTTATTTATCACTTTTTAGATTTTGAAGGCGGTTGTCTTTTTTGTAAAAAGGCTTTTATTTCTAAATATTCGTTCAAGTTTCCCACCGTGTGTATCCCAGGTAAATGACGACGCGCATCAAAATTCAAGAAAAAGCTTCTACGGTAAGTCAGCTCTGGTATATCTCCTGAGTCTAAATGAAAAGCAGCGGTTCGGTTCAATACCGCATGTAAATGCTGCATATGTGCCAGCTATAAAAAAGTTATAAGATCTTGCACAGTAATGTTATTCAGTGAGAAAAACACATGTTAAAACAATTCTTTATCCCATTGCTTGCAACTGCGACTATTGCGCCATTATGAACAAAATATTATTGGGTTTTGACGACACGGTTGGCGCAGTAGCTGAGCGATCGACTGCTGCGCAGCGTGTTGCGGGTTCGATTCCCGCCCAGGGTAAACATTTGTGTGATGAGCACTTGTGTTTGCCTTGTGTCTGGGTGTTGTTTATCTATATATGTATGTATTTACAAAAAAAAAAATGTATTTGTGTATGTATATCAGCCGTCTGTCACCCATAGTACAGGGTCTCCCTAGTTTGGGGTCAGATGGCCGTGTGTGAAAATGTCCCCACATATTATTATTATTATTATTAGGAATTTCTTGGTAGCTGCCTGGAATTTGGAAGTTCATGGTGTGACAACTCCGTGGCTTGTAAAGCCGTTAGTTCTGCGTCTGATCATTTGCCGGTTGTGTCGGATAGCTGTTCCATTGGACTATGAAAATGAGATTAGAGGGAGCGCATCTATGTTTGCGTACACATGTTTGTGCATTATAATATCTTTCGCATACTTGACTGGTCTCTATTGAGATGATCCGCTACTAGTCAAATATCGGTCTGAAGAATATTATTATTAAAACTTGCTACCAAAAAAAAAGGCAGATATCCAAAGTTTATCTACATCGATTTCAACAGGAAAAAAGTCTCACAAGCCGTCAACATTTTTGGTAAAAGAGAACCGCCTTCAAAAACTATGAAGTGATAAATAACTATAGCACATAACACACATGACTTTAGTTTCGGAAGTCGGTGGCTTTGTTCTGTTTGTTGTTTTGTATTGCCACATAATCACTTTTTAGTTTTAGAAGGCGGTTGTCTTTCTTTTTAAGTTTTTATTTTCCGCTTTTTAGTATCGCCTTAACATAAACTTAAAGAAACGGCGACACAGTTGAAACAGAGATTAAAAGTTCTCTAAAGATTGAAGAAGAAACTAAAACGCCATCTATGTAATTTTATTGGGATTCTGTTGTTTTTTTCAAAAAGCGCTGAATCAATTTCGGTAAATTTAATGTGGGACCATTTCGAAATAAACCCCTTTCGAACAAAAAAACAATTTTGCAAATCCGTCTATATAGACGGAGTAATACCCGAACATACATAAAAAAAAAATACAAACATCCGAATTGATAACCTCCTCCTTTTGAAGTCGGTTAAAAAAAAACATCTACATCGATTTCAAGGCAAATGCTCTAGTCACATGAGTTGACCAATCTCTTAGAGGTGTAGTTTTAATAATAAATAAATAAATAAAATTCGTTTATTTCGGATAATAAAATCCATATAGGCTTAAATTATTAAAATACAAGTAAACTACACAAAACAAAACAAATATAATACACTAAATTACTCTTCTAATGAAGGATCTAAATAGAGGAGAAGAGATCCTATCAGCTAAAATCTTCAGAATTCATCAGTGCGATACATTGCAAACATCCCCGATGCACTACAGAAGCGAGGCAGCCCCAACATCCATAATTAATGTGGAGGTGAGTATTTGGATCCCAAACAGATGTTATTCCTGCTCCAGTGAATGTCTTATTATGCGTAAAGTCCTAATTTCGATGACTTTGTATGAATTATGATCATTATTGCTTATACAAGACTTCAGGCGCATAAATGACCTAACTATACTTCTAGGGGTGACAGTAATCTCTGAGCTTCTAGTGCTACCATAGATATCCCGTGAGTGCTACTTAGCACTAAATACAAAATCTTGTTGTTAACTTTACCAATAAACTTTAGTATCGTTTAGGATTCTCTGAGGCTGCAACAGACGTTTTCACACAGAAAAACAACTGATTAGCCGAAAAGCACAAGTGCAAGTAAAGTGCAAGTATTGAACCCATGGTGGCAAAGTTTAAGTCCACTATGTTACTAGTATCTATTATCATTTTGTCAAAAAATCAACAAACGCATACTCACACGCAAGTAAGAAAAATGGTCGTGTCGAGAAAATTATGATCAGTGTTGATTACAGTAATTTTCATAGGCCATTACACAGAACGAGCGTGGTTGCTATCTAAATAAACACCATTAGCTAGATACGTTACACAATGTAAGGAAAGATATTCGAGGTGCGATTTTTGTGTCGTACGTTTTTTTTAACGAGTTAAGACTGTTTATTAGAAGGGAAGTTCTAGTATTTTTATGTATGTTCGCTTTTAAATCTGTCTTAAGGTGTGTCCAAACAAAGCGCGGCAAACGTTCGCGACACGCCGCGCTCGGCTTGCCGCGCTACGTTTGGACACTGGCGCGCGCGCACATCGCGAATTAGCTGGCGCGCGCAAACGGTGTTACTGTTCGTTCGTCGGTGATTGCCTGTGGACGTATTTTAATTTAATTTAACAAGCAATATGGACAACGAAGCAGCTATTCGCCTAATTTAAATATATGGCTCCTATAGTGCATTGTGGGATACCGGCCGCTTTCATTGTGGTCTGAACGCGGAATAAATAGCGTACGCGGCGTGTCTCGGATATGCCGCGCAGTTGTGCCGAGTACGTCTAAACTAGTCGCGCGGCAAATTTATGTCCTGTGAATGCCGCGCGTAGCTGCCGCGTTGTGTTTGGACACACCTTTAATCTGTGAAGAATGCCTCTGATTTACCTACATTTTTGACATTGATCGTCGCTTCGAACAGTTTATGTTAATTCTTTTCTTTAAAAATAAAATGTTTCTGAAACATTAGGAATTTCTCCCGTATCGTGAGTGCGTTTACAAAAATATAAACTCACATATATACATACAACCGGACCTGGAACTACCTTTAGGAAAAACAAATATTTGTTCCGTTGCTCAGCCTCATCAGTTTCAAATGTTTTTATTTACTGGAATTGACCTTCAAATAGTCTAAGTTCGCTATGACTCTCAATGAAACAGTCACGTTGTCAAAGTTGGCACAAAGTACTAAAACTTTCTTTGGCGCCAGACACACGTCATGTCTAGACATTATCATGGTCAATACGTTTGTGGTAGGGTAAAACTAGGATATTTGCCCTAGGGGTAAGGGCGGTGTGATTCTGTAAGACCTCATTCTAAACTTCGAATCTGAATCCGCTGTGAGTTTCTTGATTGGCATTCTAAAAACTCGGTTGATAATTTGAATTTACACTAGCGCCACCCTTGCGAGCGTGCCAGCGAGTTGAACTATATTGACAGGGAGATTTTGACAGTTATAGTATGAGATGACGTAAGAAGTGGCATTCTGTAAGGTAATTTCCCCGTCACTTCGACACTCACTTCGCACTCGAACCCGATTCAAAGTGTCAAATATATCAAGGCTATTTTGAACCTTATGCGAAGTCAGAGTGAATAGCGATGTGCGATGCGAGTTGTTGTTTGAATTTTACAGAATCGACGTATAGTATCTAGTTGTCTGGTAGTAAAATTATGATTCGCGGAAGTAACAAAGCATTTACAGAATTATAATAATTAAAATCATCAAAATATCTCTCCAAGTTACAATTGCTCGTACTAATGTAAATATGACGTTCACTTTGCTGACCGTGTTGCATGTCTCTATGTCATTGCATAGGAAGGCAAGGTGTGATCAAAGTTTTTGCGGGATAAATGTCCTCTTTCTCGGCGGGGTATCTATCCTAAACGTTATTTATATTATGGATTCGGCAATTATGACAATTATATGGGATAGATGCCCCAAAAATTAGAGCTCCGCAAAAATTGCCTATACTCTGGAAATATCAAAGATAATGTTTTTTACTTTCACGAAGATAATAAACAAAGGTACTCACTCGTTTTACAAATAAGACATTTTGCTTTTCGTACTGAAAGATTATTTCGCAAGTCGATGACTTTGTTTCTGTTTGTTGTTCTACAATGCCACCCACTTCCGTAATTAAAGTTTTTATTTTCTTTTTTTAGTTTTTGAAGGCTAAAGTTCTACAGTACAAAATAAAAAGAATAGGTACATACAGATCCTATTAACCTTGATTATGCGATTATAATAATACCAGCCTGTAATTGTCCTATTCCAGGGCAAAGGCGTCTTCTCATACAAATAAAGCATGAGCATTGATCACCACTTTGCTGAAAGCAGATTGGCGATTTCAGACTCTTATTAAACTAGCTTTTGACCGCTACTTCATCCGCGGATGTCGGTTAGTCGGTAGGCAAAGTTGCAGATTAAAAAGTAACATTTGTTACGAGCTGGGGTTCGGGATAAATGATTTACACCAAAGAAAATACAAAGACTTTATTTAAAACGTCTTATCAATCACTTACAAATATCACTCGATAATCACTTCGATCGCAGTAGTTGCAAAAGTAGCAGTTTTCAGTTTCGCATCCAAAAACCAACTAACTCCCCAGCTTTTCTTTTTTCGGTATGGCCTCTCGCATGTCAACCTAGGAGGTAGTCGGCTGCTTAACCGGACTTTCCTGTGGTGCAGGAAAGTCCGGCGGGAAAAATATTATTTTTAAGACCTCCTTAAGGCCTCCGGCCTCCTTTAAGGATTCTTAAGCCAGGGCAAAATAACTTACAAACTAAGCGACTACACGCTATGGGCACCCCCTGTGGGGTACGAGCCTCGGCTCAGGGCGTCGCTGAACTCCCCAGCGCTAGTCGCCCGCTTTATATACCTACGAGTTGGGACATATTCGAGAACATACTAGCATAAACGGGAATGATCGATAATGTTACAACACGACACTTAACCATCTAAAATTTTATTGTACCTGTAGTTCTACTACACGACATTAGATGGCGCCAGCGTGTGACGTAGTTCTGTTTCTCGACAATAGATGGCGCCAGCGTGTGACGTAGTTCTGCTACTCTACAATAGATGTCACTATCCAGCGTAGTTCTGCTAATAGATAATAGGTGGCGTTAGCATGACGTTTTTGGTTGTTACGACCTACGTATTAGTAATTATGTCCTACCCTGGGGAAGGACGTAGGCTACGTTTTAATCTTTTAATCTCTCTTAATCTTTAAGCTATCTTTGTCCCAAATTTCGAGAAGATCGGTTCAGCCGTTTCGTCTTGAAAACGTAACAGACAGAGTTACTTTCGCATTTATAATATTAGTGTGGATTATTCGACTAGATTTTCGCACGATGTTTTCCTTCACCGATATCAGTGATATTCAAGATAAACTTAAAACTAACTATAAATTATTTATCAAACGCATCATGAACAGTAAGTTTTATCCTATAAACGGGGTGCCATCAAAATACACGCCATCGTCGTGTGAGGCACCTATGTTTACATCCACCTACTGCTTAGTGATGTCACCTTATTCTTTTATACTGCTTAGGTCATCGGTAATGCATTGTCACGTAGTCTATCTTTAACTAGCGCGGCACTAGGTTAATGCAGGGTCGTAGTGATTGTGTGGGTTCGAATGGAACCTGTTGTGAGAGACCAACGTCATACTTGTATAGAATATTATTGAGAACAGTTAAAGGGGTTGTAGTTAAGTAGGTATACATACTTGCTGGATTAGATGCTGGGCCCTTTTTCAGCTATGCTATTCTTTCGTCGAACTCGACATCGTGTCAGTCATGAAATCGAAGTCAAGCTCAACGATTGTTTTGGCTTAGAAAATATCATTTTACGTTTATGAACAATCCAATATAATAACGCATTCAGAAAACTGATGGGGTTGCCATGCATTGCAGTGCATCAGGGATGTTTGCGGCGGCGCGTGTAGATTGTTTTTACACTATAAGCAACAAACGTGCAGTATCGATGGTGGTTTGAGTCATGGACAGCCCCAACAGGGTCCTAAAAATTATTGCTGGCAGGGTGGACTGTCGCCGTATATCGTTCACTCCTGTCAGTTGCATGTGTCTCCGTATTGTAGTGTTTACAGACACTTTCGTTTTTAAGGACATTGTTATGAGTCTTCGCTCAAAATACAGTTTTTGAATTTGAATTTAATTACGTATTCCAGTTACAATCAACGGAATCAGATGTACAGAGGCCGGCACATCAAATTACAACAATCTGTCAATTTTTTTTTATAGATTTTTAACTTTATTACAAAAGTATAAAGTTCATGTTCAATTATGAAAATTTTACAGTTTGGTATCGCTTGATGTACTGGCGTCTGTACTACGCTACGATTGATGAGTACATTTAGCTTGACGTGTGACATTGTTTCTCTCACAAAGGATATGCGGGTTTGGATTTTTAATCACTGCGTATCATGAAGCAAAAGTTCTCTACGGAGTATTTTAAACGAGGTTGTATTTGAATAGGTTGTATGTTGTCTTTTTATTTCTTGTATAAATATTGTAAAATTTATACAAGAAATAAAAAGACAAAAAAATACTTATTGAAAAAACTAAAAAGCCGACTGTGTGCGTAATAAATGTACTTGTAAACACCCAACCACGATTATTAAAAACTAAAAAAATATTAGGTCTTTACATATGAAATTGCCGCTCGGTATCAAAAAATTAAAAATAACATTTTTAAAAGAAATTATATATTTAGTCAATCGAAGTATGTACCATTGTTATCGATACACTTTCGCCATTTTATCGGGAGCTCATTGATCCCTTTGGTAAAAAAATCCTGGGAGCGAGAATCGATAAACTGCTTGAAGGCTGTTTAAACTGCCTCATCAGAATTGGTTTTTTTTCCTTGTAAAAAGTTGTCCAAATTTCGGAATAAATGGTAATCATTTGGGGCAAGATCTGGAGAGTATGGTGGGTGACGCAGAGTTTCCAGTCGCAGCTCCTCTAACTTGGCGACCGTCTGATGTGCAGTATGTGGTCGAGCGTTATCCTGAAGGAGCAATGGGCTAGAGCAATTGACCAATCTCGGTTGTTTAATGGTGAGCTTTTCCATCATTGTTTGCAACTGTTGATAATACATGTCTGCAGTAATCGTTTGGCCTGATCTCATGAAGCTGTAGTAGATGACACCAGCACAGGACCACCAAACACTAACTAGAATCTTCTTTTTGGTCAGTTTTCGCTTGGGGCAAGGTTTTGCCGGTTTTCCAGGGTTAAGCCATTGTGATGATCGCTTGCGATTATCGTACACGATCCACTTCTCATCACAAGTGACAATACGATTTAAAATTCCCTGATTATTGTGACGATTGAGCAAGGAAGCGCAGCAATCGACGCGTGTTTGTTGGTGTGTTTCAGTCAATTCGTACGGTACCCACTTTTCGAGCTTTTTTACTTTTCCAATTTGACGCAAATGGATAGTGATTGTTTTGTCACTTACTCCAAAGGCTGCTGCTAATTCAGAAGTGGTTTGAGATGGATCCGCTTCAACTATCGCCTTTAATTCTTCATTATTCACTTGAGTATCCGGTCGTCCACGAGGCTCATTTTGTAAATCAAAATTTCCAGAACGGAAACGTTGAAACCAAAAACGCACCGTTCGTTCGTTAGCGGTGCTTGGCCCGTACACGTCGTTAATCCTTCGAGCCGTTTCTGCTGCACTGGTGCCACGGTAGAACTCATATTCGTAAATATCGCGAATTTTTAATTTCTCCATTGTTGTTGCAATAGCAATTTTCAAGCCCAAACAAATGACGATAAAACAAATGAAACACGAATTTTAAAACAATATTCTTTAGTCTTTATTTTGAAATAATTTTGAATTTGGAATTCCTAATCATACACAAAATATTTGATTTCAAAGTTGCCAGTATTAAGTATCGGCAATTTCATATGTAAGGACCTAATATTACATTTATCAACGTTATTAGAACTATCTTAAAATCAACTATCACAATAAAATAATACACGATTCGAACACAACCTGAAATCTGATTACTCGCGAGCTCTACGACTGACAATGTAGCCCATCATAACAAACTAACTTAGAGTACAACAAAAAATAACCCTGGCAGGACCTTACAACGCATCACGCGTCATGATCGTGAACGGGCGCTGTCAGTAGAGATTGGTCACGCTGTCAGTAGAGATTGGTCAACTCATAACTGTCATGGTTTTTATCTTGATTATTTTTCATACTTTGTATTGCTAGATTACCTTCAATGTTTTCACATACAGACGCAACAAGAATAATGTAAGCAGTATTTTGTAAAAACTTGATTTTAAAAGAGTGTCCGTGGAGTTTCTTTCTCGTTCTTCTCCATGGAGACCTACCCTACGTTTTGGAACGAGCAACTAGCTTCGACTTTCTGACTAACTGACAGACACCTTGACAATTCTAAAGTGCCTGTAAATGGTTTAATTGAAATAAATGCTTTGACTTTGACTTTGAGTTGACAAACTACCATTCACAGCTTTTACCAAGGCAAAATATTCGAGTCATGAAAATACATTGTCACACATGGACTTAGATTTATGTGGGAAAATCCTTTCCCTTCCTTCCGCAATGTAAATTGACCCTAAGCTCCTGATTCCTGAAACAAACGACGAGAAACGTTTGAGTAATAAAGCAGCTAATGCGGCGAGAGCGTGTAAATGTCGTGATGACGTCACGATACTCTAGCTAATACCACCACAGTGCACACATTGAGTTAATTTACAGTCTAACGCCTCCACCGGAGCTGGAACATTTTACTGAACGAATGAGAGTGATTATGAACTGAATGAAGTTGAAATTGGAGTGGTTTATGTAAAAGATGTTTGGTGTTTTTATCTAAGTATTCTATTAATAGCTTTTGCCCGTGAGTTCGTCCGCGTGAATGGCGGATATCGCGGATGCAAATGAAGTCTCGGAATAAAAAGTAGCCTATGTCCTTTCTCAGGGTTTAAGAAGCTGTTTTATGGCAAATTTAATCAAAATCGGTTTCGGCTAAACCGAATCGTAAAAATCGTAACAGACAGAGTAACTTTCGCATTTATAGAAGTTGGAATTAATATGGATTATAAAGCTAAAATAGTCGTAGTAGTTCTTTGATTTTAGAATGAACGTACTAATCTCCGCTAGTACTGGTCAATTATGAAAATTATTTTATAGAATGTCACGTTATCCCCTAGTGTTACGGGCTTGAAGCCCGTCACATGCGTAGCTATAATATAATTATTGTAGCTAGTCACCACACACGGTATCTATAATACTATAATGCTATATTTTCGCACTTATTACGCCTGCGGTCGTCGCTTGTTTTGACATCGCACATTTTGGAAATCTATATAATTATATAAAATTCTTTGTCCTGAATGACTGACTGACGGATCAACGCACAGCCTAAACCACTGATTGTAGAGACCTAAAACTAGGAGGGTGTGTTCTTTGTATGACGTAGGCATCTGATAAGAAGGGATTTTCCGAAATTCTACCCCTAAGGGGGTGAAAAACGGGGCCAAAGTTTGTATGGGACAACGTGATTCCTTGGTCCAATCTACTTCAAATTTTGCATAAACATTCTTTATCGGAATTGAAAGAAGACGTGTATCTAATGTTATTGAATCTCATCGCCTAACGGGGTTAAAAATAGGTAGAAAGTTATTTTGGGTGTGATTTGCATCAAGTTACTGCTTTTGATTTAAATTACATTTTATTTTGACACGTCATGTTTGAAAACTCAACTCAAAATAAATATTATTGCAATAATACTGCAGAAGAATTACATGTTTTTTTTAATACATTAATTTAAAGAATTATAAAATTATTTTGTTAAAATAGTGTGGCAGGCGCTGCCTGTGGTGGCGCGAGGAACTAGGGCGGACGAGGTAAATGCATCGTTGAAACGATCAATTCTATGGTCACGAGTTTATAAATCGCGCTTGACCATCAATATGTGCGCTCAGCTTGGCGGCAATTCACGTGTTCAAGAATACTCCGATGTTCATTTAAAAGTTGGGGAAGACTCTCTACCAGAGGAGAGAGGGCAGGTGGATCTAACAGAGACTCTTCGTATTGTGGTACCTACAATAGAAGAACTGATTCATCTGTTGTACGGCGACATCAGTCAAATACCGCACCAAGAGAATTTGGGTGTGTGAACAGGCTATTTTAACGCCCAAAAATTATCAAGCCGCAGCGATCGATAAAAGCGTTCTGTTTCTCTCAAATTGAAGGAAGACAAGTAGTATACATCTCAATGAACACAGTCGTCGGGCAAGGTGACGCCACACATTACCCCGTAGAATTTTGAGAGGTTTTATAAATATACTAGCAACCCGACCCGGCTTCGCATGGGACTATAGCCTTCCTTGATAAATGGACTATCCAACACAAAAATAATTTTTCAATTCGAACCAGTAGATCCTGAGATTAGCGCGTTCAACCAAACAAACAAACTCTACAGCTTTATAATATTATAGTACTAGCTTTTGCCCGCGGCTTCGCTCGCGTAGAATTAGGTCTGCCACATTAAGTTATGCGACATTTTTTTTATTTTTTTGTGCAGATTTCTAATTTCAACATTAGTTTCCATACAATCTTTGAACTCCTATACCTAATATTTAGAAGGAATCCCTTGAGGGTAGAATTATCTGAATTCCTTTCTAAGTGCTCATTACTTTAAGCTATAATAGAACTCTGCAAATTTCAAGTAGCCCTATGTCCTTCCCCGGGCTTGAGATTATCCTATCCAGCACAAACGGATTACTTAACACTGACTAACAAACAGGTCGGACCAAAGTTACTTTTATTTAATCACTACATAGTATAAAACAAAGTTGCTTTCTTTGTCCCTATGTCCCTATGTATGCTTACTTTTTTAAAACTACGCAACGGATTTTGATGCGGTTTCTTTAATAGATTTTGTAATAAGTAAAGAATTATGTGGAACACAGAGGTGAACACAGATGTTCACCTATTCTAATTACATAAATTGGAATAGGTGAACATCTGTGTTAATTATATACTATGTTATTTGATTTTTTTGGTTCAGCGTAAATATGTAGGTTTTGGGATTTAAATACACGTGAGCAAGCTACGTATAGCTGCCCATGGGAAAAACAGGGCGTGCCTAAATGTATCCCCGCTACCTTCAAAGTATGCCCTTGCGATTTATTAATAGTCATAGAAAATGCAACTATAAGTGGGAACTGTAAACGTTTGAAATTGAAGGGTAAGTTATTGGGTATTATTGGGATGCGTGGAATAAGAACATTTTCACCTATAAAAACTACATATCTAAATAACGAAATCTACGATCCTATATTTAAACAAACAATAAAGGACAATTCTTATGCGACTGAATTAAAAATAAAAGGTAATTAATCGCTATCTAGGATAAATGATCAAGAATAAATGACATGACAATAAAAATGCCTACAGAACACAACCATCAATGACGTCTGCCCGCCGCCGGCCGCCGTTAGGCGCTCCGTTCAAGTCAATCTTAACGTGATAACTTTTAAACTATTCGGCCAAATTACTTAGTGTGAAAGACAAAGTTTATCTACATTAAATACTTAATGCGAGAAATGTATTAATTTTGATAAGAGTTTGATAATTATATACTAATATGTGCGTTGTAAAATAGTACCAAATTAAATTAAATTTATGGTTCACAATTTTAGTCGTACTGGCTTGCACATAAAATGTAAATATATGCTGTCGCGTACTTTTATTTAGACCTACTTAAGACAAACAATCCTGCGGTACATCATCTTTATGTTACTACATTGGTTAAGGCAGCGCACGCCAAGATAGATCTCAGATGGAAGATTTTTTTCCGACTTAATTGACACGTATTTATGACCAAAATTACATAAAATCATTATAAATTGTAGCCTATGTGATAATCTGATAAATAACCTATATTACTGTAAAGTTTCATTCAAAACGGTCCAGTATTTTTTTCGTGAAAGGGTAACAAACATACACACACACATACATCCATCCTCACAAACTTTCGCATTTATAATATTAGTAGGATAGATAGCTAAGCTTCCTTAATGTTTTTTCTTCTTTTTAAACATTTTTAGGTTAGGAATTTCAACATTTGTTGTGTACGTATGAATATATAAAAGTATTTTTTATAACGACAAAGAACATATCGTTTTTAAATCGTGCAATACACGTACTCTGTATTTATCTTAAAATGTAAAAAAGAAACAACTATTTATGATCACTTTTTTTAGCATACATCGCGAATGAGTCAGCTTTTTTAGTAGGTACATTAACCGTGTGCATGACATAATTTCCTATTGGCATAAAAGACAAATCTCCATACAAAGTTTCATGCTTCTAGACCAAGCACTGCCTGTCAGTGAAATTTATAATTACTATTGAGTACTCAAGTAGTATTTGTTTACGTTTACGACTTCTACGCGAACGAAGTAGCGGGCATAAGCTAGTATACATATAATATGTATCTGTCCACATATTTTGGTGACGTGATAAAGATATAAATTATAGCTGCGTCTGTGGTCACTCAAAGATTACTATAGAAAATATATCATAATATGCCTTGTTATGAATTATATTAATATACAAGCTGTTATAGTCAAAACTCTCAACCAGTCAAAACTACTTGTGACTGGATTCAGGTAAAACCCTTATTAAGATAAAACGTGTTTGCGTTACAAAATCAAAAATACGGAACGCCTTAGTTATAAGAATCACTACAAAACCAAAGTATTAAAAGGGTCACAAAAAGAAACCTAAATATTAAGGATAAATTTAAACCGTTCAAAAGTAGTATTGACTGGTCAAGAGTTTTGACTGTGGCATAGCTACGGCTGTGACGGGCTTTATAAGCCATATCCTTAATTTTACTGTCATAAAATTAGAAGTCGTGGGCAAAAGGTAGTGTTGTAGAAGTACACACTGATAAAAATCATAGTATCATAATTTATTATGTAAATTAAATTTTCATAAAAACCGTACAAATTGTTTGGTCATGGTCATGGGCAGGTCCGTGGATGGGTGACAATTCATTTCATACAGAGCCTTCTCCGTGTCTCGGATAACACGTAAAGCCGTTGGTCAGGGCTGTCATTGTGTTTTGGGTAGTCAGAAGACAGAAAGTCTGACATCCATCCAGTCTTACCATATAACCCAGTTTTTGGGTTGTGCCAACGTAAGTAGACGCTTTATGTAAAACACTGGTATTCAGCTGCAACCCATTAAACTAGAAGCAGATCCCAGCACAGTTGGAAATAGGTTTGACTGGTAATAATGATGTTTTTCTTTTTATCTAAAAACACCCAATAATCGAGCCGCTACCACCATATGGTCGGTCTATCCGTAATAGTAATCAATTATTCTTTATACCACCCATAACACAATAACGTGATGTATGTATATTGTATACAAGGTCGGGATGACGATACGACAAAAAAATAAAATACTGGGAATACTAGTTCATAAGAATATTTTGAATAAATCCTATCACCGAAATTAAAAATAAATTCAAACATACTAAACAGTATATAAATGTAACCAAAATAGAACACCATTTGAAATATTAGTTTACTACCTTGTTAGAAGAGCGGCAACTTGTGGCGCTATAATTTAATATTTTTTATGACCAATAAAAACAATTATATCAAATTATCATATCCTGCCATAATTAATTTTCTGCTATTGTCATCGCCACCCTGTAGAGAGGATAGGATATATATATAGGATTCTAGAATCTGTATACTGAATATATTTATGGTAACAGTTTGCGCGTCAATGTTGCTACCATCGCGTTTACCTATCCATACGTTTCTATTCATTAAGATTCACTTCATATTCTAATATTGAGGTAGATTCCAATAAAAACCTTTATGAAAATAGTTTCCATTGACAAGGTCGCACGTCACGCGAAATTGATTTCCCTGAGGTGTAACATAAACGAGGTTTTAATATTCGACCCTTCTATGTACATAGACCAGCACATCCAGCTACAACAACCTGTCAAATGTCTTTGATAGATTTTCAACTTTATTACGAAAGAATAAGGTTAATATTCAATTGGGAAAATTGGACAGTTTGGCATGGCTTAACGTGCTGGCGTCTGTACATGCCGACGACAGATTTGCATAATACTGGGCGAGCGGTTCAATGCTTAGGTGTGATTCACATTGGGTTTTGGACCAGATATTCAGAGATATAAAAAAACATTTTTGAAAAAAGAGAACCGCCTTCAAAAGCTAAAACGTGATAAATAACTTTAGCACAGAACACACATGACTTTAAATAGAACAAAGCCACCGAGTTCCGAAACTAAAGTGATATGTGTTCTGTGCTAAAGTTATTTATCACGTTTTAGATTTTGAAGACGGTTCTCTTTTATCAAAAAAAGTTTTTATTTACCACTTTTTAGTGCCTCCTTATGACCTTATCACCCATATCTATTATGAAACGGCAACACAGTCAAAACAGAAATTGAAAGACCTCCAAAGCAAATTGATAGAAGAAACAAAAAAAAAATTATTAAAAAAAACAAAAAACCCGACTGCGTGAAAAATTGTTAAACTCAAAAGATAGAAATAAGTGAAAATTTAAATATTTTTTTGGTTTTGAATCATCGTGGTTGACAGTGTTCACAAAGGCAGTCGGAGGCATTAAGTTAAAGTTAAGACACTTTCAACGGATTTGAAACATATTGTACATTTTTGATGCCTCCGACTGCCTTTGTGAACACTGTCAACCACGATGATTCAAAACCAAAAAAATATTTAAATTTTCACTTATTTCTATCTTTTGAGTTTAACAATTTTTCACGCAGTCGGGTTTTTTGTTTTTTTTAATAATTTTTTTATTTATAATGGTGTTTATTTATATTTTCATAAAGACAAATCAAATTATATATTTTAATAACGTCGTCTGCTACGAAATATAAATACTACTCATAAAATGAATATTTTAATACATAATTATCATTATATTCTCAAAGAAGATTCCTCATTAATAACTTTCAAGATTAAAATGCTCAAACAAAGTTTGATAGTGGTTCACAAAAATATTTTCTGCATTTTTTTTAAATAAATGCAATCTTAGTAGTTAATTACTAGACAAAGACTATACACAAAGTAAATATAAATTTGTATACAAAGGGAACGAGGACTTAAAGTAGCTTATTAACTCACAAACAAAGCATCTGAATACTTTACTATTAGCATATTCCTTTACATAATATCTTATACGTCATGTTAAAAATCTTCTAAGTAGACGTAACATGACACAAAAGTAAACAAATATTATACAAGTAATTCAAGTATTTAACAAAGAAGAAAGTCCGTAAAATCAAGCTATCTAAATCAGATAAAACAGCTAATTTGCAGTTTGCAAGACGATTTGTCGAAAGATATCTCGTAGGTTCCGACCAAATTCTGCAGACATTTTAATGAGCGTTCAAAACTTTAGTAGCTTAGCTATATGATGCTTCGCACAAACACCCCTATTTTAACAAAAAGCTGTTTTCAGACTAATATACTTAGTACCGTTTAGTTTTTGTTGAATGATTTTCTTCATCCGTTTCTTGCTTTAATATTTTTGCTTAAATGCAATCAATGATTATTCCCAATTAATAGATTTTGTTAGAAAATTTTCTGTTCAATAAGTAAATTATTTTAGAAGTTTTGTGTACATCTGAGAAAAATAATCATAAATTATCAATACCGTTGCAAGACTTGAAATGTTTGTTGTTTGAAACGTAACGCCTTACAGGTAAACTGAAAAATGTTTACTTTACGTAAGAATCCAAAAATATTTCGTTATCAAAATATTATACCTTTACAAAGTAGTTCCGTGTACAATACTGATACTGTAGGAGCCGTAGGAGCCGTCTTGTACAAACAAGTGAACATTTTACGAGGATTTGTGTACAGCGGGGTTTTATTTTAGAATACATTGTCAAGCGCTTGCCGGCTACGATAAAACGTCCGTTTACGTAACGATTCGTTGATATGCGCTCTGTGACTTTCAAAGGATTTGTAGAAAGGCTTTAGTTTTATCTGAGTTACGAATTTCGCTGATATTGTTAGTGTGAAGAATTTTCTATGTCTTAAATTGAAACTGAGACCTTTTAGGTAAAGGTTAGATAGGTACTAAATGGTATTCCCAGACAGTATTCATAATTTCGTAACGTTTTTATTATTTTCTGATCGTCAAAGGGTATCTAGGTAACAAGAAGTCTTAGACTAAGAACTCACGATGCGGTTTTCACCCGCGTCCGCCTGCGGTTGCGGGCCCGCAGCGTCTGTAGAATGCAGATATATATGTAAAAAATCAAAGCACATTTCACGACGCGGTTTACGCCAGCGGTTTGCGCGGTTGCTTGCGGCTCCCGCTGCGGGCGCGTGCGCGGGCGAAAACCGCATCGTGAGTTCTTAGCCTTAAGGGGGGCAATTCTACTAACTCTTAGGAACGATTGCCTTCCAATTTCAGTGTCAATCTATAAATAGTGCCTCTGATTTGACGTCGTTGAGATAAGATTGCTACAAGATTGTGAGACCTAGCCTTCTGATGGCCAATTCGACTAATTTCTCCTCTTTTTATTTTTTATTTTTATTTTATTTGTTAGGGACAAAAAACAGTTACATGCCAAGCTTAACTAAAAATTCTTAAATTAGCACGATACTTAGAAATATAGTTATCTTACATAATCTGTTCCATATTTATGTTACTACACATGTAACCCACACCATTGTCCACGAATTAACAAAAAAAAGAAGTTAATAGAAAACAGACATACAGAAAAATTAAAAAAATATATGAAAGATTCTATTTATGAAGTTAATAACTCTACTGCTCTTGCCTTAAAACAATGTTTGGAAAGAGCAAATATGTCGAGCTCCATAAAGTGAGTGTTATATGCATCAACGAGGTGACGAAGAGGCACGCGTACACCAGCGTTAGTCCTGCACGAGTTTGTGTGAAATAGTCGAGGCACACGTACCCCACGAAGCATAACAGATCTAGGTACTATATAATTTAGACTATTGGATAAAGGAATGCAGTCGAATCTATTATTACATATACCATGCAGCATCATTACACCCAGAAGTAATCGTCTAGATTCCAAACTTAGGACATTATAATGTGTCAGTAATTGGTTATAGGAGACTTTAGGGCGATGACATTTGTAATTCATAGAACGTAGATACTTTCTCTGAACAATTTCTAGCCTATCTTTGTACTTATCGTATAGAGGATCCCAAATTTGGACGGCGTACTCTAATTGCGGCCGAATTAGGCATTTATATAATGTTAAGAATGTAGAGGGTCGCACAAAGTTACTTGAAAATCTCATCACTAGTCCATACATCTGAAAGGCTTTTTTAACTATATTGTCAATATGAACATCAAAATGCAGACGAGAGTCAAGGGTAACTCCCAAATCGCTTACAGATTGAACTTCATTAAGACTTATATTATTTATTGAGTAATTAAATTTGATCAGATTTATATTTTTGGTAAAAGAAATTGTGTAACATTTAGGAAGACTAAGAAAGAGTTTATTATTGAGGCAGTATTCATAAAATCTATCAAGGTCTTGTTGTAAATTATAGCAGTCACGAATGTTTTTACAGGTGTTATAAATTTTCATATCGTCTGCATACATCAAGAAATGTGAGTTGACAAAACAATATTTAATGTCATTAATGAACAATACAAAAAGAAAGGGTCCTAATACTGATCCCTGAGGAACTCCGGATTTAACAACTATAGACTCAGATTCATGCCCATTAATGACAATCTTCTGAGTTCTATTGAAAATATATGAAGCAAACCATCTGAGCAAATTACCGCGTATACCATTAAAGGCAATTTTTTCCATAAGCAGGGTGTGATCCACCTTGTCAAAGGCCTTCTGAAAATCTGTGTAAACAGCGTCAACCTGTACCCGGCGGTCCATATTTTCAAAGAGATAGTTCACAAAAGTCATAAGGTTAGTGGTGGTAGAGCGACGTTTGACAAAACCATGTTGTTCGGGTATGATAAGATGACGGATATGAGGATATAGCGCACTGTGAACCAGACGTTCAAAAACCTTCGACAAGGTGGATAGAATAGAAATGGGCCGGTAATTCTCGACATTACTTTTATCGCCACTTTTGAACACAGGGGTGATAGAGGCTCGTTTCCAAACAGTGGGAAAGACCCCTTCCTTCAAACATTTATTAAAAATTATATGTAATGCGGAAGACAATTGAGCAGATGTTCTTATGAAGAAGGAAGGTGGTATGCCATCTGGTCCAGCTCCTTTAGAAGAATCTAGCGAGTTCAATGCTGTACGTATTGATTCCTTTGGCAAGTAAATGTCAGAGATACATGGCGAATTATCTTCATAGCAATTAGACGGTTGCCATTGGCCTGGGTCAAAGGTAGAGGGTTCATATACCGAGCAAAAGTAGGTTGAAAATAAATTGCATATTTCCTTGGGGTCATCAAAAGAAGCATTTTTGTAAAACATATTAGCAGGGTACTTAGCTTTCCCTTTCTTGGAAGACACATACGACCAAAAATACTTAACAGATTTAGGAATACTGTCTTCGACTGATGTCATATATCTGTTATAACATTTCGCGGTCTCACTATATATATATATATATATGTGGGGACATTTTCACACACGGCCATCTGACCCCAAACTAGGGAGACCCTGTACTATGGGTGTCAGACAGCTGATATACATACACAAATACATTTTTTTTTTGTAAATACATACATATATAGATAAACAACACCCAGACACAAGGCAAACACAAGTGCTCATCACACAAATGTTTACCCTGGGCGGGAATCGAACCCGCAACACGCTGCGCAGCAGTCGATCGCTCAGCCACTGCGCCAACCGTGTCGTTCACTATGAAACAATTTGCGATAATTTGAAAAATGCACATAATCAGAGTGATTACCATAATTCTTCCACTTAATCCAAGCATGTTCTTTAGTTTTAAATATTTTTATTAGAGAGGGTGTAAACCAGATCGGAAATTTTGTGGTTTTGGTATAAGATAATGGAATATGTGACCTGATAACTCTATATATAATTTCATAAAAAAGATCAACAGCCGTCTCAGAAGAATAACGAGAGAGTGACTCTTCCCAATCAACATTGCCCAAGTCATGTTTAATGCAATCGTAGTTTGCTTTGAAAAAGTTATACCTGCGAGCCGGATGGCATTTCATTGGTTTGAAATGCACATCTAGGTGAGTTAAAATAGAAAAAGGAGGGTGGAGGCTATCGGGAGTCAATAAGATATGGCAAGGCACTATTTGAGGGTCCGCGTTAGAGATTACCAAGTCCAGTACTCGACCTGTACTATTTTTTGTGTAGTGAAATTGAAAACCATTTATTATATTTATAAAATTAAGTAATATACGTCCCATAGAGTCCATGTGACGCGCAGTGGCATGGTTGCCTTGCTGCACCCAGTCAATCTCAGGTAAGTTATAGTCACCAAAAAAATGATATGTATTGCAATTGGGATTATTAGCCTTAGCTAATAATCCCAATTGCAATACATATCATTTTAGTATTTAGTATTTTAGTTTTTATTTTAGTATATGAGCAATACTTAGACATGCTGCAAGACTTATCTTGCAGCATGTCTAAGTATTGCTCATATACTTCAGCACTAGACGCTGGAGGTATATACACGACACCAATGATATGACGTGTGTGCTGCTGGGTGGCAGGCATCTGTACTAATACTTGTTCAATTTCAGAGTTAAATAATCGAGTTGTTAATATTGTCGCACGCAATTCACGAAGCACAGCAATCAGCACACCACCTCCATCTTTTTTGTTCGTCGCGACACGATCGCGGTCACATCTAAAGACAACATAGCGATCATCAATAAATTCACTATCACGGATATCAGCCAAGTTTCGGTCAGAACAATAACGTCATACGAGTTACTCAATATGTTCATATAGAGCGTTTGCAACTTTGTACGAGTTCCTCTACAATTCTGATAATAAAACGTAATATTATTAGTAGCCATTAATAACATTAATATAACAAATCTGTATTATGTAACGCTTACCGCCCAATAGATAATACTTAAACCCGATGTCTACAACCATTATATGATAAGTTACAGATAAGCTAGAATTACAAATTAGTTTAAGTTTGCTACAGTGTTTCTTGTTGTACTTCAATGTAGTTACCAATAATAATATAATATTAATATAATAATAATAAAACCAGCCTATAATTGTCCCACCACAGGGCAAAGGCCCGTTCTCACACAGAGAAGGCACGTTCATTATATACAATACTAGACTTAAATATTTATATGGCACAAGAAAAATAAATCGTTTGTAACATAGAAAACCGAGAATAAAAAGCAAGATTTTTTTTAATTTAAGCAATGACAACCAATGGCATAAGCAAGTAGGCAAGAGGTAATAATAATATTTGAGACTGACATACTCAATAACCAAACTTATAAATCTATCAAATAAACATATAATAAAGGAACAAAGACGAAGCTTAATATAGTCATGCAAACAAACTGTGAGAACATAGGTATAGCTATGAATCTGGGTTTTCAGTACACTTCTTCTCACTGATGACAATCCTTTTAATATCCTCCCTAGAACGAATAGCAAATGCTGACAATCCATCCCGCTCCCGCACAAGTACTGTCCCATTCTTGATCCAAACGTATTTAAAACCAATTTCATTGGCAATCTTCTTAGCTTCTCGAAATAACGCTTTATTATTTAGGGTTAAATGTTCATTAAAATAAACTTGTACCGGGGCACCAGAGATTCCTAGCTGATCAGACTTTAGGCCCTTCTTTTGACGACAGGCGCTAAGAATGTTATCACGTACAATACGTGTTCTCCTCTTTGCGTAGTTTCCTCTGTGCTGGGGGATTGACCCATAAGGGAACCAACTTTCCACGGACGATGTTGCGACATCTGATCCGGCTTACTGCAATGTAAACCAGAAACAGTTTGGTCAGTCTAGCGCATTGTGTCCTGCCTCTAGGTGACTTGCCTTCCATTTTCCCTGTAGCTATAAATATCTGGAGGTTATCACCGGACTTACGAACAATGTGTCTAAAGAATTCAAAGATTCTCCGCAGTCATGAGTTGGAGAGCCTCGGATTTTTGTCCAGCTCGAGCTCTTTGGATCGATTGGTTGGATCTAAGCGCTGTCTAGGGGATCTGGAGCATCGTTCTCCAGCACCACACTTCAAAGGCGTCGGCGATCATCAGCTTTAAGTGTCCTTGTCTCTGCCCCATATAGGAAAATGGAGAAGACTAGGGTGTTGACGAGTGTTTTTGTCTGGTTACTGAATTCTACAAATTAAAAACGTTCAAAATCTAGTCGAAATCTCATGTCAGTGACAGTCAATGTCAATATCTTGTCAAAAATTGTAATAAATGGAAGCGTTTTTGACAGATCAATGGCCAAATACTCAAACGCTACTAAATTTTCTATCACAGTTCACTGTAACAGTCACTTTGACACAAAGTGATAGAGACAGCACGAATCTTAACGGCATCTTAACATTGAGTAGCGTTTGAGTATTTGGCCTTTAGATCTTAAAATTTTATAGCGTTTGTGTGCCCATGAGACTGACATTTGAATAAGAACGTTTAAAAGTTATTAAAATTGCCCCTAAATAAAAAGAACCTTCAAAGAACTACAGAGCATTCATTTTGAGCATAATAAGAAAGTACTTAATCCATCAAAGACCAGCTTTCAAAGGAAATTAAAATAAACAATGCCGAGATCAAAACAATGAAGATAGCAACAATAAAAAGTTATTTATTTTCACATAGATCGTGTTTTGTCACGTCCATAAAGTGACCATAAATCAAATATATTTGGGGCTTGTTCATTGAGCCGAACGGAATGGAACTAAGATTGAACTGAAACACTATCGATCAAACGGCTCGTCCAACAGATTTAGAGAGTGCTGAACGTTATGGCCACATAAATGTACGAGAAGACAGCTTTAAATCAATGGTAGTAATGGCGTGTACACATAAGTGAGCCCGCATTCGATTCGACACTGGCGCCTATTCCGTTGTTCAATAAAAAAATTATTAAAAAAAACAAAAAACCCGACTGCGTGAAAAATTGTTAAACTCAAAAGATAGAAATAAGTGAAAATTTAAATATTTTTTTGGTTTTGAATCATCGTGGTTGACAGTGTTCACAAAGGCAGTCGGAGGCATCAAAAATGTACAATATGTTTCAAATCCGTTGAAAGTGTCTTAACTTTAACTTAATGCCTCCGACTGCCTTTGTGAACACTGTCAACCACGATGATTCAAAACCAAAAAAATATTTAAATTTTCACTTATTTCTATCTTTTGAGTTTAACAATTTTTCACGCAGTCGGGTTTTTTGTTTTTTTTAATAATTTTTTTATTTTAATCTTTTTAGTTTTCGCAGTGATTCAATTTAGAAAACTTTACGTCGAGTCTCTTTACGTTGAGCCGAGAACCTTAGCTCGATTCTATTATCCCTACGTCGAGTCTACGATTTCTGTCCCGTTTTTACTCCCTTAACGTCGAGTTTCTGTACCCCGCTTTTCCGTGGCGTAGCTATCGGAGGGCGAGGCGGTGCAGTGCACCAGGTCCCCAAGCTTAGCGGGCCCCTCGGCCCCAAACCTTGAACTAACCTAAACCTTAAACTGATTGAACTTTTTATTATTTATTTATATTTTTTCTCTTCCATGTTGTTATGTATTGTCCTACTAGTGTTGTTGGTGGGTGGTGCACAGATATTGGTGTAGCATCAAAAGGTTTAATTATAACTTAGTCGCATTTTTGCTTCCAATGCTTCCTTTAATTCTTCCGCTGATGCAAGTTTTAGTTCAATAACCGACACCCTTGGTGACTTTGTGCGTCGGAGCTTCAGTCGATAGAAATACCATTTGTTTAATGTCTGCCATAACAATGCCCAATGTGTGCCAAGATACTACAGTGATCTGTAAGACACCTTTTCTAATGCCAACGTTCACGCCGTTCTGATTTGTAAGCGTTGGTTCAAACCTCAATCTTCTTTCTACCATCTACGCCACTTTCCGGTTTCGTTTTTATCCGTAACGCTAGAATTGAAAAGAAGGAGGTTGTGTTGCTATTTGATTATCGTAGTAGAGATTTTCCTTTAAAAAACATTGCTTCTTCTTCTTCACTTTACGGTGTCTCTCCTGAGTAGGTACCTATTTCCAACACAAGAGAGGGACAGGTCGTTAGGACTAAGTCGAGCCACGTGCCATACCCTGAGATATTAAAACGAGTAGGTTGCAGAGGAAGAACATAAGAGACCTAACAGACTCGATGATATTTTATGTAAGAGTTGACGGGATCGACAGGTTGGCTGCGCAAGGTCTGTGTTGAAATCGCCCATGATGACGCAATGTGCATACACTGACCCTACTGATTCTCAAGGTTGCGAAAGTAGACAATGGCGGGCGGACATTAATAGACGACACCAAGTAGGGTTTTAACACCTTTGATATATGGATAATATCATCCAAAGATAATATCATCATATTAAAGAATATGAAAAACCAACGTCTTGTTCTCGTAAACTCTTACATATCATTGAGTCTTTTAGTCGCTTATGTTCTTCCTATGCAACCTACTTGTTTTAATATCTCAGGGTATGACACGGTGCTCGACTTAGTCCCAACACCCCGTCCCTCTCTTGAGTCCACTCTACTGAAAAGCCAGATGCAGAATACTTTCTGCATCTGGCTTTTTCCCACCATGACTTCATTTTCCGTTCGTATGTCCTAAATGGCGTCAGGAGTTTACATGGCGAAGCACTGCAAGGATCGGGAGTTAAAAAAGGATCATACTGAAGATAATACTTCTGAGCCTCACGGAACCTATTCAAAGCTGCAAGAAATCGCTAAACCGGCATATGCTCGAAAACATTTCATCTTTTTCTCCTACTGATATCATCATAGTAAGTAAATTATAGTGTAGAGAAACGTTAAAAAACAAATAATAAAACAATATTTGAATGATACTGGCTTTTAATTTATATCCTGACTGTACTTATTATATAAACTCGACGTAACGGAATTAGGTAGCGTAAAATAGCAATATTTTGCAAGAGCAATAGACTCTCAGACTCGACGTAAAGGAACCCAACTTAAAGGGAACCAAGCTTAATTATTTATTTGTTGTTTTTTTAGCATTTCTCATTCCAAATTACATTTAAACAAATAGTTGTATATATATTTGTAAGCTATTTATAAAACCCTTTGTTTTAATACCCCACTCGATAGGTTTTGAGGAAAAATATTTTTTTTGAAAACCCTTATATGTCGCCAAAAATCGGCCAGGTTATTTTTTATAATTTTGATGTACCCAGTCTCACTCACACAATTAAGACGATTGAAACGACACCATTCATGCTAAAAACTCTCAGACTCAGCGTAAAGGAACTCAACTTAAAGGGAACGAACCTTAATTTATTTGTTGTTTTTAGCATTTCTCATTCCAAATTACATTTAAACATAAAAGTTGTTTATATATTTGTAAGCTATTTATAAAACCCTTTATTTTGATATCCCACTCGATAGGTTTTGAGGAAAAATATTTTTTTTGAAAACACTAATATGTCGCCAAAACTCGGGCAGTGTAATTTTTCTAATTTTGATGTACCCAGTGTCACTCACACAATTAAGACGAATGAAACGACACCTCTCAAGTCAAAATCCATTAAGCCATTTGACCTACAGAGCGTGCCAAAGAAATTCACATACATACATACATACATACATACATACATACATACATACATACATACATACACCCGAAAAACATAACCCTCCTTCTGGCGCAGTCGGGTAAAAAGGGCTCTTTACTAATTTAGTACAAAAAAAATAAAAAGCGCTGAATAAATGTATGTTTCAGCTGAATAAAATCGGTTTAGCCAAACGGGAGATAAACGCGGATCGACATACATACATACATACAAACATAAGGGTCGAACCGAGAACCTTAATTTTTTTGAAGTCGATTAAAAATTACGAGAAGCCTTGCACACACGAAAGGGTATATGTGTAATTATAATGTTACATTGTGTGCTACCATAATTAGTGATTTTTCACACCAAAATAATAAAAGTCATTTCCCAGTAATCATTTTCGCCCCATGTTACTTAATTCTAACATGGATGTGTCTTTTTTACAGCCCGTAAGTTGGTATTATTTGCTCTTAAGAAAACCAATGAATACTATTATACACCGTGGAAATTTAATTGTCTTGCAACGGCAGCCCACTTCATTTGTCCATTGACTATTATTATGAAAAAGCTTTTTCAAAAAAAAGAAAACCGCCTTCAAAAACTAAAAATTGATAAATAACTTTACTTTCGGAAGTCGGTGGCGGTGCCTTTGTGTTTGTGGTTTTGTATTGGCACCGACTTCCGAAAGTAAAGTTATTTATCAATTTTTAGTTTTTGAAGGGGGTTTTCTTTTTTTTTCAAAAAGCTTTTTATTTGTCTCTTTTTAGTGTTGCCTTAATATTCAAATCCATTAAGAAACGGCGACACACGTCGTCTAAGTATTTTTTTTTGGGAATTTGTTGATTTTCTCAAAAAGGGCTGTATCAATTTTGATAAAATTTATATGGGACCATTTCGGAATAAACTTCTTTATAAAGAATTTTGCAAATCCATCTATATATGACAGAGTTAAGCCCGAACAAACATAAAAAAAAAAAAATACAAACATTCGAATTGATAACCTCCTCCTTTTTGAAGTCGGTTCAAAATAGGACCTCGCCCACCGAGGGTTCCGTTCAAATTCCGAGATTTGGTCACTCATACAAGACCGCGCATACCTCGATAATTGATTACGTACTCTAAATAAAGACTATATTCTTATGATTAATTACAAATATATAGGGTGACTGGTAATTAGTGTACGATACTTAAACACGTGATTGTGTTCATGATAACAAACAACTTTCCCGAAGAAAAAATGTTTTTTGTACTGGTTCACTTTTATCACAATAAGACAACAGCCGTATGAAATTCACGCGCGCGCACGCCTGTGACCTAAAGTGAACCAGTACAAAAAACATTTTTTTTTCGGGAAAGTTGTTTGTTATCATGAACACAATCACGTGTTTAAGTATCGTACACTAATTACCAGTCACCCTATATAGTTTTCAGACTTTTCCCTGTATTTGTAGTATACGACGACTGCCTATCGGACCTAGATAACTCAGTTACTGGGTAACACGATACCCCTTCGTAAGACTGGTTGTCAGACTTTCTGGCTTTTGACTACCCATAACGACTGCCAAACATCTATGAATGAGAATTGGGACCGACGGCTATACGTGCTTTCTGAGGCACGGAGGGAACTTGGTATGAAATGGTCACCCATCCACAGATCAACCGCGACAAGCGTAGCTTAAACATGACCGATTGATCTGTCCGGCATTTACTTAACCACGAGGTCCTCCGAGGTAATATGTTTGTAACCATGGAACTAATTATACACGTGCCACTTTGGCTAAGAAACTTTCAGCGGGAAAGAATAACAACACCCTAATCTTTTAATATGAGATATTCAGAAGTTTGTTGGTATGCGTCGATATTTTATGATTTCGCAAGAATTTTGTAGGTTCACGGAAAAACTGTCTTAGTTGAAACTTTGAGAAATTCTGAAGTTGAAATGTTTTAAAGTTTTAGTTCTTACTCGGATAGCCGCTCATTCTGCCTAAACCTATAGATTAAGGAAAGAATAGTCAGTAACTTAAAAATCTTAAACAAATTCTTAAATGGAAGTTTTCCCTTGCTCTGTGACGTGAGTTTATATTCTGTAGATTTGTAGCTTGTCGAACTTCGCGGCTACCACACTGGAGTACATAAATGATCATGTCATCGGTGTAATGAATCACAACCACTCTGTGGTTGTGTGTGCTTCCGCTAAACCTCGCGGCGTTCAGCGCGTGATTTGTCAAGCTATATTATGGTATTTCCACAGAGATAGTATAATTAATTAATATAATTTTCTTTTCTTTTAGAATATCCGTGTGATGGTAAAATGCCTTCTTTTTATAAACAGAAGTCAAGGGTTTCAGCTGAAAACAAGCGCTTAGCAACCCTCTAAGGTAGGCTACGCTAGGCATAATTCTGACGATTGAAACTTTTGCTTCCAGTATTATAGTTCTGTGTATGTACTACTACTAATTACACATCGACGGCGGTACTATAAACAATAAACGTTTATTTTACTCTTTATCCGTCAAGCTATAACTTCAAAAAAGAAATCTTTGTAAAGTTATCTACAAGATAAAACTAGCAGCGTATGGTCGTGATAGCGTAAATCAGATGAATTATTTTTTGTTAGGTACCTTTCTTCACTAAACATTCATTCAATTGGTTGCTGACTTAGATTGGTAAGCTTCCTTGTTATGCCTGACTGGTTTTCAATCAGCAAAAAAAGACATGGACCGAGATCCCAGTGCCTACAGACCTACTTCATTTACATTGCTGAAATTTTGAAAATAGCTAGGTGAAAATGTGGTTAAGCAGTTGTGCGTACTTTCTAGCATGAATACTGGGTCTTTTTCCAGGCATCAGGCCCGTAAGGCATACTCATTTACATTCAGCCAATCCCCTTGAAGGTTCGACCTTCATAGTGTCTGACTGATATCATGACCCACGGAAAGTGTCAGGCAATAACGAATAATGGTTTTTAACAATATCCTGTAAAACGTATATAAAGAACAGACCATAGAAAGACCTGTAGTGGGTACCTCAAGTGCCTCTGGTACCTACCTGATACTTGAATTTAGGTAGTTATTTTGCAAAAAGATAAAATGAGCGAGAGCTTACTTTATTAAGCTTTGCCTTGGTCCACATCACCAAAAGAAAAAATGGCCCAGCATTGAAACTAGTAAGTACGCATGTTCCCTCCACAACATACGTCATTTTATTATGACTGGAATATTGAATGACTGGAATATTGACAAAATTCCAGTCATAATAAAATGACGTACATTTGGAGGCACTGGGATCTTGAACTAACAGGAGCTAGGCAATGAATCGGAATAATACCTTTAATCCAGAACACACGGTTCTGATATTAGCAGGTTTTTTTTAAAGAATAATATACGGGGATTATTCTAGGAAAAGTCGTATTTTAAAGCAAATTCTTTATTCTGTTTTTTTCTTTCGATTAGATATTTTGATGAATTTCGAGGTAGGTATGATAAGGGGCGCGTCTCATCTATATAAATAAAAAGAAAAGTCCTGACTGACTGGCTGACTGACTCATCAACGCCCAGCCCAAACCCTTGAACCTAGAAAGCTGAAATTTTGCACAGAGCTTTCCTTTATAATGTAGACAAGGAATAAGGAAGATTTTTTTTAATTCAACCCCTAAGGCAGTTAAATAGGGGATGAAAGTTTGAATGGAAAATCGTCATTTTTGTAGTATAAACCATGAAAATTGGTGTTTGTCATTCTGGTTGAAAATAAAAAACCACATGTTTCAGTGTTTTGGGAAATCAGTCCCTCAGGGCATAAAATAGGGAATGAATGTATAAATGGAGCTGGCTAATGTAGATACTTCTTTCATGGGGTACTGTTTAAAATGTTACAATAAAATATCTCCCCACATTGTTCAACTAAATGAGACAAAATTTAAGTCTTATATAAAACGCACACTATGCAGACGAGCATATTAATCATTGGGTGAGTACATCACTGATAAAAATGCTTGGCTGGATGCTGGTATAGCTCCACTTCATAGATTAATTGATTAGCATTTTTAATTATTTTTGGAGCTGCTGAAGATATAGATCTACATTATCTTTGCATTGTATAAACTTAATGTGTTAGTGTTATATAATTTTTCATAGCACATACATGTGAGCACTATGTTATTTAAAGCTACCATTTACGAGGTATGTCTTTCATTGACTTGAATGTGCCCTGGCGGTTGGGAGTATGTCATGCTCACTGGAATGTCTCGCTGACGGTGGCGTGCGTGTTGGATCATTCGGTTCCCTCAAAATGGTTGAGCCAAATCATGCCGATCCGTGCGTCATGTTCGTGAACGGGCGCCGTTAGTTGGGGCTGGTCATCTCTTAGCTGCCTCGGTTATTCTAAATTTATTTTGAATTGTTTATTATGATTATATTTTTATCTAAACCTCTTTTAACGTACACGACTTGTTACATTGTTCTCACATTGTACCCTAGATTCAAGATGAATGATGTAACCGAAATTTGTAACATATTATTGATTTTAAAAGAGTGTTGTTCATGGAGTTTCTTGCTTCTTGCGTTCTTCTCCATAGAAACCTACTGTTTGGAACGAGCAACTAGCTTCAACTTTCTGACTGACTGACTCTGATAATTCAAAAGTACCTACCTGTAAATGGTTTATTTGAAATAAATGATTTTGAGTTTTGAGCTTGAGTTTGAATAGGAAACCCGTTCGTTTTGTAGTTCAAACCATGAAAATTTGTATTTAGCCTTTTGTTTGGTAATTAATATTTTCATGTATCAGCGTTTTTGAAACATCATCCCAGAAGTTAGGGGATGAAAAATTTGTATTGACGCTAAAACAGGGACGGAGAGGTTGACCTACATCAGGGACATTACATGTATCAGCGTTTTTAAAAAATCATCTTAGAAGAGGGTAAAATAGGGGATGAAAAATTTGTATAGACGCTAAGCCAATGACGGAAAGGTTGACCTATATCTGGAACATTAAATATATCAGCATTTTTGAAAAATCATCCCAGAAGAGGGTAAAATAGGAGATGAAAAATTTGTATAGACGCTAAACCAGGAATGGAGAGGTTGACCTATACCAGAAACATTACATATAATATCAGCGTTTTTGAAAAATCATCCCAGAAGAGGGTAAAATAGGGGATAAAAATTTGTATAGACGCTAAAACAGAGACGGAAAGGTTGACCTATATCAGATACATTGCATGTATCAGCATTTTTGAAAAATTATCCCCGAAAAGGGTAAAATAGGGGATGAAAAATTTGTATACACGTTAAACCAGAGACGGAAAGGTTGACCTTTAATATCAGGAACATTACATGTATCAGCATTTTTTAAAAATCATCCCAGAAGAGGGTAAAATATAGGATGAAAAATTTTTATAGACGCTAAACCAGGGACGGAGAGGTTGACCTATATCAGAAACATTACATGTATCAGCGTTTTTACACGAGCGTACACAAGACGCCATGACATACGAGCGCAAATACGGTCGTTCAACTCTTTATCACATTCACATGTAATCACCGATGGAAAGTGATCACAGATATACTTTTACCTGGTCAAAAGTCATACGATCGCTACGACATTATTGCCAGGGTACTCTGTTTAGGGGGATATTTTCCTTTATATACTCAGTGGAATGACAAAAACGAGGTCTTCCGCACATCCACATCTTGCTGTGGCTAGATCAAATCGACAAAGTTATTTGTACAGAAATACCTGAGCCTGAACAGGACTCTCTCCGCAATATAGGAGGTCTCCAGCTGACGGTGGTCACACAATAAAAAATACTGAACGAAGATATTGTTTACCTGGATTAACATACCTAGAGTACTTTCAATCCCGGTAGTACGTTATATATTTATATATTTCAGCCTGGATTTTCCCACTGCTGGGCAAAGGCCTCTCCACTCTCCTTCCAACTCTCTCTGTTAAGAGCTAATTGGGGCCAGTCTTTGTCGAAGGAATCTAGATCATCCCGCCATCTCCGCCTGGGCCTGCCGCGATGTCGCTTGCCATGTAGAGGAACCCATTGGGTTGTACGTTTGGCCCAATGATCGTCTGACATGCGGCAGATGTGTCCAGCCCAATTCCATTTCAGCATGACAGCTTTCCGAGTGACGTCAGTTATTTTTGTAATGGAACGGATGGTGGTATTCCTAACCCGGTCTTGCAGTTTTATACCCAGAATACTCCGTTCCATAGCTCTCTGGCAAACCGAAAGGGTGGACCTCTGTTGATTTGTCAAAGACCATGTTTGTGAACCATATGTGAGGATCGGAAGAATACACACGTCGATGAGCCTTCTCTTAAGGGACAGTGGAAGAGTGCCCTTCATGAGGTCTTTCATTGCCCAATAACTCTTCCAGGCATTTTCGGTGCGTCTAGCAACTTCTTTGTTTTGTCTTGCCTGGAAAGAGACTAATTGACCAAGATAGAGATACTCATCGACGTATCCAACCTCCCCACCCGCCACTGTGATCCTGTGAGTCGTGCTGTTCGTCATCGACTTGGTCTTCGACATATTCATCCGAAGTCCAACCTCTAGGCTTGCAGCTGGTAGTACGTTACCGTGGGATATTTGCCGACATCCACGCGGGCGAAGCCGCGGGCAAAAGCTAGTATCATATAAACTTATTTGGTATATTTTCAGTTCCATAACGATTACAAAATATAATAAACGTGACATATCCCAACTGTTGGTATAATTTCTTTACATGTAACATTTTATATACTTTAAAACTTATTTCGTATAACGTTATTGGATATATGTAACGTTTATTTAATCGAAAATCATTAGGTCTATCGTTTCATATATATATATTGATACCATAATTATGAATTACACCCCGATTTAGAGCCATCCGACTCGGAGGTTAGGTAAGAACGGGATCGAATCCCTTCTTTTCGCATAATGTTCTTCTGCCTAATATTCTTTGGCATAACCAGTTTGTCATAATTTGTTTTGCCATTATAATACTTTGCCGTATATTTTTTTTACATAATTATCTTGAAAGCTAATTTATTTTGACATACATTTAATTAGCATAATGTTACTAGGCATGATGTGCAAATCTACTGCGCCACGCTAAAGTATTGTCTTAAAAATTCAATATTAATATTATTATTTATTTCCAAAAATCGGATAACAGCAATCCATAGTGTTAGTAAGTTACCTTATATCTAGTGTTAGTACATAAAATTAAAATTTAAATTAAATTAAAAACAACATTTTGGGTTTGAGAAGCATTTTGCACAGAAGATGATGAGTTTCTTACTCAGTCATCCTCTCCACAAAATGCCTCAGAAAAGGGGAATACACACTCTCGGCTACTGTTTTCAGAATGCTGTTGCTACTGGCCCGGGTTCTAGCTGCCAGAGACGCTAATTTCTTCCGCAGGATTGCGTGGAAGCCGTCCGTACGATTCTGTACAAACATCTCTGACGCACTACAGAACCGGGGCAGTCTCAAGAGCATCCTAAAAATATTGTTATATTGGACGCGCAGGACATCTAGCAATCTTTTGGTGTAGCTGATCCATAGACCCCCCGCGTACAGACCTTGACAGTACGCTTTGAAAAGTGTTATTTTTACCTGGTCTGCACAGCGGGAGAATCTACGAGCCAACATATTACCGCGGACCGCCAATGCCCTGCGCTCCCTCTCAATATCCTCATCATCTTTCAGGTCGTCGGCAAGTATATGTCCCAGATATTTAAAAGTGTTTACTCATTTTATGCTCAAGCAATTTAGGGTAAGGTTCGGTGAATAATCTATACATTTACCGGCGACCTTAAAGATCATGTACTCACACTTTTTCACGTTATACACGAGCCCGTGTGCAGCCGCGTAGTTCTCGCAAACTTTCAACATCTCCTCAATAGATCCCGCAGTCGGGCCCAGCAGCACCATGTCGTCCGCGTAGCTGATGCTATTGATACTAACACCACCCACCCGACAGCCGACGCGCATGCTGCTGAGCTCGACCATGAGGTCATTCACGTATAGGTTGAAGAGCCTGGGAGACGTCAACCCTCCCTGTCTCACCCCGCACTCCAACCCATAAGCCTCGGAGAGAATGTTGGACCACTTCACGTGATTAACTGGGTTCGGTACCAGAACTGCAGAATCTTAAGAACTTCCGCCGGTACATTCCTGTCCCCCAACTTCTTCCATAGCACGTCATATGACACAAGGTCAAAAGCCCTGGAAAGATCCAGGAAACAGGCATACACCGGCGTCTTACGATTTGTGTAATATTGGACAGTATTCTTGAGACTTAGGATTGCACTTTCAGTTGACAGTCCAGGTTGAAACCCAAACTGTGAGTCGTGCAAGTGGAGATGTTTTTCCAAACACGAATCAAGCATACGGTCCAATATTTTTGCAATGGTAGTTGCAAGTGAGATCGGCCGGTAATTTCCTTTGTCCGAGATATCCCCTGTCCTCTTTTTGACTATCGGTACCACAATAGTTTTCATTAGTTCTGCTGGTAGGTATGAGTGACTAATGCACATTGAATAAAACAAGGACAGGACCCTCGGCAGGTGGACACCAGCATATTTAAAATGCTCGATGCTAAGTCCATCGTGTCCGTGAGATTTACCTCTACTCATGTTCTTAACTACAGCTCTGAGCTGCTTATTCGAAAAATACATTACCGGTTCCACTCACACAGCGATGGACTCAGCACCGGTCATCGTACCTGTGGCGCCGAGAAGTGATCGCACCTTGAAGTGTTCCATGAACATTTATTCGCAATACGCTCTGGATTATTCAATCCCCCGACGCTCACCGGCAGCCCAGGCCTGGTTTTATGTTTTAGAAACGGATCATTATATGAAACAAAATTATAGAATCAGTAGTTATATCTTGTAAATATTAGAGATTTTGTAATTATTTCATATATTATTTACCCTATTCTAAGACTGTATTCTTTGTATTTTTGAAAGTACCTTAATACCTACTATCTATGATGATGGATTATTTATGAATGCCTTATTTGTTTCGTGGTCGCAAGCCTCCATAATAAAGGGTCCTGGGTTCGTTTGCCAAGTCGGGAAAAAGGTTATTGGGTTTTTCTATTAATCTATCTAATTTTTCAGAGGCAGCTTTCGGATATCTAATGTGCAGCTCGGAGCAACTTAGCGGTGGAACTCCTTGTGACTCGAAAAACAAGCTGTGGGTCCTGCGCCTGATCTTTCTCCGGTCGTGTCGGATTGCCGTAATTCCATCGGTCTAACAGAGTGAGGGAAGAGGGAGTGTTGCACACACACTTGTTCACTATAATAATGTCTTCGGCGTATTTTGGCCGGTCTTCATTGAGATTGGCCTCCGTGATTGAAATCCGGGCGGGAAAATTAGTTTTACTCACAAATACAATGACTGAAGAACATTGTGTGAGTTGTGGTCTTAACCGAGATTCAAAATATTATAACTCGAAAGCCGAAGAAATAAGCGTGATACAGCAGTGGGTACATCAGGTAAATATTCAAACCATAAAATGATTTTATTATTACCTACATCATACAATCATTTACCTAAAATAATATTGTTTTAGGTATCAACAGATAATCTTGTTTGTCACAACTGCGGGAGTAACTGCCATGCTAGCCTTGCTCCTCAACCAGAGCCGGAAAGATCTGCACGTCAAAATAGCTGCATTGATTGTAGACGGTCTGTTAGATGGATACGAAGTCACATATTAAGAACAAATAATACAGATATAGAAAGTCTCATTACAAATGTAATCATAGAATGGATGCAACCTCTGAGAGGCAAGTTTTTAAAATACTTTACAAATGTTTGATAAAATAAATGTCAAATCTGTTTACTGTTATTATTTAATTTAGTAATAATGTTTATAACATATTTTTTTTAGGTTTCATCATTAAGTGCATCTGTCAACCTTATTGGCAGAGAACTAAAAAACCGCTGTTAATTTTGTACAAGAATCAGCATCAACATCCTCAGCTGCGACTAATGAATCACAAATAATTCTATAGTTACCGGCACGTAAGTTGGCAAAAGATTTTGTAGAGGGGGAAGATCGCGCATGCACAATTTTATTTCATACATTTTTACGGGCGCGAACTTCTCCCACTTAACTGTACCAAGTCACACAAGGACTGCAAATACAGAAATATGTATTTTTCCGGACTGCGACGGAACTGAAAGAATGCACATTCCTACATCATTTGTGTGAGATTGTTATGTGATTTATCTATAAATTATGTTCCTCAAAACTGACATATCTATAACTATCACCTTAGAAACTGTACATACTTAGGACATTTTAAATCAATAATAATTATGCTGGCAGAGCGGCAATTGATGGATATTATTGTAATTGCATAATATAGAAAAACGCATGATGGGTATGATATTATACTTTTTGTGTTTCAGATTGTACATATATATATTATATCCTGCGCCATTTCTAGATGACTTGCTAATTGTACCTATATGTCAATGAAGAGATTACAGATATTTAAAATAGAAAATGTGTTTTTTTAAACCCTAACAACTACAATTGGATAAAAATATAATTAGGAAGACTCTTGCTACAATAATCAAACATTGGAAAATAAAGGTTGTTAAATTATCTCATAGTCGCACACTTTTTCAGTAGGAAATAACCTCAAAACGTTTTTTTTCCTCTGATTCAAAATTATTGTGGTATCAATATATATTTGAAAAGATAGACTTAATGATTTTCGATAAAATAACCGTTATATCCAATAACGTTATACGAAATAAGTTATAGAATATATAAAATGTTATATGTAAAGAAATTATACCAACAGTTGGGATATCTCACGTTTATTATATCTTGTGAACGTTATTGAACTGAAAATATGCCAAATAACTTTATATGATATGAGACGCACCCCTAGAAACCGACCCCAACATAGTTAAGAAAAAGCTAGACAGATGATGACAATAAGGCAGATAAAACAGTTATTATAGAGACGATTTTTTTCATAAAAATGTATTCACATATACTGACATAAGTACGTAATTTTCTCGTATTTATGTATAGTACAACTGAGTCTACATTTCTTTTTCTTTTCAAAGAGCCTAAATCAAATAATCCAAGCCAAATATAGAAAATAATAGAAATATTCTTAAAGGCTACTCGTCAAAGAGTGTGGATTTCTATTCTTATCACGTTGCGTTCCTAAGTCCGGTTGGTGTAGACAGGGGCCAAATACATGAAGGCCCGGTAGATAAGCTAAGTTTGCATGAAGCAGACTTTTTACGCAGTATTTTGTTGGTGTTGTTTTTGGAACAATTCGGTTATCGAAATCAAATTGAACCATTTTAGAAACGAACTTTTATTAGGTATATATCTTTACGTCACGAAATTCCGTTGGACTATAGCAACAAAAAACTTTTAAAAACAAAAATGTTCAGAAAACTAAGTTATTACAGAAACATTGATGATACCCGGGAGCCATACTAGGGTTTTTCTACATAGTTACTTATTGCGTTATTTAGTTTATTTTGTTTAGTGCATGTAGGGAGGGGAATCGTGTAGCTAAGTAAATGTATAATAAAAAAATCTTTATTTTTAACAAAAAGCCATCACATTCAGTGCTTATTAACCTAATAACGTTATATAAGGCTTATTACTAGGTTACAATAAATTAAATAATCTGACTCCTAAACTAGGTGTATGTGACTTAGGAGTCAGTTATTCTTCGTAAACAAACAAAGCCTTAATTATATTAAGTTTTCAGTAACATGAAATGGCAGGAACGCGACGGGCGGTGTGTCATCCTGTGGAACTCCTTGAAAAAGGTGGCCGTTTGCCATCGAAACTAGTCGGACGAACCCGACAACATAGTGAGTTAATCCGTTGTTCTCAATCTATTACATGAAATGGTGGCGAAAATAAAAATAAAAACAGAATCTAATTTAGGGAAGAAATGTAAAATAAAAAAATAAAATAAAATGACCTGTATGGTGTTAAAATTTAGGGTGTGAGTGTGTGTGTAGTGAGTGAGTGAGTGAGTGTGTAGCGAGTTACTGTGAGGTATGTGTATGTGTGGTGAGTAAGTGTAGGGTGTGTGTGCGTGTAGACATAAGTCATGAGTCATAAATAATAACCATTACAGTGGCCAGTCCGTAGATTAGATACTATACATTTAATACAGACAGCCCTCCGACCTTGGAAAGCGCGTAAAGTCGTTGATCCCGATTGTCATTCGTAGATCTTTGTAAGTTGACAGACTAAGGGTATCGTGTAACCCATAGGTCAGACAGGCAGTCCCTCTATGTAAAACACTAGTATTCAGCTGCGTCCGGTTAGACTGGAAGCCGACCCAATATAGTTGGGAAAAGAGGCTAGACAGATGATGAGTTTTTGTGTTCAATAATGCGATATTTTTATGTGGATCAAGCATAACAATAGTTACATATGAACTTTTTGAAACTCTCATCTTCTAATATAGAAAAATCACTTGTCACAGTGTTTGTTAACGAACGTTTGACCGAATTATATGATTTGATTTGTGTAATTTTTTATAAACCTAGAAAAGTGTGGCCGGATAGGTAGGTCAGGTAGGTAGATAGATTATGTCTATTTTTTTTCACAACACCACCCGCGCGATGTCGGGGCGGGAAGCTAGTGTAATGTATAAAATAATCTTATTTACACTTTCTACATTCGAATAAATGAAAACGTACAGAATTAGCTAGGTACTGCAATACAATTTAGCGTGAATATAGCTATGTTGGTAGTGTATAAATTTACATAACGCAAGCCAAGGACTTTTTGCCCTCCTGCCATCTAACCTGCTCCCTTTAAATTCCATAATAAATTATAAGGGTTTATTTTACGAACGGGATTGCAAGGCAGGCTTAACTCGGTTAGTGCTGTTAAACCGTCATGGTTAAAAATATTGATAATTATGTCAGCATGAAAACTAAACAGTTTTCTCACAAAAAAAAAAACTAAATTAACATTAAAATAAGTCAATTCGATGAAAAGCGCATCTCGTGGCAACGACTGGACCGTTTATGGCAATTTTGGTTTCAAATTTTCGCAATAGTACTAATTAGAGTTTTTAGGTAAAGAATAGTAAAAAGAAAAAATTAAGTGGTATTTTTCATGGGGTTTTTATATTTATGGTTTTTTAATTATAGAATTTGTACTATTTATCATTAAAAAAGAACAGCTTGCCAACAGATTCTGTATACATTCGATCTTAGTTATAAGTCACTTTAAGATAGGTACGACCTGTACAATCGCCGACTACAGACTCAGCATGTTAAAAATATACAAAAAAGAAAAACTCAACACAACAATTTATTGGTATGGACAGGATTACACCTTTCTGGTCAGGTTATCATCAGAATCATCATCATGTCAACCTTTAGGCGCCCACACTGGTCATAGGTGTCCCCCAAGAGGGGGTTCAGCCGTAATCACCATGCACGGCCAATGCATGTTGCCGATCGCAGTAGGTGTTATGGTACTCAGAATGACGCTGCTGCCCATCCTTTGATCATACCCCTCTGTCGCCTACTACGATACCCACGGGTAGAAATGGGGTGGTGCAATTCGCGACTGGCACTACACGGCTGATCAGGTTAGGTAAGGTATAAAAATAGAATAAGAATCATTTTAGCACTCATATAAAGAAAAAATGTATTTCTGTTCTTTTCATTTTACTTGATCAACTAAAAGCTAGCCCATCAGTATGCCAGCTTTTAGTTGTTAGTCGTTTCTTAAGAACGCAGCTAAAAATAAAACCATACCATAAACCGATTCATAATTTCTTTCAATAGAACCACTACTGTATCTTACACCCTTTGAGGCTTTAAAAGGGTTATTGGTAAACCTTGGGATAAAATTCTGATCTTAGTGATAAAGGTACAATTTTATTAGAAATCAGAGTCTAATACCTGCTGATAACAAACTATTATCTTTCGTTCATATCTTTTTCTTCTTACTGCACTTATCCCATCTCATTTTATATAAATTATCTTTTCGTTCATGTATTTAAATGAAAGATGAGTAACAAGACAATATTTAGTTTAGATTAACAAAATCACTGACATTGCAGGATAGTTTATTTACAAAAAGTAAGTAAGTACTGTATGAGCTCAAACCGTGCTAAGCCCTTACGATACCGGAAGACAAACGCTTCTAAATACTCAATACTTTTTAGAACAAATCCAGAGTGTTTAGACGAAACATTTAGTCAATGTTTTCGACCTATAATTTACCAGTCTTCTTTAGCTATAATCATAATTTATTTTGGACCAGTCCTCCTAATACTTCTGTGCCACACCTACCTGTAATGTGTCTATGGAAGAATAGACATACTGACAGCAAGAATAGACAAGTCAGTACAGTTTGTCTATTCTTCCTGTCAGTATGTCTATTCTTCCGTAGACATAGCGTGGTCATGCTACGCGTGCTGTAGTGCCAGTAATACCCTCTCATGCACGAGATTATGTTGGCAATCAACCACGAGCAAGTATCAATGTAACTTTATCATTTTCATGTGTATCCTGAACTGTAATATATTGAAATTGGTGATGAAAAGCATCGTGAGGAAACCAGGACTTATAATGATACATCTGAAATCGCCAGTCCCCCTTACGCAAGCGTGGTGATTGATGGTCATGACCTCTCTGTATGGGAAGAGGCCTTTGCCCAGCAGTGGGAGAATTATATACCCGTATTATTTATGCCAAATAATAGTTTGCGGTATAAATTAATTCGAATTTAATTTACAATTAAAGAGAAATGAGATATTGTACCTTTTTTCTACGTTCAAAAATACTAAAAAATAGGTCCATAGTCAATTGAAACCAGTTTCTTAAATAGAATTTCGCGTTTAAGTCCCAAATCAAAATAGCTCATAATTGAAAGATCGTTTCCCTCAGGAATATTACATATGATAGGAATTATTATCAGACTTTTACCGTCAAAATAATATTTGAGTTCAAACAACTTGATTACATATCCCGCTAATATAATCGAATAGCTCAAACGTAAATATCCTATTCTGTTTTCAAAAACATATCCGCACGCTGTAATTCAATAACACGAAAAATAAAAATCAAATCTTTAGAAAAGTTGAGATCAAAGAATTATTTTCTTCTAAAACCCGATGTATTTCGTAAATCTTATCGGCATTTTATGTGATTCACAGTACGTGGGGCTCTCGGTAACTTTGCTAACTTACAAAGTGTCCTACAAGTTGAAAAAAAGTAGGAGAAGACTTTCAATTTCACTTGTTACCAAGGCGTACTGTTATAAGCCGATTAACTTTCGAGATAATATCAAGTTTCTTAGTAAGTAACTTGTAGTGCTTTTCATCGCTAATAACGCCTTGTATGAGTATTATATAGCAGCTAAGATTTGAGGGTTTCTAATTATCTAGATTGTTGAAAATTAATTTCTTGAAGATTACTTAAAAATATTAGCAGAATACATCAAGACGTCATAGTTAATAGTATTTTTTGGAGCTCGTGGCTAAGTTCAAGCCGCACAGATCGATCGGTCAAAGGTTAAGTAAGCTACGCTAGTCTGTGTATGGGTGACCATCCCTTTCATACCGAGTTCCCTCCGTGCCTCGGAAAGCACGTAAAGCCGTTGGTCCCGGCTGTCATTTTGTTTTTGGCAGTCGTTATGGGTAGTCAGAAGCCAGAAAGTCTGACAACCAGTCTTACCAAGGGTATCGTGTTACCCAGTATTAAAGGTGCGATAGGCAGTCGCTCCATGTAAAACACTGGTATTCAGCTGCATTTGGTTAGACTGGAAGCCGAACCCAATGTAGTTGGGAAAAGGCTAGGCAGATGATGAGTTAATGGCTTTTTTTGACTTTGCGTTGCGGTGTTGCAACGCTAAAATCAGAGACACCACCCGCCGCAAGCCGTGGAGCAAGCCGTGCATTTCAACATTTTGACCTCACACACGTCCAACAACGCAGGGAAAATGATCACCTCACGCTACGGTGGTCGAACGTTTTGCGAAAGCATAAAGCTAACAGTACAACACAATAGTAGAGTAGTCACAATGAAGCTTAGGCAATTTAATTTGAATGTTTCTATATTTCTGTTTTCGTAATAACAAAAAACAAAGCAACAATACAAATTTTTATTACTATAAATATTGAATTGTAAGAATAAGAATAAGAATAAGAATAAGAAATTTTATTAGCTCAAACATGTACAGTATACATACAGAATCACACACACACACATGTATCTTTTAATTATGCTTATGTTATGAATTGCAATGATAATGTGTAATGATTATTGTTTAAGTAATCCTGTAACGTAATTTTGATGAATATTATCGCAGCTTATGCATGGTGTATCATTCTCGTTACCAATTTGCACGCTGCGCTATGCAGCTAATGTTAAAACATTTCCGTCATTAAGGGCGCCTTCAAATTAGTCACGCGCCAGCAGCGCGACAGCAGCGCGACGGCAGCGCTGCTTTGTAAATCCATACAAATAAAGTCGAGCGACTGCAACGCGATCAGTCGCGCTGCCGTAGCGCGCGCGACTAATTTGAAGGCGCCCTAATACCTAGCATGCATTGTATGTACGGTTACCAGAAGGGATAGGTATCCCGAGTAGTCGGGATTAGTTTTTACTTAGAAACTAAAGGATGTTTTATTTTGAATACTTACTTACAAAAAACTGGCCAAGTGCGAGTCGGACTCGCGCACAAAGGGTTCCGTACCATTATCTATACAACATTAGACATCGAGCAAAAAAACGGCAAATAATCACGTTTATTGTATGGGAGCCCCCTTAAACATTTATTTTATTCTGTTTTAGTATTTGTTGTTATAGTGGCAACAGAAATACACAATTTGTGAATTTTTCAACTGTCTAGTTATCAGGAGTTACAGAGAGAGGAGAGGGAGGGAGGGGAGGAGTTTTTGTCGGTGTCAGGAGTTACAGTGGTTAGGGAATAGTGTGGCGGGCTTGTCTAGTTATCACGGTACGTGACAGAAAACAGCCAGACAGACAGACAGTGGAGTCTTAGCAATAGGGTCCCGTTTTTACCCTTTGTGTACGAAACCCTAAAAATTACTAAAACAAAATACTATCTACGCTCAAACAAGATCGTTTCAAAATCAATAGAGCCATTTCGAAACGGAAGTTAAAAATTCTAACGCTGCTAAACCTAGTGTAGGACAATCAAATAACGGGAGAGCCAGCTCTCGGAGCTGAGCGCAAAAAGCACACGATGCAAACAAAAATCGAGAGCTTTCGAAATCTATTTGCTCACTTGTTTTATGTACCCAGTGTGCCAAAGTGTGGGAACACAAAGGGTGTAAAAATTGAGTAATTTTTTTCCAAGGTCACACTAAAGGTCATACAGTTCATAATTATGTGGTCTAGTCTGACCTTTACGTCCTTGATCATGTTTATTTTGTCTAAATATGTCTGAGTTCTGTGAGTTCAAATAAGAAAAAAGTATTTATTTTATACCTACAGACTTTGTTTTTAGTTTGGATGGTTTTTGCTTATTATTTTTATAGAATGCTTATGAGACATATTTTTTTTGTAGTCTGGGTATTTTTTGTTTTTACACAAAAAGTCACAAACTGCGAATTGTTTAACAAAAAGCTAGTTTAGACATGTGACCTTTTGGAGCAGTGGGCGTACATTAAAGTGTCACAAATGATAAACATTATCTAAATGCACATCTAAATTATAGCTTAAGGATTGCAAAACTCTGACACATAATACATAATGGAATGGATCGTTGGATAAATACATAATGTTATACACAGTCATGTTAACATTAGTCGGGTATCACTTAGATAAGTACACTATCGCATTAGGTTAAGCTCCTGTAATGATAGTTGTAAGATGGAGAAATAAATAACTCTTGGTTTCTCTCTCACTCACAGTAACTTAAGAGCGCTTGACAATTTCTCTCATTATTTTATTATTCAAGAAACCGGTTAGTTGGTTGCATGCAGGTTAAATGCAATAATAAATCTTGTTCTTTTTTACACGCTTTTTATTAGCTTCACCTGTATGTTTGTATGTTTGTTTGTTACCGACTTCTTTGGGCGCGATTTTGACCCACTTTAAACGGCCAGATTTCGTTCAAACTTTGTAGATTTATCGAGGACCGATGACAATACACTAATTTGATAAAATTATTAAAAAAAAACAAAAAAAACTAAAAAAAAAAAACATAAGTCGTTCAAAATTAGTTGCCGAAAAAACAGCTATTATATACTAGGAAGGTACTGCACAAGCGCCCTTGGTAGAATATAAATAGATATAACCAAACTAAAATGTAAAAAATAAATAATAGTTTAAAAAAACTAAAAACACGCTTTTTATAGAAAACCAAACTAAAAAATAGAAAATAAATTTTAATAAATTATTTTATTTAAAAAAAAGCGTGGGGTGCATGGTGTCAATAGTTATAAATATTTTATTGACAGATATGAGTAGAGTGATTATCATTTTGATAATATCTTAAAAAGCACCCCACGCTTTTTTTTAATTAAAATAATTTATTAAAATTTATTTTATATTGTTTAGTTTGGTTTTCTATAAAAAGCGTGTTTTTAGTTTTTTTTAACTATTATTTTGTATCCCACGTAAAAGAATGTAATATAAAGAACTGATCACACTATGAATCAGTTCAATGAACGAAAATGGGATTTTAATGACAGCCTGAAAGGGCTCAATCTCAGCTTATTCGCCTGATATTTGGGTCATATAATTACGAGTAAATTGCTTTTTGTTTTGTTACAGTGAACAGAGTAGGTAGAGAATGGATTAATAAGTATAAACACAGCGTGATTTTCCGCAGAAGTCACCATTTGGAAGTATGCCACAATTTAACACTGGCGTTGGTTCAAAAACGGAATATTTACCGTGAATTTAAACGATGAAAAGTTGTTGTTCACCAGTGGTTTTGGGATTATTTCAAGGTCAAGGATGGCAGTATCTTTTGGCTGCATCAAACGATTTGGCAAATGTTGTGATATAGAATATATGGTGTGCTGCCTTTTGATGACTATCCATGTAAATTATCTATTTAATATATTTATTTGTACAAAGATAAATAACTGATTATTTTTTTAACTATTAATTTATAAGCCACGTAGTCTCGTATAGCTTTGTGCCAAACCGACACAATTTATGACGAAGTAGACATTAATTAAACTCATATTGTTAAGATTTTTTTTTACTTCAGGTTACTAAAGGTCCACTGTTATACACAAGCCACCTCCATGGCGCGCCATTTTTTCCGGTCCCCTGCCTTCCTAGCTACCTTGTTTAGGTCATTCGTTCATCGTACAAGAGGGCGTCCCACGCTACGCCTTCCGAATCGCGGTCTCCACTCCAGTACAAGTCTGCTCCATCGGCCATCAGTCCTACGACAGACGTGACCAGCACACTTAATGCAGTGAACAAACGGTACTGTGGAGGCTTCACGACTGTATAAAAAGTCTATTCCAAATCATCTAACCTATCTTTCTAGAAGTATCCAGAGTGTTCTAACCATAGAGTTTACTATTTAATGGCTATTGCATCTTAGAGGAGGATTACATGACCGTTCCTGATGGTGGGTGGTCTGACAGTCTCTGTCTTAAAAATACGGTACCATTAACACTCCATTCACTAAATATCCATGTTACAAGCGCAAAGGCTACCAGTTTCGTGAACGAGGTTTAATTTTTCATCGGCTGGTGTTCGGTTTTTGGGTCGTGTATGTAAAATGCAGAAGTTTGGTAAACAGCTGATTATTATGTACTTAGTAAAAATAGCTTGATGGATGTAATTAACAGATGCTGACACTGATGACGTTATACAAGGAAAGGGTGGAAGCAGGATATGAATTTGAATTTAGTAAGTATAGTCCTATTTTTTCGGGTTTTGGGCACAATTGGGTCACTATAAGTCAAAGTCACCCGAACCCGGTCCGGGCCAGAAAAGCAGCCTTTTCATCCCGAGGGTGTGGCAGAAGACCACTTCGGGAAAATCTGGAAGTCGGACAGCAGCGGCTTCCGTATACTTTACAACCTCACTACGATCCCCAAGACGCCTGCCAATGCCAAGCTTGGGGATTATGGCAACCCCTTAGGGGAGGCTTTTAACCAATAATAGACGTCTTTCGGCTGATGATGCAGTCAAAGTCAAAGTTAAATCTTTAAATTCAATTAGACCATAGGTAAGGCACTTTTAAATAGCAAAGAAAAAAACAATCTAGTTACCCCTTTCAAACTATAGTTTCGAATGGAGAAGAAACACCATACTCACTGTTTTAAAATAATTGTTTACAATATTTTGTATAATTACAGGAGTAGATGCAGCAAGAAAAGGTCACAAAAATTAAATATTTTAAGCTATTTTCGGAGTTTTCGGTTTACAATGTTGTGATTTGTTTATTAACTTGCTAAGGGATGTTTTTAGTTAATTAATTATTTTAAATCGCCGTGTGTGGCTATTTTATGTTTTTAATCTTTTTCTTGGTTATTTTTTTTCTAGGTTTTTATTTTTACTTACCACTTAGGCTTATCCATTGTGGAATGCAAAAATAATTAAAGATTGAGTAAATTATTTTATATTTAATGCAGAAAATTAGAATCTCTTGTTATTAACGTGGTTTTTAATCAATGCCCATAAAACAAACATAGATACCTACCGTTGTACACAATGCTGCATTTTCCACAACATCACCCCATTCACGGAAAACTCATTTTTCTCACATTCCAAATGAATAAACATGTAAATTAATTCTATGCAAATAAATCTAAACATTCTTTCCGAATTTTGATCCTGATTTTTCACGTGGAAACAAGCCATCAGCATTGTCAGTGCATTCATGAATTGTAAATATGAAAGCGAGGAAGAGAGTGTATGTGGTTCGCTTTGACCACGTTATGTGTAGCTAGAGTTGAGGGATCAGCGATAAAGTCTTAGCCAACGTGCAAATACGGATTCCAATGGACCATTATTTTAATGGATTACTAAATAATGGAGGACCATTATTTTAATTTAATTTATTTGAATGACTAGCTTATGCCCGCGACTTCGTTCGCGTGGAAGTCGTAAACAACTACTTGAGTACTCAATAGCAATTACAAATTTCACTGACAGGCAGTGTACAGCTTGCTCTAGAAGCACGAAACTGTGTATGGAGATTTGTCTTTTATGCCAATAGGAAAAAAAGCTGACTCTTTCGCTATGCATGCTGAAAAAAAAGTGATCATAAATAATTGTTTCTTTTTTACATTTTAAGATAAATACAGAGTCACAGTGCAGAGTCATATTGCACGATTTAAAAACGATATGTTCTTTGTCGTTCTAAAAAAAATACTTTTATATATCCATACGTACACAACAAATGTTGAAATTCCTAATTTAAAAATGTTTAAAAAGAAGGAAAAACATTAAGGAAGCTTAGCTATATATTTATACCTCTCAAAATTCTACGGAGTAATGTGTGGCGTCATTTTGCCACACTACTGTGTTCATTGAGATGTATACTACTTGTCTCCCTTCAACTTGAGAGAAACTGAGAAACAGAATGCTTTTATCGATCGCTGCAGCTTGATATTTTTTGGGCGTTAAATAGCCTGTTCACACACCCAAATTCTCTTGGTGCGGTATTTGAGTGATGTCGCCGTACAACAGATGAATAAGTTCTTCTATTGTAGATACTACAATACCAAGAGTCTGTTAGATCCACCTGCCCTCTCTCCACTGGTAGAGAGTCTTCCCCAACATTTAAATGAACATCGGAGAATTCTTGAACACGTGAATTGCCCCCAAACTGACCGCGCATATTGATAGTCAAGCGCGATTTATAAACTCGTGACCATAGAATTGATCGTTTCAACGATGCATTTACCTCGTCAGCCCTAGTTCCGCGCGCCACCACAGGCAGCGTCTGCCACACTATTTTAACAAAATAATTTTATAATCCTTTAATTTAATCTATTAAAAAATACATGTAATTCTTCTGCAGTATTATTGTAATAATATTTATTTTGAGTTGATTTTTCAAACATGACACGTGTCAAAATAAAATGTAATTTAAATCAAAAGCACTAAGGAGTATTGATATCAACTTCGATGCAAATCACCCTCAAAATAACTTTCTACCCATTTTTAACTCCGTTAGGTGGTGAGTTTCAATAAAATACGAAACCCACCTTCCATCAATTCTGTTAAAGAATGTTTATGCAAAATTTGAAGTAGATTGGACTAACGAATCACGTAGTCCTATACAAAATTTGCCCCCGTTTTTCACTCCCTTAGGGATAGAATTTCGGAAAATCTTTTCTCATCGGATGCCTACGTCATACAAAGAACACACCTTTCAAGTTTCAGGTCCCTACGATCAGCGGTTTAGGCTGTGCGTTGATCCGTCAGTCAGTCATTCAGGACAAAGCAGTTTATATATATAGATAGATAAGTTTATGACATGTATTAATCCATCAGATGTTTTTTAAACCTTTGTAATTTTCGCTGAACTTATTTTATTTAATCTTATTTTTTTTTAAGTAGGTATAATATTAATTATTTATTTAGAGTAAAACATGATGACATGAACATGAAATAAATAATGATTTTATTTGATTTAATTTGAATATTTTTTATTTTTAAGAAAACTTTGCCCGACACTAGAAAATTCTCCCGTATCGCGGGTGCGTTTACAAACATAAACTCACATACACAAACAGCCAGACCCGCAATAACTATCTGTAGGTCATATAAATATTTGTCCCGTGCGGAAAATGAACCCGCGACACGCAGCGCAGCAGTCAATCGCTCATCCACTGCGCCAACCACTGTCCTCAAATGTATGGAATAGCTGTATTTTTTTAACCGTACAAATTATTATCACCACTGGTTTTTAGAAGAATGTACTGGATCCATGTTAAAATCCATAATAATAATTTCTGGAAACTGAATTTTGGTCACGGTGGCCAATCTCAATGACGACTATCCAAATACATATAGGAGATATTTTAGTGCTCAAGTGTGTGCGCTAAGAAAGAAACGAAGAAAGAAAGTAAGAAAAGCCTTTTATTCTCGCGAAAGCAACGTACATATTAAATACACATTGTACAAATCCTAAAACTAAACAAGTGGATATTAAAAAATAAAAATAAAATGTCCGAGTAGGAAATAGTGCATCACTACCGCGCGAAACGGCCGTACGCTCAGCATAATTTTTTTTCATATGTAATTTCTCAGTAAATGCCGACGAAAAGTTGCTTCATCTGCATGCTTTTTTCGAGAGACCAGCCTTTAGCTGGTGTGTCGCTGTCGAGGAACAATAAGCACTCTTCTTCCCTGGCTCTCTTATTCTGATGGGACGCCAATCCGCCACAATTGGAAAGAGATCAGGCGCAAGACCAACGGCTTTGCGGGCTTTCCGAGGCACGGGGGTGTTACACCACCGACTTCCAAACTCCGGGCTGGCATTGAGAAATTTCTAATAGGAAAACTCAGTATCACTTTGCCTGATCGGGGAATCAAACCTCGGACCTCACTACAGCAGTTGCGCTTGCGACCACGAGATAAGAAAAAGAAGAAAGAGAAGAGAAAAGAAAAATCCATACAAAAGGGCCTACCTACATACAAAAATACCTACACGTTCAAAAGCTATTTTTTTAATAACCGCCAAATCAATCATGTACCTACTAAATCCATGGTGAAGTTTTGTATCACGATGTCTCATTACACTATCTATACAGTAAGTTAAATAACAGAGGGCGTTCCCTTAAACTAATATATCTACACCATTAATAGATTGCAAAAAAAAAATATCAGCGTCAAAAGTACTTTCTTTTACGTACGCAATTTTGTATGATACGATTTTTTTTTTAGTTTTTTTTAGTTTATTTCTTAGTTTTAGGTTTTCTTTTTATTATTCTTGTAACTAATTCATGGTGTTATAAAACCGCTTGAAAAAACTGAAAAAAAAATTATGACTTTAAAAAATAAAAACCTTTTTTTTTCTGATGGGAATATTTATTTTAGTATCTATGGACGATGTAGTATTACCGGCTTAAGGAAACGCCTTTCGCTAATTAACATATTGTTAATTAAGAAGAATTCAATCTTTTAAATTCCTCAAACATTTTTGCGTACAATTAAGTCAATAATAACTTGGAAATAACTCTTGTTAACGATTTCCTTAATAATATTCTATCGTTGTAACTTTCAGAGATGCCCGCAAAGTTTTTATTGGCATCCTTCGCCGTGACCCAATTTTAAGATTCTAACTTAATTAACTAAGTAAAATTAAATTAAATTATCTTTCTGTCTTCTATTCATAATAAACAGTTTTGTGACAATCTAGGCAACAAATATAAAACCCACAGATCTGAATATAAAAACATGTAATTTAGAACTGTGTTTCTTTGATAGTGTAAAATGATACGTGTTTGCAATTTCTGTATTTGATCCAGGTAAGTTTTAAATGTGCGTCCAGAACTAGTCTCCATAGGAGATTATCGACTCAACAAGGGCTGTGTACTTATGTAGGAGGGTTCTGTACGGTATATTTCACTTTATTATGGCAAGCGATCTCGTCCCCCCCCCCCCCTTTGTTCAACAGTTCACGTCTAGCTGATGATGATGATCAGTTCTTTGTAAAAATGGTCTTTCGGGGAAATACTACCATCATACCTATTTCTGCCGCAAAGCAGTGTTGCTGTTCCGGTTTGAAGGGTATGGGTGCCGTGGCCGCCATAATTACAGGCACCTACGCCATCTCCCAGATGGACCGAAGACATTGTAAAGGTCGCGGGTACCTAGCTGGTGGATGCAAGCGGCAGGTTGCCGCTCGTTGTGACGTCCCATGGGGGTGGCCTATGTTCAACAGTGGACGTCTTTCGACTGATGATGATGATGATGACATCTCGGCTTTGTCTCAGGGGCATAGCAGTGCTTTTAGAGATAGTACACGACAGATATTTTATGATTTTTGTTTAACATTCAATTTTGTATTGTTCTGCTTATACTGCGGGAGTGACGAATGGTCTCTAGGGTTGAAACGCATAATTGCGAGACCTATGCTATTGCAGTTATCAGTGGCCACTTTATCAATGAAGCGTTGATGTTCTTTGGAAACACCATACTATGCTCCAAAACGAGGATCGTTGACGTGACTTAAAAGGCTGCTCAGTTTAAATGGGACTGGACTGGGACATGTCTACTGCATGCCGAACGACCTATGGGCCCGTTAAACCCAAAATTGGTACCTGACAATGGCGAGATGGGGCCGCATTAGATCACGAAGGAGAAAGCAGAACGACTTGGACGGCTTCCTTAAGGATTGGCAAGATGTAACGCAAAGGGAAGATCGATGAAAGGAATAATGAAGGGAAGCATTTATCCTCCTTTGGGACAGTTTAGGCTAAACATAATTATTATAATAAAAATGTTATACATAAAATCGCTCTTAAGTTCAACGAAGAATTAGACAGGGGTAGTTTAACACCCTCTCATTTTGTCAGTTACGTTTAAATTCCATGTAAGCTCGAGCTTTTTGTAATTATTCATTAAACTTTATGCAAATAAAGGTACAAAGTAGAATTTAATGGCGTTAAGACAGCGGAATTATTGCCTTCTTATCGTTATGAATGTGGAAAAATAATCATTATCATTAACATCATCATCCGAAAGATGTCCATTGTTGAACAAAGGCCTCCCCTCTTGGAAAAATAATACCAGGAACAAATCTAGACCCCGAACTGGATACTCTCAAAAAAAGAGGGCTGCTCTATTTAATTATTCTATTCACATAAATTGGCGATCTATGGAGTAGCTAATTATTTTGTTGGTCTCAAAGTAAAAATTGTTCTTGGTAATAAGTACAGTCAACAGCAAAAGTAGATGATCAAAATCAGAAATTCAATACTAATTTACTAACACTAATTTATATAATTTATTACTAGTATATTTATTAAAAGTATGTGATTGTCACACACATACTTTTGAATCACTTCGACGCCACACAGTTCTGACACGAACTCCGTTCTTTAGTATAGAATTTCTGATTTTGATCATCTACTTTTGCTGTTGACTGTACAATGACCCCTTTTCGGGTACTGCATACACGAAAAACGTTGTATAAGTACCTGCTTACAAATATTCTTAAAATAACATAAAACCCATCAATATCGCAGGCAACATGCAATAAATCCCTTGTTAACAGCTGTTGTAAGTGCAAATAAACAAAGCATTTATTTAAAGGCGTTTCACAAACAAAAGCAAAGCACATAAAATATCTCCATGTTTGTCGTAGAGTCGAAAGAAATGCGCCCAAAAGTGAAAAGTGTTAGGATTCAAGAAAAAATATGAAGGCGGCAATATACAGTGGAAGAATTTTTTCCGTCGCTTTTAAAAAATATATGAGCATTTCCGTACATTTTGGCTTTCATTTGCTTCAAAAGATTTCATGTAGCAGGGGGTGAGAATGTTGAGAGGGATGTGTTTAGTTACCAAACCTAGTTAAGACCAAAAATAAGAAGAAGAAATTTGAGGAAGTTTGATAGTTACGCCAGTGACAGAAAGGTTGAAAGGGAATCGTTTGTTTTGGTATGGCCATGTGAAGAGGAGATATGAAACGCATGTGGTCAGAAGAGTAATCAATATGAATCTGGATGGATGGAGAAGATAAAGAAGGCCAAAGAAAAGAGAGATGGATTGTGGGAAGCAAGAGAAGAGAGTTAGTAATACCATGAAGGTTGACAGAACGGAATTGAAGATGAAAACGTATTATGCCAATCCCAAGTAATATGGTATAAGGGAAGGAAGACGATAATGAAGGAACAGCATTTTTTTTGTCATAAATGACGTAAAACTTTCGCTCTAGGGGATCTATAAGAGAGATTTCAATACATAACTGAACCCATGACATATAGCCTGTATACTAAATGATATATGGATTCTTGTTATGACAAAATGAAACTCAATCTCTCGGTATTTAAGTCATATTTTATGTTACATATAAGGTTAGTACTTATTTACGTGTCTTTACTCATAGTTTATTAAAAAACAAAAACATTTAGTATTTGTGTCATGTATAAGAAAAAAAATAATAATTTGTTAGGTTGGTACTGTCAAATGGTTTCCATACTCCACAGCGTAATATATGAAAGTTCCAATGTAGAGGCTCTGAAGGATTGTCATGTTGACAGCCCGATTAAAAGCGGACATAAAAAAGGATTTGTATGTTTTGTTCTTCTAAATGTTTTGTCAACTTACTTAGCTTATTGTGGTACCGTAGTCTCCTTATTATGAGAATCTCAAACATCACATTACGCCTGTTTATCGCAAAGAGCTAGGCAGGGGTGTTCCATAGTTTTTTTGACGACACGGTTAGCTGAATAGATGAGCGATTGGCTGCAGTGCTAAGTGGTTCTCGGATTTCACGATTCCCGCACAGAACAAAAATTTCTTTGGTCTGCAGGTTCAGAGTCTGGTTCTGTATGTGTGTGAGTTTATCTGTTTATAAACGTACTCTCGATACAGGAAAAATGCCTAGAGTGGCGAAAAGTTTAAAAAAATAGTACACCTACATTTTCTCTGTTACGCTTAAGGCGACGATATACGACTTAAACAGATTTTAAACTGACAATCACGTCAAAATGTGCAGTGTAAATGATTTGAAAAAAATATATGTTAAACTAGAACATTCTCTTAATCATATAGAAAGTGAATATTTTTGATTAAGTTCATATTAAATAGTTTAATTAACTCGTGAAGTTGTGTCTGACGCGGACAAAATATTGACAATCACACAAAATCTACCAGGTATAATTATCCGAAACTTACACTATCTTACAGACAATTTTATTACCTATCTTTTAGTATACGCCTTTTTTTAATTTTGAAAGAATACTACTTTTATTTAATTTTTTCGACTAAATTTTGAAAATTTTGGACGCAGACTGCGTCCGTTCTGCATCAGTTTTGCGTCCAAAACTCTCAAAGTTTAGTCGAAAAAATTAAATAAAAGTAGTATTCTTTCATAATTAAAAAAAAGGCGTATACTAAAAGATAGATAATAAAATTGTCTGTAAGATGGTATAAGTTTCGTTTAATTATACCCGGTAGATTTTGTGTGATTGTCAATGTTTTGTCCGCGTCAGACACAACTTCACGAGTTAATTAAACTATTTAATATGAACTTAATCAAAAATATTCACTTTCTATATGATTAAGAGAATGTTCTAGTTTAACATATATTTTTTTCAAATCATTTACACTGCACATTTTGACGTGATTGTCAGTTTAAAATCTGTAAAAGTCGTATATCGTCGCCTTAAGTCGTGTCGTCACGTTCCACAAATTCTGACTGCGTAGGCCGCTACTGAAAAATTCCTATTTCAGCAACGAAGCAGTAGGTACTGAAAAAAAAACTTGGCACACAAGGTGGTAGATATCTTTATTATCTCAGGCCTCAATATTGTTTCATGAAGGTCATTGGCTAACCACAAACATTAATAAAAGGTTTTTAGTTGAAAGCAGTCTTGCAAAATTCATCCTTGGATTTTGTCATTAAAATAGCTCTTAAAATGTTAAATCACTAGCTACTTTCCGAGACTTCATCCGCATAGATGACATTGTATAGGTACCATAAAACATAGCCTACGTTGACGTTGCATGTTTGAGTCGTTTGGGGTTGAAACACTAGGGCCACGGGGCCCGAGTACTGACCTTGTTTTTGGAGACATTTCTAAGCGGCTGGTCGATTCTTTACGTGACCGGGGACTGGTTGTGAACATGGTAATGCTGTTTTGGCCACTTGCCTTTTGGGCACTTGTAGGTACCATGGAGAGCAATCAGGACGAGTATTTGGATATCCTACAAGCTCACCTATTTGTACAATATATTTTGTTCTCTGTATATTTAATTATTGTATAAATGTTGTAAATTCAATAAATTACAGAATACAAACAATGTTACCTCTTTATAATATTAATACAGATTAAAAGATAATTTATTAATTAATGAATACAACAGAAACAGAATGCATGCATTTTATTCTGCGCAATTAGGTACACAAAGGAGAGCATACAGCGATGCGAGGCGATAACGACCGGTCATTACACAGTTCACTATTTGTTCAGTTTTGTAGTTCTTAATGGATATTGCATAAAACTAAGAAGAATTCATTAACAGTTTTTATTTTGTAAGTTTTATCATATCAAAAGCTTAAAATAACGTTGCAAAAGAGACTTTTGATGGTGTTATTGAATTAAATGATTTGACTTTGAATGTCACTTGATAATAACAATAAAAATCAAACAAGCATAATAATTATATAGTTTTCAAAATGCTAATGTTCGTAATACCTTATTCTCTAATAAAATGTAAAAAATCGCTTTTGAATTTTGCGTAATTATTAGTATAGCATATTATTATACAAGTTATGCTTGAATAATAATTATACTATACTTACTAACATTATCTATGTGCAAAACATCTATAAAAAATAATCTAGGCCATACCTAATGATGTGTTGTAAAAAACACTTGTAAAATAATGCCATTTTATTAGCGACAAAGAAAATAATGGCGTATCGGTCCAGTTATAAGCAGATTACATTTATAAATATCTCATTAATCTTTTACTCAAGTATTATTACCTCTAGAGGGCTCAGCTTGTAAGTGGTGTGTATCTGCATAAGTAATATAATGTAAGTACAATTATTTTGCACTGCAATGCATGCATGCAATAACTGAGGTGACACTAATCGTGGGACACATAACAATGGCATCGATTCCCTTGTTCGCAAAATTAACTAAAATTAGATAATTGATATCTCTTACTGCCAGGCAGCTGAAGAAAGGGACGGCGACAAATAACAACTAATGATGTCAAATTAGTTTTTTCTTGAACTTCGCCGTGTTTTTAATCCGTGTTATTTTAATCAACTGAGAACTATAATTGTATAAACATTTTAGCTAAACTTAAATTGACAGCTCTTATTAATATCTGTCGCTTTCTTGTTTTATTAACTGACTTCAAAACAAAAAAGGAGGTTCTCAGTTCGACCCGTATATTTGTATGTATGTATGTATGCATGCATGTATGTATGTATGTATGTTTGTCCGCGATTATCTCCCGTTTGGCTAAACCGATTTTGATGCGGTTTTCAGAAAAGTGCTTATTACATTCTGGAGAAGGTTTTAGTATACAACAAACATAAATTTATTCAGCGCTTTTTGAAAAAAACAACAAAAACCGAGAAGACGTTTTCGTTTCTTCCATCTTTCCATCTTTGGAGGACTGTCAATCTCTGTTTTAACTGTGTTGCCGTTCCTTAATGGATTTTGGTGATAAGGAGGCACTATAAAGTATAAAAAAAACCTTTTTTGAAAAAAGAGAACCGCCTTCAAAAAAAACTAAAAAGTGATAAGTAGGTAAATAACTTTAGCACAGAATTCACATGACTTTAGTTTCGGAAAACGGTGGCAATACAAAACAACAAACAGAACAAAGCCACCGACTTTCGAAACTAAAATCATGTGTATTCTGTGCTAAAGTTATTTATCACTTTTTAGTTTTTTTTGAAGGCGGTTCTCTTTTTTAAAAAATAATGGAAAAACGGATGAACCAATTGGACGCGATTTTTTAAAATAGAAAGCTGATTGTAGAGACCTTTTGGTCTACAATATTACTAGGTATTTAAAATAAAGTAAAATGGCCAACAAACATATTTTATTTATTTATTTTTTTGAACTTTGTATATTTTCTATATTTTAATTTTAACTTTTTATTAATAATACAAAAGTAAACCTATAACTACTAAAATAAACAACCAATACAATAAGGCATCAAAAAATTCCTCCACATCGCCGTCATCTACAAAGATGCACAAAAGACTGGCGGCATTGCCATGTTGGATGGCAATGCTTAACCTCTGACCAAGGTAAAGCTAACTCTTCGACCACGGGTAGTGTCAGCCAATCGTATGAACATTTTAAAAGAAGATGAGCCCTCGGACTTCATCATTCAATAGTGAGATCACAAATCTAGGCATTGAAAGTGTTTTTACATTGACAATGATCACAAAAACGTGTACATATCGTTAACTCTATTCCATCTTCTAAAAGTATAGAGGAAGACAGTAATGACTGTATACACGCGGCTATGTATATCGCATTCACGCGTCCATTTGGATGATGTATGAGACTCCTGCTAACATTACCGTACAAATGTAGTCACGTTTTTGCTTAGAAAGTAAAAACATTATACAGGTTGTTTTTTTTTCATTACGTATCTTTCTGGTGGTGAGAGTACTTATGAATACAAACAACTTTTACTATCATACCAACTGTGAAATATAAAATGACAAAATACGAGTAGCACACACAGGGTACCGTACCACCTAACAATATTTAACACTACATACAAAGAAACACTTGTCACGTTTGGGGAATTCCTATAATTTTAAACTTTATTTAAAAAAAAAATCGGCCAAGTGCGAGTCGGACTCGGCTATAAAGGGTTCCGTAGCAGCAAGTAACATAATATAAAAGTTTTTTTTATTTTTATATTTGAGTTGATTCACTATATACAAATCATAAAAATCAAAATAATAAAATTATTTACAATTCTAAGAAAAAGGCAGGGAGCTCAAAGGGCATCAAAAAACTCGTCCACATCGCTGTCAACGGGACACGTGCCCAACAGGCTGGCAGCATTGCCACGTTGTATGGCAATGCTGATTCTTTGACCCAAGAATAGACCAGCCTTCGGGTCACGTGAGGAGTCGACCAGCCGCTTGGCGATGTCACGAAAAACAATATGGGCACTCGGACCCCATGGCCCTAGAGTTTCCACCCCAAACGGCTCAAATATATAGCTTCCAAGAAGGTTATTATATTTGCGCCGTTTGAGGTTTTCGGCACCTGCAGCAGCCGCCCCAGCACAACCCGTTGTGCTAGGAAGATGAGATGGCGCAAGGGTGTCGACACATGTTGCGTCCCACACCAAAGGCCTACCCAACTTCCAAGGCATTATGGTCATCCCATCTGGTCTCTTCCCATCGTCACGTGCCAACCCATTGGGTTCTAAAATAGCAGGCACCCCGGCGGTGTCAAGAGCACGACGGAGGATGTCATTGATGCTGGCGTGCCGTGCCGTTCGGCCTGCGCTCCTACTGCAGGATAGGCCATGATGTCCGAGGCAGTCGACTGCTTCACCACACTGACAGCGATGTGGAGCCCCGCATGGAGCGCCCAGACGCAGGCATGTAGCGAGTCGGAAGGTATTATCACACAGCATAGTACCGATGTTGGGTGATGGAAGTGCCTGAAGCCAGAGGCCCGACTCCCACTCACCCACAGCCAGTAGGCGGGCACGGTCAGCAGAATTGGTGGACGTATGAATTAGATTATTCCGTACCAACCTGCAGAGCGGCTCATCCCACTGTCTCTGGGAAGATGGGTTCACGGGACGATCTGTATCCGGGCAAGTCACTTTCCAGGCGTTCATCGCATCAGTCAAGCACGGCACTTCAAAGTCAACCAAGTGATGGAGATAAAATTTTTTTGGTTAACTTTTCGGTGCTGTGGACGGAGGACAGGAAAGCCGGTAAACTGACACTGGAAATTTTGCGGACGCCGAGACCACCAAAACGAATGGGCAGGGTGGCTTGTAGCCACGCTCGGTCATCCAGGGCCACATTCAAAATCGATATTAAAGTATTTTTAATAATTTGATCAATTTTGTCCAAGAGGTGTGGCTGCTTCCACAAAGGTGAAGAGTGGAGGTAGTACATAAAATTTGGACCAAAACAACAATATCTAATGAGCGTAAAAGCGGAATGTAGATTAATTTTGGAAAGTCTATCCGAAATGTCATTAAAATGTTTAATTTTTTCCTCAATAAAAAGTGAAAAACTGTCTTCCAAAATAGGAGAACCTAGGAGGTGTAGAGAACTTTTGTCTAAAATTTTGACGTCTGGGGCTATTGCATTAAATTTCTGTAAGGTCGATTGTCGGTCAAAAATGTCAGGAAAGTATATTTCACATTTAGAAGGGTTTAGGTCCAGGCCAATAGATTTAAATTTCTGTTTTAGGAGTTGCAGATCTTTCAAAACGGTGTCAATATCACCTCCTAGAGTCCCGTCGTCTAAATACCACACGTTAAATTTTGAATTTAATTGTTGTATGATTAGGTGAATAGCCAAACTGAAAATAACTGGCCCGAGAGGGTCACCTTGTTGGCATCCGACTGCAGATTCTAAAATCTTGTCCTTATATAGTAATTTTGAAGGGTGCCTGTGGCACTGCCACATAAAACAATAAATTTCGGGTAATTCTTTTTTGACTTCTCTCTCTACAACAGAGTTAAAGGCGTTCTTTACGTCAACCTTGAGAATGACCTCACCTTTTTTCGAATTTAAAAAAGGTGAGGTTACAGGTTACTTTTGAGTTGATTGAATGAAAGGTAAATGATGATGAAAGGCGGTTTACGATTTATGACGTATTAAAAAAAACTTACTAGATTTCGTTCAAACCAATTTTACCACTTTGGAAGTGTCTCTCCCGCAAACTATTCAGTTTAGAAAAAAATTAAATTAGAAACCTCAATATCACTTTTAAAGACCTATCCATAGATAACCCACACGTATAGGTTTGAAGAAAAAAAAATTTGAAACAGTTCTAAGTATGGGCCCTAAAATTTATTGTTTTGTTTTCTATTTTTGTGTGAAAATTATAATGCGGTTCACAGAATACATCATTATATGCATACATATTATATACATCTTACCAAGTTTCAACAGTATAGTTTTTATAGTTTCGGAAAAATGTGGCTGTGACATACGGACGGACAGAAAGACAGACAGACATGACGAATCCATAAGGGTTCCGTTTTTTGCCACTTGGCTACTGAACCCTAAAAAAAGAACTTTATTTTCATTTTCACAACCTTTTTATGATGGCCGTAGTATATATACACTCTGTAAAAATTTCAAGTGTCGCCATAGTAGGGTTAAGAAAGTACAGTCCTGTGACAAACGTATGCAACCCAATAAATAAATCCGATAATTCCAACAAAAATGCACGATATCACGATCTAGATGTATAATTGAACAGCCGTTTTTTTTTCATATTCCAAAATGGGTTGGACCCGTCACAAACCGTCCGTGGTTCGTATTTATGTGTAATTTTACCCCCTAAACTTGGGTAGATGTCACCACCAGTCATTTGATATAGGTACTTATTATGAGCTGTCAATATTATATATTCCTCGTAAATGTTGTATTGCAATTCATACTTATGACGTCACTTGTCATTTAATATTGCCACAAATTGAATAATTAATTGTTTATTTTAAAGCAAATAAAAAATGTAATTTTACAGTAAATTTAAAATTAATCGAGTCTTCAGATTATCGAGTGTTTTTTTAGAGAAGTTTTGTCTTGGACTTATTCGGTTAATAGTGTCATCTACCAAACTGAAGTGTGTGAATGAGTGTTTTAAAACTCAGCCTGTATAGACACTTACGCCTGTTTTCAACGGCACCGTCGGCATCAGGTAGTGTTCATATCAGGAGCATTACCACAGCTGCGCCCGGTTTTTTTACTACGTTTTTAAGATAGGGTTTTTACTACGCCATAGTGCAAAGAAAGAAAGAAGAAAGAAGAAAGAAGAAAGAAAGAAAAACCATTTATTCACGAGAAAGTGACGCACATTACACAACAAGACTTAAACTAAAACAAGTGGATACGAAAACGTAAAACGTCCGAGACAGAAATATGCGTCACTGCCACGAGAAATGGCTGACGCTCAGCATAAATGCCGTGGTCCGCGCAAGAAGGCGCGAAGTCACGGCGCTGGTTTTCAGCGTCAGCCGAAGGCCTCTCAGTCTTAGCGTTGGCATTTATTTTGATCACCACTCTGTGTGTCCACTACTTATTAAAATGTTTATCATGTGTCATTATGACAGTTTTTGACAGAATGCTTACGCCAATGAAACTCATTGACGTGAACATTGATTGATTGTTTACAGCTGAAGCGCTTCAATCGTTTAAATTATCGAGACATGGATTAACCGCAATTACCACTTAATCGACGGTTTACAAGCAAAACGGTGGGTGTATTTAGTGGCCATGTTATTATGAACACCTGGTGCACTTTGGGCAGTCAATTGTACTGTCTAATTATTTCAATCAATTTACACAAAACCTTAACATATAATACACTTAACCCCTCGTCTGCCGTAATTACAGACACAATTAAAAAGCTATTGTGTCTCGCGTAGATCTGCGTTAAATCGAGGTTAAACCTTCCTCATGAATAACTTTGTCTATTGGTGAAAACCACATGAAAATTCGTTAAGTAATTTATATTATGTTTATCGCGAACGTACAGACAGACAGACGCGATAGGGGATTTTATCGTCGTTAATGTAACAGACAAAAATTTATTAATAAGATAAAAATGTATGGAAAAGCTCATCATTTACCGCCTTTTCCAACTGTGTTGGGGTCGGCGTTCAGTCTAACCGAATGCAGCTGAATACCAGTGTTTCACATGGATCGACTACGTATCTGACCTCCACAACCCAGTTGCTGGGTAACACGATACACCTTAGTAAGACTGATTGTCAGATATTTCTGGCTTATGACTGAATAAAAACCGGCACCAACGGTTTTACGTGCTTTCCGAGACATTTATTGAAGATAATATGATTTTTCTTATTAGTGACAAATAAATCAACTTCAGTGTAAATAATCCATGGTAACAGATTGTTAACTTTCACGCGTAGATGTCCTTTTCATCCTGTATTATAACCACAATAAGTGCTATATTCCCATGATATTATTATACTTCTCGTATCGACAAGACAATACACGTAATGGAACACATGAATATTTAGATATTGTACATGTGGGGAATCAAACTGTGCTAGCAAAAATAATGTGAATATAGAACAGCGTTAGTGACTGCAACTTTCGGAGGAATGTGACGATTTCCCATGGGGTAGCGTGTCTTTTAATCCTAGATAGGTACCATTCGTACCATTTACACCTGGCAGCAGTTAGTATGGAGATTTTTTACCCATTCTTCTCCATACGAAACTACCTTTTGGAAAGGGCAACTACATTCAAGTTGTTCTTTAAGGTTTTTTTTTAATATTCTTATAGGCTTGCGCTTGGCCGCAACTCACCTGATCTTAAGTGATGACGTGGCCTAATTTGGAGCATGCTTGCCTAGGATGGAGCGGTTCACTCGTGCCTAGAAGATACCCAGAAAATACTAATCGAGGAACAGAGATCCGGCTATTGTTACCGATACGAGCAAACCCAGAATTATTCAATTAAACACGGCTTATAGGTTTTTTTTTTTTAATGCGTGTAAATATTGCAGATACTAAACTACTTCCATATGCCAAATGTGTTATATTATTATATTCAGTAATAGCAGTTGTATAATATTCGAACCAAACTTGTTCGTATGTAAAATATTTATTGAATTAATTAGCGTTGAATATCAGAAATATACAAATACTTTGAAAAATGGGTAACAAATTTTGCGACGTGTGATGGTTTATTTTGACAGAATTAACGCCATTAATAACAATAAGAAGCAATCGATTCACAAATTCTCGAAGCTTACAGCGAAAAAAAAATTATATTCCACAATAGTTTTGTTGTCAACAAAACGATTGGTTTAGTCTAATATTAAGATCTGTCGATTATAATTTAATTTCTTCATGCGTATATAAATTAATTGGTAAATTGTAGGTTAACAGATCCAAAAATAAAGTAAAACATGAGTATAAACGAGTTTATTGTGTAAGCTACAAGTTTTGCCATAGCTTGATCTATGGCAAAACTTGTAGACTATGAATGAACATAATAAAAATGTCATAGAAATAAATAAACGAGTAAACCGTAACAAAAACATATATTTACATACCTAAAGCAATTTAAAGAAAATATTCAATTTTTAAAACCACTAAAGTATGACAAATCATTTTACCTGTATTGCACAGGTTTACTTTAAAGGACAAACCGAAAAACTAAAAAACAAAACAAGAAAGTAAAGGTGTGCGTCAAAAAAAAAGACGGACCAATTTTTGTACCGTTCCATCTTTTTTTTAAACAACGACCGTAAAGGTCTACATTCAATGTCACCCTTGAACACACAACTTATATAACCAACGAGAAACTACCATTATTGGAACATTTTTCCCAGTGACAAATTGTATATTGGAGTTGGCTCAAAATCAAACCACTGTGTACATGATTCACACCAAGAATTGCACATTATATACCATCATACCATTCAAATCAGAGCCTTGAATAACATGCCAAACTCCGAACCAATTTCGCTGAGTTATTCCCCCGTTCGGCAGACGGGTGGCCATTAACATATTAATAAGGACTGCGAATACAGACAAAAACAATATCTTAAGGTCACGGCACAACTCTCTATATTATTATGATTTATTGCCCAGACATCCAGACATTCGGTTTTCGGAGATTTTAGGCTTTGGCAAAGTTCCAATGAGGACCATGGCAGCAAGGTCAGGGGGATTGGTGGAATTGCTGAAACTGTGGACTTAAACTATATGAGTTATTTTGGATAGTCAGCTAATATAAAATATAACTTAGGACTGTAAAAAAATGTTGGGTGTATACAAGCCAACTGTCCAATTAGCAGACACCATAGTTCAACAGAGTGTTGACTTATGCCACAAAACCGTGGTCCTTAACTGCTGGCCTCCTACAGAAGCTCAGAGTTACGCAGCGAGCCATAAAGTGAGTTATGCTCGGAGTTTGTTGGCGCGACAAAATGTGAAACGACGAAATTTACGTCGATGACCTTAGTTCATCGGCAAATTCTTAGAATATGCAAGTTGAAATGGCAATGGTCAGGCCACATCGCTTATAGAACCGATAACCGACCACGAACTGGAAAACAGTGTTGGTAGTTCTCCCACCAGATGGACCGACGACATTGTAAAGTTCCCGGGCAACCGGTGGATCCAAGCGGTAGGTTGCCGCTCGCTGTGACGTTCTATGGGGGAGGCCTTTGTTCAATAGTGGACATCTTCCGGCTGATGGTGATGATGATAGTGATGGTGATAGTTCAACACTTGCAATATAATATTACTCCAAGAGTCATGTCTACAGTCAAGCGGATACTTGCAGTCACTACCAGTCATTGACAGTTCTCTTAACTGGGGCACTAATTCGTAATTTCAAGTAACAATACAGCCATAATTTACTGTGAATTACAATGTCTTTGATTTCATACGGAATGTATAAAGATACTTGACATAGTCGTTAACTACGTATACTGCCCATAAACTAAGTAGCATTTAGCAAAAATAACTGCAGGGAAACGACTTCTATTTTTGGTGGAAAAAATCAATGTTAATGGTTAGTGCGCAATGTAACACAATGCAAATCTTTGTGCCTAAATACCTATAGGCACAAAGTTTCGCATGCAACAGCACAGGGGTTGAAGGGGTATTGAAAGTTTTATTAGTATAATAAAAAGCAGGTTCTTTAATAGAATCTTCTTCTTTCTTTAATATCTTCATAACCAGAATGTTCCTGGATAGGAACAAAAAATGTCGCTTTCATGGTAAGAACATTGTACTTTTGGCTTTGTTTAATATCTCTATCCACCCGTCGTATATTAAGACTTCAAAAACTACTACTATAAATAAAAAACCTTTTTAAAGTGAAAATGAATGAATGAGACATGAAAAAGGCCCACACTAAATTAGTAGAAGAAAAGAGAAAGAGGAAGTGAAAAAATGAAAATTAATTTTGTCGTATCGTTAATTTTCGATTCGATATTACATTTTCTCCGTTTAAATTAAAGAACCAAAATTTAATATTGAAAAAGACTCGATAATTTTATCAAAGCCAAGCCTAACGCAACAAGTGATTGATGTAAGTACCTGAGTTTAGTAAACATTATAAAAAATATGATAGGCAATATTACTTTCCTCATTCTTTTCAAGTCATCTCTTTTTAACCGACTTCGACAATAAGAAGAGGTTCTCAATTCGACACGTTTATACTATTTATTTTTTTATGTTTGACCACGCGTAACTTTTTCCAGCGTAGTCTGATTTCGATGTATTTTTTTGAATAGATTAGTGTAGAGTAGGTATACCTCAAAGTTAGCCTCATATAAATTTCATGAAAATATTCCACCTCTAATGGTGGAAAACTAAGGGATACTTCATTTATTCGTATAATTCGGAACTCTCGGATCCTTGGAAGGCATAGCAGGGCCGAAGCTAACCCCCATAACACCCCTTATTATTAGTAAGTAATAGACTGCACTATTTTTACCTTATTTACCATTTTTGAAGCCATTATTATTTTTAACCAACTTTAAAAAGGAGGAGGAGGTTATCAATTCGAATGTTTATATATATTTTTTTTTATGTATGTTCGGGCATAACTGTGTCATATACAGACGGATTTTCAAAATTCTTGTTTCGTTCGAAAGGGGTTTATTCCGAAATGGTACCATATAAATTTTATCAAAATTGATCTAGCCCTTTTTGAGAAAATCAACAAAATCCCAAAATATTACGTTTTAGTTTCTTCAATCTTTGGAGGACTTACAATCTCTTTTAAGTGTGTCGTCGTTAAGCTTTGGATGTTAAGGCAATGCTAAAAAGAGAAAAATAAATAGTTTTTTTCAAAAATTTAGAAAACCCCCTTAAAAAACTAAAAAGTGATAAATAACTTTAGCACATAACACGTATTACTTTACTTTCGGAAGTCGGTGGCAATACAAAACAACAAACACAAAGCCACTGCTACCGACTTCCGAAAGTAAAGTAATGTGTGTTCGGTACTAAAGTTATTTATCACTTTTTAGTTTTTGAAGACGGTTTTCTTTTTTTTTTGGAAAACTTTTAATAGCAATCATTTCTTTCTGTTCTGGCTGTCATAACAGGGTTATTTGTAAAAAACTTACAACCTTGCAGGACTATATATTATAGCAGTTCTATACTCGACCATGTAATGTGTTGTATTTTTGTATCAATCAGTAGATTTATTTTTAGTAATTGACACAGTACAGACAACCTGTACTGACTTGTCTATTCTTGCTGTCAGTATGTCTATTCTTCCGTAGACAATATAGCGTGGTCATGCTACGCGTGCTGGGGGTCTAGCTAGAATCATATACTGAATATAATCCTGTGAAGTTAGGAAGGCTGTATTTTATAAATAACCCTTATCATCATTTCATCATTTCAGCCCAAAGACGTCCACTGCTGGACATAGGCCTCCACAAGGGGGGGTTTTGCCATAATCGCCACGCTTGGCAGGCGGATTGGCGATCGCAGTATGGTTGTTACAAAGGCACAGAGAACGCTGCTGCCCATTCTCTGGTAAGTCCCTTAGTCGCCTTTTACGACACCCACGGGAAGATATGGGATGGTGCTATTCTTTACGTCCGACACCAAACGGACCATATAACCCTTATAAACGTTCTGAAAGTTCTAATGCCCAATTACCTTGTCCTACATCCAGTTCCACACAGGCCACAGAGGTCGCCAACACCATAAGATTTGGCAAATGCCTCGTCTCCCCTTCCTTCAATCAGACTCCATGGCGCCAACCTTAGGCGCAGACATATAAATTATCAACACCGTTATATCTGAACTTGGCTCCATATCATAATAACTAAAGATATAGAAAACCTTGAATGTAGAAGATTTGTGAACGAGCCAAAAAAATGTTTTTCGTTTAGTCATGGTCTCGTAGGCTTTTTGTTGTTATTAATGTTTTGTTTTGGGGTTTTTGCTCAGATACGATTTGGCAAATATGTTACAAACTTACTATATATCATTGTATAGGTACCACAGAACAGATAAATAGAGTTTATGTGTTCCGTGATAGGTACCTACATAGAATCAAAAATTCTCATGAATAAATTAAATTGATAACCATCTCTAGTAAGCTGAAGTAATGATGATGATAATGAACTTAATCAGATATTCATTAGCATTTGTTTTTTAACTCGAAATTGTTTCTTAATCTGCATCTGGCGGAAGTTATGGCCCTCGGAAAGTGTGATGCATGTTGATTTTCAGTAATAGATTATGCCAAGTGTGTTATGCCAAATAAATTTCAGAGCATCAAGATTCTGCCAGATAGAGGGAACCCCACTCAGATATTTACAAACCATCTTGTTAAAATTAGTTAATTGCAAACCATATATATTTTATCTGTGGTCAAGTGTCTTGTTTTCTATATCTGTGCTTAACGGAAATAAAGTTGTCTTCCGTTATATGTTCCTGTACAACCGGTGTTTCATTTTATTCCAAGATCTAAACTATTTATTTAACTCATTAATTTATCAATAATAGGACTAAATAACAGGTTATGGGCTACCATTGCTCCTCAGATATTAAAATTAGTGTAGTACCGAAATAGTTCCGCGATTCAGTTGGATAAAAGTTTGCAACCTCGCTACGTAGGAATACCTACCATTTTATTTCAGCTCAATAAAAGTAATTAAAGTTATGGCTTCGCAAATAGCAATTGGAACAATTGACAAGCTGGTCGGCAGGGAAAACTTTCCCACATGGAAATTTGCCGTAAAAAACTATTTGGAGCATGAGGATTTATGGGACACGATCGAACCCAGCGCAGGTTATGTACAGGACAGCAAGAAGGATACTAAAGCAAGGTCAAAAATAATACTTTTATTAGATCCCATTAATTATGTCCATGTGCAGGACGCGACTACGGCGAAACAGGTATGGTCAAAATTAAATAAAGTATTTGATGACTCCGGGCTCAGTAGAAAAGTAGGTTTACTTCGTGATCTGATTACAACCACTATGGATAACAGCACCAGTGTTGAGGAATACATTAACAAAATAATGACAACAGCTCATAAGCTTAGAAATATAAATTTTGTAGTTGAAGATGAGTGGCTTGGTACTTTGCTGCTCGCTGGCCTTCCCGATATCTACAAACCGATGATTATGGCTATTGAGAGCTCAGGCGTGTCAGTTACTGCAGATTTCGTTAAAACAAAGTTGCTACAGGATGTTAAAGTCACGGATTCAACAGCCTACTATATAAAATCAAATAAATCCCAAAATAAGTCTAAGTCTCAAAAAGATTCACCCGATAACACTCAAAAGAAAGGCCCACGTTGCTACAATTGCAATAAACATGGTCATATGAGTAAAAACTGCTACTTTCAGAAGAAAAAACAAATAGATTCAGATAACAAAACTAAAAATAATGGATATTATGCTGCATTTTCAGTTTCAGAAACATTGGATAAAACCAGATGGTATATTGACTCAGGAGCATCGCAACATATGTGTAGAGAGAGAAAATGGATGTACGATGTTTCTCCTTCAACAATAAGCAATATTAAAGTGGCAGATAACAAGACTGTGGCAGTAGAAGGATGTGGTAATGTGAATTTGCGAATAAGAGACTCTGAAGACAGACCTCAGACAATACAAGTAAGAAATGTTCTGTATGTACCCTCTTTGACAACTAATTTACTTTCTGTAAGCCAGATGACAAATAATGGGTGTGAAGTTGTTTTTGAGAAAAACATGTGTAAAATTTACCAAAATAAGAAATTAATATTAACAGCTTTGCAACATAATAATATGTATGTAATGGAAGACTCCTCTGTGACACCAGCATTATTGTCAACAGTAGATGAGAATGATATAAATTTGTGGCATCAGAGGATGGGTCATCTTAACTTTACAGACTTGCAGAAAATAGACAGCAGTGCAGAGGGGGTAAAATTATCCAAAAAAGGTTTCCAGATTTGCACAACTTGTATGGAAGGTAAAATGAAAAGACTACCTTTTAAAAATATTGGTACTAGGGCCTGTGAACCTCTCCAATTAATTCACACTGATCTATGTGGTCCGATGGAGACTAGCTCTATAGGAGGTGCCAAATATTATGTCACTTTCATTGATGATTATACCAGAAAAGTGTATGTCTACTTTATGAAAAATAAATCTGATACTTTAGAAAAGTTTAAGCAATTTAAAAACTTAGTAGAAAATGAGATTGAAAAAAGAATTAAAGTACTAAGGTCAGATAATGGGAAGGAATATATAAATAATGAATTTAAATTGTTTTTAGAAAAATTTGGCATACAACATCAAACCACAAACCCGTACACCCCAGAACAGAATGGGTTAGCAGAGCGAATGAATCGCACTCTTGTAGAAAGAGCTAAATGTTTAATTCTGAATTCCAGATTGGAAAAATCATTTTGGGCTGAAGCAGTATCTACAGCTGCTTATATAATTAACCGGTCACCAACCAAGGCTCTGGACTACAAGACACCTTTTGAAAAGTGGTCGGGTAAGAAACCAAATATTAAGAATATGAGAATTTTTGGTTGTGATGCAATGGTTCACGTGCCTAAAGAAAAGAGACAGAAATGGGACTCCAAAGCAATCAGAATGTTATTTGTTGGGTATTGTGAGTACACAAAAGGGTATAGGTTTTATGATAAAAATAAAAAACAAATATACAAAAGTAGAGATGCAATATTTCTTGAGCATACAGTTAAAAATAACAGCGTTATTGTGCAACTATCTGAATTACAGAAAAATGAATCTGAAGACTTTTCTCAAACAGATGATAGTCGCAGTGACTTGTCAACTGACACACCTGAGAGTCCAAGTTCAGGAAACATGACTGTAAATGAAAATACAAAGAAAGAAGAGTCATCTGATGATGATGGTAGTTACCACACTAATAATGCTGATGATGAGTACATACCAGATAGGAAGCTAAGTGATGCACCATCTCGTAAAATAATGCTGAGACCAAGGAATAATAAACATAATACCTACTTATGTGAAAGCTTAAATGAGTCAAAACAAGCAATAGCTTTATTGGTTAAAGAACCCGATACTATGAAAGAAGCTCTTTCTGGCTTGAATGCAAAAGAGTGGAAAGATGCCATGAATAATGAATATGAGTCGCTCCTGAAAAACAACACATGGACATTAGTTACTCTACCAGAAGGTAAGAGGGCCATTCCATGTAAATGGGTCTACAAATTGAAAGTCAATGCTGATGGTGAAGTTGTACGTTATAAAGCAAGACTGGTCATTAAAGGATTCATCCAGAAGCAGGGAATTGAGTATAATGAGATATTTGCTCCGGTAGTACGTCATACTTCAATCAGGTACTTATTAGCATTGGCCGTCAAGTACAATTTATTTATTGAACAAATGGATGCAGTTACTGCTTTCTTACAAGGTGACATCGACACAGAAATATACATGCTTCAGCCACCATCCTATGAACATGGAGAAGAAGTTTGCAAGTTAAATAAATCCATTTATGGTCTGAAGCAGGCAAGCAGACAATGGAATCTGAAACTTACATCTGTGTTAAAGGAATTGGGACTGAAAAGTACTTCTGTGGATCCATGTATATACTACAAAACTTATGATGGAATTATTCTATTTATACTGATATATGTCGATGACCTATTATTATTTTATAATAATGAAGAAATAGGCAAAGAAATGAAACAACAATTGAAATGTAAATTTGATATTAAGGAACTTGGCTACGTACATCATTTTATTGGTTGGAGGATTGAACAAAACTTAACTAGAAATGAAATTAGTATTGATCAGACTGCTTATATTGAAAAAATCCTGCAAAGATTCAACATGAGTGATTGTAACCCAGTTCATATACCATGTGATCCTAATGTTAAATTGATTAGTACAGAGGATAAGAAGAATATACTAACAGACATACCATATCAAGAGGCTATTGGAAGCTTATTATATTTATCCCAAGGTACTAGGCCAGACATATGTTTCATAGTGAACAAACTAAGTAGCTTCAATAACAAACCAGAACAGCAACACTGGCAAGCACTTAAGAGAGTACTACGTTACATAAAAGGAACTAAGGATTCTAAGTTGATATTTAGCCAAAACAAAGAAGATAAAAGGGTGTTTGGCTACTGCGATTCTGATTGGGCTTCAGATGTTAATAGTCGGAGGTCTTGCTCTGGCTACACTTTTATGTTTCAGGGTGCCGCAATTTCATGGTGTTCAAAACGACAGAGCACTGTTGCCTTGTCAACTATGGAGGCAGAATACATGTCACTAGCAACCGCTACACAAGAAGCTATGTGGCTTAGATATTTGGAATCAGAGTTGCACTGTGACACAGGAACTTCACCCACTGTTATATTCTGTGATAATCAAAGTGCCATCAAATTTGCAGGTACAGAATCCTACTGTGCCCGCAGCAAACATATAGACATCAGATATCATTTTCTTCGTGAGAAAATTGCCAAGAACGAGGTGGAAGTTAATTATGTTGGTACTGAGAGTATGGTGGCTGACATCTTAACAAAATCCACTTCACAGATGAAGATTCAAAGATGTTCAAGAGGCATGGGTTTGCACTTAAAGGGAGGATGTTAAAATTAGTTAATTGCAAACCATATATATTTTATCTGTGGTCAAGTGTCTTGTTTTCTATATCTGTGCTTAACGGAAATAAAGTTGTCTTCCGTTATATGTTCCTGTACAACCGGTGTTTCATTTTATTCCAAGATCTAAACTATTTATTTAACTCATTAATTTATCAATAATCAACTGGGGACTAATATATAGATTTTCATAAAACAGCTATAATTCTGCTAGTTCGAGGTTTTCATTTCAATATATAATTAATTGAAATAAACTGCAGCCTGAAAATAAAACTATAAATGCGGTGTATAGGTAGGTCGTAGGTACGTTTTACGAAAATAATAAAATCTATTTTTTTTTACAAATTGGTTCCTTGAAATAGGCATTTTTCTGTTTACTGATATTATATAAAAATAGTTTGCGTTCAACATCATTAAACTTCATATCTTCATAACCACGCGGACGAAGTTGCGGGCAACAGCTAGTAACTTATATAATTCAGTAACGTATCTTTGGTATCTGATAACCAGTGATCGGAGTATGTAGAGGTTCAATGACTGCAAACGTTGATGTTGATGATGAGGTTTCTTAAATATTTATAGAAGGAACAAATAATTTCTAAGATAACATGTACGGTCGAACATGCTATTTGGTTCACAGACAAAAATATTAATATTTCTACTACATAAAAAAAAATTGTTTAGTCTTGAACACCTGTCGGTATGCCTACGTGCTCGAGATTACAAAAATTAAATTAAATACAATTGTGTGAGTGTAGTAGAATCATGAATATTTTTGTCTGTAAACCAAATAGTCCGTGTTCTTCATTGTCCCTCTCACCGCACTGACTTCATTCACCGTTCATTCTTTGTGTAATCTATTTCTCTGTGGAATGTGCTTCTCTAGGAAATCAGGATGGTAACCAATCGCTTAGCGTTCAAAATTAAAGTTCGGGAGTACATTCGCAAGAAGTTGGCAGTTTCATCACAACGGTAATGTTTTTTCCATTGTTTGTCTTTTTATTTCTGTATATTCGTGTAAATATCTATTTACAGTAATATATATATGTAGTTTGATATATACTTAAAGTATTTTGTAGTTTTGCTTAGTATTAATTTAATTATTTTCAGTTACACCTACCACTGCTTGTCCCTGCATCACCCAAAGGTTGACTGGTAGAAAATGCCTATGGCATTAAGTCCGCCTCTGTAGTTCGTGTTTGAAGTGTTAATAAATAAATAAATAGTTTGTTTGACCGTACTTGTAGAACGTAAGAATAGGTTTGTTACGGCTATTGATACTTGTCAGTGCAAAATTGTTACAGAAAATTAAAAAAATAATAATATTTAAAATTAGTCGTGTGATGCCGGTCGCGAATAGCACCACCTCATTTCTACCCGTGGGTGCCGTAGAAAGCGACTGAGGGATATTGACCAGAGGATGGACAGCAGCGTCTTCTGAGTACCATAATACCTACTGCGATCGCCAACAGCATCGGCTAAGCATGGCGATTACGGCTGAACCCCCCTTGGGGAGACCTAAGCCCAGCAGTGGGCGTCTAAAGGTTGATGATGATGATTATTTAAAAATTAAGTTTTAATTTCATAAACCTGAAACGTGTCCGTCTTATACTTGCCCGTCTGATAGGTGGAGGGATGTGTGTTCGTTCATAATTCCTTAATATATTCAATTCCCGAGTGTCGATATTAAGACAACATATCGCAAGTATAAAAGATAACTGAAGACAACAATATTCAAGCTAGCGAGTATGAATCGCATATCTCCTTAACATTTTGCTCGATCTATTCTTAATTTCAGTATTGTTAAAATAGGTCTGGCGGCTCTGACATCTTTTCTTATATCGAACTCCGAAACAGAAGTAATAAAGATAATTTCTCATGATATTCTGAAGTAACGTAACAATAAGTTGTACAAGTTTTGTTTGCTCCTCTTCTCATCAAAAGTACTTCACGTAAGTGTTATGAACCATTCATATTTCTGCTTCTCTCTTACTTTTCTTAAGTAGTTTTTCTTACCCTTATTTTCTATTGGAGTGCCCTTTTCAAATTCTCTCTGTTTTTGTTCGTGGGTGAAATTATTAATGTGTTGTTGTGGCCAAGTAATGGTGTGTGTTGTGAATTATGTGATAGGTGGGCTAAAATACGGGTTACTATTCAGTTGATTGCTGTAAATGGTAGCATTATTTTAAATTATTACGTCAAAAATGTCATTGGTTTTGTAAACTCCAATTTTTAACCGACTTCAAAAAGGAGGAGGTTATCAATTCGGATGTTGTGATGATATATATTTTTTTATGTATGTTCGGACATAACTCTGTCATATGTAGACGGATTTGCAAAATTCTTTTTTTGTTCGAAAGGGGTTTATTTTGAAATGGTCCCAAATGTTACTAAAATTGAACCAGCTCTTTTTGAGAAAATCAACAAAATCCCAAAAAAAATTCTTAGGTGACGTTTTAGTTTCTTCAATCATTGGAGGAATTGCAATCTCTTTTAAGTGTGTCGCCGTTTCTTAATAGATTTGGATGTTAAGGCAATACTAAAAAGCGAAACATAAAAGTCGGTGGCGGTGGCTTTGTGTTTGTTGTTTTGTATTGCCACCGACTTTCGAAAGTAAATTAATGTGTGTTCGGTACTAAAGTTATTTATCACTTTTTAGTTTTTGAAGGCGGTTATTTTTTAAATAAAACTTTTTATTCTGAAGGTTTTATCCTAGACAAAAAAGCTAGAATATTTGCTTACAAGTGAAAAATTTTTGCTAGATGATCAGTTATTTCACGTCTAGGACAAAGTTTTTAGCCAAGTTAAGGACATTTTCGCTTATCATATTTTTTTACAAAAGATATCCGATTTTTTCCCCGGTTCACTTCAACAAAATAACTAAAGGAAATGATGTCAGTGTGATAATAAGCACAATTGTAGCAGAAACACGGACGACGATCACGATGCGACAGAAGCCTTAAGTATTGTTTCACTTTTAATCATGGAGTGACATTAAGTGAATGGAGAGCTTAATGGGCCTTGAGCGGCAATCAGAATTTCAATCAGTGATTTTTGTTAGATTGGCCATATAATGCTAGATGGGAGCAAGATATCCATAAGTTTTAATTTTGTCTTAATCAAATACTTACTGGACTTAACTGATGCCTGATTGATCGTATAGTATTATAGTTTAATTCCCCCATCCCCGTTCCATCATCGGACGAGCAGAGATACGGCGAAGCGTCACCGCTATAATGTGGTTGAAGTTCCACGGTCTCGAACCAAGCGCTTTGACTCCACATTTATTGTGCGAACTGCCAGACTGTGGAATTCCCTGCCCGCTTCTCTGTTCCCTGATAAGTATAATCTGGGTATCTTCAAGGCACGAGTGAACCGGTTCATCTTAGGCAAGCGTGTTCCAACTTAGGCCGCATTATCACTTACGATCAGGTGAATTGCGGTCAAACGCAAGCCTATTTAACAGTAAAAAAAAAAGTATCCTCATAAGCAGCAATCCCTAAATACTGCAGATTCATTTGGCCCTATTAAAGAACCTTTTACTTTACAATATTATTGTATTACATATTGTGGTGGCCGATGTTTGGTATTTAATATTTCGCAGATGATTTTCGTCATTAAAGCTATAAAATCTGCTGTTCGTCGTCTGTCAATATAAATTTACGGGGGCTCGTTTGGCGGGGAATTGTTGTTCCAAAGCATACCGCGAAGACCACGAAGGCGAACGTAGCGCAAAGTTGAGTGAGACCGATGGAAAGAATGTAAGGAGGCCTTTGCCCTGTTTTCTGACAGTAGGTACTGGCTGAATATAATCAACTTATTATCATCATCATCAGTTGCCTAGCCTTTTCCAAAGTATGTTGGGGCCGGCTTCACTTCTAATCAGATGCAGTTGAATACCAGGGTGGAGCGACTCCGTGTCTGACCTCCACGACCCAGTTACTAGGTAACACGACACCCCTCCCTTGGAGAAGAGTGGTTGTTAGACTTTCTGGCTTCTGACTACCCATACCGACTGTGAAAGATCAACTAGTTACAGCCAGGACCAACAGTTTTATATGTTTTCTGAGGAACAAAAATATATCAAATCACATACATATACATCAAATGTAGCATCGTATATGGCAAATATTGTGGTCACGTGTAGTATTTCCCCCGCATTGTAACTCCATGTATTCAATAATCTCTGTTACAACTTACTTTCGAAGCTATGTGTGGGCGAAATTATATTAAAACCGAAACTCTTGTTCCTAATGAGCAGTTTCAGAATTTGTTGGAGTCTAATTTCAAAATTTGCTGCCAAGTTTCGGTTTCGAAATGATTTATGTATTTTTCCATTGGTGAATTTATAAAATTGAATTCAGGTGTTGAGGCTTAATTAATACGTCCATCAATAGAAAGATTGATTAATTTTTAGAGCAATCTAAATTAAGTTGAAATTCAGGTTAATAACACAAATTTTAATTTTATCAGTCTGCTATCCATTTTTCATTTCATTTTGCAAAAATTGTTTAACCTTATCTTTTTATTTTCTAAATTGGTTTTATGCCTGCACAAAAAAGAACAAGAATTAATTTGTGTCGCGAACGCCGAAGTGAATTGAAAACGATGTTTGTATGTTTCGAGTCACGGAGACTTGAGTCTACTAAGAATCTAAGGCGCTGGACATACAGAAAAGACGTAGGACGAGGACGGGGCGAGGACAGGGCGCCGTCGACACAGCGACGCGCGCACCGCGCGATTCCCGGCAATCGCGCCCCACCCCGCCCGCACACTGTTCTTGCCCGTCCTTCGTCCAGCCGCGCTTTTTTTTTTTTTTTTTTTTTTCGGATTGGCATCTCGCAGGTCAACCTAGGAGGTTGTCGGCTGCTTAACCGGACTTTCCTGTGGTGCCTTAAAAATTATTATTTTTAGGGCCTCCAGCCAGGGCAAAAAGCTTACAAACTAAGCGACTACACGCTAAGGACACCCCCTGTGGGGTACGAGCCTCGGCTTAGGGCGTCGCTGGGAGAGGACAGCAAAGGGACAGGCTGGATCGGATTTCCATTATTTAGGGACCAATTTAAAACTACAGGCTCAGCGGCGCGGGCTGGCACGAGCAAGGGTCGGGGAGGGGACGTACGGGGTCGTCGCGGCGGGCCTCGGCGGCGAGGACGGAATGACGGCGGTCTGTGTCTGTGTTTCTTAACTGTACTGGTGGCTTTATTGTTCTCCTGGAGGAGAGTAATAGCATCGTCAGGGTCGGTCAGAGTATGTCTCGGTCGTCGAGTCTTACTAGTACGGGAGGGAGTGTACCGGGCGGCCGATACGATTAACGGGTTAGAGTGCTTCTCAGCAGTGTCGAAGAAGCGCTTGGCGGAGCGTTTCATGAACTGCTGGATGGTAGGTATTTTTAGATCGAGATGGAGGTTCTCGTTGCGAAGGTAAAAAGGGGCTCCTGTGATTCTTCGCAAGAAACGATTTTGGTCCGGTCGCGCTCGTGCCCCATCCTTTTTATATGTTTTTACAATAGGGCTCAGACGAGTAAGCGTCATGTCCGCGCCCTGTCTTTTCTATATATTTTGCGTCGCAACGCTACTAAACATTTTGTATGAAAGGGACGCGGAAAAGGCATATGACCGCGCCCCGTCCTCGTCTTACGTCTTTTCTGTATGTCCAGCGCTTTATGATAAAATTGAACAGAATACATCAAAGAAGTTAAGTGTAACCCGTTTTGGAGAACTTGAGACTGTTTGTCTCTTTCGTGGAAGGTCTTTTTTTATTATTATATATTCACCTAATCTTAAGTGATATTGCGGCCTAAGTTAGAACACGCTTGTCTAGGATGAACCGGTTCACTCGTGTCTTGAAGATACCCAGATTATACTTATCAGGAAACAGAGAGGCGGGCAGCGAATTCCACAGTCTAGGTCATGCTGTCTCCTTCTGGATAACCTACTACACTCTTTCTGTTCTCTCCACTACATGATACATATAACAAATAAATTATAGTATAGTGTATTACGCAATTGTATGGCTAATAATAGTTTTCCTTGTTTAACTAGAATATGTACTATAAAAAAAATTGGTTCTCTGTGAAGTCTGTTTACGGACGATAGTTTTAGTGATAACGTCATGAATAAACATAATGGCTAACATATATATTATAATGTAAGAAAATAAATGACTTCCGTGGTAGGCGGAGCTTATTGCTTGGGCCGATTGTGCCTCTCTATCTTGTTCTGCGCTTTCGCACGGTCAGGCTCAGGCGGAACGTGACACTTTTTCATGCGTGTTCATCGATTTATAAGACGTTATCACGTCAAAAATATTTAAATTCAAAAGTTGTTAGATATAATAATTAACGTTATAGTTGAGTTTAAGGTGTTTTATATTTACTTATTAAGTTGATTAACCTTTTGACCGCCACTTCAAAAAATCAAAAATGTGCCCTCGGCGCAAAGCTACGTTACATTTTCTATGAAATTACGTATAGAATCTGTCATGTAGTCGTGACCGTGACGTGCTGGGCGCATTTTGGTTTGTCATCTCTCAGTCGAAAGGTTAAAAAGCCTAGCCTAGGGGTTTGTCATTTGTTTTTGTTTTATGGTTTTAAATGTTGGTTTAGTTCTATAAATTATATCCACTTGAGAAAAATATTGTCCGTGTGGTGTCGGACGTAAAGAATAGCACCATCCCATATCTTCCTGTGGGTGTCGTGAAAGGCGACTAAGGGACTTACCAGAGAATGGGCAGCAGCATTCTCTGTGCCTTTGCCTTTGCGCCATCTAACAAATTTATTCAAGAATAAATAATCACGTGACCTGAAACGCAAGCGCGCCAAACCGCTTGGACACGATCGTCGGTAAAGGGGATACAGTGAGAACTGGCGGGGTCGGAGTGATGAGAGAGAGAGACGTTCAGTATCAATGCACGTGTTTGTTTCTTTTACTCTGAATAAATTATTTTAATTTAAATTAAATTATCTTTCATTCGAGTACCCGCGATAACGTCCACACCTATTCAAAACTATGTCGGATTATTAAGAGGATCCGATGTTTCGCATCTCGGCCACCCGCGATGCGACATATGTGTGTTTGTGTGAAAAATACGAATAAGTCTGATAGTTTTTATTAAAGCTTAACTTGTACGTCTTCAGCCCATAATCTTTACTGTTAGGTATGCGTCATGATAACTTGCCACGTACATACGAGCTAACAAGTTCCCAGACAAATAAAATAAAGCTGTTTATTCACCAGCGGACAATTGAGTTGATTAAATAATTTTAATTAAAAAAAGGTCGAAAGAGTGGGCATGAAATTAACATAGGACTCAGTAAAGTGGACATAAATTACACGGTAAGGAAAATACTTGAAAAATGCCAGGGTTAACTAAACTTTAAACACTTCACAGTATGCAAGGGTTATCCTAATATCGTAGGTATTTGAAAAAAAAATAAGCAAAATTAGTCTGGTCATGAAAAGGCCGGTCAAGTGGGCCACCATAGACGTCCAATATTAAGATCGAGCAAATAACGATGAAAAGAACACGTTTCTTGTATGTTTAATTATTAAGTAGGTATTTTATTTTATTTATATTTAACTGTAATCAAACCTATTTGGACCTATGGCATTCGGCTAGGGGTACACTCCAATATTGAGATCAAACAGCGGTTTCAGAATAAGACCCAAGTTATTTTGCGATCGTTACTTAGCTTAAAAGTCTGGAGTTGCTCTCTTAAAGAATTTTATGAGAGTGTAAACGACCAGATATTTTCATATATAAGGGGTTAAAGTATGAAATTGCCGATTTATACTACAAAATAAACTCGTTTTATTCCAAGATGTACCATATTTATTTAATCAAAATATTTACCCTCATCTATACATTGCTGCCATCTAATCAACACCATGAAGAGACCACCAAACAGTTACCATTACCTTTTTATTGGTAAGCTTTGCTTTAGGGTACTGTTGCGGCATTTGACCTTTGGTCAACCATTGCATTTTTCACTTACGGTTATCGTAAAGAATCTACTTTTCGTCACATGTCACAATTCGATTCAAAATTCTATCATTTCTGTAACGATTCAACAAGTCAGCGCAAGTTTCAAAATGCGTTTCTTTGTCAGTCAAATCATGAGGCACCCATTTTATTTATTTTTTTATTCTTATTTATTTGATACAAATGAGTTAACATTATATATTATGGAAGTACGTTAAACCATGCTGCTATTTCCTCGGTAGTTTGACTCGGATCGGCTTCCAACATCTCCTTCCATTCAACGTTACTCACCTGTGTCTCCGGTCTTCCACGTGGTTCGTTCTTCAACTCGAAGTTTCCATTACGGAAGCGTTTAAACCAAAAACCCACGGTGCGTTCATTAGCAGTCTCCTTGCCAAATGCAGCATTGATATTGGGAGCCGTTTCTGCCGCGTTAGTTCCACGTCGAAACCCGTATTCAAGAATTACTCGGATTTTCGAAGTATTATTTTAGAAAATACAATAATTGAAATTCGAAAATAAAAGAAAAATCTCATAGGAATATTGTAAAAAATGTTTCAGTCGAATATCTCACACCACGAATGTTTAATGTCAACTCAAAGTATCTATTACTATAAAACGGCAATTTCATACTTTAACCCCTATAATTATTTTTACATACCTTATTTATTACTTACAGAGGAATAAAAATCTGATTTTTCTTTCAACAGCAAATTTATTTCTATCACTGTGATGTCGGCATGGGAATATAATTTTATTGTCGCTTACAAACAGCCTGATTTTACGTTTAACAGATGTAAAAGGTTTAACATCTTTTTACTGCGAGGCAACAAAACCTTCGTTTCGATGGATTTCTCTCCGAAAAATAAAATTTAAATAATGCACATCGAATAGAAATTCACGCTGCTTACATTCGCACATTTAAACGAAAATTTAATTTGATTTATGATGTTTTTTTATTTAAACAGATGCACTCCATTAAAAATATTTTAAAACAAAATCGTAACATCATTTATCAAAGTAAGTATAAATGTTTGTCGTGAATAAAATAGTTATTGTTCTTTTTTTACATGAAAACAAAAAATATTTTCAATCCTGTAACTGTTTTTTGCCGAACTCGACCGGCCGATTAAAGACAACGATTTGTGATATACATAGAATAGGATTGGTTGACAAATTTTTCACGCCACCATATTGCTTTTGGCAGATTAGTAAAAGACAAGATAAAAGAGTAAAAGTGAACATACAAACACGTGCTTATTACGTCTTTATTAATTAACTAGCTTTTGCCCACAACTTCATCTGCGTGAATGTTCTGACTGATCCCTGTTTTGTTAAAGGCTATATCTTATTGTACTCGTATAGTAATAACGTAGCTATAAATTAGTGAAATAATTATCAGAATCGAAACAGCAGTTCTGAAGATTAGCGCGTTCAAAGAAAAAGTAACTCTTCAGCTTTATACATATATTAAAGTGTAGTGTGTGTGTGTTTGTATAGATAATAATTATACTATGATGTTGAACGAATTTTTCTGAACATAAAATCATTTATAAAATAAGTTAGGTACAACAATTCATCATCATCATTGTTTTGGAAATACAAACGCACAATACCATTCCATTTATTTTACCCTCCAGTGTACACAGATCTTTATGAAGCGCACCACACGCAGAGAGGGTAAGAGATTAATCAAACTTGTGTGTAAGTTTGACACAAACCTCAGCCTTAGATTTATAGCATTCCATTGTTTATTGAAGCGATGAAAAATTTTAGATAGCCAGAGGAAACGCTTGCCACGTACGTACGTATCGTATATCATTCGTAGATGTTCTGGTCTACTGAACACGTGGGTTGTTTTTTCGGGCCGAAATTGTATTTGTGGTAATGTTACGCTTGTATTCACTTGGAGTTTTGTAGCTACATTCTCTTATTCCAAGATGAAATTGTCTTCATGGTCGGCGGTTGTACTGGTATTCACAGTCGCAAAGAAAATAAATAAAAAAGTATATCTTGCTCCTTGCTCGACCGTGAATTTTCTGAAAGTTTAAAACAAAAATAAAAGTAGTCACGATTTAAAAAGTGTCTGTTAGAATCTAACTTTTCGAAAAAAAAATACTCAGTTTGAAAACTGTAACTAAATTGATATTTCAATTTAATTTTCAATTTATTTTTTGTTGATAAAAATCTAGTAAAAGACCACTCTCTTTTTACTAGAACTGATATTATTAAGTATTAACCTAAATAGAAGTCCGTAATTAGTTTCAAAAATACTAAAGATTATTAAAACTAAACCAACATCCTAATATCAATTACGAAGAAAAAATAATTATAGCATCTTTATAAATAATATTTTATGTTTTTTTTTTCTGTTCATCAAATTATTTACAGTATTAAGCTGCCAGGATTATAAGAATGTTTGGGCGTTTTAATCATTCTGACGGAGCTTTTATTAACGAAGTAATTTAAATATTACTAGCCTAATTATTCTTAATCGCAGATAAAAGTGTCGTATCTATTTGGAAACCATTTGCGTCGGAATGTGAAGAAGACTGGCATAAAAGAGCAAACAGTTTTCAGGCCCTTGACAGTATAACGAAACAATGAGATATTATTAAATGCGGTTGCGTATTTTAAGCTAACTATGATCGCGCTATGCTTCCTTCACTGTATATAATATTTATTTTTTTGTTGATGGAAATTTATTTATTTTTATTTTAAATACAATATTTACTCGCACAATAAAAAAGAAAAACCTATAACTATGAAACAAACAAAAAAACTAATACAATAAGGCATCAAAAAATTCCTCCACATCGCCTTCATCTGGGAATGTGCCCAAGAGACTGGCTGCATTGCCACGTTGGATAGCAATGCTTAACCTCTGCCCAAAGTAAAAACCAGCTCTTGGATCACGAGAAGTGTCAACTAACCTTTTGGAAATTTCCTTAAAAAGAAGATGAGCACTCGGACCCCACGATCCGAGGGTTTCAACCCCAAACGGCTCGAAAATAAAGTTATCACCAAGGATACTATACTTTCGCCGTTTGAGGGTTTCTGCAGCCGCAGAAGCAGCACCAGCACAGCACGCTGAGCTAGGAAGATGGGATGGCGCAAGAGAATCGACGCACGTAGCGTCCCACACTAAAGGCCTACCCAACTTCCATGGAAATAATGACATGCCGTCCGGTCTATATATAAATAACTTATAAATATTTTATAATATTTATAGCCTGTGGACCAACTACACTCAGCGGGCTATCAGCGCCTTACGGGTCCAGTATAATAACGGTTTCAGGATGTTGATGGGGCTGCCCCGTTTCTGCAGCGCATCAGGTATGTTTGCACAAGCACGCGTCGATGGCTTCCACGTTATCGTCAGATAGAAATCTGCCTCTTTGCTCTGCAGAGTGCGGCGCAGCTCCAACTCCATCCTGAAGACTATAGCGGGCAGATACGAGTCTCCTTTATTAGGTGATGTTGTTCGAAGATGCTTTTCGAACAACAGCCTAGTCACTAAATAGATTAGTTTACTAACATAGTTATAAGTTAACCTTTTGTGTACTAACCCATATGGATGTTGCTAATCCGAAATAAAGATTATATTATATTATTTTATTTTTTATTTTATTTATAAGTTCTGACTTTATACAGGATGACTGGTAATTAGTGTACGATACGTAAACACGTGATTGTGTTCATGATAACAAACAACTTTCCCGAAGAAAAAATGTTTTTTGTACTTAAATAGACAAGTTTTAGTTACATACAAATCTTAAAAATCTAATAATATTATGTACAATTCCAAGAAAAGGACAGGGGAGCTCAAAGGGCATCAAAAAAACTCGTCCACATCGCTGTCAACGGGACACGTGCCCAACAGGCTGGCAGCATTGCCACGTTGTATGGCAATGCTGATTCTTTGACCCAAGAATAGACCCTGTATAAAGTCAAAACGTTTATTCCGAACTAAGTGTACAATGTTGGTGTTATGTTATGTTAGTACGTACTTATAATTAAGTTCTGTATAAAGTTATATCACGCTCAATGCGATTCGATGTTCTGTAACAAGTAAATGTTCAAGTGTGTACCCACCTGAATGCATTTATCAAAGCTGCAACTAACATATTTCTAAAAAAAATACTCCTTTAACAGCCAATCAAACATCGGCCGGTATAAAACTGTCGATGTAGATAAGGCACTATCTCCAATCCAAATATTTTACGATATCGAACGGTAAATTGGGCTTTCGATAAAATTGGAAGTGTATCAGGAGGATCTTTATGACGACTTAGATTTACGAGGCATCGTGTCTCCACTATGGTATACTGTTTCAATTTAGTGACAGCGAGATATTGAAATGAGGATATTTTATCGTGGTATTCTTGAAACAGCTAGATTTATAAGCGAATTTTTGAAATTATCTCCTTAATTTTATATCAATGCTGTATCTCTGAACTTAGAGATATTTTTTCAAAATTTTAAAAACACAGGATTATAACTAAGTCTAGAAGCTTAAAATTTCACTTGTCTAGTTTTCTTAGACAAGTTATCATATATTTTTAATTTATCTTATTTATGTTAAACGCTAGGTACTGTTTTTATAATGTAAAGTCAATAATATAATGTTACTCTTCTAAAAATGTAGTTTGCTGGTGAAAACAAATGTTGAGCTTCAATTTATCCTAAGCTCTTATTTGATACATGTTTTGCAAAGTCCCATTCAAGTTGGAAAGCCAAGAGCCACGTATGATATCCGCATCCCTGTTTTACTTTCCTATTTCACGTAAGTTAATTTAAAAGACAGTTTAAAAAATGAACGTCAAAATTAATGTCTCCGTTATGTACGAATGTGATTATAATTCACTAAAAATAAAAAGATTTGTAGCCACTACACGACCTTTAAACGGGCCAACAGTAAAACGAGTCGTATTTTTTACGAGCAGAGTTGACGGGACGTAACTTTAAATTCGTTTTTAATGAACAAACAAATATATTTTTTCATAAACAAAACGAAATGTTTTATAGTACTTGGAAAGAAATAAACGAGTCTCGCTAGTACCGTTTGATATATCAATTACAGTCTTTGAAATATTCTTGTAGAGGAATATTGTTTTCACAGCTTTTTTTAAATAAAGTACGTGCATATTTCTAACTAGTTTCTGCCTGTGATTTCGTCCGCGTGAAAGTAAAATATACTGTAAATCATAGCTTTGTAGGCTGAGCTAGGCTTTTTGGCAGTGAAACATTTGAATTTTCTTACAATTTCTATTTTTTTTATGATAAAAATGATGCTCTTAGGGATAACGTAACTTTCTACTGATATGTTTTTTTTAAATAAATCAGATGAGGTTTTTTTAACCGACTTCAAAAAGGACAATTCGGTTGTTTTTTTTTATGTATGTACATCGATTACTCTGAGATTTATGATCCGATTTACGTGATTCTTGTTTAGTTTGATGCAGAATAGTTGCCATTTGGTCCCATAAAAATTTTACTTTGTTTGGCCTAGTAGTTTTCATTTTATGAACATTTTTTTTTTATATATTTATTTTATAATGAATACATTACAAACATAACATACAAAAAAAAATGCTTGTCTGTAAAGTCGGTTTACGGACGATAGATTTACGTGATAATGTCATAAAGAAACATAATGTATAACCTATGCAAATAATGGCTTCCGTCGAGGTGGGCGGAGCTTACTGCTTGGGCCGATCGTGCCTTCTATCGCTTGTTCCGCGCTTTCGCTTGCACGCTCAGGTTCAGGCGGAACATGACTCTTTTTTGTACGTGCAGCCGGTGTTCATCGATTTATAATCACGTTATCACGTCAAATCTAAACGAGCAATCTGTTAGCTCGTAAAATAAATAAAATAATATAAAATTCTAATCTTTTTAGTTTAAGTTAATATTAGTATTTGCAAAGAATATGAGTAAAAGAATGCTGTAAAACTCGAAAACTGTTAGTAGACCCAGGAAATCAAAGCAAAAACTGTTTACAACAGTCAAGCTTAAAAACCTGAAACTATCGAGTCAGGTTTAATATAAGCCAAAAGCGAAGAAAAATAATTGTAAATATCCCACACTACCGTAATTTTATATCTCAAGTCAAAACCAGAGCACCAATCATCATCATCATCATGTCAACCTTTAGAAGCCCACTGCTAGGCATAGGTTTCAGCCGTAATCGCCATGCTTGGCCAATGCATTTTGACGATCGCAGTAGGTGTTATGGTACTCAGAAGAACGCTGCTGCCTATCCTCTGGTCAATATCCCTCTGTCGCCTTCTACGACACCCACGGGTAGAAATGGGGTGGTGTTATTCGCGGCCGGCATCACTCGACTAGAGTACCAATAATAAAGTTAAAATGCCTTACAATTGCTGATACGAATGGCATGAATATTTAAAGCACATGACATTTTCATTCATACATTATTATTTTATTCGACGGTGAACATTTTGAAATAATAATGAGGTGAGAACCTATTGTATTTATAAGTATCTAGTTCATTTGAATAACCGAACTAGCCAATGACCTGCTTACATAGATACCTAGCTAGCACTTGCTCGCGACTTTGTTTGCATAGAATTCAGAATTACTTAGGTCGTAATTCTAAGTGTGTAGGACTTCGTACATGTTAAGAAGAAGAAGAAAATAAAAAAGAGTAACAAACATTAAGCCATTCAAAAAAATTGCAAATGCAAATGCATTTTTAAAGCAAAATAAAACATACACGCATTTTTTTATTTATTTTTTGCATTTTTAAAGCAAATGTATTTGTGTATGTATATCAGCTGTCTGACACTCATAGTACAGGGTCTCCCTAGTTTGGGGTCAGATGGCCATGTGTGAAAATGTCCCCACATATTATTATTATTATTCATTTATTCGTTCATCCTCGTTGCTCGCATTCGTTCATAGTTTCGCGTTTATAATATTAGTAGTAACTCTGACAGTTAGTCGTACCAGAAAAAGAAGCTGGAAAAGAAACTAGAAGGAGTAGTTGTTAAAAAGCTAGGCAGATAATGCTATGTGGTCTAGAATTCTGTTAAACTAACTAACTATTTCTACTGAATCCATGATTTAAAGTCTATGCCATGATGTCGGTGTCAAAGTGACGGTGTGTCATTAGAACGATTTATAAAGTAACTTATCGTCGTATATAGTCAATTTCTGAGTAAGTAACCACGGACCACAAAACCACGGATTTCGACCTTATTTAAAATTAGTAAAAGTATATGTTATGTTAAAAAAATGTTAGTTACGCAGAACGGGATATATCAACAACGTTTAAAAAAAATTGGACTTATTCTCTGTTTTCTTTTAATTACGAAAAACATACCGCCCAGCTTTTGCCAAATGTATGTTGAGGTTGACTTCCACTCTTACCGCATGCAGCTGAATACCAGTAGTTTACATAAAGCGACTGCCTATCTGACCTCCACAACCCAGTTACTGGGTATCACGATACCCCTTGATAAGTTGTCTGTCTTTCCGGCTTCAGGACCACAGAGACACACGCTCGCAAGGTTTTCTTTTAATTTTAAAATAATATAAAAATGTTTGGATACACTCAACTTATTATCATAAACAATTTTCGCATGATAAAATAAAAACATCGTTATAACCACACTCATACATCATGTCCCTCCCTCGTATATCGTTTAGTGGCTACAAATTTTCCACAAAGTATTCAGTAACGATAACGGTACGTCACAAAAACGTCCTCTCATGTGAAAATACGATACACTTAATTAGCATTTTAAAAGATCGGTTTTTCGTAGATTTAATTCGAAATTGGTGGGCACTTTTACTAACTTTAAAATGAATTGGTGAATTCTGGCTAATGACTTTGTGGGCTTTAGACACGATAGTCACTAGTGGTAAATAGTGGTTTCTATTCAATCCATACTTTATATACTTTATATACTTAGGTATATTATAGGTATATTATATATAGCTTGAATTCCCGGGAAGGATATAAGCTAGTTTTTAATCCGTGATTTCGTCTGCATCCACGGTAACCGACATTCACACGGACGAAGCTTGCGGGCATAAGCTAGTTTATTATTTAGTACCTGCTTCCCGCGACGACGACGTTCACGGAGTTGTTTATTAGGCCAGGTATATTCGCGGGAGTACGCAGAACAACCCACCAAAGATCATCATCAATATGTCAACCTTTAAACGCTTACTGCAGGGCATAGGCCCAGGAGGGGGTTCAGCCGTAATCGCCATGCTTGGCCAATGCATGTTGGTGATCGCAGTAGATGTTATGCTACTCAGAAAGTCGCTGCTGCCCATCTTTCGGTTAAAATCCCTCTGTCGCCTTCTACGACACCCACGGGTAGAAATAGGGTGTTGCAATTTGCGGCCGGCACCACAGAGGGCATAACGAGAGAGACGAGAGACGAGAAAGGCGAGAGAGAACACACTTACAAACATTCATTTTTATTTAAATAGATATAGTAATGATGATGTCGAGAATCCTGTCAAGATCAAAAGTGAATTAGAATAGCAAACTTTGATTGATAAAGTTGAATTGAATCTAGTTTTCTTGAGTTATTACGAGAATGAAAAAATAAAAGTAGTTTAGTTGTTGTTTTTCATACATAATGAACCCCGATTAGTTTTCATCTCTTATAAGGTAAGTAGGCAAACAAAGAGGACACTGCGTGCAACAAAACAAAAGCCACATAATTAAAAAGTACAGAAGAAATTCCTAGTGTAGGGCTACGTTTAAAAAAAAATAGGTAGTAGGTTAATTGTGTTTCAAGCGAGTAGAATATTGAATCCCCAGTATAGTGATCACGTGGGAGTAGTCTCAGTACCTATATCTACAATGTTTTCCAAGCACATATCTCCCAACTACGTAACACCTTAACTAGATCTCGAAGCTCACTCATTCATTACGAATTGACTACGTACACTGCGTAGACTAAAATAGATTCGTTTACACTCCCATCAAATACGTAGGTACGACGAATGTACGTGTATATTGCTAATAGAATTTCAATGAATGTGCTCTCTAGAATTCTCCTTTACGTAACTAAATATACAAGTATGTCGTTACAGCGTTCAATTAGTGGTTTTAGCATATTATGATTACGAGTATACCGTACTGATTTTATTTACATGTATAAAAGTAATTGTTTCTAAAAATTGGTATTTTTGTTCTTTTGTGTAGATACAAATAGCACCATCCCATTTCTACCCGTGGGTGTCGTAGAAGACGACTGAGGGATATTGAGCATCCTTCTGGGTACCTTAACATCTACTGCGATCGCCAATATGCATCGACCAAGCATGGCGCTAACGGCTGAAACCTATGCTTAGCAGTGGGCTTCTAAAGGTTGACATGATCATAATGATTATGATGTGTAGGTACTGTAAGAGCTCAAACCTGATGGTCGGACCTGGTGGATCGGTTAACTGTGTTAAATGGAGGTAGGAGGAATATTTCAATCAAAGAGGGACTTTGTTGTAATCACTGTATTATAGAATAGTAGTCCTCTCACGGAACTAGGCTAAACAGTCACCTTAAATGCGACTAAAATCTATACTTCTATACTAATATTATAAAGCTGAAGAGTTGGTTTGTTTGTTTGTTTGGTTGAACGCGCTAATCTCAGGATCTACTGGTTCGAATTGAAAAAATCTTTTTGTATTGGATAGTCCATTTATCGAGGAAGGCTATAGGCCCATCCGGGTCGGGTTGCTAGTAAAAATATAAACATCAACACACAGTCAACTGTTTCAATAGTCAAGTTTATTTTATCTACTACCTATATAATTACATCTTTGTATTCTTTTATACCTGTGAAAACTTGTAATTGGCCTTCATAATGTTATTTACAACCGACCTGTAAGGGTGTTACCAGACCAATCGATCGACGGTATCGATCGATGGTAGAATGAATGAGTCGACGTTTCATTATTATTTTTTTTATTTTGTAGTGTTATCACTGTTTACTTTTTGTTAATTTATTTATTTTGTACTACCATACATCTTACATTGGTATGTAGTTTAGCCCTAAATATAACATAAAATAAATTATTATATAAACTTTACTAGGAAGAGACTGGTCACCACGACACAGGGAATCCTAGTGTGGGGACCAGGGAACCTGTAATTTAGAGCTTAATGCATATTTTTGTACAAATAAATATTTTTTCTTTTCTTTTCTTTCTTTCTTACGTCGATGGATAGTTTCTACCAGACCAATCGATTGATTGTCGATCGACGATCGATCGATGGTAGAATAGTAGATTAGTCGACGTCGATCGAGCTGCTTGATTATTATTATGATGAATCGATCGATTTGTTAGTCGAACGATATCCGTCGATCACCCAGAGCTACCACACCAATCGATCAACGTCGATCGATGTCGACCGATGGCATCGATCGATGATCGATCGATTGGTGTAGTAACACCCTAAGTGTTCCAAAAATAAAAAATAATAATAAGACTAACGCTTCTAAATACGAAAAGGTTCTTGAATGAATTCAGAGTGTTTAGACGAAACATAGTCAATGATTTCGACCAGCATGCCATTAGCATTCAACCTTTACAGTACCCACCTACTTACTACGCATAAAAATTATTTGTCAAATGAGACACCTGAGCTCTGAGCCTAGAGCCGGTATCTTTACAGTTAAATAGCCACTGGAGGGGCTTATGGTCGGTTATAATGGTAAAACGGCGCCCGTATAAATATGGTCTGAAGGTTTTGGTGCCAAAAACTATCGCCAAACATTCTTTTTCGGTAACGCTGTAGTTACATTCAGCTTTATTTAATTTCTCAAGTACAAGACGCATAGGCGATTGGAAGGTCATTGCCAATGGGACCTTGAGACAGGATAGTTGTTAAGGCATAATTAGATGCATCGCAAGTTAATATAAAGGTTTGATTAAAATCAGGATAGGCTAAGATGTGTGCTTCGATCAGTTTGGTTTTCAGAGTTTCGAAACTGAGTTGTTGTTCATTTGTGCAATCAAACGGGGCGTCCTTTTTTACCCGACTACGGCAAAGCCAAAGGAGGGTTATGATTTTGACAGGCTATGTATGTATGTATGTATGTATGTATGTATGTATGTATGTATGTATGTATGTTCATCTGTTCGCTCATAGCTCCTAAACTACTTATCAGAACTGAACAAATGAGGTATCGTTAGAAGCGTCTTGATCGTCCGCTGGTTATAGGCTATATGACGTGTCACCGAATCCAATGTGGCGCCCTCTGGCGGACCAAAAACCCAAGATTAAAAAAAAAAATGAAGTCAAGCATACCATGTTTGGTATCATTGGAAAGGGATTCACTAGTACCATTGAAATATATAATATTTTAGCTGTGACTTGTCACAAATTATTTAAAAAAAGGAAAGATTACCAAATAAATAATATAATTCATGTTCATCGCACTCATATGGGATACAGGCATGCAACCACGGCTTACCTTGACCATTTTGTACCTATGTCTTGATTTCTGTGTGAAATATTTTCTTGTTTCGTACTTTTTAGATCACTTTTTGTTGTAGTCGGGTTTTAGTTTTTAAACTTATTTTTTTTTTAGGAGTGAGGTAAGAGATTTAGCGAGCTTTGAGAAGTTAGGAATAAAACGCCTGTAGTACGACACAAGACCTAGGAAAGATTTAATGTCCTTAGGTGACTTTGGGACAGGGTACAAGGTTACGGCCTTGACTTTATCTGGGTTTGGTTTCACACCGTTTTGCGTTATAGTGTGACCAAGGTAAGTTACTTCCTTGCGGAGAAATTCACATTTTTTTGGTTGAAGTTTCAGATTAAATTTTCGAAGTCTGTCGAAGACGACTTTGAGATTGTGAATTGCCGACCTTAAGCCAATGGCATAGAGTACAATATCGTCTAAATATACGTAACAATGAGAGCCTTGTAGTCCTGTAAGGCAATTATTCATAAGTCTCCGAAATGTACTTGGGGCATTTTTTAAGCCAAATGGCATCCGATTAAACTGAAAATGACCCTAAGGTACGGAAAAGGCTGTTTTGGGTGCGTCTTCTGGTGCTACCATTAGCTGGTGGAATCCTGATGACAGATCTAGAGTAGTAAAATACTGACTCTTACCCAATTGGTCAAGGATTTCTGTGATTTGGGGAATTGGATTAATTTCACCTATTGTCTTTTGGCCAGAGGCATCGAGACTTTTTAGGGACAATCCATATAGGAGAAGCCCAAGGAGATGATGAGGGTTTGATGATGTCCTGGTCCAACATTTTATTCATTTGAGTTTCCACTTCTTTCTTGTGGCACTCAGGAAAACGGTAAGATTTTGTATGAATGGGATTATTACTGGTGGTTTTAATTTCATGTTGGATGGCTGACGTGAATGTTAAGGTTTCTTCCGGTAAGTGAAATATATCAAAATAATCTGAGCATAAACTAAAGAGAGCTTCAACTTCTTCATCATTTAAGTGGGAAATTCTTAGGGAACTAAGTACTTGCCTAGTACGTTCAGTTATATTTTCACTATGGGAAGTTGATTGAACAGGATGAGTTTCAATTGTATCTAATTTGAGGTTAAGATTACGTTTGACCTTAACAGATTTATCAGAGGTATTGATAACAGATATGTTAATACTATTGTTATCTTTTACTTTTACTAAACAATTAGCAACTAGAAGAGTTTTAGATAGGTGTTGGTCTAGTATTACGCCTTCTTTTAATTCGGGGTTTGCAACAGTACATTCTATCACAGTCTCCGTCCGTGCTGGTATGATGTAACATGAGTCAAAAAAATGAATTTTGGTTTTTGTGCCTCGGACGCTAGCTCATAAGCGTTAGTTAGTTAGTTAGTTAGTTTGTCGGGGCCTTTTTCCGCACTTAGCCACTTGATTGGGCCATTGTACGTGAAACACTGTCCTTCCTCTTACTCCAGCCATCCCAGCTCATCCCAGAAGGCGAGCAGCCTTTTCAGGTCGCTGCAGACTTCCGAAAGTGATGCTGGAGACCGGAGAATCTGTGCCCGTTGATCCGCCACGCTCCTGCACTCCATGAGCACGTGCTGTGGCGTTTCTTCCGCCTCCATGCATCCCCTGCACAGAGGGCTATCTGTCACACCTATGGTGTATAGGTGTTTGTTTAAGGGACAGTGTCCGGTTATCGTACCTAGTACTTTACGGATTTGGTCCCTGTTCAGTCTTGTAAGGTTGCGGGCAAGCTTTTTCGAAGCCGCCGGAACAGCATTCTTCGTTTGCCTGCATCCTACGCTGTTTCTCCTCATAAGCGTTGTTACAATTATTAATAAAGGAATTTAGCTGTTCGCGACTGCCATCGTATGTTTTGACGAACTTTAATAAAATATTAAGCTCCATTTCTACTGCTGATTGCCTGGTTAATCTTGGTGATAGGATTGGAGATTTTGGATCTGGAAGATCTGATTTAACGTCAACAATAATTTGTAATTTACTGTCTTCTGTTTTGGGCACTTTAGGAGGCATAACATACAGATTCCATACGAAAAATAAGACAAATAGGATGAAATATCAGATAATTATAAACTAGCATGGATAAGGTTACAGTTAGCAAATGTTCAACGACTTACAGGAACACGTAGGCGGCGATAAGGGCTAGAGCTGAGACCAGCTGCATACCGACACACACGGAGATAACACAAATACTCTTGGATTCACGGAACACTTTTTAGGCACTACACGAAACACTCGCGGATCACAGGGCAGAGCTTACAGGACAATACGTATGACACTTTGAAGGAACGAATGTTCGTAGACACTCGCAGGATGCTCGAAGGACGCGACGCAAACAGGATACTCCCAGGATGTCCGCAGGACTTTTCAGGATGTCCGCAGGACGCCCACAGGATACTTGCAGGATGCTCACAGGACACTTGTAGGCCCGTAAGGCCCTATCTCACTCAGAATCGGTCAAAGTCAGGCAACAAGCTGTGAACACCGATAACCTGTTCATGGAGTTGGTAGGCAGTAGGTCAAAATCAGTGTGTGAGCCAGCGGTAACAATAGATTTGACTGGTGATGATACCATGCCATTATGTCCCGTTGTTATGAGTCACAAAAAACTAAAGAAATATATTAAAGTCAAGAAATTCATTAAACGGTCACAAAAATCAATCAAAAAAGAAAATCTTTTAAAATTAAATCTTTCCCTTAGAAAGCAACGTGTCACCCTATCAAAAGACTTAAATATTTGTACTGTTGAACTAGATAAATGTAGGAAAAAATATGACACGGATAATCAACTCCTTTATAATGATTTATTACACAAAGAACACATGCTGAAGGATATTTTTGAAAAGTATGAATCGTCACAACATCAACTAAGTGAACGCTTGTTTGAGGCTGGGGAACTACTGGACCTGGTGAAGGACAATGCTGAGAAGTACGAGAATTTGACTAATAATCTTTCCTGCAGTAGTGCCAACCAACCACCATCTCCTCAGCCTCAGCTTGACATGGTTTCACCGGTGTTGGCTCTTCCAGCAAACACCTGTGTCAATACACAGGAAACTAATAAAACTATTTTATTTTGTGATGAATTAGGTTCAGGCTTTGGGAAAATACTACACAATTACCTTAGTCATAGCTTTACGAATCATAGTTACCATAATATTAGTTTTAAACAAATAATTAAGAGAATTGTAAATACAAACATAGACCATTACTGTACAATGGTTCTACTTTTAGGTAATAGTACTGGTATTACTAAAAAAGACATAGTGGATGGTGTGAACACCTTATTAAAATTAAACATAGGAAAGCTCATGCTGTGTGCCTTTCCTTACTCTGATACTTTATCAGAAGCAGAAAACAATTACATTTATATATTGAATAGTACTATTCATATGTTGACATGTTGTCATAGTGACAAATTATTATATTTTGACACTAATAACTTTATTAGTGGTTTTAAGTTAACTCAGAGAACTTTATCTCTGTCTGGAGAATGTAGACATGTAATTGCTATGTTGATAGCATATAATATTAACAATGTTATAGCTAATATAACAAACTGTAGGTTAAGTGACAAACTTATGTTGTCTAGTTGCACTAACAACATAGGGATAAATTTTTGTGAATCTTCAAATAGTACGAAGGAGGGTCCACCTACAATGCCAACATCCTTAGATGCCACAACCAGTCAGATAGGGTATTCTCTTCCTGCTGGATCACAAACAGGGACTATGAACTCTTCAAATGTAGTTGTAGAGGTCACTCCGGATAACGCTTTAAACTAAGTTCTGAGACAACAGATGTTACACCTTCAAATAATCATTTATTATTATTGAATAATAAAAAGGTAACTTCTGGCAACCTAACAAATAAAGGAAAGCAACATACTTTAAAATTATTTAATCAAAATATTCAAGGTTGCTTTTCCAAATTACTTGAAATAGAAATGTTCTTAGAAATAACCAAATATGATACTTATTATTTGTTTAACAGAACATTGGCTAAAAGATAATCAAGTGATGTCTATTAATTATGAAAATTATAGTGTAATTAGCCATTTTAGCCGAAAACATATGATACATGGTGGGTCATTAATATTAATTAAAAATTCTATTAAGTGTAAAGAACGAAAAGACATCGTTGGATTATCAGTAGAACATACTGTTGAATTGTCCTGTGTTGAGCTGGATAAGCATATTATAGTATGTGTATACAGACCCCCCAGTTACCAGAATTTATCTACATTTGATTCTGTAATGGAAGATGTGTTGAAAAAAATTAGTACTAGTAGTAAATCAATCATCATATGTGGTGACTTTAATATTAATTTGTTAGAAAACAACTCCAGTAGTATCAGATTATTGAGTCTTTTTAGGTCATTTAATTTGTCAAATGTTTTTATGGAACCAACCAGAGTGACAGCTTCTTCTGCCACTTGTATTGATAATATATTTTGTAATTGTGATTATTTACATAAAGAAATTATAAATAAGCTGCCATCTGATCATAGTGGACAGACGTTTGACGTTTTGCGCCTACATTCCTTTACAAAAAATTCAAATAAGGTTTAGGCCAATTACATGTAAAAACTTAGATAAATTTAATAGTTCATTGGAAAGTAAACTAAGTGTTCAGTGCTTTAATAATATAGATGACCCAAATGAGTTCTACGCTGAGTTTTTTTCACTAATAAACACGCAATTTAATGACACATTTCCACTAAAGACTAAAAGTATTTGCACAAAGTTCTTATTTAGCGATTGGGCGACTCCAGGTATTCGTAAAAGCAGGGAAAAACTATTTGAACTTTATGGTCTAAAGCAACATGTAATGAATACAAGCTTTCATCAGTATGTTGCGAAATATACAAAACTTTTTAAAAGTGTCTGCCTAATAGCCAAATCCCTTTATAATAGAAATAAAATAAAATTAGCTGATGACAAAATAAAAACTACTTGGCAAATAATAAATAACGAAACAGGTAGGAAAAAACAGCGTAATACTGAATTTAATTTAGAGACTGCACATGGCCCCATAAATTCAGATATAGAAGTAGCTCAGGAATTTGAAGCATTTTTTGGAAATATTCCCATTAAAACTACTGAAGCTTTAAATTCCTCTCCCGCGCTCTCTGCTGCCTTACTTAGGAAGAATGTTAAGTCATGCCGTTCGGAGTTTAGGTTTGAACATACAAACCCCCAGGCTGTTATAAGAGCCTTTAAAGATCTTAAAATTAAATCAACAGAAGATCTCTGGGGAATGTCTGTAAAAGTCTGTAAATCTATTATAGAAACGATTGCGCCCTATTTAGCTCTTATATTTAACACCAGTGTAGACCAAGGAGTCTTTCCGGATCTGATGAAACACAGTAAAGTATACTCCGTTGTTCAAATCCGGTGATAGTAAAGACCCCAACAATTATAGGCCTGTGTCGATTCTGCCAGTTCTCAGCAAGGTGTTTGAAAAGTTAATGCTCAATCAAATGTTGCGTCACTTTAATAAAAATTCCATCTTTAATGAACAACAGTATGGTTTCACCAAAGGGCGTTGTACAACTGACGCCGGTGTCACCCTGATAAAGAACATTTTTAGCGCCTGGGAGGAATCACAAGATGCCATTGGAATCTTTTGCGACCTCTCAAAGGCGTTCGATTGCGTTGACCATGAGACACTTTTGCTGAAACTGGAGCACTACGGGGTTAGTAAAACATCTCTTAATTTACTAAGGTCATACCTGAGGGATAGACGGGTAAAAGTACAGGTTAACGGCGTGAACTCATTGGGGTCTGAAACGACTATGGGCGTTCCTCAAGGTTCAATATTGGGTCCATTTCTATTCTTAGTTTATATAAATGATTTACCCCAATTGTTTCAAAATCAACCAAAAATGGTGTTATTTGCCGATGACACATCATTGATTTTTAAAATAAACAGACGGTCACAAAATCTAGACGACGTAAATGACGCTATTCTTCAGGTTCAAAATTGGTTTACGGTAAACAATTTGGTACTTAATGAAAAAAAAACCAAATGTATTCGATTCATTTTACCAAATGTTAGGAATAGCAAATGTGACATCATACTTAATGGAGAGAAACTGGAATTTACTAGTCAAACGGTTTTCCTAGGAATCACGCTAGACGAGAAATTACAATGGGGATCTCATATAACATCTATTGCGGGGCGACTAAGCTCCGCGGCTTATGCTGTTAGAAAGATAAGACAGTTGACAGATGTAGAAACTGCGCGTTTGGTCTATTTTGGCTACTTTCACAGCATTATGTCGTATGGTATTTTACTGTGGGGTCGGGCTGCTGACATTGAATCCGTTTTTATTTTACAAAAAAGAGCTGTCAGAGCCATTTATAATCTACGTCGCCGCGAATCTCTTAGGGAACTATTTAAAAATATTAATATAATGACAGTGCCTTGCCAATTTATTTATGAAAATATTATGTATGTAAGAAAAAACTTACATATGTTTAATAAAGTAAGTGATAGACATGACTTTAATACTAGAAACAAGGACAAAATAGCTCAACTATATTTTAGATTGTTTAAAGTCCATACATCTTTTATGGGGTACTGTGTTAAGTGCTACAACAAAATTCCTAGTGATATATTACAACTAAGTGAAACAAAATTTAAATCATATATTAAAAGTACACTCTGTAAAAAAGCTTATTATAATCTAGAGGACTATATTCAAGATAAGAATGCTTGGAAACATGCTGGTCTAGCTCCATAGGACGATCGACAGTCTAGACAAAATCGAACCGATTGCTAATTTAAAATACCTAATTTCATACTTAGTATAAATATGTACATATATATATTTGACTCTTTTTTTATACACTGCTCAGGCTCACATACTGATTCATTGTTTGTTAAAATATAAGGAGTGGTCGTCTACTGTTTCAACATTAATTGTAATATGTAATATGTGAACACTGTGTATCTATGTACATATAACTTAGTCTGTCATTCCTTAATCTGTGATACGTTGTACACACTTTCAAATACCTAGTGTTTTTATGCAAGGTACATCGTATTCACGTATAATTATATAATTCCTGTAAATGCAAATATTGTTAACATCGTTTTTAAAAGAGTAAGTATGGAGTTTCTTGCCCATTCTTCTCCATACAAAACTACCTTTTGGAATGGGCACCTAGAATCAATTTTTTTTTTTCTCATTTGACGTTCAAAAGTGCCTTATAATGGTCTAATTGAAATAAATGATTTGACTTTGACTTTGACTTTGCTGCGTTTAATATGCGCTCAGGACACGCAAAACTAAATAAGTGTTTATTTAGTTTTAATTGTAATTTATTTTATAAAATTGTAGGATACGGAGAGTCTTTTCACTAATTTAGAGCAAATATAGTTTACGCGAATCGGCACTGGGGATTTCCGTATCCCACCGCTGCCACCAAATGTTATAGGGTCCCTTCAAAAAGAGTTTTAAAAAAAAGATATTTTATTATAATATTAAGTTTATTTTAATTAAACTTATAATAATAGGAAATGGGAAAACCCTTATGCAACCGATCACCACGAAGGTTGGAAATAGACTAACTAAAGTACTGATGAGCATTGCTGACTATCAGTTTAAAGTGGCATAGGTGATGAGTAATCATTTAAGGGTTCAGTGTCTGCTTATAACGGAACGTAACCGCAGGCATCAGCTAGTACTTAGTTAAAAAAAGTTGTGTTGTTGATTTTTGAATAAAAAGTGGTAGGTATATTAGAATATTATTATTAAAAAATAGTGGTTTCACAAAAATAATTTACAGAAAAATATTTTGGTTGATTGCGACATTGTTTAAATGCACGATTGTTGTATCTCAGTGTGTAGTAAAGTCGTATCCTCAAGTAAAGTTTTTTTAAATATGTGATCTTCCTTCAAAAGATTATACAATTCAGTTTGTATATTTATTTCAAAAAATGAACCGAATTTATCTTCCATTGCTTCAACAAATTGCACAGAATTGTCTTCCGGTATAATTAACAAATAATAATAACAACCAAATACACTGCAACCGTAATAATACCGCTTATTCATTTTGACAACACGTGTCGCTAGTCGAGACACTCGAGACTGAAGTCTGCTTGAAACTGCTTGAGAATGCCTATAAACATAATGTAAAATGACGGTTTGTTCTAAGCGGTCTCTCTGCTGGGGCGCGCCGCAACCTTAGGTACTTTGTGCGTGAACTCAAGATATATTTTTTTTTGCGGATGAAATTAAAACAATGTTAAGTGCAGACTACTCAACAATGGATTTACGTCTACTATTTCGATATCCTTTCAATCTTTGTTATCATCATCATTGTGCCGAATGACGTCCACGGATGAACGTTTCTCCACATCGACCGATCCTGTATTTGATGTGATTACCAGGCTTGCTCAAGGCGGCCTGGCGATTTCGGACTTATATTAATTTTAAGTTCAAGTTTCCTCACGATGTTTTCCTTCGCGATGTCAGATTGTCCATGGTAAACTTAGAAAGAAATAAAATGAGCTTGAGCTCTGAGCTCCACCATCTGCACCTAAATCATTCAATATTAAATAAATACTCCTTTGATAAAATTAATTAATTCGTGACGATGCTACTTTATGAACTATTTGACGGACTATTTTTGACTTTTTAAATAATTGCTTTTATGTTTTGCGATGTGAGTTTTGAAAATTTATTTTTATTTTTATTTTTTTTAAACGTAATTTAGTTTTGTGTAAGAGTTTACAAAAATATTTCGTTATACTTATCATTTCGTTAGTTTATATTTCACATTCTCTTTGAATATAGTGCACATTATTGTACTAGTCAAGCCCTTTCATGTGATACCCATATTGAGGAAGTAGTGAAAAAAATAATGTAAATCGCCATTTTGTGGTGGCGGCCAATTTGTCATAGTGTATAGTATTCTACTAGTCAAGCCCTTTCATTTTTTGATACCCATTGTAGCAAATCTACTTAATTCTATAAAATAAAAAGCAAAGTAGACTTGCACATGTAAAATTTAATAGCCTTTCAAGTAATGGAGTGATTAAAAAAAAACACAGATGTATAAAGACTAACCTAAACGCACTGTGTTAAGGCAGCGTCGCCTAGGCTCCAGCCCGGCCGGCGAACAGCTGGATCGGACCGAAGAAAGACTGGCGCGGTCAGCTCCAAGCTCTGGGACGGAGGTCCCCAGGCGGTCCTAACAGTAGCACCCGCCCTGGGAGCAGCAGGCACGCGACAGCTCGACGGCTCGACTTAGGACTGTTACCGACTCTTGGTTGTGGACTGGTAGACTTTTAAGATACGGAGACGTGTTGCTAGTTAGAACCCAAACCTAGACTAACTCGTCATTTGTCAGCTTCTTTCCGAATTTTCATATTTTTCTAAATATGATTTTTCTTCTGGAATTTCTGTATCGTCATATAGAAGGATGAGGAAGGAAGGTATTGGGGATTCAGCCAAAACCAGCCAGGCTTAAATTTCAGCCAACCAGCCAGGTTTTAAATGTAGCCTGCCAATTATTTTAGACCTTCATAAAATCACGAGTGCGTAAAGGATATTTTTAAAACACCAGATACATTAGCAAGTAGCAAGTATTTTTGTAGAAAATACATTAACACACACGTATGAAATAACATCAGGCATTAATAAAGATAATTTAAGTTACATAAGCCAAAAAACTAATTAAGAAGAATTACTGACAATTGTCAATGTTGGCAATTGTCATTAGAAATCATAATAAAATATTGCATTTCAGGATTTTGTAAATAAAAACGATAAATATTTATGAAACACAGTCTTTATCAAGCTACGAAGACACAAAGTATTTTTCCTTATAGAATTCCCACGAATTCTATGAAAAACAAGTATTTTACATATCATTATTAGAACAAGAATTGAAGAGGATGGTTTCATGAATAAAAAAAAGTAAGTAAATAGTATGTAATACTATACCATATTGAGGGAGTAGAGAATTTATATGTAATGCGCCATTTTATGCCGGCAGCCATCTTGGACCGATTTTCACCAAACATAGGTTGGAACACTCTCGACTAATTCACCTTTTAAACAAAAACAAAACAAAATCAAAATCGGTTTATCCGTTCGGGAGCAACGATGCCACAGACAGACAGACACACACACACATAATCGATAAAAATAAAGGAATACCTAGCATTTAATATCTTTTGAAATTGAGTTTCCAAACGTTCGGATCTTCTATTTAGAACTCATTTCATCATAGATGATGCAGTAAAAGGTACCAGTAGAAGACGTCACAGAGTAGTAATTTAACACTGTTACTGTTGCTCAATGCACACAGGTGCGGTGCATAGCGTAGCTAACTTATATTGAGTTAACACTGCAAACAAACACGAGTTTGTTGGACGCCGCAAATATAGAGGGGTTGAAGTGGTTCTGTAATTTGATTGGTGTACTGTAATTGTTTTGTCTTGGTATGGTTCCTTGGGCAGATTTTCTTTGGACATAATTTCATCGTGATTACTGTACATGGCTAACCTACTCGTAGGTACAGAGACCCCCCTATCTATCAAATTTCCTTGATAGTTTTTCAACTTTATTTCAACAGAATAAGGCTCATGTGCAATTGTGAAAATATGACTGTTTGAAATAGCTTGATGCTGACGTCTGTATACTGGAAAAATAACAGAGAATATTTAAATTTATTTCGGCAACTTTAGATACAAAGTAGTATTTACTATTTTATTGATGTGTTTTATTTTATTGTTAATACTGTTTTTCGATTTATTTTATGTATGGTTAGAAAAGGTATACGCAGGTATAGTTTAAAATATATTTGTAAAAATGATGACTGTAAACTTTATGTGGGTATGCTGTCTACTCTTAATTTATAACACTTTAGTGTTTTTATGCAAGATACATCGTATTTACATAATAATAATATAATTGACTAACCACACCTCCTTCCACTCTCTCTTTACTCCCCGCCCCCCACCTCAATACTCAACGGTTGGTTTCGATATACTCTAGTCCCGCTATGCTCGACTCGAAAATTACCTACAAAAAAGTTTCGCTATGCACGAAATTTTTCGATTCTAATTAAACAATGGAAGGTACAGATGGAAAGAAAAGTGTTTGAATTCAAGTTTTAACGAAGTCTGTAGACTTCGTTACAAATCCTATCTAACTAAAATTACTTAAAAATGCTAAAGTGGTTTGTTACGCACGGCTAGACGAATCGGGATAGAATTCGTTACACAGGTAGTTGAAATCCTAAATTAAGACATTATTAGTCGCGGATCATTATAATAATAAAAATACGTCGTATCCCTACGTTGACGTCGTGGTGGGGTTTGTGCGCCTTAATGAGCGCTAGGGCTATGCCGGTAGATACACTCATACCGGACAGGTCTGGGGTGAGAGGTCAGACCAAGAGGGGTACAAATTTGCTACTGGTCCACTCCCAGCCCAGAAGCATTTTCCATCTCCGAATTCCCTTACCCTAATCCCCATTTCCTTAAATCCCTTCTTTATCTAACCTAATCCCAGCTCTCAATCCCAACCTAAACTTCTAGTCCACTCCCAGGCCAGAATCTTTCCCGTTTCCCTAAAAACAAATATGCGATGCGTCTAAGAAACAGAATAATACCCCAGGCGGGTACCGGAGCCAATCGCGATGGAGAATCCCGTCTCGGGCCTTCCAGCCCGGGCTGCCCTCCGTATTCTGGGGAGGGCACCGTATCGCACGAATCTGTCCAGTTTCGAACTGTTACAGTCCAACATAGCAAATCGTCGTCATTTTCTTCACCAACATCATCACTATTTTCATCAACCCCTTCATCACCACCTTCTTATCTGGATAAAAGTTCACCCAATTCATCACCTTCATCATCATTACAATCCGTCATGGATGTTGTGCAGGAAGCTACCTTAGCCAAAGTTACTGCACCCGTCCAAGGTGGAAGGCGCATACGTATGACGTGGACAAAAGACATGAATATTTTTATCATGCGTCATTATTTCATCATCAGTGAATTAGAATCAAACACAAAAATGGATCTTACACCTTTACATGCACGGTTTATAGCAGAGTTCCCTGTAATGAAAGTAGGAAAAAAAAGAATAGGAGACCAACGCCTTGCTATAATGAATCGTGGCTTTCTAACACATCAAGAGATTGAGGATATAAAAGAGGAAGTTAGAGCTCTACTCCAAAATCAACCAACATCACACATAAACACAACCACAGACCACCCGCAAAGTCGGAGAATGAGATGGTCAGAAAAGCTTAACGAAACCATAATGAGAAGTTATTATCGACTGACAAATCTAGAAATTGACTTCACCACATATAGGCCGCTACTACACCAAGATATTATTTCTAAATACCCTGAATCTGCCAACCTTACCATACAAAGAATAGGAGACCAACGTCGATCTTTTGTTAACAACCACCTTCTATGCACTGAGCAACTAAATAAAATTCGAGAAGAGGTTCGAAATGAACAAGGTTCTAGTATCACACACACTCCTGAAGACATAGACCAACATGCAGAAGAAAACCCAACACTCAGTATTACAGACCCGATACAGACAGTTACAAATTAGCTTAACTCAGAGCCGGAACAGGCAATAAACGATCCATCTTCAAGCTTTCCCACAGAATTACACCTACAATTAAAAGAAATGTTCATGGAAAGTTTTAGTAATTTTAAAGACACGCATCCAACAAGCCGACCATACATACCCAAAATGAAACCCTCCAAGAAACTAGCATCTATTATAAGTCACCTCAACTCTAGTATACTTTCAGACACATTAACCTCTGACACAGACTTTGACACATTACAAACAACTATCCATAGTGCGGCCTATATTTCAGCCAAATTTAGTGGTGCTAGGATAACAGAAAGAAACAGTATAAATAACACACCACAAAGTGAGCCTTGGTGGCAAAGACGCCTGCAAGTAAGGATTAATGATCTCAGAGCAAATATTGAAAGACTGACTGAATATACAAGAGGCGTCCGATCATAAGCCTTACAAAAACACATAGTTAAAATAAAACAACAATACAAAATCCACACTCAACACGAAACCCAAAATACTGACACCTTACACTATCTAGACACCTTAAAACCAAATTTAAACACCTTATCATGTCGATTAAGAAGATACAAAGAGACAACACATAGGAAAACACAGAACAAACAATTTTATAATAATGAAAAACTATTTTACAGGAAGCTTACACAACAACATATTATTACCTCACCAGGAAACAATAGCACTTTACCTACACCTGAATCTAATATCTGGTCAAACCCCACTGATCACGAGCAGAATCAATGTATTGAGGAAGATAGAGAGAGACTGAAGTATATGCCGGAAATGGAATTCGAGCAAATCCATTTAGATTTTCTGAGAACCGTTATATCGCAAACACACAACTGGAAAGCTGCTGGGTCCGATAACATACACAATTTCTGGTATAAAAAAATCACATGCACTCACACACTATTACTCAAACACATTAACGCCTTTATCCACTCACCTGATACAATGCCACTCTACATCACACAGGGTATAACATACATGCTACCGAAAGATCCATCAGACTCAGCGAACCCTGCTAAATATCGTCCAATTACCTGCCTGCAGAATATCTATAAAATCATCACATTATTTTTAAGTGAATCCACGTTTTGGCAGAGGAACAAAAAGGTTGCCGGAAACATAGCCAAGGATGTAAAGAACAACTCACGATCGACGCCCTAGCTTCTAAACAAGCAATTAGTCAAAAACGCAATATGCATACCATGTACATAGATTACAAAAAAGCATTTGACTCTGTACCACATTCTTGGTTAATATATATTTTAAAACATTATAAAATTCATCCTGCTATCACGTATTTCTTGGAAAAGATAATGCTAAATTGGAACACTAAACTTAAAATATGCAATTCTACCGAAACTTCCGAAACCGATTTCATTCCGATAAAAAGAGGTATATTCCAAGGTGATGCACTGAGTCCCCTCTGGTTTTGCCTTGCACTTAATCCACTGTCCAACATGCTTAACAAAAATGACATAGAATTCAAAATTAAACACGACACACAACAGACAAGTCTCACTCATCTTATGTATGTCGTATCCGGTGGATAGTTTGAACGTGAAACGCAAAGACAATAAATAGTCTATGGTGAAACAACGGATCGCAAGCGCACCATTATTGAGAACACGTGATCAACCACCACCATTTTGGCGCGCTTCTACAGAGTCGTGATGTTTTCAGCCGACAGCGAGGAAGACATTCAGAATCCAGTGTCTGATCGCAACGGAGCTAACACGTCAACAACGAATCGTAAGTACAGTTTCGGGACGAATTAAACTCAGACACTATAATTCACATAGACAGGTTCACTTAGACATAGGTCTAAGTGAACCTGTCTATGTTAATTATAGTGTCTGAGTTTATTTTAAATTAATTGTGGTTTTAATAAACGCCGTGTGCCTATACCCAGTGTGTTTTCATTACACGAAACCCATATTCTGCCCACATGATGACTGAATCTAACGGACTAAATCCTGACCGATCCGACATGTATATGGATGATATCAAACTCTTTGGAAGCACACTGAATGAAATACACACACTTGCCGATGTCACTCAGACATTCTCAAACCATATTCGCATGGAGTTTGGAATAGACAAATGTAAAATCCAATCTGTCAACAAAGGGATAGTAGAACCTACCTCATATGAATAAGCAAATCATGATGTTATAGACGCCGTATGTTATAGACCCAGTTGAAGGATACAAATACCTAGGATACCACCAGTCACAGGAAATTCACCACAAAGATACAAAAAATATCCTGAAAACAAAAATTCAAAAATAGACTACATAAAATCCTGCACACACATCTTTGGGCACGAAACGTTATCAAAGCTATTAACACGTATGCTATCCCCATACTTACCTACTCGTTTGGAATTATTCGTTGGACACAAACTGACCTTCAGAACCTACAAAGAATAATGAATACTACCATGACTAAGCACAGGAAACATCACCCAAGAGCTTGCATTCGAAGATTGACCTTACCTAAGAAAGAGGGCGGTAGAGGTCTCATTGACATAACAAACCTACACAACAAACAAATCATATTAGGTCTTTACATATGAAATTGCCGCTCGGTATCAATCAAAATTAAAAATAACTTTTTTTTAAGAAATTATATATTTAGTCAATCGAAGTATGCACCATTGTTATCGATACACTTCCGCCATTTTATCGGGAGCTCATTGATCCCTTTGGTAAAAAAATCCTGGGAGCGAGAATCGATGAACTGCTTGAAGGCTGTTTTAACTGCCTCATCAGAATTGAATTTTTTTCCTTGTAAAAAGTTGGCCAAATTTCGGAATAAGTGGTAATCGGTTGGGGTAAGATCTGGAGAGTGTGGTGGGTGACGCAGAGTTTCCAGTCGCAGCTCCTCTAGCTTGGCGACCGTCTGATGTGCAGTATGTGGTCGAGCGTTATCCTGAAGGAGCAATGGGCTAGAGAAATTGACCAGTCTCGGTTGTTAAATGGTGAGCTTTTCCATCATTGTTTGCAACTGTTGACAATACATGTCTGCAGTAATCGTCTGGCCTGATCTCAAGAAGCTGTTGTGGATGACACCAGCACAGGACCACCAAACACTAACTATAATCTTCTTTTTGGTCAGTTTTCGCTTGGGGCAAGGTTTTGCCGGTTCTCCAGGGTTAAGACATTGTGATGATCGCTTGCGATTATCGTACACGATCCATTTCTCATCACGAGTGACAATACGATTTAAAATTCCCTCATTATTATGACGATTGAGCAAAGAAGCGCAGCAACCGACGCGTGTTTGTTGGTGTGCTTCAGTCCATTCGTACGGTACCCACTTTTCGAGCTTTATTACTTTTCCAATTTGACGCAAATGGATAGTGATTGTTTTGTCACTTACTCCAAAGGCTGCAGCTAATTCAGAAGTGGTTTGAGATGGATCCGCTTCCACTATCGCCTTTAATTCTTCATTATTCACTTAAGTATCCGGTCGTCCACGAGGATCATTTTGTAAATCAAAATTTCCAGAACGGAAACGTTGAAACCAAAAACGCACCGTTCGTTCGATAGCGGTGCCTGGCCCGTACACGTCGTTAATCCTTCGAGCCGTTTCTGCTGCACTGGCGCCACGGTGGAACTCATATTCGTAAATACAGCGAATTTTTAATTTCTCCATTGTTGTTGCTATAGCAATTTTCAAGCCGAAACAAATGACGTGAAAACAAATGAAACACGAATTTTAAAACAATATTCTTTAGTCTTTATTTTGAAATAATTTTGAAGTTGGAATTCCTAATCAAACACAAAATATTTGATTTCAAAGTTGCCAGTATTAAGTATCGGCAATTTCATATGTAAGGACCTAATATTACTCAGATCATTCTTTCACACTTATTCGCAACAATCAATACTTCACAAAGCCATATCCCAAGCAGACACATTCACACCACTCTCTCTTGCGGATCACACCAAACAGATGAAGATAAACACCATACAACAAAAAATAGATACATGGACTCAAAAATCACTTCATGGACGTCATCGCCTAAACTTGACCGATCCAAATGTTGACAAGATAGCGTCAAACGCATGGCTAAAGCAAGGCGAGCTGTTCCCTGAAACAGAAGGATTTATGCTAGCGATACAAGATCAGGTTATAGACACAAAAAACTACAGGAAATACATCATCCGCGACAGCAGTCTAAGAAGTGACCATTGCCGTCACTGTCATAAACAACCTGAAACAATACAACACATCACAGGCGCATGCTCATCTATCACGCAAACAGATTAAAAACACAGGCACGACCAGGTAGCAGCAATCATACATCAGACACCCGCACATAAATACAAACTCATTACAGAAAAAATATCATACTATAAATACCAACCCCAAATCATACTAGATTCACCTAAATACAAATTGTACTGGGACAGAACTATACTGACTGATAAGACTATACACCACAACCGACCTGACATCACTCTGCACGATAAGCAAAATAAAATTGTATACCTGATAGATGTAGCCATACCTAACACACACAATCTAACATCCACACACACAAACAAACTTTCAAAGTACGCAGACTTGACTATAGAATTGAAAACTCAATGGAGAGTCCACACGGTCAAGACGATCCCTATCATAATATCCGGAACTGGCGTCATCCCCAAAACACATGGTTGTTTGGCCAAAAGCCCGCAATTTGACGACACGGTTGGCGCAGTGGCTGAGCGATCGACTGCTGCGCAGCGTGTTGCGGGTTCGATTCCCGCCCAGGGTAAACATTTGTGTGATGAGCACTTGTGTTTGCCTTGTGTTTGGGTGTTGTTTATCTATATATGTATGTATTTACAAAAAAAAAATGTATTTGTGTATGTATATCAGCTGTCTGACACCCATAGTACAGGGTCTCCCTACTTTGGGGTCAGATGGCCGTGTGTGAAAATGTCCCCACATATTATTCCCCACATATATTATATATATATATACAATTTATGAAGATGTTTGATGGTTGTGTGACTGTTCCTAAAATACCCTAGGCTGATAAAAAAATCGTTTTTCCTAATTGTGCTGATATTAGTGGTTTAGTTAGTGTTAAAGTACGGCTAAGGGACACGCCCCACCAAATCCGCGTAATCCTGTAGAGCTCGTCCCAGACTGGTCGCTCTTCCACCGTTTCTATGAATTTGAATTTAATTCCCATGAAACTATACTGCCTTGTCCCGACTAGACAAGGAGGGGGACACAAAGATGTTAGTATGGGAATTCTTAGGGAGGACATATAAATAAACATATTATGCAATGAAGTTAACAAGACAAGAGGGTATGCAAAAGTATAATATAAAATATAAGGGGTGATAATAGGATCGCTACACTTGCGCTTTGGAAATTCATTATTCCAGATTACGTTAATTTACTTATTTACACTATACTAAAAACCCGCCCCAGTGACTTACAACCGTATTCAAATGGATAGCCATTTGAATATGTTTGTGCCGTCGTACGTGCACGGCTAGACCTGAACGCATAGGTCCACTAAGGACACTGCTACGATTCTAGCGGGACACGATCCCTAGGCTCTATCGACATGCCTTACTCAATCCTAAGACAGAGGACTGCGAAGCCCAACTGCCATCGAGGAAGACAAGATTTCAGTATTTTCCCTATTCGCGTACTAATGTGATTATTCCCTTACGTCAGACTACCCCTCTTACAAATTAACACAAAACTAGCACAAGTGCATCGTAGACTCAGTCTGTGGCAGAGTAAATCGCGACTGTACTTGGTATACGCCGAAATGGTATGTCGTCAATTCATATCTCTTTAATCTTCCCCAGTTAGAGGTTGCGTCGCAGCATGTTTCAGCCACTAGCGCCCAAATCACGTGTCTCGCTAAAGTGTCGAAGGCATAAACTGGCCATTACAATTAGCCGGGTGTGATTTTTTAACGAGACACAGACCCTAGCGTTCGTAGAACGACTACCAATCAAGTAGAGCTACTTAGCCCAGCCTACCCCCACTACCGAGATATGCGTACAACAAGTCCATCACAAAGTTCTCCGTGCGAGACCTTCTATAGGAAACAGTTATCATCAAAAACATTTGGTCTAATTAGAGTAGGTATAATATTATATACCATTAACATTATTTTAGTTCGGCATTGTAGCCTAGTCTGATATAAATATTATGATTTTATACTATAATAAAGACCTAATCCAACCGAGTATGTACGGTTCTGCCTTCCATATTTTGTCAGTTAAAAGTCAATTATCGTCAGCAGTCGAGGTAGAGTTTAGTGGAAGGCCTTCCCCGTTTCCCTAAAACCAAACGCTTATGATGATTCCCTGCCGAGGTATGGATTAGGACATGGGCACATAATGTACGGTTAGATTACACTAATATCAGACACTACCTTGTAATAAAGTACCTAGAACTTAAGCCAAAGCTACTGCTCTATGCTACGCTTAATAAACTACACAGAATGCTACGCTGATGCACCGACGCAGATTGCTATTATGACGATCAGAATTTACAATACTATTAAACACTATCATGATATAAAGTACTCAGTAGTTGCGCCAAATCTAGGATAAATAATTAATTATTAGTCGACCCGCATCAGTATCACCTGACTGCTACCTATAAATTACAATACAAATAAACCTGCACAAGGAATAATATTTAAAGGAACGTAACTATTAAATTAAAATAAGGTTAACACTCACCAAATAACGCTTCGAGTGGATTAGATTAAATTACTACAACTTTAATTACCAAACTTGCTTCTCGCCTCGGCCGATTTCCTCTCACGATCTTACGCTCACTCCCTACTCTCTACGTGGACCTAACCTCCCGATTTCAGCAGCCTCCTAACTTAACTAGCTCAGCCTAAAACGAACAGCCCTTCGACGATCGCCGTCTCAAAACTCCCTGTCTACACTCTATAGTGGTCTAAAACCGACTCCCTTGTCCCCAGCCCCTCGTTCATCTTCCCACACTTTCGTGAAATCTCTCAGTACCTGACCATTTCTGTTTTTATATAGATTCTCAATTGTTTTAAAGACCCTTTTTAAAGTGTTACTTGGGTCGCGTTTATGGTATGCACATGGTGCGCTAACATTGTAAGTAGTGTTTTTAGAAATAGAATATTCCATAAGTTTCTTAGAATTTGTTGAAATATTGCTTTCGACCCGTCCCTATTTGTTTCTCATAAAATACAGAATTTATGAAGGTTTGAGTGGCTCAAACCATGTGGTGATTTTAAAATAAATACTACATTTTGTTATTACCCGACTGTGCGACGCAAAGGAGTGGTAATGTGTTTAATAAATAAATGTACGTGACAGACAGTCACAGTTGCACAGCAGCACAAATACTAAATAGATGATCTACCAACTCCCAAACTAAGTCAAGCTTGTATTTCGGAAGATGGTGATTCTTAAGCAGCGAATTTACAATTTACAATTGTAAATTTACAATTCGGTTTTTCTACACAACCTTGTAGCCTAGGGAAAAAAAAATAACATTCGAAACATACATTGAAAAACAAACGATTACCTATACTTGTCTATGACTACAAATTATAGATAGAAGAAAAAAGAGACAAACTAAAAAAAGACTTAATATTATTAAATATATATTCACATCGAATAAATTTTTATGTTTTACTTTTTTATTATTGTTAAAAGTATCTCAGTTTAAGCATAATGTAAAGATTGCAACCAATGACTTAATTTATGTTTAACCTCTCGTTTAGTTAAGCTGTAAATGTTGATGGCTTTGTTGACTTCATATTAACGACATTGTTATGGTTACCCTGAAATAAACATTTTATCATAATTATGCATCTTGTAACAAGCGCAAAACTTGAATTTAATGAAGATTTAGAATATGCTAACATACCTAATATATTTACATAGTTTCTAGGTTTTCTTATTTTACTTTTCAAATGGTTAAACAAAATATTACACTGTAACAGTTTTCTTCATCACTGCCCGCGATTGTGATTTCGTGCATAGCGAAACTTTTTGGTAGGTATTTTTCGAGTCAAGCATAGCGGGACTAGTGCATAGCGAAACTAACCGATACTCAATACTTTATTAGGTACATTCCACAATGTGAGCTTAGGTGGTAACTTATATTTTAGTATAGTAGATCATTTTGGACCCTGTCGGGCACAGAAAAAGTACTTATCCAAAATATTGTAAAAAAAATATGTTGTGAAATTAAAGAAAGTGTACGAGTAAAAAAAGGATTATTATTATAAAATAACATAACAGCGACAACGCCGACTTGTGCCTTCCCCATCGAAACTTACAAAAGGAAAAAACTAGTAAGCAAACTATAGTATGCAACATTGCTAAACATAATACACACAGACTTGTCAATTTTAACATCCCGCCGCCGCACCTATGTTTATAAATAAAATAATTTCATTTTCTCGTATTTTCAAATAATATACCTAGCTAGCTTTTGCTCGCGACTTCATCCGCGTGTATGTCGATTATAGCGAATGCAGGTATAGTCGCGAATTAAAAAGTAGCCTTTATCCTTTCCCGGGGTTCAAACTATGTTCATAACATACAGAGAATTTACTAATTGTGATGAAGTAAATATTACTAACATTTAGTTTATATTGTATTTAATATAGAAATATTAGTTACTACATTAGTTAAGCTCCTCAGCTATTGTCTACTGTACATTTTTCTTTTTGTTTGATTTTGTGGTTATTTATTAATTTTATAAAATTACTTTAGCTCTTCTCGTCTGAAACACAGGATTACCTACTTCAGGCACGGAAATCTTAGTATTATAATTTACATTTAAGCAAACTGTAGGTACTTGTTATGCCTTGTAATTTTTTGAAAAAATATTATTATTATTATTTATTATTATAACTTTTTATCAAAATCGGTTCAACTGTTTCCGACTGTAACGTAATGCAGATAGAGTTATTTTCACATTTTTAAGCATGAAGAGTATGGGTTTCTATACTAATCTAAAGTTAGTACTTAGATCTGTTTTCAAACAATGTAACACTTGGCCACTTAACAGCCGACGTCTTCGCTGGGGACTATTTATCAAATACATAAGTGGATATGGTGAAGTGTTTGTATACGTCTATACAATATTTATCAAATAAACACATATCTGATAACATATGATAAAGTCTTTCTACAAGTAGATCGCAAATCGTTTGAAAATACGTATACGAAATTTGACACAATTATCAGACACTTGTTTTGACAATATCAGTTTAGCCACATTGAGCTACAAGCAACTGTCACGATTACCATTGATAAGGAGCTTATCTTTGAAGTTTATGTTGCAGTGAATACTATATTTTTGTTTTATTTCTTAGTTAGGTACTGTGGCAATTATAATGGAATAGCCATTAGATAATATTGTCTATGGTTAAACATTTGGATACTTCTAGAAGTAATTCAAATCGTAGAAGATAGTTTTATAAAACAAGTCTGTCAGACCAGCGGCCGTCAGGCACGATTAAGCATCTTACCTAATAATAAAAATACTAGCCTGGTAATTGTCCCACTACAGGGACATTAATAGGATCTTCTCATAAAGAGAAGGCACGAGCATTGATCGCTATGCTTTGCTATTGCTATTGCTTCGCTATGCTATGCTTTTTATGCTTTGCTCATGGCGTATATTTCCTACTTATATTAATTACTAGCTTTTGCCCGCGATGTCGTCCGCGTGAATGTTGGTTATCACGGATGCAGACGAAACCACGAATCGAAATCTTCAGGGTTTAAGCTATCTTTTTACCAAGTATCATTTAAACTGGTTAAGCCGTTTCATCGTGAAAGCGTAACAGACAGAGTTACTTTCGCATTTATAATATTAGCGTGGATATAGTATGGATTAGTCCTTGTTTCCTCACAATGTTTTCCTTCACCGATGTCAAAGTCAAAGTCAAAGTCAAATCATTTATTTCAATTAGACCATTAAAAGGCACTTTTGAACGTCATAATGTAAAATTTGAATCTAGTTGCCCATTCCAAATAGTAGTTTCGTATGGAGAAGAATGGGCAAGAAACTCCATACATACTCTTTTAAAAAAGGGTGTTTACAATATTTTCATTTACAAGAATGATTATGTTATGTGAATACGATGTATCTTGTATAAAAATCACTATATTATGGTATGTACAAAGTATCACAAGTTAAGAAATGACAGCTAAGTTATGTACATAGACACACAGTGTTCACATATTTACAATTAATAATACAGTAGACGACTACTTCTTCTATTCCAACAAACAATGAATAGTGTGTGAGCCAGAGTAATCTATTAAGTACAATAAAGAATAGTATGTATATTATATGTAGTATTAGATTTAGTCATTTGAATTAGCAATCAATTGATTTTGACTATGATGTCAGTGACGTGCAGTTTAAAGTACCTACATTTCAAATTACAAAGTCTCTGTGTGTGCTATTGCCATTGCCACCCTGTATATCGTTATATAAAATAACCATGTATGCCAAATTTCAACAAATTCCGTAAATAACGTACGTTGTCTAAAAAATACTGGGCCTCAAGTCTGCTATTACAATAGTGTCCGAATGGTCTATCATTGATTTCATAATTGTTGATTTTGACATGTTTGGTAATTTACTATTATAATGGCGTCATTATGACTTTCCAATGGTTAACCACTAACACGCCATTGAAAGAAATGATATAGAATGGTAATCTCGTACAATATGACAACTGAATGACTGACTTAGGCGGTAATCTGCAAAAATTTTGACAGTTCCTTTGATCAGTGACCTACCATTAGATCGTCACTATCCAGTCAATGATCGACCATTATGAATTTAGCAGACAATGGGATCGTGTTGGAATGACGAAATTATAAAAATAGCAGACTTGGCCCCCAAGGTTTATCGTTTTCATTATGTTGTCAGCTGTTGCACGCACTTATGCACGGCTGCGCTCGTGCATCATATTCTAATTCATTTGTAATTAATAATAACAATTTGTAACTTTATTTTTATTTTACCTAAATGCATGTTCATGTTATACAGCCCACTCTCCCTTCATTTGCTGTATCACGAGCTATCGTCGCGAACAACTGCTTAACCGGACTGTCCTTAAAAGTGAATTTAAGGGCTCGAAACTTCATCTATCCATCCATCCTCACAAACTTTCGCAAGTATACCGAACCGTTCGTACCATTTTCTTTTCAGTAGTAGTAGGATTATTAGAGACTACCTAAATTGATATTTTAGCATACCACTATTGTACCTTTAGCTGTAACATGACATATTGTATAGTTATTTTTTATTCGAATATTTCGAACATAACGTCATCAGTGGCATTTGGTGAGCGTTCTGCGCCTTACCGGTTTGAAAAACAAGAAATAGGTGCTTTATCAAAACATTTATATTCAATTGTTTTAGATACGCACACGCCATGAGGTAAGGTTTTATAAACACTAATTTAAATTAAGATGTTTGAAAATAATAGTTCAATTTTAATGTTAGAGTCCTGACGTGAACTCAAGCTAAATAATATATTTAAGAATAAATTAAAACAACGTTAAGTGCAGATTACTCTACCATGGATTTACCTTTACTGGTTAGATATCGTTTAAATTTTCATCATTATTATGCCGAAAGGCGTCCACCGATGAACATATCTGCACATCGACCGATCCTGTAGTTTCCGCATCCGCATTCCGCAGTACTATTTTGTTTAAATATCTCACGGTAAAGGCACGAGCATTGATTACCAGGCTTGAACAAGGCAGACTGGCGATTTCGGACTTATATTAATTTTAAGTTCAGGTTTTCTCACTATGTTTTCCTTCACCGATGTCAGTAATATCCAAGGTAAACTTAGAAAGAGATAAAATGAGCTTGAGTTGCTCTATCAATCGCTAGTATCAATGGTATACCGCTCACCGTAAACTCACTTCACCTGAATTCGTCGAGGGAAAAATTTACATAATCGCACTGCAGTTTAATATTTTCCTGTTACTTATTTTGTATGTACCTACTTATAATTAGGTTACGTACACTCTTTTACAAAATATAATTGCTAATAAACAACAGAGTTATAAACGTTATATCTAAGTTATCTTATCATCCACTATCTGCACCTAAATCATTAAATATTAAATAAACACTCTTTTGATAAAATTAATTCAAAACGATGCTACTTTATGAACTAATTGAAGTTCATCGCTCTTTTGTAACGCCGTGTTTTGGTGCTCCACAGATTTTTGTACCAGCTCTTAGGTGCAATAATTGCAGTATCACTAGTAACTGCTGAGGAAAAACATTGCACAGAAGCAGTAATGAGGAAATTACCACAAGAGCTGAAAGTTGGCGTGGCAACAGCCGCATTCCAAATTGAAGGCGGTTGGAATGCATCAGGTATGTACTAGATAGGCACAGACCGCTGCATTCATAGGGAACGCCTCATTTTTATTTTTTGGTCAATAAGAAATCAAACGCTTGTGGATAGGTACTACAATCTAGGTTTGTAATTAGTCAGTTTTTCATCAAACATTTTTAATTTCAAAATGATGTTTAACTCAAAAACCGTGATGAAAAGTACAAGTTCTTTTATTACTCTAAACTAGAAACCATTTATTTAAAATAAACCATTTGCATGTAATTGTCAGAGTCAGTCAGCAGAAAGTTTTAAACAACACAATTCGTCGACTAGACGTAAGTTTGTATAGAGCGCGCAGTAACGCTGTCCATAATATCCTCATGAATACCGGAGAACGAGAGTAGCCAGTTGTTGACGCTGTCCTACATACCTACATTAAAATCATCAGTCTTAAAGTTATTGATATAATTGAAGTATCACCATAATTTTTTTATTTAAAGAGAGTTACCGTCGCTGCATCTCATTTCTACGCATGCTATATGGACTCAGAAAAAGTTAGGAGATCATCTTTAATTTATGAGCGTCTCCGACTTTCGTCAAAAGTTTAAATGTTTACAAATTATTATTTATAAATCAAATTGAACTATTTGTCTTTGTTTTTTAGACAAATCTCCAAGCATCTGGGACACCTTCAGCCATACCCCAGAATTGATCAGAGATGGCACGGATGGGAACGACACTTGCAAGTCCTACGAGTTTTATAGACGAGACATAGAGATGCTCAAGTTCTTGGGAGTCGATTTCTACAGATTTTCCATTTCATGGCCGAGGATTTTGCCAAGTGGATTTGCAAATAAAATAAGCAAAGATGGTATTGGGTACTACAATAAATTGATTGATGAATTGTTGGCTAATGGTATCGAGCCAGTCGTTACGATGTTCCACTGGGATTTGCCACAGAGTTTGCAAGATTTGGGAGGTTGGGTCAATCCTCTTATTGCTGGCTGGTTTGAAGACTATGCCCGCGTATTATATGATGCGTTTGGTGATCGGGTAAAAACCTGGATAACTTTGAATGAACCAAAACAATTTATTATTTTTGGATACGGAATGAATAGGTTTGCTCCTAATTTTGCTTCACCCGGAATTGGGGACTATATTGCTGTGAAGAATGCTCTATTAGCACATGCTAGGGCCTGGCATCTGTACGACAAAGAATACAGGGGAAAACAGAAAGGCAAGTTTTATTTTAGTATCATGATCACATATACCCTGTAATTCATTTTCACCATTATCATTAACCGCGATTAGTTCAATTATGCATTAAACGTTGTATTTTAGATAGGTGATTAATGACAAATTACCATTTCATTTTCCGTTTTTAGGCATTTGTGGTATAACAATAGCGACAGATTTCCGTCAAGGCGCCAGCGAGTCTCCTACAGACGTAGAGGCCGGCAAATTGGCGATGGACTTCGAAGTTGGTTTCTACAGTCACCCGATATTCTCGTCTACTGGAGGGTTCCCTGGGGGGTTGGTGAAACGCGTCGCAGAAAAAAGTGCTGAACAGGGCTTCCCCAGAAGTAGACTGCCGGAGTTATCGCAGGAGGAAATCGAGTTTATAAAAGGTACCGTGTAAAGGGCTCTAACCTTAACGTATAAATTTACAGTATTGTGGATGTGGTATTTTAGTGAAAACTGAATATAACGGTCGATGATGAAATACATCGCCATCTGCCATCAGCTTCCACTCTAACTGGATGCAGCTGATTGCCAGTGTTTTATAAGGAGCGACTGCCTATCAGGTAAGACTGGTTGTCACATTTTCTAGTATCGACTATCAAAGATCTACGAATGATAGCTGGACGGAAGGACCCTGGTTTCCGAGGCACGGACCCCTCGGAAACCATATACGGGATCTCGGTATGAAATGGATGGTCCTATCCACGGACCCGCCACTGCAAGCGTAGCTTAACCAACGATGATGATAATGTCGATAACGAAATTCAAGAGATAAATTAATAAAATAGACTTTCATTTTACATCAGTTCCGTAGTTAATCGACTTCAAAACAGACGTGGCTTTCTATTTGTTAGTAAAATATTTCTAAATATTATAGGCACAAGTGACTTCTATGGATTCAATCACTATTCAACCAAGTTCTATACACCAGACAAATACGAAAAGGGAGTGTTTCCGGTGCCTTCGTATGAGGACGACATCGGCGCGGTGGCTGACTACGGAGGTTATGAGCTGGCACCCATGATACATACCACTGTAAGTTTTAGCTTTGTATATTTTTTATTTAGCCTCAGTTTTTTTTTTATTTTAACTTTCTAAAGCCCGTCACATACGTAGCTATAATATACATTATAACTAGCCACCACACACCGAAGCTATAATATAATAATATATATTCACCCTTATTACATCTGCGGCCTTTGTTTGTTTCACATTTTAGAAATATATATTGATATGCCTTGCTATATCTGTCCACATATTTTGGTGACGTAATAAAGATAAATATTATAGCTGCGTCTGTGGTCACTCAAATATTTCTGTAGAAAATATATCGTTATATGCCTTGCTATGAATTATACTAATATTATATTATAGCTACATCTGTGATGGGCTTTATGCTCGTGAATCTAGAATTCTTGAATTTTCGCTAAAAAATTAGTAAACAAATGAAGTGCACAAGTAGCATCTTCTTTAGCCATTTCTCGACTGTGTCGGGTTCGACTTTCAATGCAATCAAATGCAATAATATGTCACCTGGCTGCTACGCCCCATATATTCTGTTCAACAAGAACCAAGATTCTAAAATGATATATACTCGTCAGACTTTCGGCTGCCTGACTGTTCACAATGAGTGTCAAGCTGATCCTCATGGACCTATTACTGGCACCATCGCCATTATGTAATCTTAATGTGAAAAGTTTCCAAATAATCTTGATATAGGTTTGCAAGCGGTAACAATCATTTACACCAATCAAAATAAATAATAAATCTTATTATCATCTTACAGAAAATCCCAATCGGAATCCGAAAAGCTCTTAACTGGGTAAAAGATAATTACAACAACCCTCCAATCATGATCACAGAGAATGGATACGGTAACTATGGCGGGAACGACGATATTGACAGAATTGATTACTATAGACAATATATTGACGCCATATTGGATGCCATTGAAGTGGACGGCTGTAATGTCGTCACGTACACCGCGTGGAGTTTAATGGATAACTTTGAATGGGATTCTGGACTGAGGTAACTTTAAGTACCTACGTAGAAATAATTATTCCATACTTATTTTGGAAAGGATGTGCAACGTCCCGCTTGCTCGCCGATAGGGCCAAAAAGTTTAAGAGTGGTGACCACCTACTAGACATAAGAAGTTTATAATAAAAATGGAAAGAACACGTCATCTAATCGCGGGAGGGAATACTGTCTGGTAACCCAACCGGTGCTATGGGGGACTTTTGTCCAACATTTTATGTCATCGGGCTGATGATGATGACGATGATGAATACATACCATAAAGAGAGAGCATTTCCCTTCGCGAAAGAGACAACCCGCTTAAAAGGCTCCAAATTGGGTTTTGGAAGTACTTACAGTGACCACGTTTTTTGTAGACCATAAGTGAGCCACGCCGGTTTATAAACAGCAGTAGAAGTCTTTTGGCTAAATGTTAATAATATCCTGAGACGTTAGTCTTTTCCAATTTGAGTACAACAGAGTGCCTACACAATAATTTATGTATTAGCAGATAGCGAGACATCCTTCGTCGTAACCGATCTAATACTAGGCACAACTACCTCAATTCACGGCTACTACATTATTTATTTATTTTATCAAATATTTATTATGAAAAGCGAATTTAATGTCGTAGATATTTTCTACCACTCTGCCTTAAAATGATGTAGAGACAAATCATGGTAAATGTAATAAAATAAATATTTTTCGAACAACCATGAAATTTTGCACATGAGTGCCATGCCATGAGTGAGTTTCAACACTCCTTCCTTAGTACTCACTTTTGTAAGGACAAAGGTGAGTGTACTAAGGAAGGATTGTTGAAATTTCATCCTCTTAAGGGTTAAAGTAAGGAATTGGCTGGTACAAGGATACATTATTTATACAAGCATTATTTATTTTCAGAGCTAAGTTTGGTCTGTTTGAAGTCGACTTCGATGATGACAAGAGAACCCGAAAAGCAAGATTGTCAGCTCTGTGGTACAAAAATCTGATAGCCCAGAGAACTTTAGATCCTGTCGATGTACCAAAGATTGAAGAAATTGTATTTTAGTTTTAGTGTTATATTAATAAAAAAGACTTTTAGTTTTAGTAAGTATAATCTATCTATTCTATCTACTATTCTATATAATAAAAATGAATCGTTGTTTGTTAGTCTTGCTAAAACTCGAGATCGGCTGGACCGAGTTTGTTAATTTTGGTCTTGAAATATTTGTGGAAGTCCAAGATTTTGCTACTTCCCCACTGCTCAACTAGATTGCTCAACTAGTTGATCAGTAGATCATCCCATTATAAAATTATCCCTAAAAATAAATAAATCAACCTCGCCTGCCAAATTTACAGTAACCCCGCTTCTAAAGCTATGGCTAGGGATATAAACTTTAACCATAATAATCCAGTGGATAATTAAAAGCCGTGTACCACCAAACTCCGAACCCTTGAGTTAGGCTTCTTTAATGCCAATGGTATTATTAACCAGCGTGATGATATCGCCACCTTCCTCCGCGACCATCTACTTGATATCCACCTCATACAGGAGACCTTTCTCAAGCTTCATCATCATGACCTCAACGACAACGATAGGTCTCGTTGTCAAAGGGGCGGTACCCTAATATACTATAGAAAGGCTCTGTACTGCATTCCTATGGACCCTTCTCCCCTCTCTTGCCTCGAGGTCTCTGTCTGTTGGCTTGGCATGACCGGTCATCAGCCGTCAACCATCATATCAGCATACGTCCCTCCTTCACTATCGGAGGATGATCCTATCCTCCTCAAGAATGACCTCAAGGATGCCCTTCCTTTCTGCCTCCGTCTTAATTGCGGGCGATCTCAATGCCAAACATCCCTCTTGGAATAGTAACAGGACCTCTACCAGAGGTAGGATCGTGTTTAACCTATGTTCCCAACTTAATTTCGACGTCCTCGCCCCGACGACTTCCACTCAATTCCCTCACGATCCCAACCATTTTTCCGACATCTTCGATATAGCGCTGCTCAAGAATGTGAACCTCCGTTTGCAATCTATAAAAACGCTGCACGAGCTTAATTCTGACCCCTTCAAATACTCATTTATTATTACTTAATAATAAAAAGGTATCTTCTGGCAACCTAACAAATAAAGGAAAGCAACATACTCTAAAGTTATTCATAATATTCAAGGTTGCTCTTCCAAATTACTTGAAATAGAAATGTCCTTAAAAATAACCAATTTGATATTATACGTTTAACAGAACATTGGTTAAAAGATAATCAAGTGATGTCTATTAATTATGAAAATTATTGTGTAATTAGCCATTTCAGCCGGAAACACATGGTACACGGCGGGTCATTAATCTTAATTAAAAATTCTATTAAATGTAAAGAACGAAAAGACATTGTTAGATTATCAGTTAAACACATTATTAATTTGTCCTGTGTTGAGCTGGATAAGCATGTTATAGTATGCGTATATAGATCTCTAAATTACCAGAATTTATCTATATTTGATGCGCTAATGGAAGACGTGTTAAAAAAATAGTACTAGTAGTAAATTAATCATCATATGTAGTGATATTAAAATTAATTTGTTAGAAAAAAACTCAAATAGTATCAAATTAATGAGTCTTTTTAACCCCCGACGAAAACACGACGGGCAAGTGTGTGTATGTGTGTGTGTCTGTCTGTAGCATCGTAGCTCCCGAACGGATGAACCAATTTTGATTTTGTTTTTTTCGTTTGAAAGGTGAATTAGTCGGTAGTGTTTTTAGCTATGTTTGATGAAAATCGGTACAAGATGGCCGCCGCTACAAAATGGCTAGTTACATATTTTTTCACAACTCTCTCAATATAGGTATCAAATGAAAGGGCTTGACTAGTAGAATAATGCATACTATATTGAAAGGGAACGAGGAATACTAATTAACTAACGAAATGAAAACTAAAAACTTAAAAAATATTTTTATAAACTCTAGGGACCAAAGCACATACGCTACTTTTAGCATCGTCGATCGACGATTTAATCGCTTTATGAAGCTAAATGCAGCGACTAAGCCATCCCATACCGCATACTTAAAAAACCAAACGCGGCGACTGAATCGGTTTTCGGAAGCTTGACGCAGCGATCTGCATCTGCCGGCCGCAGTGTTACCAGATACACGTGTTCAGTTCCGTGGCAGTTGACGAAATAATTATGCTCATACTTTAATATTATAAATGCGAAAATAAATCTGTCTGTTACGATTTCACGATGAAACGGTTGAACCGATTTTGACGACATTTGGTATGAAGATAGCTTGAACCTTGAGGAAGAACATAGGCTAAATTTTAATCCGTAATTTCGTAAAGGTCAATCCAGCACGAGACGCAGCACAGCGGCCAAGCGTGATTTTGCCAGTTAGCTGGAAGAAAGGTGTCATATTATTTATGTCACTAGCGTACCCAGAAAACATGTCACAATCGTACCCGACGCACAAATAGCAATCATTGTGACAATACATAATACTCCATGTTCAAAATAATCACTGCTATTTAACTTCTAATGTATATTTATAACGAAGAAAGACACTCATTACTCTATCTGTACAAATATAAAAACAATTATTAAAAGCAATCAAATAAAAATACTTATATCTGTTAAAAAGTAATGTAGGTCTCTGGTAACGATAATGTCGTGCGAAGGTGGACGCAATACTGTGATACACGTTTAGACGGGCACGCTGCTCCTATCTCTCCCCCTTCCCATCCACCCTCCCTGTATAGGAAGGGAGGAAGGGGAGGGGTGGGAATACCTATGTATTCCTTACAGTTTCAATAATATGACGATTGGCACAAACGTACTCTGGCACAATCATACCCAGTCTACCCTATGTTTAAACAGCAATGTAATTAAAGGAAAACCATGCAATTAGACCACTATAGTTTTTTATATTTTTACTGACCTATGTTACTGCTACAGTTAAAAAAGAATAAAGATACAAAAATTGTAGATGGAGAACAACGGATTAACTCACTGTGTTGTCGGGATCGTGCGACTAGTTTCGATGGTATACGGCCACCTTTTTCAAGGAGTTCCACAGGATGACACACCGCCCGTCACGTTCCTGCGGACAATGCGCGCGGCCGCGCGTTACGCCCGCGCGGACAACTGCGGCGGTGGCGAGGGTGGCGTGGGCGAGGTTAGAGGCGGTAGAGGTGGCGGAAGAGTATCTTGCTTGAAACACATACACACTGAGCTGACCACATCATCACTTTTTAGTTCTTCCTCTGTATTGGGTCTCACCATATTAAGCAGTGGCTTCCATGATGCAGATATGGACCAACCACCGTCTCTATATAAAGTTAGGGCGTCGATTTATTTCAATAGCCTCACGTATTTTCCGCGGAACGAAGAACTTCTCTCTCGCTAGTACGGAGGCTTTGTCAAACCATATAAAGTGATTCGGCCCACACTCCATGACATCTGAAGCAAGTCACACTCGGTGACTGCTGAAGCATTGCTATCTCCGGTCCTGACGCTTCTAATATGTTCCTTGATGCGTGTGTCAATGTTTCTCTGCGTTTCACCCACGTAGCTTTTGCCGTATTCACAGGGTATTGCATATACCCCAGGTCCCTTCAATAACTCCCTATCCTTCGGAGAGCGTAGCCATTGCCTGACTTTTGTTAGGGGACGGTAGACTGCCTTGATATCATATCCCTTACGCAATATGTAACCGATCCTATCCGTCACTCCTTTGATGTAAGGTAGATAGATGGGCACTCTGTCTACGGTCGGTGGTCGACTACTGGTAGAGGAGTCAGCCATTCGTGTACTCTGTCTCCATCCATCTACACTCTTGACGTGGCTCAGCTCGGCTTCCAAGAATGCAGGGTCGCACAGGCGGAGTGCCCTATTAATAAGTGTGCAAGGAATGGATGAGAGATGCTGCGGATGATGGTGTGAATCTGCTCTCAGATAGCGATCTATGTGCGTCTGTTTTCGGTAGACAGTACGTTGCAGGCGACCATCTTCTTGGCGAATGACCAGCACGTCTAAGAACGGAAGTTTGCTGTTCTCCTCCATCTCTAGCGTGAACTTTATTTTCGGATGGACAGTTGAAATGAGTCATTAAAGAATCGACCTTGTCGCGTTCTACTATAGCGAAAACGTCGTCGACGTAACGTCACCAGTATCTCGGGATGTGTGGGGCGTTCTCCCCAGAGCTTTTTGCTCAAACCACTCCATAAAAATATTTGCTACGACCGGTGCTATAGGTGACCCCATGGCCACTCCATCCATCTGTAGATAGAACTCGCCCCTCCACAAGAAATATCCACTACGCAGACAAAGCTCTATAGCACATAAATACTCGGTGGGTATATTGGCACCACCTATTCGATTTCTAATTATGCCTATCGTGTCTTCTACCGCACCGTGAAGAGTGACGTCACATCAAAACTCACCATTACTTCACCTTGATCCAGACTTATGTTATCCAGCAACTGAGTCTTAAGCCTGCAACTTAACACGCGCACTCGTCGATGCAAAATACCGTTCAAATCAACGAACAGGGCGAGCGAAGAGAGATTTAATGGTGCAAAGGGCGAGCCAGAGATGATTTGGGGATTCCTCGTTCGTACAGGCAGCGACATGCGTTGCGCTCAGTGAAGTGAAGTAACTAACATAGGCATAAGATACTATACCTACTAACAAGTAATGTAATTTAGTTATGTATGTTAGTCTATAAGGTATATATTGTATGGGTCTTGTTACCTGAATTAAATGATTATTATTATTATTATTATTCACATTCATTTATTTTATATACATATTAAATTACATTTTTAAATATTCATATAAAAACAAAAACATTTAAAAATATAAAAAAAATAGTACCTCACCGGTATCGGGAACAGGGTCCAAGCTACCGGCGGTCAGGGCTCCAGAGAGAGGAACCTCCTGACAATGCGGGCCGTGTCCAGAAGTACTGCCTTCTGAATCAAGCCCTTGATCCAGCCGTCTAACGAGAGCCTCCTTAGATGTTGGTCGAGGCTCTTGGCAATTAAGCCATTGGCTGTAACAATTATCGGCACAATGATCGCTGAGTCCACATTCCACATGTCGACAACCTCATGGGCCAAGTCAAGATACTTTATCTGCTTGTCTTTCTCGGCCTTCATGAGGTTCTCGTCATGAGGAACAGCTATGTCAATAATCATTGCGCGCCTCTCCAATCGATCCACCACCACTATATCAGGCTTATTGGCTACAATAGTCCTGTCAGTGATGATGGATCGATCCCAGTACAATGTGACATTGCCATTTTCAAGAACTGGATCGGGCACATACCTGTAGTATGGAACTTCTGATTCCACGAGGTTGTAATTCAGAGCAAGTTGCTGATGGATAATCCTGGCCACAAGGTTGTGCCTGTGCAAGTACTCTTCGTTAGCAAGACGAGAACATCCAGAGATAATATGACGAATTGATTCACCCGGCCGGTGACATGCCCGGCAAATGTCAACCGTGCCATCCTTCACAATAAATCTCCGGTAATTATTCGTCAAAATAACTTCGTCCATAATTGCACACACAAAACCTTCGGTTTCTCCAAATAGATCACCGAATCGTAGCCAGGATACGGACGCTAAGAAATCCACATCGGGCCGGTGTAGGGCCCGGAAAAAGCGTCCGTGAAGCTCCTTACTCTTCCACACCTCCTCGCGATCATTAGTCTCAAGCACTACAGGCTTGCACCAGTTCTCTTTAGCCAAGGAGAGCGGGGTGAGGCCTTATTATTATTATTATTATTATGAATTAGTTCAGACTAGAACGTACCAGTTTATCCTGAAACATGTGGATTCTAACTAGGATAAACCGATTCGACCTAGGCTAAACTAGATTATCCTATCGATAACAGGATGAACGAGTTTGGCCTAGGCCATTCTGGTTTTTCCTATAGCGTGTAGGGCGAACTAGTTTGGTCTAGACGAAACCATCATCATCTCTTTCTACCAGGCAGCTGAAGAAAAAGACGGTGACAGACAAGGACTAAGTTATAGATGTCGAAATAGATTTTCCCTTGAATTTCGCAGTGTTTATAATCAATACGTTCTGAAATGACAACTATATTTGTATGAACATTTTAGATCAACTTAAATTGACAGCTCTTAGTAATATATAATATTTATGTCTCTTTTTTGTTTTATAGGACAGAAAGAGATATAAATAGCTTAAAATTAATTTAGTTCGTGCACAACAGAATCACAAACACGAGAGAAGACTTTTTTTAAATTACAAAAAAACTACCAAAATGATTGACTTGCATTACATTCATAATTTGCAACTACTTAGGTAATAATAATACCAGCCTGTTACTCTGAGGGTCGAGCGGTTGACCTCGAGTCACAATGTAAACTTCAACTCCTATGTGGTGAGAGTACCAACTGAACATCTGTCGACCTTTACGAAGGCGGAATTTTGGCCGAAAGGTGTTGTGTTCCGGCGCTTCCGAGGTCGTCTACCTGCTGACACTGCGCAAAACACGACGCCAACTTTACGTGTGAAATTATAGTTGACTAGCGTCCCGACCCGGCTTCGCATGGGCCTATAGCCTTCCTCAGTAAATGGACTATCCAACATAAAAATAATTTTTCAATTCCAACCTCCTCCTGGTCCTGAGATTAGCGCGTTCAACCAAACAAACAAACTCTTCAGCTTTATAATATTTTATAGTTGATAAGGTTTTAATATGTATTAGTTTGTTATTGTTTAAGATTATTTTGTGTATTTTATCTATGGGCCACAGTTGCCTGATAATAAAGTTATTATTAATATTATTATAATTGTCCCACTGCAGGGACATTAATAGGTTCTTCTCATACAGAGAAGGTACGAGCATTGATCGCCGTGCTTCCTCAAGGCGTGTTGGCAATTTCAGATTTATAATAATTATAAGTCCAGGTTTCCTCACAATGCTTTCCTTCCCCAATGTCATTGAAGTTTAACATAAGTTTGAAAATACATTAGTAATTGAATGTTGTAACAAGAATAGACCAATAAAAGTGGAGGTGGACAGGCCACATGATGCGAGACACTAAAGGGAAATGGAGTAAGGTAGTGACAGAATGGTATCCAAGGGATGGCAAAAGGAATCGAGGAACGCAGTCTGCACGATGGGAGGAAGAAATAAAACTGACAGCAGGTCCAAACTGGAGGAGAATACCTCGCGACAGACTACAATGAAAGTTGTTAGAGGAGGCCTATGCCATGAGGCACACCGAGATTCGAGACATTTTGTGATTTTTGTTTCAAGTATTACTGTAAATGTTACTGTCTAGTTTTCGGAATAAAAGGCTTTATTATTATTAGTAATTGAAAAAGTCTCATCGGTACTTGCTCGTGCCTGGATGCGAGCCCGGAACCTTATGCATGACGGGCCGGAAGCACTGGGCCAAAATGACATTTTAACTACTTTAGGTACCTACATAAATTTACTAGCTTCTTCGTCCGCGTGAACTTTAGATAAGTCAAAATCACGAGAACAAAATAACGGGATAAAAATTTTTGTATCGTTATTTAAGGCGACGATATACGCCAGCGACCTTTATGCGCTGCATCCTAAACTCTCAACGTTTAGTCGAAAAAATTAAATAAAAGATAGTATTCTTTAACTTAAAAAAAGCGTATACTAAAAGATAGACAATAAAATTATCTGTAAGATAGTAAAAGTTTCGTTTAAATATTCTTGGTAGATTTGGTGTGATTATATTATCAATGTTTTGTCCGCGTCAGACACAACTTCACGATTTAATTAAACTATTTAATATGAACTTAATCAAAAATATTCTCATACTAAATGATTAAGAGAATATTCTAGTTTAACATATATTTTTTTCAAATCATTTACACAACACATTTTGACGTGATTGTCAGTTTAAAATCTGCAAAAGTCGCTTGTTAGCGCTTTAACAGATACATCAATATCTATTATATGTGTGCCAAAAGCTGATTCCGTTCTACCGTTTAAGAAGCTTTCCTGACCAAACCTTGACCATACATTTCCTCTACAATTCGCACAATATTTGGGTTTTTTTTCGTTATAAAAAAAGAGAAACGAACTTTTGAAACAAAATAAAACGTGAATTATAAAGATTTTTAAGTTAACTATCTATTAGTGTAATCCTCAAATGAATAGCACGTCAACTTTAGCAAAAGATACATGTCTTCAATTAATGTAGTCATTTTTTAGAGGGAGATTTAGGTGTATACAGGGTACCTACATAAAAAAAATAAGAACGTGGAACGTGATGTTAGGATAATATCCTATCATCACGTTCCACATTATTGAACATTAGTAATATGCTTTAAGATGTAGTTTGTTTCTCTTAATTAATGAGTTAATAGCTCTGAACAATGAAGAAAAACGATCTTTTGGTCGGGGTAGCGTCATAACGTGAATGAGTAACACACATTGTCACAAACTTTTGCATTTATAATAGTAGTATGATTAGTATCTAGAGACTACCTAAATTAATATTTTTATCATACCAGTACTGTTCAACTTTTAGCTGTAACATAACCATTTTGTATTGTTATTTTTTATTCAAGTATTACGTGAACGTACGTCATAGTCGTGGTAATCGCGTAAAATCTAACCGGCTTAAAAACAAGAAATAGATGCTTTATCAAAAATTTATATTCAATTGTTTTAGACACTCACACGTGCTCACACGCCATGAGGTAAGGTTTTATAAACACTAATTTAAATTAAGATAGTTAAAAATAATAGTTCAATTTTTTTTTTTTTCTTTATGGTTATGTTTCCTTTTATACGGATAAAATAAAAAAATTAAGTGTATACTACTCTACAACGCATTTACCCTTAATAGTTCGATATACTTCAAATAATAGTCATCGTCATCAATATTCAGCCGAAAGATGTCTACTGATGAACGTATCACATCGACAGATCCTGTGGCTATCGCATTCATTGATTTTAGTGCTGTACTATTGTGTTAAAAATATACCTTGGGGAAATGAGCTTGAGTTGAGGTACGGATACTAGTATCAATGGGATGACCGCTCACCATAAACTCACTTCACCTAATTTCGCCGAGGGAGAATTTTACAGAATCGCACTGCACTTTAATCATTTCTTTATTACGCACACTCTTCCACAAAATGTTTTTTTTTTATGAAAAACAGAGTTATATATGTAATACCTAAGTGATCTTATCATCCTTTATCTGCGCCTAAATCATTAAATATTAAGTAAATACTCCTTTGATCAAAAAATTCACGACGGTACTCTTTATGAACTAATTGAAGTTCAACGCCCTTTTAATTATTAACACTGTGTTTTGGTGCTTCACAGATTTTTGTACCAGTTCTTAAGTGCAATAATTGCAATATCACTAGTAACTGCTGAGGAAGAACATTGCAAAGAAGCAGAAGTGAGGACATTACCACAACAGCTGAAAATTGGCGTGGCAACAGCCGCATTCCAAATTGAAGGCGGCTGGAATGCATCAGATATGTACTAGGTAGGCACAGACATCTGGATTCATTGGGAACGCCTCATATTTAGTCATCCGTCTTTAAGTTATTAATAAAACTGAAGTATCATCATTCATCTTTACTTAACGAGAGTTGCTGTTGCTGCATCTCATTTCTACGCATACTATGCGGACTCAGGAAAAAGTTAGGAGATTATATTCAATTTATGAGCGTCATTGATTTTCGTCGAAAGTTTAATTATTTTTTTATTATTAAATCAATAATAATAATATTTTTGGGTTCAGAAATAACAATGTTAACGTAAACAATAAACATTTGTAGGTAGCTAGCACTAGCACTATAGCTAGTTAACAAAACAGGTAGGTGTTGCAACCAGAACCCTTGCTAAGTTATAAAATAACTTGTATTTAGGAGGCTAGTTCAAGCCTTTGAGATACATTGGATTACAGAAATTTGGTAGAGACTAACGTTAAAATCATCATCATTTTTTCATCATGATTGTTTGTTCTGTGTCTGGGTGTTTATCTATAATATGTATGTATTTATAAATTATATAAGTATGTATATCAGTTGTCTGGTTACCATAACACAAGCTCTGCTTAGCTTGGGACCGGATGACCGTGTGTGAGTTGTCCCAAGATATTTATTATTTATTATTTTTTCAAAGAATTAAAAAGGTTTTTTTTTGTGTGTGTATTGTGTGTTGGTATGTCTGTGCGTGTAAGTGTAATTTGGTATGAGTGTGTGCTATGATAATAATAAAATAATAAAAAAAAAAAAAAAAAAATGGTTTACTTCAGATCTTAAAAAAATCCATAGAGCGTTAGTACGGAGAAATCATAAAAACTAGGGTTAGTAAAGAAATACCTTATTTCAAAACGTGGATATTAACCCAATGCTGAACATACACAGTATCCTGCCTGTCTGCTATAACAGCCAGGATGCTGTTGGTGCTGGCGCGTAACCTGCAGAGCGCCGCAGCGCATCGCTTACGAAGCACGGCGTGGAAGCCGTCCACGTGTGCGTCCGCAAACATGCCCGACGCACTGCACCAGCGCGGCAGCCTCAACAACGCCCTGAACGCATTGTTAAACTGGATGCGCAGCGCGCTGAAGGATCTTTGCGATAATAATTATTATATTTTTTTTACGTAAAACAACTTTATTTCTTATTATTTTTGGCATATTATTATGGCATGTCGAGGAGTCTCCACTTAGGCATAGAAAATGCCTGTAGTTGAAAGCTCCGTTCTTTCCTTTCCATTATAAATGTGCAAATATATGTCGCAGCAAGCGATACTTTAGCGATAAAGAGGATTCAAATTGATTATTGTAGTACCTACAGAAGAAATGGTAAACGCCGTGACGTCAGCTGTCGGTTAAAATGGCGCCATGTGGACAGAGTCGTGTTGGAGAGTGGGGACCGTGCCAAGCTCACTTTTGCTCAAGATACCAAGCAGGACACTCATCTAGTACGAAACTGTCGGTTTACCTATTTGAATTGTATTGTACGATCACATTTAATAAATAAGGTAGTTAGTACTGCATTGAATATTGTTATTCTACAATGAACCCGATACCACCGAACCCAAGCGATGTCGGCGCTACCGCTCAGCCATACCTGACGCCGACATATATATAAAATAAAAATGAAATAAAAAAGGAATGACACGATCAATTGTATGAGTACGGTGTGTGTGTGTGTGTGTGTGTGTGTATATGTGTGCGTGTGTATATGTGTGCGTGTGCGTATGTGTGTGTGTTTGTGTTTGTGAGAGAGAGAGAATTTGAATGTACATGTATGACTAAATAAACAAATAACATCACTCTGTTATTATAAACTGTTTGTCTTTCTTTTCCTTCTTTTAGACAAATCCCCAAGTATCTGGGACACTTTCAGCCATACCCCAGGATTGATCAGAGATGGCACGGATGGGAACGACACTTGCAAGTCCTACGAGTTTTATAGACGAGACATAGAGATGCTCAAGTTCTTGGGAGTCGATTTCTACAGATTTTCCATTTCATGGCCGAGAATTTTGCCAAGTGGATTTGCAAATAAAATAAGCAAAGATGGTATTGGGTACTACAATAAATTGATTGATGAATTGTTGACCAATGGCATCGAGCCTGTCGTTACGATATACCACTGGGATTTTCCCCAGAAATTGCAAGATTTGGGAGGCTGGGTCAATCCTCTTATTGCTCTCTGGTTTGAAGACTATGCCCGTGTATTGTATGATGCGTTTGGTGATCGAGTAAAAACCTGGATAACTTTGAATGAACCAAAACAATTTATTATTTTTGGATACGGAATGAATACATTTAATTTTGCTCCTAATATAATTTCGCCCGGAATTGGGGACTATATTGCTGTGAAGAATGCGCTATTGGCACACGCTAGGGCCTGGCACCTGTACGACAAAGAATACAGAGAAAAGCAGAAAGGCAAGTTTAATTTTAGCATCATGATCATTTAAACATAGACTAAAAATTTTTTTTTTTTTTTTACTATTAAATAGGCTTGCGTTTGACCGCAATTCACCTGATCGTAAGTTATAATGCGGCCTAAGTTGGAACACGCTTGCCTAAGATGAACCGGTTCACTCGTGCCTTGAAGATACCCAGATTATACTTATCAGGGAACAGAGAGGCGGGCAAGGAATTCCACAGTCTGGCAGTTCGCACAATAAATATGGAGTCAAAGCGCTTGGTTCGAGAACGGAAATAAACGGTTTTTCCCAATCAGAGGTTCCTGGATTAGCATAGCATTTATATTTATTTATAATAGCATAGCATTTATAAACGGTATAACCAGATTGGGAATTAATGACAAATTACGATTTCATTTTCTATTTTTAGGCATTTGTGGTATAACAATAGCGACAGATTTCCGTCAAGGCGCCAGCAATTCTACTGCAGACATAGAAGCCGGCAACTTGGCGATGGACTTCGAAGTCGGTTTATACAGCCATCCGATATTCTCGTCCACTGGAGGGTTCCCTGAGAGGTTGGTGAAACGCGTGGCAGAAAGGAGTGCTGAACAGGGTTTCCCCAGAAGTAGACTGCCGGAGTTATCGCATGATGAAATCGAGTTCATAAAAGGTACGAAAAGAGCCCTAGCCTTAACGTATAAAAGTGAAACCTGAATATTAAGGTATGGCGAAAGACGCCATACCTTACCTGCCACGCGCCTTGGCTTGGTTTGGCTTGGCTTTTGCCTTGGCGGTATGGGATTAAGGTATGGGTATGGTATGGGTTATGGTGAAATTCATCATTATTTGCCATCAGCTTCCAGTCTAACCGGATGCAGCAAACCAGTGTTCTTAAGGAGCGACTGCCTTTAAGGCTTAACTAACTATCAGATTTTCTTGCATCGACTATGCAAGATTTACTTATAACTCCGGAGGGGCCCGGCCCGTGCTTTTTGAGGCACGGAGGTATCTCGTTATTAAGTGGTCACCCATCCATGGACCGACCACTGCATGCGTAGCTACTTAACCAACGATGATGATGTTGTCGATCATAAAATTCATTAGGTTGATTATTAATAAATAGTCGGCAATTAAATAGTTATAAATAGTTTACCAGGTCATCGGTCCACCTAGTGAGAGGCCTTCTAACGCAACGTTTTCCGGTTCGCGGTCGCCACTCCGGAACTTTCGGCCCCATAGGCCCCTGGTAAAGGTTGCGGGGATCCGCTGGATGCAAGTAGCATGGGACCGGTCAATGTGGCGACACTTGGGGGAGGCCTATGTCCAGCAGTGGACGACTTTCGGCTGAGATGATGATGATGATAATGAAATAGTTGGCTTTATACAAACCTACATGCTTTTTCCATCGTTCACTCCCACTTGCCCAGCCAAAGATTTAAATGTGGAGATTGGTTCATGGAGTTTGCTGTTGAATATGTCAGTACGGTATGCCTATTGCTGCAATTCTCTTGGCGATGTTGTTTTTCTTTTTATTTTGAATTTTATGTTAATATTAATTTATTAAAAGACTTTCATTTTATGATACACTTTAGTTCCATAGTTCCCCATAGTTCCGTTAATCGACTACAAAATGAACGGGGCTTTTAAAATATTAGTGAAATATGTCTAAAAATTTCAGGCACAAGTGACTTCTATGGATTTAATCACTATTCAATCATGTTCTATACACCAGACAAATACGAGAAGGGAATGTTTCCAGTGCCTTCGTATGAAGACGACATCGGAGCGGTGGGTGACTACGGATGTTATGAGCTGGCACCTATAGACCACACCACTGTAAGTTTCAGCTTCGTATTTTTTTTATTTAGCGTCAGTCTTTTTTATTTGTAATGCTCCTGAATCTAGAATTCTTGAATTTGCACTGACAATAATAGTAAACAAATAAAGTGCACAAGTAGCGTCTTCTTTATCCATTTCCCAACTGTGTCGGGTTCGTCTTGCAATGTTATCAAATACGATTTAAATAATATCACCTGTCTGTTACGACCCAGATATTCTGGTCCAGCATACATACCCCCCCCCCCCTGTCAGATGAGGATTTCTCCATGATTTAAAAAAGGCTTGCAAGCGTTCAGTTGGTGGTTGCGGAAGTATAGTCAGTTCCCTCGACCCCCGGCATTGGTGTGAGATGGAATACCGTGGTGATTGTAGGCGGTAAGAGTCCAGCACACCACCCGACTTAAATCCCAATTTCCCAGGATAAAAAAAAAAATATTTAAAGAACCAAAAACCCGACAGCGTGTTAAATTGTTAACTTAACATTTTGAAACTTACTTAATAAATGAACTGAAAAGACAGAAACAAGTTGTTAAACTTAAATATATTTTTTTGGTTTTGAATGATCGTGGTTGACAATGTGCACAAACGCAGTCGGAGGTATCAAGTTACCGTTTAGATACGTTTAGAAATCATAGTGTATTTGATGCCTAACAGTGCCTCCGACTGCGTTCTATTATTTTTTGTTTTACGGGATAGAGCAATTTTAAATAAATGAAGTGATTAAATAAATAAAAGGACTAAATTACCTAAACTATATAAGTACATACATAAAAATTATCCTGATTAAATTAAATTAATTGATTTATTAAACCTAAATAACCTGACTCACGTGATTATTATGGTGAAACTAATGTATATAAACAAACAGTCGCTAGATGGCTGCTCCCCTACGTTACCGGGTAGGCTACTGTGCCAAAATAGGTGTTTGAAAAAAAAATACACAACGACCATAACATAAGCCCAGCGGCATTGATATAAAATGGGAGTTTTAGCTAGCTAAATTTAAACCACCTTCACTGCGTGAAGGTCCCAGCTTATATTATTAGTATGGTTGCGCACACATCTCTCGCCTTTTGCAGCCCAGGCTGATGTGTGTGCGCTGTCTGCCACACCACTGGGAAATCCATCAAGTCGTTTGAGCTACAGAGCGTGCCAAAGGAATTTTCATACATACATACACTCGAAAAACATAACACTCCTTCTAGCACAGTCGGGTAATAAGCTTGTAAGCGTTAACAACTATTTATAGCAATCAAAGTAAATGATAAATCTTATCTCTTATCTTACAGAAAATCCCAGCCGGCATCCGAAAAGCTCTTAACTGGGTAAAAGATAATTACAACAACCCGACAATCATGATCACAGAGAATGGATACGGAAACTTTGGCGGGAACGACGACATTGACAGAATTGATTACTACAGACAATATATTGACGCCATATTGGATGCCGTTGAAGTGGACGGCTGTAATATCGTCATGTACACCGCGTGGAGTTTAATGGACAACTTTGAATGGAATTCCGGACTGAGGTAATTTTAAGTACCTACTCTTATAAAAGATCATTATTTGTCTTGTGGCTAAGTAAAAGTCGTACGGATCGACCGGTCAGGATGGTTAAACTACGCTTGCCCCGGGGTTTCCGTGGACCCATCCACGGATCGACCGCGGCAAGCGTAGTTTCCATAGACCATCCATATCATACCAAGACCGAGGCATAGAGGGGTGCCTCGGAAAACACGTAAAACCGTTGAGCCAGAATGAGCCGTTGAGTACAGAATCTAGAAAATCTGACAATTAGTCTAATCAAGACGTATCGTGTTACCCAGTAACTCTGGGTTGTCAGATAGGCAGTCGCTCCATGTAAAACACTGGTATTCAGCTGCACCCGGACCCTAACATGATTGGGAAAAGACATTTTTTTGCAAAGGGCGTGCAACGTCCCGATTGCTCTCCGATGGAGCCAAAAAGTTTAAGATTGGTGACCACGTTCTACAAGTAAGAAGCTTATAATAAAAGGCGAACGAACACGTCAGACAATCGTGGGAGGAGAATGCTGGCTGGTAACCATACCAGAAGAGACAGCATTTCCTTCCGCGAAACAGATAAACAGTATAAAGACTCTAAAACGGGTTTGTTACGTACTATGACGACGTTCTCGCTATTTTCATGTTAATTTCTTTTACTAGAAGGCGCAGCCAGTATAGACCGCATGTGAACTACAGCAGTAGACTTCTTTTGGCTAAATGCTAATAATATTCCAAAGCCTTTCCCATTTGTGTACCACAGAGTGCCTACTTAATAATGTACCTATGTATTAGCAAATAGCGAGATATCTTTCGTCGCAACCGATCTAATATTATGCATAACTACTTCAATTTACGACCACTACATTATTTATTTATTTAGTCAAATATTTACTGTGACGGCTTAAGAACAACATGGAGCCGGGCGATGATGGAATTACGACAGAACTTCTGGGAGCGACTGGAAAACCAGTAATTTTAGTTGTCCAGAAGTTTTTAATTTGGTCATACTCGAAGGTACTACGCCAGAACCATGGCACAGAGTGTGATGGTAGTCTTCTTCAAAAATTATATTTATATTATTCTATATTAAATGATTGAAGAATTATAGACCCATCTCACTCCTGAGCCATGTGTACATGATGTTCTCGAGGGTCATACGCAGATTTGATTACTTCCACTCTCGCGAACAAGCCGGTTTGTGTGGCAGTAGCAGTCGACCACCTTCATTTATTTACAGAATGTAGTACAAAATTAGGTATAAAATCTTTTGGTATCCTTAATCGATACCTATCGTTTTCATTTAGATTCATCTAACCTCACTTTGCCCGTCTTTTCACAAACAACATAGGACTACGAATTTGTATATATCGATATTTTTAATATTTAATTATTTATTATTAAAAAGAAAACACTTGTGTGTACTTCTGAGCAAGTCACTGATGGTTATCCATCAGTGACTTGCTCAGAAGTAGTAGTAGTGAGTTGATGCAGGCTTAAGCTTGGTTATCCTTGTAGTCAGGGTTATCCCTGACTACAAGGATAACCAAGCTTAAGCCTGCATCAAATGTTTTTTTTTTAATTTTTAATATTACTAGCTTTTGTCCGCTACTCTGTCCGCATGAATATCGGTTATTGCTGTGAGGAATGTCGGTTAATTAAGAAGAAGCCTATGTCCTTCCCCAGGGTAAAGCTATCTTTAAACAAAATTTCATCAAAATCAGTTCAGCCGTTTTAAAGTGAAAACGTAACAGACAGAGTCCTTTCGCACTTATAATATTAAAATGGTTTTGAACGAATACATATTATATGATTTGACTAATAATAATTTCGTTATGGTAACTTTTCCTCACCTAAATTTTTATACCATTCCATTTTTTCTACTTTCCACGTCAAGTACATCATTTTATTGGTTCCTTCCTCGCGTCAGATTTGGCATATTGTCAGCGACTGTTCCCCTCATTACACTGAGCCTCTTTGTATCAGCTCGGTTCCCTTACAAGGCGTATTTTGCGTTTCAATTGTCATAAATAGAAATATCTTTTCGCAATGTTCGAGAAATCCATTGTTGTACTTCTTGATAGATTTATCAGAATTGTAAGAATTATAATAGATTTGAATAGAACTATTGTTATTTGATGATACTTGTTTCAGAACTCATTAACGGATAATGATAAGTTGGAAATAATAGACAATAGGTCTTTTAATGTTGATTTTATTTGGTTATTTTGTTTTGGTTATTCTCGTATATGAAAGAAAATAAATAATAAATTATGTCTGTACTGAGGATACATATATATTTATTATCTTATCTATGCTTATTACCAGTTAACATTATTTTTTTAGGATCATCAGATCAATCTCGAACCATTCGATCTTTCGATCATTCCTATCACTTTTTGATCTCTTGAACAAGGTCCCGGTCAGAATCCGGAATTAGGAAAACCGTACAATGGATTTATTAGCTCTAAACGAATTGAGAACATCGCTGTATCTCTGCCATATTAGACAATTGGCATCTCTTACTGCTAAGCAGTTGAAGAAAAGGATGGCGGCAGATAAGATAGTTTTTAGTTGAGATGTAAAATTAGTTTTTTTTTTACTTCGCAGCGTTTTTAAAAACCAATAAGTTCAGATATAAAAACTGATAATTGTATGAACATTTTAGATTAACTTTAACCACAACTATTATTAATATCTGTCTCTTTCTTGTTTCATTGAAGAGAAAGAGATACAAATAGCTTAAAATAAGTTTAGCCCGTTCACAACAGAATTGGCACCAACACCACTGAATGCGTTTATTTATGGTGCAAGCGGGTCTCTAAATCTAGTAGAAGTAGTATAGTTCTTTGTGAATGAAATCGTCACACTATACCTACCTATATCTGCCGCAAAGTAGCGTTGCGGTGCTTCTGTTTGAAAAGTATAGGGACCGTGTGATTACAGGCACATGAGACATTTCATCTTTGTTTTTGGGATGGCAAGGTATCTGCAAACCTTTGGTATTGCAGATATAAGCAGCGGTGACCATTTAACATCAAGAGGGCCGTCGGCTAGCTTTCCATAAAAAAATGCTGATAATTATGACAGCATAAAGTAGGGCTGGGGCTGGGGGGGCTTTATAAAGGTCCATATACCAGCCTATTGCCGTCCACTGCTGAAGGTAGGCCTTCCCCATAGATCGCCAAACAACCCGATTTTTTTTCAGCTTGCATCCATTCGCTGCCAGCCACGTTCTTCAAATCGTCGGTCCATCGTGCCGCAGGGCATACCTCACTACGCTTGCCCAAACGCGGTCGCCAGTCTAAATCGTCTCTGCTTAATCTACTGTCTGTCCGTCTGCAGACGTGGCCGGCCCACTTCCACTTCAGGGTGGCGATTCGACGCGTAATGTCGGTGACTTTCGTTTTGTGGCGAATGACATCATTACGAATTCTATCCATCAGAGAAACCCCGAGCATTGCTCTCTGCATAGAACGCTGAGCAACAAGGTACGTAAAATAACAATTTTCCGCGAATACATGAAATATAATAATCTCTAGATCCACAAGTTGAACGCACCCGTTAGACTCAGTCGCGTATTATAGCGCGCGAGACGACATGTTTACGACCTTACATCCGTCACTCAAAATGTGTCTGAAACTGTTAAAATATTATAATTAGGGTTGGCAAGAAATCTTGTATTAAATAATTTAGTTTTTAGCTGTAGGTGCATTTTATACAAGCACTTAAACCTAACCATTTGATAAAAGCAGACAATATGATGTTATGTTAAAATAGGTTTATAAACAAGGCGGTCTTCTTAATAATAATCATTTATTTCAGGAAAGTATACCCATATTAAAACAATATTAAATAAACAGATACATAAGAGTTCATTACACATTAAAACAACAATCACTTTATAAATGGTGACGAATACTGGCATGCAGGTGCATCCACCTCTTCAACACCACCGAGTCCCACCGCTCGGACAATACACTCAGGAAAAGATAAGATAAGATAGCGCATGAAACCATAGTCATATGCATATTTTTTATGGGAAATGCCCGCCACTCTATTCCCAAACCACTGACACTCCTGAAAGTCAGAATCAACAGTGACGACCACAAGAAAACGAGTCTTGGAGAAACATTACAACTGTCTTGGATCCCGCAACGAAATTAATCAGAAAAGAACAGCGGAGGAGTAAGAAAAACATATTTTCCAGTTTTCCACTACCCTACAAATCAACCATGAGACAAAATAGAACTAGGTCAATTGGACCAAAGGGACTATTACAACTGGGGGAGGCAAAGTTGCAGCACCACGGATTTCAATTAAAGTCATATGCGAAACCTTTCCATCGGGAGTTAAAAAAATGTAAAGCCACATCTAGTGTGAACGTACTTAAAAAACCAAAGCATGGTCGTTGCCTCCGTACCATGCTTTGGTTTTCTAAGCACGTTCACACTAGATGTGGTTTAGCATTAGCACATCACACGTCGGTAAAAAGTAAACAACTTTTTGAGACTACGTTCTTAATCTTCCTTTATCGATTGCACGAGGTTGTGGGATAGCAACCAGGCACGAGCAATTATCAATGTGATATTTTCGTTTTCATACTTATGTTTCCTCAGATTATGAAACAAAAGGCAGATAGACCATGCGGAACACTGAGAGTGAAGCCAAAAAAGCAAATACAAATTAAAAAATTATTTCCTACAATCTCGTGATTGTATTCTCTTTTGAATTTGTATTTGATTTTTTTAACGATGAGGCGTTTCGTGCTATACTTACTCGTGTCAGTACAGCACAAAGCGCGTTGTAGGTATTCGCTTTTGACTTTGTATTTACTTTTTTGGCTTCACTCTCAATGTTCCGCACAGTCTATCTGCCTTTTGTTTCATAATCTGAGGTACTTTCTAAGTTTTTTTTGGTCATCACCGACGTCAGTAAAAGGAAACATCGAGGAAACCTGGACTTATAGTTAATGTAAGTCTGAAATTGCAAAACCGCCTTGAGCAAGTGTAGTGATCAATGCTCGTGCCTTTTCTGTATAAAAAGAGGGCTTTGCTTTCCGGTGGAAAAATAATAGGCAGGCATTATTTATTTCTAAACCACCAATAAGCTTATAATAAAAGTGGAAAGAATAACACTTCTAACAGTTCAGTGGATCTCGTTATCTCTCTTTTGCGGTAAGGAATGTCGTCTCTTTCTTTTTTCTTTCTGTCCTGAGAGAGAGAGAGAGAGCAATGCCTACCGCCTGCATTTGTAACCAAAAAATAATACCCAATATGTCATTATTTGCGGTTTCCCACTTATGTTGGGGTCGGCTTCCAGTCGAATGCAATTGAATACCAGTGTTTTACATGGCGACTGCCTACCTGACCTCCACAACACAGTTACTGAGTAACACAATACCCCTTGGTTGACAGACTTTCTAGCTTCTGACTACCAAAGATCTACGAACGACAGCCGGGGCCCACGGATTAACGGGCTTTCCGAGGCAAGAGGGAACTCGGTACGAAATGGATGGTCACCCATCTACAGACCGACCGCGGCAAACATAGCTTGACCTTGTCCAATCGATCGGTATAGCTTTTACTTAGCCACGAGCTCCTCATTTCCTAATATGTATAAATCAAGATTAGCAATTGCTTGGCTTGTCTTGGAGTGGAGACCGCGAATCGGTAGGCGCAGCTTGGGACGCCCTCTAGACCGATAGACCTATGACCTGAAGAATGTAGCTGATGGTAGCTGGATGCGAAGGCAGAGGACCGGGAGAAATGGCTCGCCATGGAGGAGGCTTATGTTCAACAGTCGAGCTCTAGTAAGCTCAAGTGGTGAGTGATGATGATGAATAAAAATTTAACTGCCAGTAAACAGCCTGTTAAAATGATAAAATTTATGAACGGGTCCAGTTGACCAATTCAAAATATGCATTAGGTCAACTGAACCTACGGGATCAGTTCGAGTTCGATCAGTTAACTAAAGAGCCCTAATATGATGCGGTATCGGTAACCTGAAAGCTTGTATCGATTCTCTCCGAGAATATTTTACAACATCGGAAAGTTACTGAAGCGTTACTAATGCTCATTTAAATGTGGTCCTATTTTGATTTTGCATATTAATTAATGATTTGATTTTGTTTACCAACTTGGTTATTTTGTTTACCAAGTGATGTAAGTAATAGGCGCTTAGGGAAAGTGTAAAGTATGGATACTTAACACTTCAAGGAGCTTGAACTTCAAGGGTAGGCGATATTCCCAAGTGATGTGTAAATTAGCTATACTAAAATTATAAAGAGGTAAAATTTGCTTATATTTTATGTTTGAAAACTGAAAGAAAAAATTTAAATGAAAAATATTTGTTGAAGAATAAATACATACATACTACTACAATGTTATATTATAACTAAAAGGCTTATGCTATGCACAATACATTGAAATCTGATCTCCAAACTAGGGGGTTCCCTGTATCTAAGAGCTCTTACACATGAGCGTCATGTTAATAACGGCAGAGCTAACTGCTGCCGTATAACGACACTTGCAATTGTAGCGTGCCGCGTCCGCCATGTTGTCAGTCGACTGCAAATAGTTCAAAAGTGTGCATGCGTCGCGAATTTGTAAAATGAGTTCCAGTGACGAAACTGATACTGAGTTGCTAATTGTGGTATTGAAGAAAAATGCAAAAAATATTTGGCATTAAAAAGAAAGAACACGGTAACAAAGTAACAGTGTTTCTTTTTCAACCGACTTCAAAAAAGGAGGAGGTTATCAATTCGTCTGTTTTTTTTTTATGTTTGTTACCTGATTTCTTTGGACTGGGTGAACCGATTTTGATGATTCTTTTTTTGTTTGAAAGCTAGTGCTTCCCGTGTGGTCCCATTTTAATTTGGTCCAGTTCTGACAGAGGTATCCATGAGAAAACCGTATAAGTCTTATATTTGCATTAAGTATGTGCGCGATTTGTTACGCGATTTCTCCGGCAAACGTAAACCGATTTTGAAAATTCTTTTTTTTATGGATAGGGTATGCTTTAGGGGTAGTCCTATATAAATTTTATCGAAATTGATTCAGCACTTTTTGAAAAATCAACAAATACCCAAAAATTTTACATAGACGACATTTTAGTTTCATCAATCTTTGTAGTAGTTAACTTTCAATCTCTTCTTAATAGATTTGGATGAGAAGGAGGTACTAAAAAGCGGAAAATAAAAAGCTTTTTACAAAAAAGACAACCGCCTTCAAAAACTAAAAAGTGAAAAATAACTTTAGCACAGAACACACATTGACTTTAGTTTCGGAAGTCGTTGGCAATACAAAACAACAAACAGAACAAAGCTACTGAATTTTGAAACTAAAGTCAATGTGTGTTCTGTGCTAATGTTATTTTTCACTTTTTAGTTTTTGAAGGCGGTTGTCTTTTTTGTAAAAAGCTTTTTATTCGGAATACATTTTGCAACTGACTCCTATACTATTTAATATAATATAATCTATAATATAATAAAAATGAATCGTTGTTCGTTAGTCTCGCTAAAACTCGAGAATGGCTGGACCGATTTGTCTTGAAATATTTGTGGATTTGGTTTGTCCGTGTGGTGTCGGACGTAAAGAATAGCACCATCCCATATCTTCTCGCGGGTGTCGTAAGAGGCGACTAACGGACTTACCAGAGAATGGGCAGCAGCGTTTTCTGTGCCTTTGTAACTACCATACTGCGATCGCCAATCCGCCTGCCAAGCGTGGCGATTATAGCAAACCCCCCCCCCCCCTCCTTGGGGAGGCCTATTTCCAGCAGTGGACGTCTTTAGGCTGAAATGATGATGAAAATGATGATTTGTGGAAGGCCAGGGAAGGTTTAAACGGTAAGAAAATTGAAAAATCAATTGACAGGACAACGTCTGTCGGGTCAGCTAGTAATATAATATGAGGGGACATTTCACACACGGCCATTTGACCCTAAACTTGGGAGACCCTGTACTATGGGTGTCAGATAGCTGACATACATACACAAATACATTTTAAATACATACATTTATAGATAAATACTATAAGATAATACTATTAGTGCTGACGACGGCTGCCATCGTCGCGTTAACGCCTGCAGTTTCCTTTGCCGTTGGCAACATGCTGCTCGTGTGTAAAATCTCTTAGAGATCCCTCCGCAGTAATGCCAAAAGCCAAAGAGTTAATGACTGGATGTCCTGGTCCGATTGCAAAAAATATTTCTCCTGATATTGTATTTTATTAATAAGTAACCAATTAACGGAAAAAACTAGTAAGCTAAGAATACAAAACAATATAGGAGCCATCTGCAGACAAACCGGGTGAAAACCTGTATCTCGGCATACAGGTAGTCTGTTATAAAGGTGCGTGATATCAGCTTTTATATCAATTATTAGGAATGGGAAATAATCGATTCGCTGTTAAATCTTAGAAATGAATTCCCTTTCTTTCACCTAATAAGTATATTCCACCTATATGGTACAGAGAATTAAAAATCGGCAACGGGTTGCAACTGTTGGATTTGTTTTGTCGCACCCTGCATTTTCCCTGAGTGAATTCATAAAAAGGCATTGTTTGTAATCAGTTTCAACCATCAAATGATGACATAAAAATATTTTATTTATTTGACATAGTATTTGGATAAGGACACTGTTGCATTTGGATAAAAAAAAACCATGTAGGTAATGATAAATGTAAGATGGGCTAATAAGCTGCGTTACAAAATGGTACATGCGAATAAGCGTTTAGAGCGTTTTTTTTATAGAGATAAGCACATCAAGTTACCACAACCTGTAAAATTTATTTGATAAATTTTCAACTATATTACAAACGATCATAATTAATTGGAAACATTTTACAGTTTGGTATGGCTTTATGTGCTGACGTCTGTACATCAATGGCTTTACCTTATAAAGAGAATTTTCTGATAAATTAATGTAATTAAATTTAAAATAATGTGATAGATCGACCATAAGAAAAACGATGTCCATTATTAAAAAAAAAAACAACCTGTTACTTGTAAAGTAAACTCTATTTAAATTCTTTAGATTAAAGAACAGCTATTCTTTCGGTACTCCCAGAAGGTATTAAATTCGTTGAGCAAGGGGCGTATGCAAATGAGACGGGAACATTGCGGCCTGAACGGTTTTTAATAGGACGCCAAACGGTAGCGCGATATTGTTTCTGACGTACGGAACTTTGGATACAAGCAGAGTGATTAAGCAGTTTGTTGCGATATTTTTGTGCAATGTCGGGTATATAGGACGGAAGAGTCATCGACACGCGACCTTACCCTGTATTAATACGCCATTCGTTTTTACATTAAATTTAGAAAAGTCGATTTAATGCTCTCGTTATTTCAATCATCATCTGCCTTGAATTTTCCCAACTATTTTGGGAACTATACTAACCTGATGCAGCTTGATACCAGTGTTTTACATAAAGTCCCACCACAACACACCTACCTATCCTCCACAACCTCCATAAGAGGAGAGGGAGGGAGGAGAAAGGGATGTGGGAGGGGAATTGTGGAGGTCCTATCTGACCTCTACAACTCTGTTACTGGGTATTATTATACCCCTTGTTTAGACTGGTTATCAGATTTTCTGGCTTCTGAATCCCCATAAGGACAATCGAAGCCAACGGCTATACGTGCTTTCCAAGGCTCGGAGTCTCCCATCCACGGACTAACCACAGCAAGCTTTTATTTAGCCACGAGGTCCTCATAACGTTATTTCAATGTTAACATATAATTTAAATGGCAGGTGGAGTAGATATAGATGAACTGTGCTATTGCGAGTGCAAAAACGAAATAAGAAGAATCGGCAAAATAATATTATTATACTAATACTAGCGGACCCGACAGACGTTGTCCTGTCAATCGACATTTGAAATTTCTTACCGTAATCTTCTCTGGACTTCTACGAATATTTCAAGACCAAAATTAGCGAAATCGTCCAGCCATTCTCGAGTTTTAGCGAAACTGACGAACAACGATTCATTTTTATTATATAGATTTACCATTTACATTTAATAAATATCACTAATAATTTAAAAAACTAAAAAACACGCCTGCCTTGTCAAAAGAGAATTAAAAAAATTAAAAACAAGCTAAATGATTTTAGTATTGAATGAAAAAAAGTTGAAAACTGAAAACCAATCTTTTCAGCGAAGTCGGGGGACCTGGAAAGAACTGTTCCAAGAAACTGTCCCCCGACTGCAAAAGATCACCAACTAGGGTAAAATCGTATAAACTAAGCGACTACACGCTAAGGACACTCCCTGTGTGGTACGGGCTTCGAGTTAGGGCGTCGCTGGGGGAGGGCAGCAAAGGGACAGGCTGGGGGAGGGCAGCAAAGGGACAGGCTGGATCGGATTTACCATTATTTAGGGACGAATGTTAAGCTACAGGCTCAGCGGCGTGGTCTGGAACGAGCAATGGTCGGGGAGGGAACGTACGGGGTCGTCGCGGTGGGCCTCGGCGGCGAGGACGGATTGACGGCAGTCTGTATTTGTATTTTTTCAACGTGCTAGTAGTCCTATTGCTCGGCGGCGGGCGCTTAGCGAATACCTTTGAGCCATTGTTCCGGGCTATGGCCTGCTCGATGGCTTGGGTATTCGAGCGCCGATGGTCGCGTGTTATCAGCTTTTTTACCTCATTGTTAAGTACCTGATACTCAGACGGTGTGGCATGCGTTAGTTCTCGTCGTTTCCTCATTAATTCCAGAGTCTCGCTGGTGAGTATCGACTTACGTCCATTTCTCACCGGTCGAAAGTATTTATGAACCACTTCGCGGATAACACGTATCAGGCCATCGGTGGCGTCGTTTATGTCCTCTGTGGTTTCCAATGAGGCGAATCGGTTCTATAGCTCTAGCTGGAAGCTTTCGCAGTCAGCTACGACTTGGGGCAGTGTTGGTCTAAAAGTCGTGATCGCTTCCGGTATTGACCCTGTTGATCACGGAGACATTTTTGAATATCTGGCGCTTGTCAGACATAACGAAGTCGATCTCGTTCTTGGTCACGTTATCGGGGCTTCGCCAGGTCCATTTCCTTTGAGGCTTCTTCTGGAAAATGAAATTCATCAGGTAAAGCCTCGAGGAAGTTTACCATCATTTGCCTCCAGTAATTTCTGCGCCCATAGCCGAATGGACCTACTCTAGACTTGCTACTCTATTGTACTCCCACTTTAGAATTGAAGTCACCCATGACAACAATGTAGATTGTTTTGGTATGAGACATAGCTTTCACTGTCTTCGTACATGCTACGAAGCATAGTGCTATGGCAGTGTTTTATTGTAAACTATACTAATATTATAAAGAGGTAAAATTTGTTTGTATGATTGTAAGTTTGTATGTAGGGGGTAATCTCCAGAACTACTCATCCGATTTCAAAAATTCTTTCACCAATAGGAAGCTACGTTATCCCGGAGTGCTATAGGCTATAAATTATATTGATATCATGCTTATTAGCTAAGCTATCACAATTTTTGTCTAGCCAGGCGGAAAGAAATACCTCTTAAAACGGAGGTTTTTGCATGCGCTGCCTAAACAGTTTCATATAATTGTAAACAATGTTCGGCAACTTGGTCCGCCTTAAATGGTGCTTTAATAAAGTCCGCGACACCATATTTCTATCTTTTATATTTTAGCAGATATAGTATCTTTTATGTATTAAAAAAGGACTGACAGTAGCTCCATTAAGAATTGCAGCTACTTTATTAAGGGATTGGTAAAACTGCACGCTCTACTTTCAAACTCCCATTGACGGTTTCATTGTAGCAACAGTCGGTATGTTCAATACGCGTACGAGTGGATCGCACACGATCCTGAGCTTAAATATTTACTAGATAGAGACATTCGTTGGCTTTGCTCAAGGGATGTCATCCCACAATGAACGATACAGTCAATGAAATCAATAATGTAGTTTTACAAAAAGCCCCCGGCCAAGTCAAAATCTACAAGTCTATTGATACAGTGTGTAATATCGAGGATGCAGTCCACTATCCGCCAGAATTTGTGAACTCCCTTGAATTGATCTGGCCTGCCACCTCACGAACTGCTATTGAAAATCGGAATAGCTAACATGCTTTTAAGCAATTTAAGCCCACTTAACCTGTGCAATGGCAAGGACATAAAAGATTTTAAAGGTAACTTAATTGTAGCGACCATTCTGATCGGACCTGAAGCTGGCCAGTTGGCGCAGATCCTGAGAGTTCCAATGATTCCCACGAACCTGCCTATATCGTACAAGCTACTCCAGTTTCCCTTAAAAAAAATTAAGAAGTCCGAGGAACAAACATTGTCTTTAGTTGGTTTTGACCCAAGAAAATAATGTTTTACCCATGAACAGTTTATCACGAGTTGGATCACCCGAAAACCAGATTATTTTGTTACTGGAAAATAAAACAACCTTAAACAGTGTATATAGAAAAGCTTTACCTACCTACCTAACCTAACTACTAAATTCTTTAACCTATAGAAAACTACAGTACTTATGGGCTGGATTTTCGGAATCCACTCGGACGAAGTCGCGGGCAAAGTGCTAGTTATAATAATATATGTATAGATATAAATTTTGTCTTCAAGAAGCAAGCGTGAAAACAAATATTCGTAAGTCCATTTTTTTAAGTTTTTCTATGGGATATTGAATACTACTACTACAATTTCAATTTCAGTTATTTATTTAGACAACAAAGATCCATTAGGTTAGCCAACACTAGACTTAACCTATGTTAGTACTTGACTAATAACACAGAAAGTGTACAGGTGACACGTGGATCTCACCAACGGGCTGTCATGTCTCCCAGCTATAGCTCGTAGATTGATGTTGGGGCTGCCACGGAGTCTGTTTAGCAGCGAGCCCGTTTTCTTAGCAGCATTGAAGCAGTCGGTACGTGCCTCAGCGAACATAGATGTCGCAGTACACAACCGAGGCAGCCGCAGCAGCACTCTGCGTTGTTATGAATAAAATAAAATAAAATTAAATTTATTTATTTCAGGTCCTCAAACTCATATTAAAAACATTTAAAAAAAAATCGCACATAAATAAATACAGACAAACAAATACAATTCCATTACAATTCAATACAATTACAATTCAATTATTATTACATTACAAGAGCCTCTTATGTGGGACACTATCATAAGTAACTTGTCTGTCACAGCAGTGTCGCACATAAGGACAGTCCAACCTACTCGCTATCATATTCAGAACGGTATTGGAGCTGGCCCGCACTCTGCGAACAAGAGATGCGCAGCGCTTACGCATGGTTGCATGGAAACAGTCCGTGCGCGCCCAAGCGAACGTACCCGTTATACTTGTCCTCTGAGCTGTAGGCCTATTACGTGTAGCTGAAATGAATTTAATATTCTTTGAACAGCGTTCAAAGCGTACATCGGAAAAACCGGCGGGCCAGTATATTAGTTCGAACCTGTGTGCGCTCTCTCTCCATATCTGCGTCTGTCAAATCGTCCGTCACGATATGACCTAAGTATTTATAAGAGTACCATGTGCAATTCCATACTGTTCAGTGACACAGGAGGAACATTACAGTGGATGGACATTTGGTATTGGACTTAAAGACCATGTATTTTGACTTGCCTTCGTTGTACACAAAGCCATAAGAAAGCAGCTTACGATTTGCAAATATCGAAAAGCTTACTACGTACTGTGATATTTTGTTTTGATAAGTTATTAGTAAACAAATGCATTCAATTCTAGTGTTATATATTTTTGTTATGTACTAAGCAAGCTCTAGACGATGATAGTAAACTTAGTCAATTAGTAAAAAAAAAATTTTTTTTTCGGATTGTTCTATGAACCATGGCTACCACATGATTTTTTTTTTATTTGCACTAGCCTATGCTACTCGAGATAACGCAACGCTTCTAACGATACCACATACATTGATACTGGTTAAGCCGTTTAGAAGTTATGGTGGAATAAAGGAACTCACAAACATACATGAACCCTAAAAACATACCACTCCTTTTTGCAGGCAGTCGTGTAAAAAGCAGTTACTTCAAAAATATTACCTAATAACAGTCTTTATTTGGCCGCTTTTTGTCTAATGCTGTGAAAATACTAGTAGAGTATATTACAAATTATTCCAAATCCAGAGTTGAATATTTAGTCGTATATTAACACTTTAAGCGCCATGGGGGACACCGTGTGTCCGACGCTAGTGGAGGTTTTACCTTTAACGTTTTTGACCCGGCAGTTAACGTATTAAACAGTTAGTAGTGCTTCTCATATAAGTAAGTAAGTCAATCTGTAATTTTAGAAATAAATGTCTTAAACCAAAAACCATATTTTATAGATAAGCCAAAACCTAAGAATATAACGGAACAGAAATAAATAAAACGAAAGACGCAATTTTCATTCAAAATTTTCTTTTAAGTCTTCAGTCTGTCAACAAGCAATTATTTAAAGGAAATGAGTACGTACTGAAACATTTGACAACTCGAGTATATAATATTACACGTTCAAAATAATGTTCCTCTCAGTTTTACACTGTTGAGCAGGATGTTGACATTGTAACAGATGTTTGACGAAGAAATGGAACAATTTGTATAGAGACGAGAACGTGACAAGCCGAGGTGAGACGTACTTTGATACTTAAGTACAAGTAATTATTTCTTGGTTTCTTGTTAACAATTTAAAAGCACGATTTCAATTTATTTAGAACTATCGTTTCGTCGTCGTGATTAATATAAGTCTTTAATCGCCAAAGTGGGACCAAAATAGGATGTTAGTATTATTTATTATTCTTAGATCTACGTTTATTCAAGTTAATTAATAAAATAAAACATTTGTACAGGTTAATAAATAAAGATGACAGGGCATCGAAAAATCGTTGGGGCACCTTTTGGACAAGACGTCCAAAAAGTTCATGTTGAATGGCAATGCTGTTTCTTTGGCCCGAAAATAGGCCAGCCCTAACGTTACTTGAATAGCCGACCAACTGCTTGGCGATGTCCTGAAAGATAAATTATTTTTAAATTACAAAGATACCTTCTAATTTTAGGCTTAGTTGACACGATTGGGCAGCAACTGGTAAGTTTCGTCGAGTCTTTTCGATGCTTATTCCGCAGTTTAAAGACAAGGTCTTTGACTAGTGCTAACGAGACGTGGACACTTACAGCGGGGCTAGTCCACAAGTTCAGAGTTGCTCAGCGCGCAATGGAGCGAGCAATACTCGGAGTTTCTCTGAAGTTTCTCCAAAAAAGCCACCGACATTGCTCTCAAAATTAACAAGCTGAAGTTGGCATTGGACTGGTCACGTCTGTCCCAGGACCGATGGCTGATGGACCAAACTTATCCTGGAATGGAGACCGTGAATCGGCGTGGGGCGCCCCCCTCAAGCCCAATAAACTGATGATCTGAAGTGGATAGCCGGTGGTGGCTGGATGCGAAAAACAGAGGACCGAGAAAAAAGGCGTGCCATGGAGGAGACAAAAAACTCGTAAGTGAAAGAAAGGAAAAGAAGTTCTGTTTTCCCAGTAGTCCTACGATGTTAGGTAGAAAAAAAAGTCCCACTAGTTCTGTACTGTAGAACTGTTTAGTAGAACTAGTAGGAACAATCCGAATCAATGACAACGTATGTGGGTTCAAAAAATTCCAATAGTTCTACTATTTTGGTTACAAAATAGTAGAACTATTGGAATTTTTTATTCCCACCAGTTCTACTAGTTTTTGCCGCACCTTTCCTAGCCTATCGGTCTTTTATCGGGTACATTTCGGAGAGTGTGCTTTGGAATTGCACAATTTAATTCCCCCATCCCCATTCAATCATCAGACGAGCAGAGATACGACAAAGCGTCACCGCTATATGATTGAAGTTCCACGATCTCGAACCAAGCGCTTTGATTCCACATTTATTGTGCGAACTGCCAGACTGTAGAATTCGCTGCCCGCCTCTCTGTTCCCTGATAAGTATAATCTGAGTAGCTTCAAGGCACGAGTGAACCGGTTCATTCAAGGCAAGCGTGTTCCAACTTAGGCCGCATCATGACTTAAGATCAAGTGAATTGCGGTCAAACGCAAGCCTATTTGATAGTTAAAAAAAAAGCTCTACTTTAAGAAAGTATTGCCAAACATAGTTTTGCCTCACATCAGGTAAAGTAAACTTAAATATATATTATTGGACACCCTAATAAAACAAGTCCTGAGATCCTAGTCCATAGTCTCTTCCGGATTTCTCATTATCCTAGGCCGGTTTCAAATCGTAAAGGTAAGTATACACTACAACTTTTACTTGTAACGGATCAAACATTGACCATGACGTTCGACGTCTGATTTTATAAAACGAAAGCCTTATTAGCACGATGCAAGTTTTGCGCCTGTAACGTACAATTAAATTAAAGCAACCAATTACTTGGACTGTATACACACTGTTCAGACGACGCAACTTACATTGTTGCTTCAACTTATTGCATTGAACAGGCAACTAAAATGCACCGTGTAAATGAGACTTAAAAAGCGAATTTGTGTAACATTTCATCGAGCAAAGACACAAGCGCGGATTAAACGACTGTTAACCTACAGGTCCGACATTTGAACGACGAGTAAATGCGAAACAGAATATAATGTTACAGGAAAATGCTCACTCGCCTTAAATTCTACATCAAACAACGTCCAGCATTCATGGGAGTGTTACATTACATGGAAATGCTTTTTTAATTTTGAACTTTAGTTTATATTGCACCATTCGTGAGAACGTTACATTTGATTGAAATGCTCTAGTGTACCTAAAGCTTTAAATTTTAAACGAAAATGGGTCCATTGCTACCATTTTTAGCAATATGAGTACAAAAATGAAGGAACTCGTAACACGGGAACACGCTACCGTTCAAATGCAAAGTTTTCAATATTGCAACAATCTCTCTTCCCAATGCCGTTGGTAAGTAGATGTAGGGATATTTTAGACTCGACATTAATAACATAATAACTCTCATCCATATACATATAATGACGAATCAATGTACGAAGAAACGCGGCAAAATATGGATTTGTTTTTAGCGCGACGAGACGCGACGCAATAGTTTATTAATAATAAAATATTTACCATCAGTGTTTTTATTTACCATAAAGTCCATAACAACCTCTCTTCAACAGAAATAGGTTTTTTAAATTAGTAACAACGCAGTAGTGTCCATGGTTAAAATAATAGTGAACTGAGATTGCCGCGTTTCTCGCTCACGAATCACATACTCGTAGGACACACGTCGCGTGGAGTATTAAATCGCAATACGTTTGCATCGCGTCGCGTCTGCACGTGTCGCGTCCGGTCGCTCACCTAGGACAACGCCTTAGACTACTTGGGCCTAGTAGTTAGCCTAGTTAACATTTATCGCTGCATAAGTGACGTTTTTAATATCCTCTAAGGTAGGTGTAGGGACACTTTGGGTACTGTCAGTAGTATGTGACCCGCTGTCTGGTCAGGAGCACCGCACTCACACTGGGTGTCGGTGGGATCTATAATCCCCCATTTTGCTAGGTTACTTAGATCCGCGCGACATCCCAAAAGATATTAGACTATTTTTAACACTATCAGCAAAAAAAACGAATAGTGATCGACTTGACAAACGCATTGATGAACGTATAATTATGTTCTATTGTTATTTGGTTATGAACAACATCTAGAATTAGAAATTATGTGCAAGATCAAATATGACATTGACCTTGACGTCCGCGAAGCATTTATTATTTTACACACAATCACGCAATTTCAGATTCTATTTCTGTATAATTTTTATTCAAAATCAAGTAACCAATGAAACCTGTTTTTTGCTGGTCCTAAATACAATAATCAGTATTTATTTGTTGTTCCATGGCCATATTTCAATTATGTAACTTGAATTATACCCAAAACAATACCACTAAGCGACATACTTCATAGAGTTAAAGAAAGCTGGTCTGTGGGTAATAATAATTTTATCAAATTCTTACAACCCTAAGAATACCGGCGCAGAGTTCCCATCGGGATTGCGACACCGCACTCCTTGAATCATAACTAGGGTTGACAGAAAAATATAAGGCTAATGAATTCCAAATATTCCTTTTCGACGGGAAAATCCGAATAAGCCGGGTCGATTGTATTTTGCTTTGGCTGTTATATAGGTTAGATCTATTTAACCCTCTGGCAATTTGAAGTTTCATAATATCATTTTTGAAAAAGCCAAGGTTATTCATTTTGTGATGATAATGATTAATAAACTTTGGGCTGATCTTTAATGGCCAGATAACGTTTATCTGCATATAGAAATACCTAGTACACTTTGACATACTTTATATGCGATAGTTCTCAAACCGCCATAATGTTCTTCCGTTATTTTTTTTTATTGTAATTCATAAAACTGATATACAATCACACATGCAATAAAAATAAAGTAATTAATTTACATACTTAAGATTGATATCTACTAGATGTGAATCCTGCATGCGCACTGACTTATGACTTATGAGTTATTGCCGTGTTGTGCCGGCCGCAAACAGCACCACCCATTTCTACCCGTGGGTGTCGTAGAAGGTGACTCGGGATGTTGACGAGAGGAGGATGGACAGCCGCGTCCTTCTGGGTTCCATAACACCTACTTGCATCGACTAAGCATGGCGATTATGGCTGAACCCTTGGGGGAGACCAATACCAGCAGTGGGCGTCTAAAGGTTGACATGATGATGATGATAAGAGTTATTTATCGATTAAAGAATCGGCTTTTAATGAAACACAATATCTTGCATGTTTCATGGGTGTGGGTAGGGTGTTCTATGTCAAACAAGTTTGAGCCATGAGTGTACATTGTAAATTTTACCAGTACTTTCTCACGCCGGAAATCAACATGTTGTGAGCTACCTGTAATACTTCTTACTGCTTTGTATTCCCTAGACACTTTTGGGGTATAACCGGGATTTTGATTGCCTCCTCTCGTGCATGAGAGACAAACCTTGACTAAAAGTGTTTTCCAATATTTTTTTGTCAGCCTATTTTGTTCACTCTTTCACTCCTCTCTACGTATTGTTCACTGTAGCCAATCTCCCATAAATATCATCATCATCAAAATATTGCAAGATAAATCTAACACACTTCACTTAAAAGAGCTCTATTCCATAAATCCATACCCAAAAGTCACACCGTAAGGTCAGTTTTTTTGCTTCCAGAAAGTTTCTATGTCACCTCTATTTCGCCAACAACTCTGTAGTTCGACGGTGCCAAATATCGCGTCGATGTCGGCCGCTGCGCACCGTATTGCTCTTTTATTGCGAACAGGCCGCATTGTGGCCACCCCTGCCCTGAATCACAACTAGGGTTGACGAATTCGGAAAACTTCATAAACGAATAGGTGAGCAGTGCTCCGATGTTTTTCTTTCTGGATTTATTTTGTCGAGCATTGTTCCGAGTGAATAGGGCTGTGCTGAAATGGCTTCCCACGGGCGTCGTTTGGAATGGCAAAGGGATTATAGTCGGATGGAATTCGTTATGGATGTTTGTATAAGATTTTTGCTGAAGGAAATGTTTGTTCTGCGGATTATTTTTCTTTGGGGACTGCTATGATAATATCATAAAAGTTGGCATTTGAATATTGAGTTCATTTGATTTTTTCGTTGGATGCAGTGGTAATCTGCAAAAGTTTTTCAACTGATTTAAATGCCATGAGTTTTCTTAAGGATGACAAATGAATTTCTTCAATGACCTAATTTTCACCTAAAAATCCTAGTAAGTAAAGAATCCTAGTAAATATTTTTACTACAATTTTTTGTTAAAAATTAAAAATCCTAGTAAATGATACTTACTACTTACTTACCGAACTTTGGTTAATCGGCAGGGTCTATAGTCCTCATGGCTATTTTATTTTTTCTACCATAGAGTCGACAATCTTGCTTTGCGAGTCCTCTTGTCATGTTCGAAGTCGACTTGAAAAAGATCGAACTTTGGCCCGAGAAACACATAATGTAAAATCCACCAAGCTAAGGGCTTGTTCAAGAATTTTCCTGTTGACAAAAATGACAGCTTCATCGACTTCTTTTCTATAGACTTTTACAAAAAATGTCTAGGACTCGATCTCACAAAAAGTCTACCGTCTGCTTACCGTCTAAACCACATCACGAACCACAGTCGTAATGTCGTTTTTATAATAAAATAATAGTATCTATGAAGGGTGCGAGGCTAGTCAACACTTGATCGGCTTCGTTGTTATGACATAGATCTAGAAATATAAAATAATAAAAGCCTATTACTGTCCTATTGCAAGCACAGAGCAGAGTTGATCTCTGATTGCAAGTCAAAGTCCACTTTTTATAGATACAAACAAGGCATGAGCCTGGTAATCAATGCTAGGATCTGGCGATTTCAGCTTAATGTTAATTACAAGTCCAAGGTTCGTCAAAATGTTGTAGAAAGTATCTAACTAACCATTAAATAAAACAAAAATAACACACCAGAAAATAGTACTACAATATCCACTAAGTATAAAAAAATCTAGGTAGCTTTCCCACCGTAGGTTCAGCTAGAACATAATAATAGCCAATTTCAGCAACGAAAACATCAGTCTGCCAGAACTAAATCAAAACCAATAATAATCCCTAGTGTCCAATTAGGGCCGTCACTAAATCTCAAAGATATTTAACCTTGTCTCAAGGCATGAGACACCATCTGACGATAGCCAGGGCAAGATTAAAGAGAAATGTTGAACTTAGCAGAACACCTGCAGCTTGCTCAAGGAAAAGTTGAAGCGGGATCTTCTGAATAAAATAAAAATCTACGACGGAAAGTAATTATGTAGGAACTTTATTGATGGAACTTTGTGCAGTTTATTTGAATCATTGCATATTGTGGAAAGAGAATAATTTATATTTTATAATGTATACTTTTGATTAGAGTTTGAATATTTATATTAGTTAAACTTTATACTTCACTGTCCCAATATAATTTAAATATAAAGTGATGGTCCATTACGCACGTTTAAAATAACCTAGATCGGGCGAGTTGTAGATTGTAATTCTGATCTATCATAACTTGCACCGGTAATATAAATATTGTAGTTTTAGTTTATTTTTAGGCAATAATATATTTGTACGGAAAATATTCCTGCTGCTGACTAAATATACACTTTATTGTAAACAATATTTAATTAATAAATTATTGTTATTACGTTATTATTATCTCTTTGACTTTCCGTCAATGGATTTGGAAATACTTTGATTCAGATAATACACACACACACTACAACAATAAACACACAATACTAAAATTCACAATATTAAAAGTTTGTGACAACCTGTTACTCTGTTAACTCCGTGCCACAGAACGGGAGTGACACACCATCAACTTCAGAACACAGGGCCGCTACTGAAAAATTTCTCATGGAAAAACTCAAAAATATTTTGGCCGGCCTGTAAATCGAAAATAGACCCCCACCCTCAGTCGCGACCACGAGGCTAACGGTCAACTAAACAGCTTCTTCAAATTGTAACCGTGTGTAACCTTACTCCATCAAGGGTCGATTTAACCAAGCTATTATACCTATACATAGTACATAGTACATATAAGACTTAACTTGCATTTAAAATTTTTGACAGTTTGTACAGTCGACTACTCATTACACTACACTACTATACATTTGAAAGTTATAAAAATATGTATCCATTCATGATGTCGTCATTGTTTGTTACAAATACTAGTAGACATGATGTATGCCAGAATTATGTTCCTATCAAATGTGCCAATTTTATGTACACAGCTAAAATTACACTGTAATGTGTACGCTCTGAAACGAATTAATGTGTTCATATTTGGTTACAATAATATGTATACAGGTCTAACATTCTATTTTTAAATTTTAGAATAGTGAGGGAATACTTGCTTTCTGTTTCATTTCGTGCATGACGTCATTGGCGTGTCATTTGTTTATCGAAGTTAACTTACAAAGTTACAAATTATTTTCGCCACTTATTTCCATTATTTTTCTCTCACTCGACTCATAAAAAGAAGGTGTTTTCTATTCAACTTGTTTTTTTTACCATACAGAAACTAAACTTAAGTGATAATATTTGGAAATAGATAAAAATTAAACTATTGAATCATAAAACAAATTTATTAATAATATTAATAAACTTAAACCGATGTCTTGCTTTTAATAATATAACTTATCTATAATACTCTTTTACTTATAACAATAGTAGTAGTGTTATATGTAGTATTGTTATAAGTAAGATAATACTATAGATAAGTTATATTATTAAAAGCAAGACATCGATTTAAAAATAATATATCGATTATTGTTGATATATCGATTAATGTGATGTAGATCTTCATCTACTTCACATTTTGGCAAGAAATTATAAATCTTGCGCGGGGCTCCTATTTCTGTCTGCAGGGTTTGACGTCGACCTAAATTAACTTAATTTTTTTCTGGCCAAAGAGGAATTAGTTCCAGATATTACCCCCTATATACAAACAAATTTTGCCTCGAAAATAATATGAATATTGATTTATAAGTGTCATCATAACAGAAAAAAACTATTACACATATTATACCATTCAAAGAGTTTTCAATGGTATTGACAGAATTTCTGAAATTTAAAATTAGAACGTTTCTTGTATAGATCTTTTTGGAACTAAGTGTGAATACATTAATTTGTTTCAGAGCGTACACATTACAGTGTCCATCTTGCTGTATACATTAATTAGGCACATTGAGTGAATACATATATGCGTCATGTTTCATGTGTACAATAATTTGTAACAAAGTATGTACACTTATTTAAATGGGTACACGTATTTGTAACTTTAGGGGGTATACATCTCTTTGTACTCGACTGTACATGGTATGAATATTAATGTGGATGGATGAAGATGAAAAGGAAGTTAGTGAAAGCATGACGGTTGACATGACAGAATTGAAGAAGAAAACATGTTGCGCCGATCCCAAGTGACATGGGATAAGAGCAGGAAGATGTTGATGATAGTTGGTCCTAACAAAAACTGTCAGTCCTCAATTTTATTCCACGAATGATGATTCTTATACTAGGTCTTGTAAAACGTTAACATTGAAATAAATGTCTAGCCTATGCCCCATACCGTAAAGTACCCCACCCTACCTTAATCTAATACCATTAAACGAGCAATTCTTGTATTTATATATATATAAAGGGGTATACCCATCGGCCATACAAAAAAATGCCTGAAATGAACAACAATGAAATATACGCCAAATTGTACTATTGTACATATCGTAGGAAATCTATTACAATTTCAATAATTATCAAAAAAGTGGGCAGAAGCTAGTTACAATTGTTTTTCTAAAATATAGGTTAAGCCAAGATTAACTATTATTATGCATTAATTAAACATCAAATTAGCATTTTAATGTTTTATTCATCATTAAAAGCAACTAATATCAAGAAACTATACAGGAGGATAGATATAATAAAACATAATTTAATTGTTGCTCATCAGTGCGTTCAATAGGCAAAAATACTAGGGAATCTCAACACTTACAGCTTGTGACGTTATGCCTGTCATTTTGCACCGATAAGATTTTACGCCTTATTCTTTCAATATCGAGCTAGTTAATTAACACAGTGTAGGTTTCTAACCACATTTAGAGCAGGTTTAGGTCCGTGTTCAAAAAACCTAGTCAGTCAAAAAACCTAATCTAAGTCCGAGTTAAAAAATTGGTATCATGTGCAGAAGTAAAATAAAAATAGTTAGAAATGGCCTAAGTCCTCGTAAAATAATTATCATAAAAGCAATTTGAACGTAATACAAGTCAAGTTACATAAAACCATGAAGTAAACAATCAAAACAATGAATGCAGTAATGTCAAACTGTCAATTAGGCAAAGGAGTGATTCATACAGCCTACGATACGCTTTCTATTTTGAAAATAATTTAAATTAAATTAATATTGACAAGCACATATTATTTTAATTCGATTTACGGTGCTTATAGCTCGAAATATATTAAATTAATGATAAACATGCATTCATTCTATAAAATAGTTAGTGATAGATTATTTGAAGAGGCTGAATGACATTTACTCGTGCCCAATAAACACTGACATTTAATATAAAAATAAGAATGAATTAGACGGATATCAAGTTAAATATTGTAAAAAAAATTATATTTTCACCCTACCTAAACAAACTTGAGAATTATTTTATTATACATATTTTATTCCAACTAAAATTATGGACTATTAGTAATTTCTGTACATTTCAGGCATTTTTCGGGCGTTCCCCTTTCATAAAAAATCTTCCAAAATCTCCTCTCTCTTCTTCTATCTTCTTCTTTTCTTCTTCTTTTCTTCTTCTTCTGCTTTTTTCTGAATCTCGGAAACGGCTCCAACAATTTTTATGAAATTTAGTATGCAGATGGTTTCGGGGCGATAAATTGATCTAGCTAGGTTTCATTTTTAAAAAACACGATTTACTAAAAAAGAAAATACTTAAGAAAGTTGTAAACCTATACTGTCTTTAGTTTAGTAGATAGGTAGGTACGAAACAGAATAATCGCCATTCCGCAGCTAGCGCACCGTACCACGTCGCAATACTGTTTGCAGATTTCCATATCCTTCATACCAATTCCCCACGCTCCGTTTGTGATTTGCAACTGTGCATATACTCGAGAGATATAGGAACGATCGTAAACTACTTCTAGAGGGATTTGGTATAGACGGACTTTTGTAAATAGATCCCATATATAATTTTTTTTTTATTATACTGCATAACGTCAAAACGTTGATAGATTCTACATTATGATACAAATAGATGAATAGTTAGTACGATGATTATACTGGAGTGCTGTAATCATACACCTGATGCTCCCTTCGCTGATCGGTAGGCAAATGCCTAATGTATATAGACAACTGACTAACTGCGCAGGGACGGTTGCTGCAGGTGCCAAAAACTTAAAAGCCTAGAACAGCCTTATTGCAAGCTATATGTTTAACGTCCGTGCGGTGTCGGACGTAAAGAATAGCACCATCCCATATCTTCCCGTGGGTGTCATATGAGGCGACTAAGGGACTTATCAGAGAATGGGCAGCAGCGTTCTCTGTGCCTTTGTAACAACTTTACTGCGATCGCCAATCCGCCTGCCAAGCGTGGCGATTATGGCAAAACCCCCCCTTGGGGAGGTCTCTGTCCAGCAGTGGACGTCTTTAGGCTGAAATGATGATGATGATGATGATGATGATGATATGTTTAAGCCATTTGGAGTGGAAACCATAGGACCATGGAATCCGAGTGCTCATCTTGTTTTTTGGGACTTTGCCAAGCGGGTAGTCGACTGCGGCTTATTATTCTTTTGCCAAAGTTACCGTATAATGCGGCAATGCTGCCAGCCCGTTCAGCAGGTATCCCGTTGACAGCGATATGAACGAGATTTTTGATGCCCTATGAGCTTCTCCACTTAATTATATTTTTAGTTGTGTCACGACCAAAAACATGTAAACAGTTTATCTCATTCTAAACAGATTATCTCCTAAACTATTGACTGAAATTTTATAGGGTTACGAATTGGATATTTTTGATCCCAAACTACTATAAAATAGGTTTGGTTTTATCTATAAGTTAAAATAGTTCTTTCACGAGAAAATTTCTTTCTAATTTTGCAATTTGTATACATATTTATGCTCGTGACTGTAGGTATATAATTTTATTGATTTTATTTAATTTTCTTTATAGGTATTATATGTAATTCTGACAACCATAGTTTATAGTGATAACTGGCCGAAACACTGGTGGTTCTTTGAATAATCTTCGGGGTTCTTCTAATGTCTAATCTTTTTAATGTAGCTAAAGGATGTTAAGTAATTTATTACGATAACAAACGTTTACTCAGTACTCATTGCAAAAAAAAAACAATAATCAACTAGTAGGCTAAGATCGTCTTGACATAAATCAATTTTGCCATAAACACAAACGAACACTTATTCAAGCATTTGGTAAATCGACACTTTGCTAAAACGAATCCGCAATAACTATAAAAGAATAAATGTACCTACAACACAGCTATATTATATTTAGCACCTTTAGGAACATGTATTTCGATCATTTGAGCCTTATTCAAGCAATTCAACGTGCGAAGATAAAACAGACTGACGTAAAATAAGACATGTACGTGACTGTCGAAGACCGCCATCTTGAAATTGTATTTGCTCAACTTTTTATGTGGAGTATGAAATAAAAACGTTTTGTTTTAGCCCCTTTTATTACTGTGTCAAGTAGGCTCTTTCTTTTTCAATTTATAGGTAGATAGAAATGGATTAATTGGCTTTTATGGTGTTATAGATAAAGAATCATGACAGGATTTGTACAAAAAAAAAGATGTTTAGAGATGTTGAAATTCTAATTCTTATATTCTTGGGTACCTAAAGAATAGTCATTTTTTTTTTTATAAACACAAAATGGGCATCGAGATGAAACGAAAAAGTGTTATTTTCATTTCGTAATATTTAAATTATGCGTGGGTTTAAAAATATGGTAAGTATATCAATCTGTTCCCGGTAATGTATTCCTCACATAGGAAAATATTTTAAAACATCAAATTATTTTAGTTTTTTCATACAAATTGATGTATGGATCTCGTCATACTTCTTTAGTCATTAGTGGTGATTGTGACCAGACGATGATCTATCCATACTCTAATATTATAAATGCGAAAGTAACACTGTCTGTTTCGCTTTAACGATGAAAAAGCTTAACCGATTTTGATTCAATTTGTTATGAAAATAGCTAGAACCCTAGAGAAGGACATAGGCTACTTTTTAATACGCGACTTCGTCTGCATCCGCGATAACCGACATTCACGCGGACGAAGTCGCGGGCAAAAGCTAGTTTACTATATTGCCCAGTATCTAGTTGGTTTTTCTCCGTGAAAACCTATTGTTTGAAACGCACATAAAGCTTCAACTTTCTGACTGGCTGACCGTTTGACAATTCAAAAGTAACTGTAAATGATTTATTTGACATAAGTGGTTTTGAGTTTGAGTTATATCCCTCTACCTGCACTTTAGAGAACACAAAAACGCCACTGATGCCGCGAAAAATGTGGTCACCTACTAGGCAAAAGCAGTATATCATAAAGGATTAAGGCTGCTCTCTCGAAAAAAGCTTGAAAGAAACATGCAGATGGAGCAACTTTTCGTCGGCATTTACAGAGAAATTACATCTGAAATTGTTAGTAATCTATATGATAAGATACGTAATTTGGTTTAGCCACAATTTTTCTATCGGTATCACATAATAAGAAAAAAAAATGACAAATCACCTCCAAATCATTGAGATGAAACCATTTTACTCCTTAATTTCTTATCAAAAGAGTATTAAAAAATATCTACTGCTTTGCAATACAAAGGAAAATGATTTGGTTATGTTACTTTTTACAAATATGTATTATTTTTATTACAATAAATTAAAAATGCATCCGATTAAACATTGCGTCTACATCACCCCCGCACTCGTCCACAAATTCAGTACGGGCCAAATGCTCAAGGTTATTGCCATGTATACAAGCCTTAAGTATAAATATAATTATCAGTTCGAAAAGACGACGTCATTAGACGGTTGACTAGAATAAAACGGAACCGTTTTTCTTTCGAAGAAAATGTTTTATCATCAGGCAACAGCTGTCCAACCGTTTGTATGCGAGATATATATAAAATATTAAAATCTTAATATTAAACAACGTTAAATCGAAGTGAAATAAAAAAATATGCGTCGACTTGCAAGCATCACCTTTATTCTTTCGTCGGTTCAAATTAAAGATAGGTATCTAATTAGTAAAATTCTTATCACAAAATTTAGATTACAATCCAATTTAAATAATTATGTATTTATGCTAGTTTAGATGTTAGATTGTGACTATCCTATAGTGTTTTGACAAAAACTCGTACCACTCCCTCATTCCCTGCAAAGTGATCGAATTTAAACCAAAGACATTACATGACACTTCAATTATCTGAACACACGAGAATCTAAAGAAAGTCAGTAGCTATCTTCGTTGCCAAGTGCGCTTCCAATTTGCAAGGCTCGCGGCACGTAGGCTTTGCGGACTAAAAGGGCGGGTCGTTTGCTACCTTAGGAATCAACTCACGTCCGATCCGGGGCACAATCAAATTATATAGAACTGACTCGATTTTGCGTAGCGATGTGGCCCAAGCAGGAGAATGGTGTTGACTTGAATAAGTTGTGATGGACTAGGTTTATTTAGGAAAGCCAAGCTTTTAGCTTTGGGAATTAGCCGCACCCGCACGCGGTTACCGCAGCTCCTGTGAATAATATTTTTATTCACAGGATATGCAGCTGTACCATGGTACTGGGTATTTATGTGCCTACGTATAAGACCGCCGTGTAAAAACATAAAATGGTAGATAAAAACCTACCATTTATTTTTATTTAACAACCATTTAGGGGTAATCATTAAAACATCGACGTTAAGTGAAGTCAACCTGTAATTGTGTATGATAACTTTAAATTCAAACACACAATTTAGTAGCATTATTTCAATAAAATATTAAATAATATATCGTTTTTTTTTAATGTACCTAACCATTGCATTGTTCTTATATTACCTATACATACCTACATTTTCACATTTATAGAAGCAAAAAGAATAATGTAACCAGTATTTTGTAAACATTTGATTTAAAAGAGTGTCCGTGGAGTTTCTTGCTTGTTCTTCCCCACAGAGACATTTTTTTTTGTTGCGCGGTGGAACTCCTCATGGACTTCCTTCATCGTGAAGGTTATGGAGGGGCATGCCGGACTTTTACCAGCTAAAATTACCGCGGTGTTCCATCTCTGCCTGTGGTCGGCGATGCGCGATTCATAGGCGCGTCGCTCACACGATCAACAGTCGAGGTGGAGTTGAGGAGCGGGCGCATAAGCGGCACGCCGCAACAAGGTTTTCTTTACAAATGAATGGCAGAGCGCTCATATAAGTGAGAGTGAAGGCGGGGCGGAGGCGAGGAGCGGCGCTCAAGTGTGCCCCGAGCCACGACTCCACCGCCATTTTGTCATTTGGTTTCGTGCGTAGCTACGTTTAGACGTTTTAAATATGCGTGACGATTTTGAAACCAACGTGAAACTCATTGAAATTGTTCAATTAGATCCTTGTATTTATGACCAAACACGATCTGATTATAGTAATAGGATCAAACAAGATAAAGAGTGGGGCTAAATTGCACAACAATAAAACAAAAAGTGAATGAATTACATAAAATGTGAAGCATAGCCGTCTGCGCCTCGACTCCACGTAGACTTATGCTCGCCCGTGTCGCGACGTCCCCTCGACTTACCAGTGAGCGACGCGCCATATTCACCGCTCCCCGAGCAGCCCTTGACCCACTGTTCCTCAGCGGGTCCTCCCCGTGCGGCCATTTCCATGCTGGCACCCACTATTGAGATGGCGTGCATGGAACACTGGGCCGCCAACTCGGGCCTGTCTGGCTGGACGACGGACGCCCCTAGTCCGCCCCCTACAGGCCAGCTCTCATGGAGGTCGTAGTTCCCCTTTTCGGCTGCCCGGTGTCTCCTGCGGGAGGGAAGAGAGGATGCGGCTTATCTCTCCCGCTCGGCCGCCTTCTTTGTAGACTTGACATCTTCGCAAAAGGAGGCAACGCCGTCCCTCAACACAGAGACCTATATTTTTTAACAATTCATTCACATTAAGCCGGAGGTCGTGGGTTCGATTCCCACCCAGGACAAACTTTGTGTGATGAGCATGATTGTTTGTTCTGTGTCTGGGTGTTTATCTATAATATGTATGTATTTATAAATTATATAAGTATGTATATCAGTTGTCTGGTTACCATAACACAAGCTCTGCTTAGCTTGGGACCAGATGACCGTGTGTGAGTTGTCCCAAGATATTTATTTATTTATTTATTAAAAAAAAGTTTTGACTTTGATTGACGATAATCATTTAAATAAAATAGGAATTTTGTACTTAGTGTTCCGACTATAAATGGAAGTGAAAGCGTCTACATCACCGAACGAAAAATTAACGAAATAAATAAACACTTTATTATCCAAAGGCTTTGTACTTTATACTTATGTCTTACATGATAATTAGGAGCGTCGGGCTCAGTGTGGGATACTGACCAACCTCCGCAGAGTCGGCAGATGACCTAATGATGTAACTTTGTTCATTTAGATACGACACTGAGTAATGAGACTTGGTCAGAGATTTAACACTGTATATAATAGTAATGGAATGATACATGTAGTACTCTGCAAACTCAATTTCGATTTCGGCGGCAAATGTGAATAGTGGCCATCCCGTGGGATGTCCGGGCTAGAATAGCACCCCCCCCATTTCATCCCGAGGGTTGTCGAAGGCGACTAAGGGAAAATCCGGAAGTCGGGCAGCAGCGGCTTCCGTGTACTTAATAACTTTACTGCGATCCCCAAGACGCCTGCCAAGCGTGGGGATTGTGACCCCCCCCCCCCGTTTATGGGGGAGGGGGATTATGACGCCCCCCCCCGTTTATGGGGAGGGGGATTATGACACCCCCCCGTTTATGGGGGAGGCTTGTTCAACAGTGGAGGTCTTTAGGCTGATGATGATATATAGGTATTTATAAGAGTACACAAATGCGGGCGCAAAGACTGTGCACTCTCGACGGTCTCTCTCAATACAACACGACACGTATTTTTTATTTATAATTTAATTTTATAGACTACATTTTATAGGAATTAAATAGCCTATGTCCTTCCCTAGGGTGCAAGCTATATTCATCCCAAATTTCATCAAAATTGGTTTAGCCGTTTCATCGTGGAAGCGTAACAGACAGAGTTACTTTTACATTTATAATATTAGTATGGAAGTATGGATTAGTAAATAGTAAATTAGTAATTAGTATAGAAGTATGGATTAAAACATAGTGACACTATACTAAAGTTGCTAAAATATTTAACACAGCTTTACATAAACCAACATCAAAAATTATGTTCCATTGCAAATTCAAAATGAGAACGCTCCTAAGAAGTTAACATATTCATAAAATAAAAAATGTGACGTATGTAATGTCCTGAACGCGATGACAGGCAACTCGTGTTACCAACATAAATTAGAGCCGCGATAAGTACACATTTGAATTATTTAAATTCATGTTTAGAATTGCTTAGTACTCTGGTAAAAGTTATTTTTATTTTACATTTATTTGTGCCATATCTGTATGATAAGAGGCCTTTGCTTAGTAGTGGGACCATAATTATAGGCTGATATTATTTACTCCGCACACACACTGACTAGAATAAGAAAAAGGACTCCGCGCCGCGCATATCGAAAGTGAAGCACCCTAAATAAGCCAGACCGTTTGTACAAACATGACTCACGCACTCATTTACATCATAGTCACGGATTAGTAAAAATGTTTTACGCGCGGAAAGTACCGACTTCCGACCGTACCGATCTATGTGTACGTCTCGGTCCGGCGTACTTTAAGTGCTTCAGTTTTGATATGCATGGCGTGGAGTCCTTCTTTTATTTCTAGTCCGTGTGCACACTCTAGAAACAAAATAACAGTGCTAATTTCCAAATACCACGTCAGTGAGCTTGAGAAAAAAAAAATATTGGTAAAACGAGGTTTGGTATATAATTTTTAATTGGTTCCTCCTTTAACGTAAAAAGTGCCTGTGTTAGGGAGAGTCCGCTCTAACATAGATAGCAAAAACGTCGATGTTGAGGTAAGCTGCCAATTCTAAGAATCGTGAGGTGACAACTCATCTCAAGCTCCTTTCCCCCCTTAATTCAGCGAATATTTTTTTTTAAGAATATACAAAATCCATTTAATAAGTAAATCCAAGCAACCCTAAAGGATCAGCAAATATAAAATTATAATAACGTAATTTAAAAAAAAAAAAATTACGTGATTATAATTTAAAAAAATCCGGTATTGAAAAGATACAACCCTAATTTACTGACAAGAACAAAGATGAGGTGTAAAGAAGGTAAAAAACAATGAATTGATAGATTAAATGAAATTAAAGACATCTTAAGACTAAAAGCTAAACAGCAGTTCCAAAAAAGTACAAGTTGAGAATAAGAAAACCTATAATAAGAAAAGGAAACGTTGTTCAACTTATGAACTGGGTGGTTTGGGCCAGGACTAAAAGTTAAACCTAAGTTTTCGGGACACTACAGCAAAACAAAAGTAAAAATAAAAGACAGACATGATGTTGATAAGCTGTGTGGTACCTCTGAATGTTAGATGTTGTAAAGCTGTGTCTCAAAAAAGTATAAAGTCATCAGCTGCAAGTCAGCAGCCGTCAGTTAATGAAACGTAATAAAAATGTTTGATAACAGTGTTTATTAAAAGAGTAGTTTGTTTTACAATGTAATAGTGTAATTGATAACAAGTAGTGCTGTGTTGAGTTTTTGTGAATAATATTGTAACTGTCTATTATTAATATTGCTACTGTCATGTGCCAGCAATGTAAGCTGGTAAGTAAGTAAGATGTGTAGTGTATAATGACGTGTGGAAGTGTTTTGTCAGGTGTAAGCATATCTGAGGGCAGATATGAGAGCAGGACGGGCGAATGTAGGATGGAGAATGGAATGGAACGTATGGATGGTGTGCATAATGAAACGTAAAGGTGTGAGTGAGGCAAAAGATGGAAAGAGAGAGTGAGAGTATATATAAAAGAAGATGGCGAGGACGGTTAGAATTGACGGTGTGTTTGAACGTTAACCAGCTAAGAAGGTATTTATTAATATTTAAATAAAAGTAAGTTTTCATTGCCACGATCCCCAAACTACATTACTTTTAATTGTAATCTGTGGAGAACGCAGTGGGTAGCATGATTGTTAAAATGTAATATTTAGATATTAAGACTATTTCTTATTGCGCTACTGTTCGTTTTTCCTTAAATAAATAAAATATAAAATACCAGCAGATTTTCAGTATTTTGTCAACTTTGAATGCAAGCTGTTTGGAACGCGTAAGCCTTGGTGGTTTTATCTATGATATACAGTCTTGACTCGGTGCCTCGGTGGTACGCAAAATTGATACTAAAGACTGTCTATCTGTTTGTGTACATGTAGGTTTCTCGTCAAAATATCATATTAAAACATACTTTTAATAGCATTTCATCAAAACTTTCAATAAAAGTTTTATCATTTTAACTTTTCAAGCTTCTTCTGTAAGTAAAGCATAATTTTTTTCCCATTAATAATTTGTTATAAACATCCATCGTAGGAAGGCAGAGGACCGAGAAAAATGGCACGCCATGGAGGAGGCTTATGTCCAACAGTGGACCAAAAGTAAGCTGAAGTGATGATGATGATCCATCGTAGCTCTATCTGGATGTTTTCATTATTAATTCAAGAATGGTGGAGTAAGGCTATCTATTATTAACACCGTCACGTATTACGTCAGACATTCTACAATTGAGTTAAATCTTTGCAAGCTACGCACCTTTAAGACACTAACGAAGTAGATATAAATGAAATAAAACCTTTGTTGGATTGAGAAAGATTTTGTGTATAGAAATTGGTATCTTTATCACGTAAGCAAGGGAAATAGATTCATTGAAAAAAAACTTAAAAATAAAAACAATAATATTATGTACAAGTAGAAAAAGGGAACTCATAGGGCAGGGGTGGGCAAACAGTCGATCGCGATCGACCGGTCGATCGCAAGCGGTTTTAGAGTCGATCGCGAGCATAGTTCTAGAAATGTAGCTGTTGTAAATATTCTCAGCGAGTTAGAAAAACGTTTTTCTGAATTACGAAAATAGACGAGAATTTATTGTTTATCTGTTGTCTTGTCAGGATGTTGAAATAACTGCTTCTGAAATATCGAATACCTTTGACATGGACTTGCCATCTCTTGAATACGAGATGATACAGATCATTTCAGACATACATCTCTATGCCAAATGTTAGTCTCTTTTAAGCCAAGAAAAATATCCAAATCTCAAAAATATCGCCCAGTAGTACACTACTGGGCGATATTTTTGGCAGTTAACTGCTTTGTTTGGGTCGACGTATTTGTGCGAATCTGCGAAAGCATTTTTTTCTTTTTATGCTAGCGAGATCGTTTGTCGTACAGTTTTAATATTGTACTCGTAGATCGATAATGTTGTAAGTATGCCCACCCCTGTCATAGGGCATCAAAAAACTCGTCCACATCGCTGTCAACGGGATACGTGACCAGTAGGCTGGTAGCCTATTGACAGCCTTCTTTAGCCAAAGAATAGGCCAGCCTTCGGGGCACGTGAAGAGTCAACCAGCTGCTTGGTGATGTTCCGAAAAATAAGATGAGTAGTGATTTAAAACTAAAAAGAAAAAAGTATCAAAAAAAGCCTTCGCAACATTCAACAACTATATTGAGGTCATTCCAGTTTAACCGGTCGTTCCATGTCAAACACTGGTATTCTAGTGCCTGTCTGACCACCACAACCCAGTAACTGGGTAACATGATACCCCTTTTTAGACTGGTTGACAGACTTTCTGGCATCTGTTATCCATAACGACTGTCAAAGATCTGAAGAATGGCAACCGGGGCCAACGGTTTTAAATGTTTTCCGAGGCATAAAAGATTCTCGGTATGAAATGAATCACCCATCCACGAAACGACCGCGGCAAGTGTAGCTTTACAGGACAGTTAAAAATTACTATGACGTGAGATGTTAACCATTCGTTAAATGTAACGGGTTGTTTCATGACATAAAAATCCGTCAGTCAAAGTTATTCAAAAAGAGAGTCCATAATATTTTGATGTTTTAAAAGTGCCATCGCTATAAAATATGTGTTTCTGTTGTCACGACTGAGTACTTTTCTGCCAACTCATGTCGAAAAAACTAGGATCTTTGCATCCTCGCCATCTTCAGCAACAAGAAAACTATCTGACAATAGTTTTATAATTTTTATATCCGCCAATCGTTTAAATTCAATATTATTTCGATCCAAAATTGTATGCCTCTTTCTATAAAGGGAACTTTTTTTTCCTCAAACGTTTTTTACTTAAACATGGTTTTTGATTTAATATCACGAATGTACAGACAGTGTCATCAACTGCTTACGCTTACGCATTAAAAGTTCTTCGGCTACGGTAAACAGTTGATGACGCTGTCTGTACCTTTTCTGTCAGACAATACGAGTTCCCGGCATTCTAAAGCAAAGACATTTAGAAAATCTGTCATTTTGGAAAACAATATAGGAATCAGTCCTAACAGACCGGAGGCTTTGACAACACAAAATTACGTTGACTGGTGGATGAAGCATCAGTTATGGTAATATTAACTTATTAACGTACGATAAGGCCACCATTTTGTGAAACAACCCATGTTTTTTTTTTTACTATAGTTACAGCCATTATTGACTATTACCCGTCAGTAAAGTATAGTTGAAGCAGTGCCCTAAAAGTCAATCGTCTAAGAATTTAAGTGGTCCTATGGTCCGAAAATATTGAAATTTAGCTTTCAGCTTGTTTTTGGACCAAATCGCAAAGCCCTAATAACAGCTGGCAGACAAACATACGTCTTGTAACATAAATCTGACAAATTAAATTACACACATTGAAAATGTTTGAAGTCTCTATAATATTTAAAACTTACACGTTCACAACATGGTTTTCAATTTGAAAATCGGGCATTCTTTTTGCAAGTACCTAAGAGTACTGTTCAAATATAAGATTTGCAAGAGATGTCTTTTCTTTCTTTTTGATGTCTCGAGGATGTCGTTATGGTCAAGTGGTAAAGGCGCCCCCCTCTCGAAATTGAGGTTGTGGGTTCGAATCGGCAAGTGCTAATTGTGACTGCAGAGGTCATGTTAGATTTATGGCTAGGAGAAAATAATCCATACTAATATTATAAATGCGAAAGTGAATTCGTTTGCATGTTACGCTTTCCCGGCCAAAACACGGTATTGATTTTGAAGAAATTTGGTACTGACTAAGGGCTTGTACACAAAACTGCGCAGAAATTTGCTGAGTGAAAGTATGTTACGACGGCCTACGAGCTCTATCTCTCTCTCTCTCTTTCTCTTTCTGTGATGTGTGCGATGCAACGTCGCGTCGCAGTTTTGTAAACAAGCCCCAATTTTGCGGTTTTACGAAGAAAGGATATAGGGCTTTTTAATCGTCACAGCTTCGCAATAAATGACATTCACGAGAACAATGTCGCGGCCAAAAGTTAGTTGACCAATAAGATTATCTACAAAATCGGCAATTTAAATACTTCGGCCACCTGGTAACAGATTCCCTGAGAGTCCGGGCCAATCTGCACAGGTTCTCTCGATGGCAGTCGCAGTTAAAATAGCCATTTTTAAGGCATATTGCACAACACTGTACTTCGGGGGCCTTAATTCAAATATACCCAAAGGGCTTACAATGCTCTGCGTAACCAATTTAACATTAAGGGTGCTGTTGTTGTTGTTGTTGGAGGCGCTCGTGGCTAAGTAAACACCGTGTAGATTGATCGGTCAAAAGGTTAAACTACGCTTGCCGTGGTCGGTCTGTGGATGAGTGACCATCCATTTTATACAGAGTTCCCACCGTGCCTCAAAAAGCACGTAAAGTCGTTGATGCCGGCTGCCATTTGTAGATCTTTGGCAGTCGTCATGGGTAGTCGGAAACCAGAAAGTCTGACAACCAGTCTTACCTATAAGGGGTATCGTGTTACCCAGTAACTGGGTTGTGGAGGGCGATAAGGCGCTCTTTGTAAAACACTGGTATTCAGCTGCATCCGGTTAGACTGGAAGCCGACCCAACGTAGTTGGGAAAAGACTAGGCAGATGAGATGATGATAGCTCTCGCTTGTACAATAAGATTAGTAAACACATCTCCATTTATCCCCTAACCAAACACGAACTTAAAATCAAAATTACCAAATGGTTGCAGAGGTTAACGTACGACGAAACTGAAGATCTTATTACAATTGTAACTTAAGGAATTATTACCTTATAAAACTTAAGCAATTACGTACAAAATTGTTATTGTACTTTATGTTTTTTTTTTCTTTTTAAATTACGTATACTTGCATGACAGCCAATATCAGTTGTGACTATTGTATCTGGAGGAACATTGGCTCCAAAAACACAGGCTTTTGGCCTAGTTTAGGAGGCAGCAGTTCGCCATTTAACTTGTCTTTATGTACAACATTGAATTATTCTGTAACTGTGTACTTGTATATTTAAATGTAAATGTACTAATAAACATTTTATTATTATTATTTTATTATTATGATTAAGGGTCCTGATACGCGCACTGATAGCTTTGAACCAGTATGGCGCAAAACAAAAACTGCCTCGTTACGTTGCAGGTTGTGTGACAGTCCTAACATCATTCTGCACTCGATAGCCGCCCGGGCAGATAGCTCATTTGTGTGGGTATTAGCTAATTGAACAAGATTAGGGGGCCAAGTCTGCTATTTTTGTAATTTCGTCACTCCAACACGATCCCTTGTCATTTTGCTAAAAGTTCGTAATCTTCTAATTTCATAATGGTCGGTTCGTATTGGTCGGTCAAAATAAAAGCAATGACTGCACAATAATGACGTTCTAACGATAGGTCACTGATCAAAGGAACTGTCAAAATTTTAGCAGATTACCGCCTAAGTCAGTCACTCAGTTGTAATTTTGTACGAGATTACCATTCTATATCATTTCTTTCAATGGCGTGTCAGTGATTGACCATTGGAAAGTCATAATGACGCCATTATATTAGTAGATTACCAAACTTGTCAAAATCAACAATTATGAAATCAATTATAGACCATTCTGACACTATTGTAATAGCAGACTTGAGGCCCTGTTCTAGTTATGTACTAACATAGGCTAAGTGATATTGTTACTAACACAGTACCTTGACCTCATTTGTTGACTGAACCAATATGATTATTATTATTGGCGGAACAGCCATCTTACATGAATCATTTATTTATTTATTTTACTATTTATGTACACACAGTAGACAACACAGGAAAAGAACATTATAAAATATGAGTACATAGGTACTGCTTATTTCTTAAGAAATTTCTGCCAGCAGACCTGCAAAAGGAGAAATGAAAAAAGAAACATAGACTATAGTGTGTGAGAAAAGGAAGAGAATAAAGTACGTATGTGCCTTATTTAACTAACCTATAATATTATATATAAATACACATATAAGTAAATATTAATATATACTTATATAAATACATAATGCTAAGATATATAAACTAATAAAAATATATATGTATATAATAAATCATAATTGAGAGGAGGAATCATTATAAAGTAAGCTAAGTAAATCTTTACACGTATATTTGTATCACGTAACAATTTTCGCCTGATTTGTTGCAAAAACGTGTATGTTACGTGTACCTAATTTTCCGTTTCATTGCTCAAGTTAAATATATTAAGTCGGCGAAAATCCTGAGGTTCATATCGGGTAAGTAAATATACAGTCTTACGAGGTTAAGTATTATTCAGGCAATTTGTAACATTGTGTGTTTTTAGGTAATTTGGTCCTGGTGAAGATATTTTAGAGGCTTTATGAATTTCTCAGTAACAGTTTGCTGTTTGTAAGTTAATAATAATAATAATAACGCTGGCAACACTACACGTCAACCATTTACTGTTCATTTTATTTACACTTAAAATTAATAAAACTGCACTAAACGCATTGGAAACCTATTATACATAATATTATTTCGGTCCCATAAATATATAATCTTTAAAAAAAAACAATAATTCAACGACAACAACGAACGGACACTAAAATGATGAAAATTTTATTATGACATAATATGTCAAAACAATATCAATACAAATGGAAAATACTTTGGAAAATACATAATATCGATGGAAAATACGAAACGAAAAGCAGGTAAAAAACGATGTGAACAGTGATGTTGACGCGAGCAGCGGCACGACGAGCACGCCTACCATCTCCGGACCCGTCGCTCAGCTCCGCCTCGCCGCCGCCGGAACCCAGCCCTTTAGTGAGTGCTGTGACACCGGCCTCGGCAGTTGCGTCGAGCTCCAGCGACGAGTATTTCTCTCCGCCGACGACGCCACCACCTGTGCGTCGGCGGGGACGACGCCGGCCGCCGGACAGCTTGGAGCCCCGAGACCCACCGGTCTCTGATAGGGTCCCCGCTCCCGGTGGAAGTGTGCAGCGCATGAGATGGACGCAATCTGTTAATGAAAGTGTCATGCGCTCATACTTTGGGGCTACAGAGGGGGGAAGTAACTTGACTGCGTACCGTGGTCGGATGCTCTCTCTGTTTCAGGTGCTTGAGCCAGCTGTTAACGTGTCGGCACAGCGACTATCGGATCAGGTGCGGGTCATCCAGCGTAATCATATGCTGGATGACGCTGTACTTGATCGACTACGTCTTGAATCACGGAGTAGCCGTGTCACGTCTGCTTTGCCACTGGTTGTGGTCGCGGTAAAATCGCAAGATTTACTCCGTGCTTCACCGCGACCTGACGACGGTGGTGAAGAGGATAATGACGAGGCTATATCTGTGAGTACCCAGTACAATGATCAATTGAGGAGTGCTTTGGAGGACGCGTTCCGAGAGTATCGTTCCACACCGCCTGAACTAAGGCCGCGATTACCTCGTTTGCCCATGCACAAGAAAAACCAGGCGCTGGTGTGTGCTTTAGATTCGCAGCTGTCAAATTATTTTGACAGCAGCGAAGACCTCGCTGATACCCACTCGATCTTGTACTGCGCGGCTGTAGCAGCATGTCGTGTAGCTCATGTCAAATTTCCCAACAGTGACGGAGCTGCACGACCAAAACCAGCTGTACCAGCATGGCAGTGCAGGATTGAGCGTCGTATTGGTGAGGCTAGAGCACTCATCGGCAAGCTTATCTGCTTCAGGGAGGGCAATACTCGCCCTAGAGTGATGCGCTTTGTGAGGCGGGCATTTTCGGGGACTGATATCAGTCCTCGAGATTATTTGTCATGCATCACAGAGCGTATCGACTTCCTGAAGCAGAAGATCTGTGCATGGGCAAACCGTATCAGACGGTACAAGCGGCGAGTGGAGCGGTACACTCAGAATCGCATTTTCCAGAGTGATGAGAGGTGGGTGTATAGGACTTGGGAGCGACCGGATCACGGTGTGACTGATACGCATCTGCCGGATGATGATGCCATGTGTTCGTTTTGGCGCAGCATCTGGTCGGTGCCTGTTAGTCACACTAAGGGCGACTGGACTAGGGAGGTTGAGCGAGCGTGTGATCCAATACCAGAAATGGGGGCAATAACCATCGGCCCCCTAGACGTAGCTCGTGCAGTTCGTCCGTTGCCGAATTGGAAACCTCCAGGACCGGACGGGCTGCACAATTTCTGGATTAAATGGTTCCAGAGATCGCACGTTCGCTTGGCGTCCCAGTTCCAGTCAGCCTTAGAGTCAGGATCGTTGCCCCAATTCCTAACAACTGGAATAACCCACCTGCTCCATAAATCAGGTAGTACTACGGAACCCAAAAATTATAGGCCGATCACTTGTTTACCAACGGTCTATAAAGTTCTTACATCCATTTTTAGAGCTAAAATTAACGAACATATTGACAAAAATTCTATCATGTCTGCCTCTCAAAATGGATGTAGCAACGGGTCTCGTGGTACTAAGGAGCTACTCCTCATTGATATGGCCATTAACCAGCAAGTTCGTCGTTCCCGAAGGGATCTGTCGACATGTTGGATAGACTATAAGAAGGCCTATGATTCTGTGCCACATACATGGCTCATGAGGGTGTTGGAGTTGTATAAAATTGACACAACTCTGCGCACCTTCTTGATGTCGTGTATGGGGCAATGGAGGACGGTCCTTCGCTATCCAGGATGTCGGCAAATCCGGGAGAATAGCGAACCGATAAGGATCGAGCGAGGTATATTTCAGGGCGATAGTCTGAGTCCACTGTGGTTTTGTTTGGCTTTGAACCCTCTAAGCACGTTGCTGGAGGGTTCAGGTCTGGGCTATCGGTTGAGAAGAGGAGGTCAGGTTATATCTCACCTCCTTTACATGGATGATCTGAAACTCTTTGCCCCCAACAATTTGCGACTGATGGAGCTACTGAAAGTAACAGAAAATTTCAGTAGCGCCATCAGGATGGAATTTGGTGTGGACAAATGTGCAGTCATGCATGTGAAGCGAGGGGAGATTATGGAATCCATGGGAACCCAACTCTCGGATTCCATACGCCTTAGATCCCTCTCCTCAACCGAAACCTACAAGTATTTGGGTATGTCGGAAGCGTTAGGCATCAATGCTGCCGACATGAAACAATCGTTGAAGGAGCGCTTCTTTGGCCGCTTGAATAAAGTGCTAAATAGTCTTTTATCAGGCGGAAACAAGGTGCGCGCCTTCAACGGATGGGTCATGCCGGTTTTGATGTACTCTTTCGGCATACTCAAGTGGACTCAGACGGAACTTGATGCCCTGGATAGGAGGGTACGTACATTGCTGACTGCAAACCGGATGCATCACCCACGGTCATCGGTAATGAGACTGTATATCCCGCGGAAGTGCGGAGGTCGAGGCTTTCTTAATGCTAAGTCCCTGCACAACCGTGAGATATGCAGTCTCAGGGAGTATTTCCTTAAAGCCGCCGACGTGGGGATGCACCGAGATGTAGTCTCAATGGACAAGGGCCTCACCCCGCTCTCCTTAGCGACCGAGAACTGGCGCAAACCTTTAGTACTAGATACTAATGACCGCAGGGAGGTATGGCAGAGTAAGGAGCTTCACGGGCGCTTCTACCGGGCCCTACATGGGCCTGATGTAGACTTCTTGGCGTCCGTATCCTGGCTGCGTTTCGGTGACCTCTTTGGGGAAACCGAAGGTTTTACCTGTGCGATTATGGACGAAGTTATGATGACGAACAACTACCGGAGGTATATTGTGAAGGACGGCACGGTTGACATTTGTCGGGCATGCCACCGACCAGGAGAATCAATCCGTCACATTATCTCTGGGTGCTCTCGTCTGGCGAACGGAGACTACTTGCATAGACACAACCTTGTAGCTAGGATTATCCACCAGCAACTTGCTCTAAAATACAGACTTGTGGAGTCGGAGGTACCGTACTACAGGTATGTGCTCGACCCAGTTCTCGAAAATGGCAATATCACGTTGTATTGGGATCGATCTATCATCACTGACAGGACTATTGTTGCCAATAAGCCTGACATAGTGGTGATAGATCGATTAGAGCGTCGCGCAATGATTGTCGATATAGCGGTTCCGCATGACGAGAACCTCGTGAAAACTGAGAAAGATAAACAAATAAAGTATCTAGACTTGGCTCGCGAGGTTGTCGACATGTGGGATGTGAATACAGCAATCATTGTGCCGGTAGTCGTTACGGCCAATGGATTAATTTCCAAGAGCCTCGACCAACATCTTAGGAGGCTCTCGTTGGGCAGCTGGATCAAGGGCTTGATTCAGAAAGCGGTACTCCTGGACACAGCGCGTATTGTTAGGAGATTTCTCTCTCAGGAGCCCTGACCACCGGTAGCTTGGACCCTATTCCCGATACCGGTGGGATACTATTTTTTATATTTTTAAATGTTTTTATTTTTTGTTTACTAATATTTAAAAATGTAATAGAATATGTGTATACAATGAATAAATGCTAATAATAATAATAATATGTGGGGACATTTTCACACACGGCCATCTGACCCCAAACTAGGGAGACCCTGTACTATGGATGTCAGACAGCTGATAAACATACACAAATACATTTCTATATATATCTATATAAGTATGTATTTTTTGTAAATACATACTTATATAGATACACAACACCCAGACACAAGGCAAACACAAATGCTCATCACACAAATGTTTACCCTGGGCGGGAATCGAACCGAATAATAGTGTGACATACCGTCGTCTCGGATTGCTGGCACACGGGACTATAAGACTGAATAATTGGATAATTAACAATAAAATAACTTCATAGTTCCATATTAAATAAGCAGTTATAATCAACATAATAGCCAAACAAAAGCCTTCTTCAATCCTCTCTCCTACTTTTATTTTTGCTGTGCCCGACAGTGTTCAATTTTATACCTACCATTTAAGTTCACATGCGGATGCAATAAATGTATTGAGTATTGAAATAAAAATACACACATTCCAAAAAATATGAAAATTACCTCTCAGCACAAAACAAGAGTGAATGTTTTGCTATGATTGGATTGGATATTAAACTTTTATTTATTTTTCTTTACCAATAGGATATTCTCTTCCTAGCTTGGAAACAGATCACTAAACCAATGAGCTAAAAATCTACTTTCATAAATGCAAACTAGCCTACAGATAAGCATCAATAAAATGAAAACAGTCTTCAAAACAACATTTTGCATTTCAATTGTTTGACTGTCAACGTATTCCAAATAAAACGAAAAGTGTTCTATAAACTTTAGAAATCTCATAGAGAAAGCTTGCACAGTGTTTGTGTGTGCCTCGGTATTCTTTTGTAGAGTGGAGACGAGCAGAAATAGTCTTGGGTTCACAATGCGACGCGAATAACCATTCACATACAAACTCTTGGGCATGTGACGACAGAAGTGTTTACTTTTGTCAAGTTTTTAAATGTATCGTCGTGCTCAGATGTGTTTAGATTTGTTTTTATATGATAATAATAGAACCTCTGAGACAGTGAGACGGGGTCACGGCAGGTCACGTAGGTAAGACGTGGCGGTACTAACTACATAGATGAAATTTTGCAAAACTGGAAAAAAGAAGCATGGAATTATGCGTGGCCATGAATTGGTGTAGAATAGGATGATAAATAAATAAACAAATGAGTACACTAACTTTATATTAATTTGAGTCAGGGCCGGGAACACATGATATTTTTTAAGACACCTTCTTCACCATCCTTTCTGGTACCTATTCTAAGGCAATCCGAAGGCCCATTCTACAAAATTAAAACGTTTAAAATCTAGTCGCAATAACCAATAACTCAGTGACCACCAATGACAAAAAAATAGGTAAGTAGAGACATTTATGACATATTGAAACTGATATTTTCTTTTAAACGTCCCTAGAAGTAAATTGGATTGTATTAAAGAAATCCTGCTTTAGATATCCTGTAAAACACGGGGGTTGTTTTATAATTAAGATATCAAAAGTATCGTCAAACATCAATTGAAATGTCAAATCAACATTTCAACCAAAATTTTACAGGAGCTGTCTTTCAAAATGTATTACAATCGAATCTTATGATAAATTACCCGTGAAACAAAAACCTTTTTCGTTCCAGTCAAGTTTGAATGCATAAAAGGAAACGTAAATATTTGAAATTTTGCAAAGGATCTTAAATTGAAGGTCAAAAGTGTTGGTCCAAGATCCCAGGAGTCGACAGAACCACATCATTTTAAAATTGCTGGAATTTTGAAAGTAAATAAAGGCTTAGAAAAAAAGAAGAATTGCGTATACTGCAATTGAAACCACTTGATACAATTTAGTTAGTTTAGAAAAATTGATTTCAAAGCTACTAAAATCGAACTTTACAGTTAACTGAAAAATAGTGTCAGAATGGTCTATCATTGATTTCATAATTGTTGATTTTGATAAGTTTGGTAATTTACTAATATAATGGCGTCATTATGACTTTCCATTGGTCAACCACTGACACGCCATTGTAAGAAATGATTCAGAATGGTAATCTCGTACAAAATGACAAATGAATGACTGACTTAGGCGGTAATCTGCAAAAAATTTGACAGTTCCTTTGATCAGTGACCTACCATTAGAACGTCACAGTGCAGTCATTGTTTTTAATTCGACCGACCAATGATGATCTGAATGACCAATGACCATTATGAATTTAGCAGATTACGAACTTTTAACAAAATGACAATAGGATCGTGTTGAAATGACGAAATTATAAAAATAGCAGACTTGGCCCCCTGTCTGTATGAAGTCATACCACATGGAAAGAGCCTATCTCATCATCATCATCATCATTTCAGCTGAAAGACGTCCACTGCTGGACATAGGCCTCCCCAGGGGGGGTTTCGCCATAATCGCCACGCATGGCAGGCGGGTTGGCGATCGCAGTATAGTTGTTACAAAGGCACAGAGAACGCTGCTGCCCATTCTCTGGTAAGTCCCTTCGTCGCCTCTTACGACACCCAAGGGAAGATATGGGATGCTACTATTCTTTACGTCCGACATCACACGGACGAGTACCTATCTGGTATTTTCAAATAATGGTTATCAAAATGACGTAGTTTTGGCGACTCTAGGATCTTAGTTCATAATAAATTGTTCAATGCAGAGTGAACAATGATAACAGAGAATAAGGGTTAATAAATAACAATGAACGAATGATTTTTGTACTTCATTGAATTACTTTCCTACCTTTTGATGGTAATTTGCTTTTTGCCCTTAATTTTATCTTTGTACAGAAACAATCGTCTTTCTTTTTTTTAATCACTTTTTTAACTACTTCTTATCATTGTTTGGTTTAATTTAGCTAATTTTAATTATAGCGGTTGAACTGCAACAGCAGTTGATCTGTTAATAATATGGTACTCATCATATGCCTAGCCTTTTCGCAACTTTGTTGAAGTCGGCTTCCAGTCTAACCGATTGAAACTGAATACCAGTGTTTTACAAGGAGCGACTGCCTATCTGACCCCTTGGCAAGACTGGTTGTCAGACTTTCTGACTACCTATAACGAATGTCAAAGATCTCCGTATGACAGTCGGGACCAACGGCTTAATGTGCTTTCCAAGCCACGAAGAATTCTTAGTATGAAGTGGATAGTCACCCAACCACAGACAGATTAAAGCATAGCTTAACCAATAACTATATTAAAATGGTAGAAATTAAAAACCAAAAAAAAAGTACTCACATAAAAAAAAAAAAACATTTATTTCAAATAAACCATTCTATTCACTTTGGTTTACTTATCAGTTCGTTATGTTTTTCTCTAGATTATCGTTAAGAGGTAATTATCGGCGATCGTGCTAAGAAAAAATATTTTTTTAATAAATTCTAACTGCCGTAGAGAATAAATATAAATACCATAATATACTAAGTTATGCTATCTGAAAATTCACCCTCAACACTTTCCTACTCACCAGTACAATCAGCCACACAGGTTGTTCAGTCGCACAAAGCGTTCTTCTACACGCTCCGTCAGAATCTGCGCCGCATACAGTCGACGACAAAATACCAACACCTAAGAGTTTGCGGTGAAAGTTTTTTCACGACTTTCAGCGGTATTGGAACTCATTTTTCAGATGCACAATATTTTACTTCCACCGGAATAAAATTGTCGCACTAGAATGTTGTATTTGCTAGAAGTCTTGTTACCTAATAAGTTCTCAGAAATAGTCGTAAAATTTGGAAATACGATTTTTACAGTGCTAGTTTGCAGTTTTTGCAGTGTGACAGTGTAACAGTGTGTTGCACAAAACCAATATTAGTTTCTTTTTTATATAAAATGTAAGGGATGGAATGAATTTAAAGTCTCCGTTAAACTAATGTTACTTTCGTGCAACTAAATGTGAGTTGGAAAATATGAAAATCCTGTGAGGTAGGTAACTCAATTGCACAATACTAGTTTATGTAAACTTAACAGGTGCCAATTTATTACACTATTCCAAATATTTTGACGGATGTCAAAATATGTTATGATTGTGTGATGTGTGTTTTGCTTTTCAGATTTTAGACATGGGCCTAGTAAAAGTGGTTTATATTCAAGAGTAATTTCGTCCTCTAAAAAAGAGCTATGAATATTAGTTTGGATGGATGGAGAGGGAGAGGAAGGCCAAAGAAAAGATGGGTGAATTGTGTGAAGAATGATATGAATGAAAAGGGATTCAGTGAAAGCATGACGTTGGACAGGACGCAATGGAAGAAGAAAACATGTTGCGCCGACCCCAAATAACATGGGATAAGGGCAGGAAAAAGAAGGGTAATTTCGTTCTCTGAAATTTTCATTTAATTTTTTATTTATTTCTAATAATGACAAGCAATGCCGATGTCAACAATATTGACAGTGTCACAAGAAATCTGAAATAAAATTATCAATGAGCTCTCATCGTTTGCACATTACTAGCTATTCCAATTCACTTTTGACATTTTGACTTTTGTCAACATCGACGTTGCTCGAAGAAAAGTCACGCAGTATTGACATCCAACAGGTTGTGATAAGTCAGCCTTGAAGAGAGTAACGAGCAGATGTCAGAAACACGACAGGTACCAACAGCCGAACATTGAGTCACACCAACATTAACTAGAGATATTGAAACGCAAGTTAGAGAATCTCACCATTATCTTGTCCAAACATGTTGGGCTAGTAGATGATAGAAGAAAAAGTGTAATTCTCGTATTTTACATGTGCATTCTAAATCTCAGTCTTAATCTGAGATATTTTCTATATACAAGGTGTGTTAGGACGGTTGAATTTCTTTTAAACCGCGTAAAAACTATGATGTTATGATTGTGTGATGTGTGTTTTGTTTTTCTAGACTATCATGTTCTGTACCTATGTACAAAAAATCAATCAAATCCAATTGATTTTTCAACTGACTTCAAAACGAAGGATGTTCTCAATTTGTCTGTATGTTGTTATTTTTTTTGTATATTTGTTACGCTATTTCTCCTGAAAATTTAAGTGGTTTTGAAAATTCTTTATTTTAATGGATAGGGTATGCCTTAGGGGTGGTCCCACATTAATTTTATCGAAATAGATTCAGCACTTTTTGAAAAAATGGACAGAAAGCAATAAAATATACATGGATGATTTTAAGGTTTTAAGTTTCTCTGACCGTGTACTTTCAATCTCTGTTATGACTGTGTTGCCGTTTCTTAATGGATTTGGATGATAAGGTACTAAAAAGCGAAAAATAAAAACCTTTTCTACAAAAAACGCAACCGCCCTCAAAATCTAAAAAGTGAACACACAAAATCAGACGGAACAAAGCCACCGAGTTCCGAAACTAAACTTATGTGTGTTTTGTTCTAAAGTTATTGATCACTTTTTAGATTTTGAAGGCGGTTGTCTTTTTTGTAAAAAACCTTTTTTATCAGGTACAGAACATGTTAGTCTTTACGTGGTTTAAAAGAAAGTCGACCGTCCTGACACACCTTGTATACTCCATTTATGTACACATTGTATACCTACACATGTAAACAGGTAAAAAGATGAAACAATTACCGGCGCGAAAAACATAACACTTTCCTTGCAGTCGGGGTAAAAAATATGTAAAGAGGCCAGCACACCAAGCTACAACAGTCTTTCTTTCATTAATAGATTTTCAACTTTATTGCAAAGATTTAAGGTTCATAATTAATTGGAAAAATTTTACAGTTTGGTCGCCCTCCAGCCCGATGGACCGATGACCAGAAGAAGGTAGCCGGTGGTGGCTGGACGCGGAAGGCAGAGGACCGGAGAAAATGGCGCGCCATAGAGGAGGCTTATGTCCAACAGTGGACCAGTATGGTGAAATGATGACAGTTTGGTATGGCTTCATATACTAGCGTCGGTACAAAGGTAATGCTGCTACAGTAAATACTGTAGGAAGTCCAACTGCAGGGCTTCTTACTGATAGTGAAGGCGCCGGGTATTACATTTTGATTAATGTCCTTAATTGTGACAAAATTTAAAACAAACACACATAAGTCTATTATGAAACAAATATTAGCTTCACCCACGACTTTCAAATGTACGTCTGACATAGATTTTACAAAACGCTTCGTAATTCCACGGAATCTTGACGCATACTATAAAAAATTTCCATGTAATCAACGGTTGATTCTGAGTATATATAGAATAAACCAACCGCAGGGCTTCTTACAATAATAATAATAAATAATATAATAATATGTGGGGACATTTTCACACACGGCCATCTGACCCCAAACTAGGGAGACCCTGTACAATGGGTGTCAGACAGCTGATATACATACACAAATACATTTTTTTTTTTTGTAAATACATACTTATGTAGATAAACAACACCCAGACACAAGGCAAACACAAATGCTCATCACACAAATGTTTGCCCTGGGCGGGAATCGAACCCGCAACACGCTGCGCAGCAATCGATCGCTCAGCCACTGCGCCAACCGTGTCGTCATACACACAGTACACACACACAGACAATACATACAGTAAAGGTACTACTTACTGCTCCTTACTTATCAACAACATCTGCCTAGCCTTTTCCCGATTATGATGGGGTCGGCTTCCAGTCTAGTAACTGGATACAACTGAATACCAACGTTTTACATGGAGCGACTGCCTATCTCACCTCCACATCTTAGTTCCTGAATAACACGATACGACTGGCTGTCACACTTTTTGGCTTCTGACTACTCTTTCGACTGTCAAAGATCTACAAATGACAGCCGGAACCAACGGCGTTAAGTGCTTTCTGAGGCACTTACTAATAAATATTTATATAGGTGCTGTAAGAGTTCAAACCTGCTGATCTGATACTGGATCGATGTATGTATTTTTTCGCGGTGTGTTTTTAGTCACCGGAGGTTCTTGGACTTAAACACAGCAAAGCAATTTAGCATTTCTATATTAATAAAGAGCACGTTGGTTGTAAGAAAAATAAGACTACCGCTTCTAAATACGAAAAGGTTCTAGAAGGAATCTTGAGTATTTAGGCGATACATTTAGTCAATGCATTCGACCTGTATATCTATTCTGTTATAATCTCCTTCGGTGAACATCTAGGTGAAGTGAGCTGTCATTTGTCCCAATGCTAGGGATTTACAAACCACTACAATCGGATGGCAGCTCACTTCACCTTGGTGTTCACCGAGGGAGATTGTAAAAGAATAGCACTACAGAATGCCATATGCATGCAACCTTTTTATCTACTTATAAAAATTAGTAAGTAGTCGTTCATATCTTTTAAATACCTAAAGATACTGATGAAACTTCCTCGAATACCACCCTTACGCGTGATACAGGGAATTAAACCCAGGTTGCGATAACCAGTCCATTAACCATCTAGGGACCGACGTTTAATTTATATTGTTTGGAAGTGCCAACCTTAGTCTCAGCCGCAGGCCCATACATTAAATAGCAAGAGATACGTATTTGTGTATGTATGTATATGTATATATTGTGCCCTCAAGTGCTGGAAGGTTTCTTCTAAGTAATTAAGTTCGCGACTCTCCGTGTTAAGGGGAAGGCTTGTTGATTTGGTTGGTGGTAAGTAATGTTATTAGTTTTATGTTTAGTGAGGAGGCTTTAGAAGTTTATTAGGGCGTGTAGGATGTTAAGTTTATGTTGGTGGCGAGGTCGTCGGGAATTGTTTGAAAATAGAATGTTGTAAACTATTTTATATTTATCTTAAACATGTTTGAGGGTCTCGGGGTTAAGTAAAAACTGTTCGGATCGATCGGCCATGGTAAGCTTTGTTTGTCGAGGTCGGATTAATACATGTATGAACTATATACTATTTTTTTTTAAGGAAATTTTATTGTAGAGCTAAACATAATAGTTTCAGGTCATCATCAGCATCATGATCATCAGCCGGAAGACGTCCACTTTTGGACAAATGCCTCCCCCAAGGGATGGGGGGTGGCTTGGCTGTCTTAGGGATCGCAGTGAGGTAGTTAAATACACAAAACCGTTGTTGCCCGACTTCCGGATTTTTCCTTAGTCGCCTTCTATGACACCCTCGGGATGAAATGAGTGGGTGCTATTCTGGCCCGGATACCCCACGGGCTTGGTCATACATAATGAAAATCCAAATGTGATACAGAATTTAATTAGTCAAAAATTAAAATCAAAGGCCAATTCTCAAATTTTTAAGGACTCAATCAATGTCAGAAACTATAGAGTAGTTTCTACTCTAATTTATTATTATATATGACGGAGCAGGGTCCTCCGTGGCGTTCTTTACAAGGGTGACGTCACCATAGCTGACGTCACAAATGTTGTCGTCATGGTGATCACTCATTTTTGGGTCATTCAATGAAAACTTCTTTACTTGTTACAAACTTGGTTTATTCAACGGGCAGTATAACCACGTCTAGAGAGGTCCGCACTGTCCGGCGGCTCGAGCTTGAATGCCCTGAGCACTGGCGTGCAGCCGTATTTATAAGGCTCGTGCACGTGTAGTCAAGTTTTAGGTTAAGTATTGAAATATTAGAATTACAATAAGAAAAATGGTGACATGTTGTTTAACGTTAATTTTACATCGTAATTAACTCAAAGTAATCAGTTGGTAATTAATTAACTAATTAAGTCATTAAACTCAACGATTCTGATCCTTATAACAGATATACTTTTGTAGTTGCGCCGATACGGCCATACTGACAGGCGGTGCGCGCTCTGCACCAGCCTTCTTTGATTCTCGTGGTCCGGTCCTCTCTTCTCGGTCCTCTGAGTTTTTGTAGGGTGCTCCGAGGTTGTCTTAGGGTTCTCGGAGATTCTCGTAGGGTTCTTGGAGATTCTCGGAGGTTCTCGTGGGGTTCTCGGAGGTTCTTGTAAACTTCTCGGAGGTTCTTGTAGAATTCTCGGAGGTTCTTGGAGGTTCTCGTAGAGTTCTCGGAGGTTCTCGTAGTGTTATCGATGGTACTAGTGTTCTCAGAGGTTCTCGTAGAGTTTTCGGAGGTTTTCGTAGAGTTCTCGGAGGTTTACGTAGAGTTATCGAAGGTGCTCGTTGTAATACAGTGGGTTTTTAGAGGTTCACGTAGATTCTCGTAGAGTTCTCGGAGGTTCTCGTAGAGTTCTCGGAGGTTCGCGTAGAGTTCTCGGAGGTTCTCGTAGAGATCTCGGAGGTTCTCGTAGAGTTCTCGGAGGTTCTCGTATAGTTCTCAGAGGTACTCGTAGTTTTCTCGGAGAATATCGTAGAGTTCTCGGAGGGTCTCGTAGAGTTCTAGAAGGTTCTCGTTGTGATATAAGGTTAGTAGGTTCTCGGAGGTTCTCGTAGAGTTCTCGGAGGTTCTCGTAGAGTTCTCGTAGGTTCTCGGAGGTTCTCGTAGAGTTCTCGGAGGTTCTCGTAGCATTCTCGGAGGTTCTCGTAGAGTTCTCGGAGGTTCTCGGAGGTTCTCGTAAGATTATCGAAGGTTCTCGTTGTGATATCTGCAAGAATAGAAAAACTTTCTTTGAGTAGTACCTCTGTAAGTTTCTGCACATCAATGCTTACAAGGTTAATAGGTTCTCGGAGGTTCTCGGAGGTTCTCGTAGAGTTCTCGGAGGTTCTCGTAGAATTCTCGTAGGTTCTCGTAGATAAGTCATAGTTAAGTTAGTCACATCAAAGTCAAGTCAAAGTCAGTGTTAATTCTCGGAGGTTCTCGTAGAGTTCTCGGAGGTTCTCGTAGATAAGTCAAAATCAATGTAAAGTAAGGTCACATTTAAGTGTCAGTTCTCGAAGGTTCTCGAAGGTTCTCGTAGATAAGTTAGCGTTAAAGGTTATTTGGAATTATTGAATTGAGTTACTTATCTTTTGGGTCATCTTCACCCTATAGGTTGTGGTTTGGCTGTATTTGCAGCCGTTCTCAGTATGTGAATGGTTTCCCGCCGATACGGTCAACTGATCACCAGATTGTGGGGCACAACGTTGCTGGTCATGGGTAACCTTACGGGGTCATCCTCAAAGCATTCTCGAGGGTTGCAACGCCCCTTTCAACATGTCTAACCGTTCGGCCGATTCCTGGAGTAATAGCGTCACCCACTTCTTGGTTAACACTCCGATGTGGCGATCCGTAGCATCCAGTGACGTCATAGACTTGATTCATGAAGCTTTTCGCACGACACCATGATTAGATAGGCAATGGAGCCTATCCCACTTCTGATGACGGAGCAGGGTCCTCCGTGGCGTTCTTTACAAGGGTGACGTCACCATAGCTGACGTCACAAATGTTGTCGTCATGGTGATCACTCATTTTTGGGTCATTCAATGAAAACTTCTTTACTTGTTACAAACTTGGTTTATTCAACGGGCAGTATAACCACGTCTAGAGAGGTCCGCACTGTCCGGCGGCTCGAGCTTGAATGCCCTGAGCACTGGCGTGCAGCCGTATTTATAAGGCTCGTGCACGTGTAGTCAAGTTTTAGGTTAAGTATTGAAATATTAGAATTACAATAAGAAAAATGGTGACATGTTGTTTAACGTTAATTTTACATCGTAATTAACTCAAAGTAATCAGTTGGTAATTAATTAACTAATTAAGTCATTAAACTCAACGATTCTGATCCTTATAACAGATATACTTTTGTAGTTGCGCCGATATATATTATATATTTATGACATTGACGGTCGCTAAACTGATTTTGCAGCTAGATTATGAACGTTCTTAACTACGGGAAACGAATTTGTGTAAAAACAAAACACAGGTTTGATTTCCCATAAAATACTCTTACTATTTTCTTTATGTTGCTTGCTCGCTATGCTACGGACCCAGCTACGGCGTAGCACGCACGCTGCTACGCCGACACTCGTAGCATGGAAGCTTTCTTTTAATAATAAATTGAAGGATAATTTAATAACAACGCGCTTCATACAAAAATAGTCTACTCATACTTTGGTCAATATACGCGATAGAAGGTACTTACATCGTGAGGAAAATTTTAGAGATATGCAACAACTATACGGTCAAAATGTACGGAACAGCTGATTTTGTTTTTAATAACCGAAAAAAAAATCAATGGGGTTCTAGAATCATAATCTGATTTATAAGAACCTCGATGACGTTTTGTAGAAAGGATAAAGGCACTAATGGCCTCTGGTTCATCAATTTCCCATCAAATAACTTCCCCTTAAATCTCGTACAATCTCATTAATTTACTCTCAATAATATAGTTACCGTATTTACAGCCCACAGTCCTGCCTGATACACTCTACGTTTAGAGAGGAATGAAACGCATCCCCCTTAACGCTCTAGCCTGATTGTGTGGCTTTCTTTAACTTGGTCGAGGCTGAGAACTTGGCATCGGTACTATACGATTACTTTCACTTGGCTATACGACTAAACAAGTAAACATACAAGTACCTTTTAGGTATCTATTTACCTATACTTGTTTATGGTTTTTAACCGACTTCAAAAAGGAGGAGGTTTTTAATTCGATTGTTTTTTTTTGTGTATGTACGTAGGTACAGTCATGAGCAAAAACATGTAAACAGTTGGTCTCATTCTAAACTGATTTTCTCCTAAACTATTGATTGAAATGTTATGGGTTTACGAATAGGGTATTTTTGATCCCAAACTACTATATTTATCTATGAGTCTAAACAGTTAATTCACAAGAAAATTGTTTTTGAATTTTGCAATCTGTATACAAATGTTTATGCTCGTGACTGTACACCGATTACGCTGAGATTTATGATCCGATTTACGTGATTCTTCTTTAGTTTAATGCGGAATAGTTGCTATTTGGTCCCATAAAAATTTAACATAGTTTGGCTCAGTAGTTTTCATTTTATTAACATTTTATTTTTTTGTTTTAGTTTTGACCACGCATAACTTTTTTAGTGTAGTCCAATTTAAATTATTCTTTTTTTAATTGATATAAATATAAATTTCATATAAATTTCAAGAAAATATTTCACCCCTAAGTGTAGAAAATTAAGGAACGACTGAATTTTTTTGGCGTCACCGTTTCGTAACAAAAAATATAACCGCCAAAGCCGCCGACTTGCGAATTGAAAGTTATTTTTTTTGAAGGCGGTTGTCTTTTTTGTGATTTTTTTTTTTAATATATTTAGCCGTTTTAAAGGTTTCATGTGGGAGGAGTTCGTGGCTAAGTAAAAGTTATACGGATCGACCAGTCTCGGTGGTTAGGCTACGCTCGCCGTAGTCGGTTTGTGGATGGGGTGACCATACATTTCATACCGGGGCCCCCGTGCTTCGGAAAACTCTGAGCTGCTAGAAAAACTCTGAGTTGGTGGAATATGAAGCGTATTCGAGCCGTGCGTAGGGTTACTGCCCACGCACTGAGGTGGAGCGGCGACATAAATGGACCCAGCGAACGCACAGATTGAACAGAATGAACTAAACGGAGATCGTCGCAAGCGCCGGCCACTACCTTCAACCAACGGTCTAGGATAAAATCTTCTCTAGACCTAGCAACCCGGCCCGGCTTCGCATGGGCCTATAGCCTTCCTCGGTAAATGGACTATCCAACACAAATTTTTTTTTTTAATTAATTCGAACCAGGAGATCCTGATATTAGCGCGTTCAACTAAACAAACAAACTCTTCAGCTTTATAATATTAGTATAGATATGTCGTATCCGGTCAATAGTATGAACGTGAAACGGATCGCGAGCCCGCTATTATCGAGAACACGTGATCTACCACTACTTTTGGCGCGCTTCTACAGAGTCGTGATGTGTTCAGCCCACAGCGAGGAAGACATTCAGTATCCAGTGTCTGATCGCATCGTGTTAACACGTCCCGAAACTGTACTTTCGATTCGTTGTTGAAGTGAAGTGAACTATGTCTATGTTAATTTGTCTGAGTTGAGTCTGAGTTTATTCAAATTGAGTTTGTGTTAAATTGTGGTTTAAATAAACGTCGTATATTGTACCCTATACCCAATGTGTTTGCATTGCACGTAACCCATATTCTGCCCCCATGATGACTGAATCTAACGGACTAAATCCGATAGATTGATAAGTTCATTTTGGGAAAACTTAAATACATCCAAAATTACAGTTCACTCTCGGATTTATTTCGAAGGCCATTCCAAACATTGGGCCTTCGAGTGGGTTGTGGAGGTTAGATAGGTAGTGGGTCTATGTAAACACTGGTACTGAGCTGCATCCAGTTAGATTGGAAAAGGCTAGGCAGATCCTAAGTCAAATCATTTATTTCAATTAGACCATTAAAGGCACTTTTGAACAACATATTAAAAAAAAATAATCTAGTTGAATCTAGTTGCCCATTCCAAATGGTAGTTTCGTATGGAGAAGAATGGGCAAGAAACACCATGCCTACATACTCTATTAAAAAAAAATTAGTTTACAATTAGATGTAATGATTACAAGATAATGATGACTTTCAATAATAGGTACCTACTTCCTAATTAACATGTCATACATTCATGGCTTTGTACACTTCGTTAGTGTAAAAGGAAAGTTCTGTTTGTTTATATATTATAGGTTGACACTAAGCCGGCTTATCCGATTACTCTATGCAAACTTTGTCCAAAATTTGATTGGAGACATAATTTATGTACACACCTACACACGAAACTTTAGACAGTATGCCGGGAGATTCGATTATGTTGAGATTATTTAACTAATCTGTAATATATCGTATGTCGTGCCCAGAACGTTAATAACGCGGCGTCTTACGTAGGCGATTCAAAGCGAACGCGAAAACAACAAACAGTCGAAACCTATTGAAGTGGTTGTCGAATGCACGTTGGGTGCGGAGCGGCGCAGCGCGAAGCGAAGCGAACGCTATCATTTGGCTTGACATTTTCGCGCGAAATGGGTGCGGTGCCGTGGTTTCTTTTTTGTAATAATATGGGAAGTAGACATTTTAATATAATTTTTTACAAGAACTTCCTATATTATGGGAAAAATACAAAAAGTCCTTCAAAAATTATCACAACCGGTTATTATCGTATCATGACATGTACAAAGCTCACTGAACGAAGGCGAGCGACAGGCGGTTCACGCGTGGGACAGTGCCGCCGCTTTGCATCGCTTCGTGTTGAAATCGCCTGTCACACCATCGAATCGCTTCGCGATCGCGTTCGCTTTAAACCGCCTACGTAAGACGCCGCATAAGACGAAAGGCGCGCATTTACCCGGATTTTGGTACGACTTCCAGTCGTACTAATGCGGGTGAGCGGGCGGCCCCCCATAGATTAGTGAACAATTATAATAATAACTTAACCTTTTGAACGCCATTGTCACAAATACGTGTCAAGCAAGCGCGTGCCCTGTACGCCACGGTCACGAATACATGACAGGCATGACAGATGAATTATTACTCTATGATAGTACGTTTAGAAACTTACTACCATATAATAGTAATTCGTTGCTCGGCGCAGAGGGTACGTTTTTGTTTTTTTGACGTGGCGGTCAATAGGTTAAGTAGATAAAATTTATAATTATACCTTAACAGACTCAAAACTAATTCAAGGAAAGAGTTGTAAAAATATAAAAATGTAACCTGTAAAAATATTTTGTTGTTTTTACGGTTCCGTACCTCAAGAGGAAAAACGGAACACTTATAGGATCACTTTGTTGTCCGTCTGTCTGTCTGTAATAATCCAAAACCCTTTATCTCGGGAACGCGTAAAGGTATCGAGTTGAAATTAAAACCATATACTTACGTCTACGGTCGCATGAAGCTGTAAAAAAAATCTAACTTCTAAGATAAAGTAAAAAAAAGATGTCGCAAAAAACGTACATTTCAACACTCTCAAGGGAATCAAAATTTATAAGGTACTTTCCGTTGACCGACTATAAAATTTGGTAAGTCATTTTGTCTTATACTACAAATACAGGAAAAAGTCAGAAAACTATAAATTTGTAATTAAAACATAAAAAATATGTTCTTTATTTATAACGAGCTTTTGTCCGCGATTTGGTCCGTGTGAATGTCAGTTATCGCAGATGCAGACGAAGTCCCGGATTAAAAAGTACCCTATGTGCTTTCTCAGGGTTCAAGCTATTTTCATACCAAATTTCATCAAAATCGGTTCAGCCGTTTCATTGCAAAAGCGTAACAGACAGGTACCTACAAATTTATACGGTACCCTCGGTGAGCGAGTCCGACCCGCACTTGTCCGGTTTATGTTTTCTATAATCAAATCATTTATTTGCATAATATAGAATTGTAGACGGTCTTAACACATGTAGGTAGGTACAAAAGCCAGCACAACAAGTTACAACAATCTGTCAAATTTCTTTGATAGATTTTTAACTTTATTACAAAAACGTAAGGTTCGTACTCAATTGGAAAAATTTAACAGTTTCGTATGGCTTAATGTGCTGGCGTCTGTACATATTTCTTTTTATTAGTTAAACGTAGAAATGTAGTGGATTGTTGACGTTAGACCATTTGGTTTTGTGAAATAAATAAAATAAAATTAGATAAAAAAGCTTTTTTTACAAAAAGTGAAAAATAACTTAAAATAAATCATGTGTGTTCTGTTTTATTAAAGTTATTTCTCACTTTTTGGTTTTTGAAGGCGGTTGTTTTTTTTTTGTAAATAAGCTTTTTATTTTTCTCTTTTTAGTACTTCTTTATCATCCAAATCCATTAAAAATGGCAACACAGTCAAAACAGAGATTGAAAGTACAAGGTGAGAACATTACAACATCATCCATGTCTAATTTTTTGCTTTCGTCGATTTTTTCAAAAATTGCTAAATAAATTTCGATAAAATTTATATGAGACCACCCTTGAGACATACCCTATCCATCAAAAAAAGAATTTTCAAAATCGCTTTACATTTGCCGGAGAAATCGCGTAACAAAAATACAAAAAAAAAAACATACTGGCGAATTGAGAACCTCTTTCTTTACATTTAAAAAAATAATTTCCGCAAATTAACAAACGATTGATTTTATAAATAACTAGCTTTTGTCCGCGACTGCGTCCGCGTGAATGTCGGTTATCGCGAATGCAGACGAAGTTGCGAATTACAAATTAGTCTATGTCCTTCCCCAAAATTCAAGTTACCTTTACCAAATTTTTTAAAATCGTTTCAGCTGTTGCTTTGTAAAAACGTAACAGACAGAGTTACTTTCACATTTATAATATTAGTATGGAGCATGAATTAGCTTTTGCCCGCGACTTCGTCTGCGTGAATGTCGGTTATCGCGGATACAGACGAAGTCCCGGAATAAAAAGTTACCTATGTTCTTCCCCAGGGTTAAAGCTATTTTCATACCAAATTTGATCAAAATCGGTTCAGCCGTTTCATTGTGAAAGCGACAAACAGACAGAGTTACTTTCACATTTATAATATTAAAAAGTATGGATAAAGTATTAATTGTTTAAATACGCAACCAGTACGTCTATTCTGTTACAATCTCCCTCGGTGAACACCAAGGTGAAGTTAGCTGTCATCCGTCCGTCTGCTTCGTCAATCCCTAGCTTCGCGACGGATGACAGCTCACTTCACCTGGGTGTTCACCGATGGAGATAGTAAAAGAATAGCACTGCTTTGATTCAATGTTGATGGGCACGGGCCTTCAAAGAGTATTGTAAAGTATGCTTGTGAGATATTGCTGAATTAACGACGAACGCCCACTTGTTGACAGCGCTCGAGGATGCTGCGACCATGGTCGCGGTCAACTTTGATGTCAGTGATATGTCTTTGTGTATCAAAAACAATGTACAGTAAGCAATGTCAAAGTAGAATACACGGTTTACTTGTTCTGTGACGTTATTAAAATTTATTTTAAAATATTTAACTCAAGCAATCTACATTTCAATGCATAATAATATAGTTTCACCCTGCGTAGCCCTTTGAGAGAAACAGGCGTAATATTATAATTATCTGATTGTGTGTTAAACGAGTATTTAATGACATTAAAGACGTACCAAGAATCAAGAAGTACATTTTTGTTTACAGAAACAAACTAAAAATATTTCATATTTTGCCGGTTCACCTTCAAGGATAAAAGACCAACAAGTTCAGCAATTATGCCCTTTTAACCTTCTCCCTTTCATAGAAAATTTGCTACATTTAATCGGACCCCAAAAGCCTCTAACTAAATTCATTTCCTGGTTCCCAAAAAGCCACAGGAATTTTCACTCTATATCTTTTAACATAAAATACGATTCACATTTAGCGTTTCCATTTTAAAAGAAGCCATTTAATTCAATTGTCGGTCTAAGTGTATTGAGGACTCGTATTAATAATTCATGTGGTGGCAGCGAAGGGTTTTTAGAGCACTTTCCTGAAACCACGCTCCATACAAAATAAGTACCTATTGTCTTACTTTTGTCACTATAAATATAATTAAACTCATGAGATGGTCCAGAGGTTAAGACACTCGCTTCTCATGCAAAGTCAAAAGTCAAAGTCAAAGTCATGAGGTTGTCATCATCATCATCATCATTTCAGCAGACGTCCACTGCTGGACATAGGCCTCCCCCAAGAAGAGGGGGTTTTGCCATAATCGCCACGCTTGGCAGCCGGGTTGGCGATCGCAGTATGGTTGTTATAAAGGCACAGAGAACGCTGCTGCCCATTCTCTGGTGAGTCCCTTAGTCGCCTTTTACGACACCCACGGGAAGATATGGGATGGTGCTATTCTTTACGTTCGACACCATACGGAATACATGAGGTTGACGGTTGTAGTATCTTTTCAACCGACTTCAAAAAAGGAGGAGGTTATCAATTCGTCTGTATTTTTTTTTTTATGTTTGTTACTTGATTTCTTCGGACTGGGTGAACCGATTTTGATGATTCTTTTTTTATTTGAAAGCTAGTGCTTTCCGTGCGGTCATTATTTGGTCCAGTTTTGACAATGGCATCTATGAGAAAACCGTATAAGTCTTAAACTTGCATTAAAAAAAAAAAAAAAAATGAAAAAAAAAAAAAATGAAAAATGAAATAATAATGTAAATGTAAAATGTATTTGTGTATGTATATCAGCTGTCTGACACCCATAGTACAGGGTCTCCCTAGTTTGGGGTCAGATGGCCATGTGTGAAAATGTCCCCACATATTATTATTATTCTCGTTTATTCATTTTGTTAACATATTAAATTACATTTTTAAATATTAGTAAAAAAAAAAATAAAAACGTTTAAAAATATAAAAAAATAGTAGCCCACCGGTATCGGGAACAGGGTCCAAGCTACCGGTGGTCAGGGCTCCTGAGAGAGGAATCTCCTGACTATACGCGCCGTGTCCAGGAGTACCGCTTTCTGTATCAAGCCCTTGATCCAGCTGCCCAACGAGAGCCTCCTTAGGTGTTGGTCGAGGCTCTTGGAAATGAGTCCATTGGCCGTAACGACTATCGGCACAATGACTGCTGTATTTACATCCCACATGTCGACAACCTCGCGAGCCAAGTCAAGATACTTAATTTGTTTATCTTTCTCGGTTTTCACGAGGTTCTCGTCATGCGGAACCGCTATATCAACAATCATTGCGCGACGCTCTAATCGATCTATCACCACTATGTCAGGTTTATTGGCAACAATAGTCCTGTCAGTGATGATAGATCGATCCCAATACAACGTGATATGGCCATTTTCGAGAACTGGGTCGGGCACATACCTGTAGTACGGTACCTCCGACTCCACAAGCCTGTACTTTAGAGCAAGTTTATTATTATTATCACCATTTATTAATTATATTTACCTATAAAATACATTTTTAAATATTAATAAAAAATAAAAACATTTAAAAATATAAAAAATAGTAGCCCATCGGTATCGGGAACAGGGTCCAAGCTACCGGCGGTCAGGGCTCCAGAGAGAGAAACCTCCTGACAATGCGGGCCGTGTCCAGAAGTACTGCCTTCTGAATCAAGCCCTTGATCCAGCCGCCTAACGAGAGCCTCCTTAGATGTTGGTCGAGGCTCTTGGCAATTAAGCCATTGGCAGTAACAACTATCGGCACAATGATCGCTGAGTCCACATCCCACATGTCGACAACCTCGCGGGCCAAGTCAAGATACTTTATTTGCTTGTCTTTCTCGACCTTCACGAGGTTCACGTCATGCGGAACTGCTATGTCAATAATCATTGCGCGCTTCTCCAATCGATCCACCACCACTACATCAGGTTTATTGGCTACAATAGTCCTGTCAGTGATGATGGATCGATCCCAGTACAATGTGACATTGCCATTTTCAAGAACTGGATCGGGCACATACCTGTAGTATGGTACTTCTGATTCCACGAGGTTGTATTTCAGAGCAAGTTGCTGATGGATAATCCTGGCCACAAGGTTGTGTCTATGCAAGTACTCTTCGTTAGCGAGACGAGAACATCCAGAGATAATGTGACGGATTGATTCTCCCGGTCGGTGACATGCCCGACAAATGTCAACAGTGCCATCCTTCACAATAAATCTCCGGTAGTTATTCGTCATAATAACTTCGTCCATAATTGCACAGACAAAACCTTCGGTTTCTCCAAATAGATCACCGAATCGTAGCCAGGATACGGACGCTAAGAAATCGACATCGGGCCCGTGTAGGGCCCGGAAAAAGCGTCCGTGAAGCTCCTTACTCTTCCAAACCTCCTCGCGATCATTAGTCTTGAGCACTACAGGTATGCACCAGTTCTCTTTAGCCAAGGAGAGCGGGGTGAGGCCCTTGTCCACTGCAACTACATCTCGATGCATCCCCACGTCGGCTTCTAGGAAATATTCCCTGAGACTGCATATCTCACGGTTGTGCAGGGTCTTAGCATTTAAGAAGCCACGACCGCCACACTTCCGCGGGATATACAGTCTCATCACCGATGACCGTGGGTGATGCATCCGATATGCTGTCAACAATGTACGGACTCTCCTATCCAGGGCATCGAGTTCCGTTTGTGTCCATTTGAGTATGCCGAAAGAGTACATCAGAACTGGCATGACCCATCCGTTGAAGGCGCGCACCTTGTTTCCGCCTGACAAAACACTATTAAATACTTTCTTCAGGCGGCCAAAGAAGGCCATTATTATTATTATTAAGTATGTGCGCGATTTGTTAGCCGATTTCTCCGGCAAACGTAAACCGATTTTGAAAATTATTTTTTTTATGGATAGGGTATGCTTCGGGGGTCCCATATCAATTTTATCGTAATTTATTCAGCACTTTTTGAAAAATCAACAAATACCCAAATATTTTACATAGTTTAATCAATCTTTGTAGTAGTTAACATTCAATCTCTTCTTAATAGATTTGGATGAGAAGGAGGTACTAAAAGGCGGAAAATAAAAAGCTTTTTACAAAAAAGACAACCGCCTTCAAAAACTAAAAAGTGAAAAATAACTTTAGCACAGAACACACAATACTTTAGTTTCGGAAGTCGGTAGTAATACAAAACAACAACACAACAAAGCCACTGAATTTCGAAACTAAAGCCAATGTGTGTTCTGTGCTAAAGTTATTTTTCACTTTTTAGTTTTTGAAGGCGATTGTCTTTTTTGCAAAAAGCTTTTTAAATCAATATAATATTACAAACTAGCGACCCGCACCGGCTTTGCACGGGTGCGATGTAGATCAAACTATACCTACATATAAACCTTCCTCCTGAATCACTCTATCTATTGTTGAAAACTGTATTAAACCCGTTGCGTAGTATAAAAAAAAAGCGTTTTTACAAAAAGATAACCTCGTTCAAAATCTAAAAGTGACAAATAACTTTAGCACGTAACACACATGACTTTAGTTTCGGAATTCGGTGGCTTTGTTCTGTTTGATGTTTTGTATTGTCACCGACTTACTAAACTAACAACAAATATACAAAAAAAAAGAAACAACGTACAGACGAATTGAGAACCTCCTTCTTTTTGAAGTCGGTTGAAAATCTAAACCGTACCGACAGCGAAAGTGGCTATGTTTTATACTATGAAAGATTTAGGTTACACCATTCATGTCGAATCTACGGATACAATATGAGAATAATGTAACAATTTGTTCACGTTAAAAGAGGTCTAAATAAAAATATAATCATAATAAACAATTCAAAACTGGCGCAGCTTAGATCAACCAAGGCAGCCAAGAGATGACCAGTCCCAACCAACGGACATGACGCACGGATCGGCATCATTTAGCTCAACTTATCATGACTAATTGTATGCTTAGATGTTTATGCTCTCGTCGTATCTACAAAATGTCTTTTTGTCCAAAATACAGACTGTTTTGTATGGAGCGCCCTTACGAGACAGTCCCATTAAGGCAGGGCTGGATAAACTTTTGCCTTTTATAGTATAGCTTTCACCTTCAATTAAGTTAGGTACTGGTTGTAGGTTTGTGAAATGGAATGAATTGTCAATGTGTATGTGGAAGGATTGTGGATTTTCTATTAATTAAATTAATGTAAATTCTAGATGATTCATCGGTTTTTTACGGGGTCGTCGCTAGGGACCTCGGCAGCGAGGTCGGAATGACGGTAATCTGTATCTGTGTTTAACTAATGTGCTAGTGGCCCCAGCAATTGTCACTTTTAAGTAAATCAGTGGACCTCCACCTGACGATAAGTTTACATAGTCTTTTTTCTATAACAAATTATTTACGACAAAAACCTACTATTACAATTTTCAGCAGTAGCGCTTGAAACCATTACACCAATTAGATGCATTTAGGATTTACGATGATAATTCAATACTTATTTCCAGCGACAATTTGGTCCGCCGCAGGCAATAGGGAACATTACGCGAAACTCAGCGCAGAGGGCGCCACTAGCACATACCCACGAGCATAACCTCGTATTCTTGTTTAATTATGTTATTAATTATAATAGCTAGGTATTTTGTGAAAAATATCAAAGTTTTTATTAATCTTATTTACCTAACTGTACTTTTAACTATATTATGGCATCCTACGGCCATTTGAAAGTGGATTCTAGGTTATGTTCAGAATAAAATCATATTTGGGTTGTCTTACATGACAAAAGTGAACGTTATTCTGTAAATACGTCTATCTCACCTGAATACTTAACCTGAATATATTTTAGAGTGATTTTTAGCTGCTTCCCAAAGTTTTCGAACATTTTCTTCTTTTGAAAATGAATAATTCCCTTCATTTCTACATCGAAATACACAGCACTGATGCATTATTGTATAATATAATACACTTCCCAATTTTGAACTCAATTAAAGGCAGAATTTCACGCTTTGAACGACTCGTTGAAAAATTGTTTACGGATTATACTAGTGCTGCACTCTGGTGCTAGAGCATTGCAGTAATATCCCCTATTCGACACAATTAGCATTGAATTAATAATTGCTGAATCGATATGAAACTTAAGATCGTTATCGATCGAACTCGGAATTGTCGGCTGATGGTAAAAATATCAATTGGTATTTAGTAATAAAATGAGACTTGTCAATGGTCTGTAGGTACCATCTAAGTACTGAGTCAATATTGTTTGTTATGATTGCCAATTTGGTAGCACTGTTTACAAATCGATGAAACTGAAATAGAAATACAAGCGGTTACATGCGTGCAGTCATTCAGATGGGATTTGTATGCGAATATAGATTTTATGTGCTATGTTCTTGGAGGGTTTTATGTTGGTTTTGCATTCGTCAACTATCGTACGTGACTGAATGGGTTGATGCGATGGTTATTATGTTGGTAATGGTTTTTGTTTTATGTACACGGCATAGGAGATCAGTAACCAGTCACGCACACTACAAAACTATATCGCTGATGTACGTACTACTCACAATGACCCACACATCGCATTCGTAGAGTATGCGCTATCGTTCTAAATGATAGTATAACATAATTGCGCTCTTAAATCTAAAGCGTTCGTACCCCGAAGAATAAGTCAATACTTCTGTGAATACAATCTGTATACTACTGTGTGAGTTCGAATCTCTGAAGCAACTGACTTGTGGTGCGAAATCATGATATACTATAATTTAGAAGACGTTAGCGCTACGAGTTACATGTGTGTGTGGCTGTCATTGTCAGCAGTACGTACAGTAGCGATATAGTTTTTTAGAGGTAGATAAGAGAAACAGAGTGTAAAGTTCCTCATCCTCCGTAGAAAAGGGAGGATCCTCTGACCAGACGGGTGTTATGTCTGGTGGACTACTGCCCGACGGTTGTAGTCGGGATTTTGTATACATCCTAATGTCGCGGATAACTCTGCTTGCGCGATCTAGGAAACGTCGGTTGTAGTATGCTTCATGTGCGATAGATGTCGCTACATCACTCCCCTCCGAGACCGGAGGTCGATACTCGAAGCACGATGAGTCGTCCTTACATCTCGTGATGCTTGCCGGGCCAGTGGAGGGTTCCAGTGAGTCGGAACCAGATGCCGCATAGTTCATAGTGAGTCGGAACTGTCGTTGCACATATGCTCCAGTAAGTCGGAGTGGTGCAGTGCTGCGTAGTCGCTGGCTGCTGCGTCGACCAGGAGAGAATTGCGTCTCTGCTTGCTGACCGGCCGAAGTGCAGTATGCTGTGCCAAAGCTGCTGATGAGGCTGAGGGTGATGACCAGGTATGCGCGCGTCCGCTGCATGCTGGTGGTCAGGATACCCGTTGAAGCCGTGGATGCTGGCTGGCTGTGTGACTCGTTGCTCGAGAGCTTGAGGAAGTGACGTCTTCATGAAGTAGCTGCACGAAGGCTGCGTCGACGTTCATGTACGGGGTCACCAGTTTAGAGGTAGATAAGAGGAACAGAGTGTAAAGTTCCTCATCCTCCGTAGAAAAGGGAGGATCCTCCGACAAGACGGGTGTTATGTCTGGTGGGCTACTGCCCGACGGTTGTAGACGGGATTTTGTATACATCCTAATGTCGCGAATAACTCTGCTTGCGCGATCTAGGAAACGTCGGTTGTAGTATGCTTCATGTGCGATAGATGTCGCTACAGTTTGGTTGTGTGCGTGACTGGTTATTTCGTTTGCCCACTGTACATCGTCTAAACATTTATACCTAATATGAACAATTTTAATTTGTAAATATTATTCTCATAATACGATAAAGTATTTAATTAACGTTTTAAAAGAAAAAATAAATAAAGAGTATGTAAAGTTTGTTGACCATTTTTTTCCATACTTTAAGTGTGTTTTGCAAGTGGCAACTAGAGTTAATTATTTTCATTTTCTTTTTTAAATGATGTACAAAAGTGCGTTTTAATGGTCTTATTAAAATAAATGATTTAACTTCGAGATCAAACGCAGTTTAAAAATAAATATAAGTACGAGTATAAAATTACCTTTTTTATATCAACAAAAAAATGTATGTTCTTCATTAAGAAATTGAGCAACTATCGATAATGTTTGCTTGTCTAAAATCACAAGCTATTTGCATTCATTTTGATTAATTCGCAGTGTAAAACAATCTTACAGTTTAATAAAAAAAAAAAATTGTTTGAAATAAATTATGTTATGTTTTCCAAAACTATGATCGTTTGTCCCGCAAAATTTCTATTGACGGGGTCCGCAACATTTTTCTCCGTCTCCGAAAACTTCCGCAGTTCTACCCAAAAAGAGATCCTTATCCCTAACGATAATGATTCAAAAAGCCCACCCATTGGAGGGATATTTTGTCCAAATAAAAAATATTATTTGAACTTGCCTCGTTACTAGTTTTGAAGTTGGACGTTTCAAGGCTTTATGGCACTTTGTTATTCTGTTTTCTGTTTCTGTGCCCATCTGTGGTGCTGCGTTTGAATTTGTAAGTAAGTTTGCAAGTAAGTGCATATTTTTAGACTCGTATGTCCCTCGACAAGAGTCGTGTACCTACCAAAGTTTTATGACTTCAGATCGGCGGTGTGTGTCCGCTACAATGGACAAATCTAAATAATATCTGGATAGACTGGGCTGACAAAAGAAACAATCAAAGAAAATATAAGTAAAATATGTTAACATTTAGTTACATAAATGATCGCACCAACAATTGCAGAATAGGTAAATAATCGGCCTCTTTTATTTGTTTTCTAAAATGACGCATTACAAATTTATTGCACAATAGGTAAGTACAGAAGCTAGCACATCAAGGTACCCCAATCTGTCATTAAATTAATGTTTTTTCAACTATAAAACAAAATGATAAGGTTTATGTTCCATTGGGATTTGTCAGATTGAGATAGCTTCATGTGGTGGCGTGTATTCTATAATCGGCTTTTGCTATTTGTTGAAACACAAAAATTGACGGTCAAACAAACAAGTCAAGTACCATTTTCCACTCGCCTGTTGTAAACGGAGCATCAGCCCCTAACGATAATGTTACACGTTTTATTGTACACCTCAGGGAAATATTCTGTTTAATATTTTTTTCTTTCATCGCATTGTATTATTGTCACGCAAGTTTGTTTAGGGCAGTTGGATTTGTAAACTGACTGGCGACCCGCTCTGGTAGCGCATAGGTGTAATTTACTAAACGTTATAATATCAAATCATACAATTTGATTACCTTCTGGAATTTAGACTCAAACTTTAATAATTTATTTTTAGCCTTTTCCCAACTTTGTTGGGATCGGCTTCCAGTCTAACCAGATGCAGCTGAATACCAGTGTTTTCCATAGAGCGACAGCCTATCTGATTTCCTCAACTCAGTTGCTGAGTAACACGATACCTCTTGGTAAAACTGGTTGTCAGATTTTCTGGCTTCTGACTACTTATAACGACTGTCAAAGATTTACGAATGACAGCCGGGACCAACGGCTTTACGTGCTTTCCGAGGCACGGAAGGGTCTCGGTATGAAATGCATGGTCACCCATCCATTGATCGACCGCGGCAAGCGTAGCTTAACCGACCGGTCGGATCCGTACAGCTTTTTCTTAGCCACGAGCTCCTCTATTTATTTGCAGACCAAGTATACTAAAATTGGTTTTATTACAATTATCATCATGTCAACCTATGCCGTCCATTGCTGGGCATAGATCAACCCAAGGGGATTTAGCCGTGATTGCCATGCTTGGCCGATACATGTTGGCGATCGCAGTAGGTGATAAGGTGCTTAAAAGGACGCTGCTGCCCAACCTCTGTCGCCTTCTACGAAACCCACGGGACGGGTAGATATGGGATGGTGCTAATCACGGCCGGCACCACACGGCAACATACTTCATACAATGGATTATCTATACTAATATTATAAAGCTTAAGAGTTTGTTTGTTTGGTTGAACGCGCTAATCTCAGGATCTACTCAGGCTCGAATTAAAAAAATATTTTTGTGTTGGATAGTCCATTTATCAAGGAAGGCTTTAGGCCCATGCGAAGCCGGGCCGGGTTGCTAGTAGATAATATACTGTAGCAAGTCTACTGGGTTTTAAGAAATAAAAGCTGAGTAGACTTGTACGTGAAATTTAATAGATCTCAAAAATACGATGAGTATAAAAACATAGATATATAAAACACTAACCTAGACGCACTAAATTAGCGGCAGAGATTTCCAGGCTCCACAGACTGGCCGGTAAAAAGGATCTGCCGAAGATAGACTGCCGCGGTCGACTCCTAGCTTTGGGACGGAGGTCCCTAGGCGGTCCTATCAGCAGAACCCGCCCTGGGAGCAGCAGGCACGCGACAGCTCGATGGCACGACTCAGGACTGTTACCGACTTTTGGTTGTGGACTGGTAGACTTTTAAGTACTTCAGAGCGTGTTACTTAATCGAAAGCGATATCTAGACTGACTCATTTGACAGGTTTCCTTCCAGTCGGCTCTTCCGAAATTCATATTATTTTCCAAGTATGAATTTTACTTCTGGAACGTCCGTATCGTCATATAGAGGGGTATTTTAGTACTGGCCAGGCTTAATTATTGTAGTCTGCCAGTTATTTTTATTCGGTTAGTTCGAAAAAGATTTTTAAGAACACCAGATACATTAGCGAGTGTCCCACTGTTTAGTATAAAATACAGCAATACACACTTATTATGCGACAACAAATGTATCAGTAAGAAGGATTTAAGTTGCACATGCCAAAAACTAATTAAAAGGAATAGCTGACAATTGTCAAGGTTGACAACTGTCATTAGAAAACGTATCACAACAAATATTATTTTTCAGATTTTTCTAAAGAAACTATAATATACCTATAAAATATTTAATTAGAAGACACACAGTCTTTATGAAGCTATGGAAAACAGGTAAATACTTTAGGTTTATGTATCTATTAATTAGGTATTAAAATATTCCATGAATCCTATGAAAACAAGTATTATAAAATAGAAACAGCAATTTGATAAAAATGATTGAATGCATAAAAAAAGTAAGTATAGCGTATGCTATAATACCCAAGTAATAATAGTCTTATTCACCTGAGTGTTTGGATAAAACAGTGGTTGCATTGGCATACGGCCTTTACAGTAGGTACCTACTTTTGTAAAGTCACGGTAGCAAGCTCATCGTCCCACCACGTTACCACTGACCCACTTCTTTGACTTAAGTTTTTCAAAGCGGGGACCAGCTGCCACGCGCCATGTTTTTTAATAAGTTTGAAACGACTATCTTTTAACAAGTGGATTTAAGTTATAAGCAAATGGATTTAAAGATGTAATTGCAGTTTGTTGTTGAGCGTGACATTTTTTCGGAATAGATCGATCTATCTTTCCCCATCGAATTATTAAAAAGAGGCTTTTTAATGTCACTTAAATTGAAATTTATTTTTTTGGTTGGTAAATCCTTATGAATACCTTCCACGAAAAAGAACGAGACTCTTTCAGCAATATAAAAAAAAAAAGACAAAGTCCGTAAAATTTTTTGCCAATTTTTCTCCTTACCAAAATACATGTCTTTTGGAAGGGGCAACTAGCTTCACTAATTTTGTCTTCTAAAAATAATAATAAAATCTTTATTTCGAGATAATACTCAAAATTATAATTATGGTTAACAACAAAATTCCTATAGTAATGAATGCTATAGGACGGTGCATGTAGGTTACAGTTCTCTCTATCTTGAGCAAATGCCCATCAATCCTGCTTATATCTGCTATCTTTAGAGTTTATCTATTATAAAAAATTGTTGTGAATTGCCACCAGCTTGCATGTATAACCATAAAAATATTTACGCATTTTTTGTCTTACCTAATCGATACCGCATTTCACCTGTACCCAAAACCGTCCCAATCGGCTGAAAACCTATTGTACTCCTCTATCACTTTCCGCTGGAAAAATCAATATTGCCTATTTCGACATATAAATCGAGGACCAAAAAGCCCATTTTTAACCATAATGGCGCGTTCTATTACGAGACCCTTAAAACTCCACTATCAATACTAGTAAACGACAAACAGTTAAACTTACCGAGCGATCGGATGACCCTAAACTTTTATACTGCCCTTTGTATTTCTCCGCGTAGTATCAATAAAATGTGAATGTTTGTATATGCGAATGTTGAGTCAGTTCCTCGTCAGAAACGAGAAATCGACTGATCTTTCTCCGCTTTGGCGAGGTCTATGGACTCTATGGAAATCGGTTATCACTGAAGATATCCGATTCATAAAACGGTATACGTTATGCGGATTGCATTACAATTTAAAATTATTATGTACGAGTTAAAAATAGGTCAATGTTCATATTAAGTGAAAAATATCCTATGTGTTAGATCTAGAGCTAGATCATATTATTATCTACATATAGGTATGTGTACCTTTCAGCTTATTCCGTTCAGAAACTAAAGCCTGAATAAGTGGTAAACATACAACCATCCATCTATTTTTCCTTTTAACAGTACGATTTTTGAATTTTATGATAGCGCTGTTTGCCAAAACCACAAGCTGAAATTGTGTCCAATTCAGTGAATTCTAAATCATTAAATTTTCGTCGAAACGTGCCAATGGAGTTACATTACAAATGATCCTACAATGTGTTCAATTCCCCGAAATGATTTGTGGTTGGAAATAATAATTATCTGTAGCAGCTATTTCTCTGGGATTATGTGTCGTTAATTACAGTTTTACACTGTTTCTCGAAACTGAATACAATAATTGAAATAGTAATAGTAATAAAATAATGTAAAGAGGTTAGCACATCAAGCAACAATTATCTGTCAAAGGACAATGCCAGAAACTCTATAGAACTTTGCCCCACTCAATAAAAGTCATGTGCAATATGTAGCATCTTACTGTTTGTTTATTGCTGATAACTCAACATTAGTCTTAGTGACTGTAGAACTTGCGGTTTCCGTTTAAATCTAAAAACAATAATGACATTGATTACAGGTTAAATTGTATTTTAGGTAAAATGAGTTTGTATTTTGTGGGTAGGTATTTCGTAATCCGCAAGTTCTAAAGAAAAACAATTTAGTATAGAAAGGTTCTATATTCATTACAATTATTTTCATTAATTTACTTTTCTGTACATGGGTAACTTTTTCTGTATATGGGCGGGGCAGGATCTGGCACTGTCATTTCTTTGATAGACTTTCGACTTCATTACAAAAAAATAAGGTTTATATTCAATTCGGATTTGACAGTTTGATATGGTTTGATATGCTGGCGTCTGTACAGTAATGATACCAGACTATTATTGTCCCACAGTAGGGCAAAGGCTTCTTTTTATACATTGATCACCTCATTTGGTCAAGGTGGATTGACGATTTCAGACTCATTTTAATAATTACAAGCCCAAGTTTCCTCACAAACCTTTCATTCACTATAATAGCTTTTATTTGGCTTATGTTTAACGAACCTCCAGATATAGTAAATGACCTCCAAAAATAGTAAATTATCACAAACATTTAACCCCATTTTTATGTTTAACGAACCTCCAGATATAGTAAATGACCTCTAAAAATAGTAAATGACCAAAGTATTGTAATAATGTTTGAGTTTGACTGTAAAAACCGATTTGGTTCTGGCTCTCGTAGGGGATCACAGTTCTAACCTAACCATGTCGGATCCGCCCCAGGGGGGACTTAAGGGTTCTAAGATTTGGTGATCGTTTACTATTTTTGGTGGTCATATCATTATCCCCTTTTTATTTTATTGAAAATCTCACGTATTCCACATTTCAAAATTCTACTTTATATTTTTATTTCCAGTTAAAATATAACTAGCAAAAAACATTGTACTCATTCTTTGAACACAACGTAAATCGTTAGGCGGCAGTAATAAAGTACCATAATCCTAAAAAAAAGGAAAAACGAGCTCCAGTCCAAAATAAATTTCGCCCTACAGAAATATTCAACACTAGACGGACTAAAAGAAATATTCACCCCGGCCTTAACTTTTTTTATTCGCAAAATTTAAAACTTATCCCCTGTACAGGGCCAAAAAAGATTGTGAATTACAACCCTAAGATAATTTAGCTCCTGGAATAAATATTTAAAAACAGATAAAAAGGGACTCTACGAGCAAAGTATAAGGTTGAATTTTAAATGGTGTGTGAATCGTCAGAGATCACATCAAACAGTCTAAAATAACGTGAAACGTGCTCTCATTTGAATTTCAGTGTATTCGTCTTCGATATTGGTGCAGATAAAATGGGTTTTTCCGCCTTTTGCTGTGTTTATAGAGTAATCGCGAATAGTGACAAGGTAAAAAGATCGTGGTGTTGAAAGATGATTAATGATGCATGGTAAGCATGTTTGAAGATTCTTGAGAAAGGAAAATACACTGTGGAATTTGGTGGAAATTTGGAGAATTTGACTAAAGTAAACAAGTGCTGGTTCAAAGTGGCGCTGGCCAAAATTTCCTGACAGGATTTGGGGTAGGCTTTTGCCCAGCGGCGGGGTAGCATAGGCTAATAATAAAAAAAAACTTGAGGTGACCTGTCAATTTCTAGTACGATAATATACTAAAAGATTTAAGAAATTTATATAAATCAATAAATAATTGCCTATAATTGCCCCACTGCAGGGCAAAGGCCTCTTCACAACAGAGAAGGCATTGGTTAAGGCGAATTGGTGATTTCAGACTTTTATTATTTACCGATGGCAGTGATGTCCAATATAAGCTTAAAAAGCTTCAATTTTCTGACTGACTGGCTCCTTAACAATTCAAACGTCAATTTAAATTTTTCAGCATTTTTGACGCAATGGCTAATTGGCTGCTGCGCTGCGTATCGAGATTTTGATGTAATTTGATATGTAAAAAGCTTGAACCATGGGAAAGCACATAGGGTACTTTTTATCCGGGACTTCGTCTACATCCGCGATAACCGACATTCACACGGACCAAATCGCAGACAAAAGCTTATAAATAAAGAATATTGTTTTTATGATTTAATTACAAATGTATAGTTTTCAGACTTTTCTCTGTATTTATAGTGTATGACAATATTACTTGCCAAATTTCATAGTTCAAGGTCAACGGAAAGTACCCTATAAATTTTGATTTCCTTGAGAGTGTCGAAATATAGGTTTTTTGCGACATAAACGGCCGTTTCTTTTTTTCACGTGAACTTCGAAGTTTGATTTTTTCACAGCTTCCAGGGACCCACCTTAGTATATGGTTTTGATTTCAACTTGATACCTCTACGCGTTCCCGAAATTAAGGATTTTGACAGACAGACGGACAACAAAGTGATCCAATAAGGGTTCCATTTTTTCCTTTTGAGTTACGGAACCCTAAAAATCACTGGATTTCGAGTGTTCTGATAAAACTTACAAACGTGCCTGTAAATGACTTACATATTTAACACAACCAGTTTTGCGTTAGAGTTTGTGTTAATTTTTTTTGGCATATTTGGGGGGGGGGGGGGGGTGAAAGTAACTACTTTATGAATTTTTACTATGAGACATCACCATCTACTTAGTCTTGTCCCAACTATGTTGGGGTCGGCTTCCAGTCTTACCGGATACAGCTGAATACCAGTGTTTTACATGAAGCGACTGCCTATCTGGCCTTCACAACCACAGATATAAATACATCTGTGTTCACAACTTAGTTACTGGTAACACGATCTGTGTTCACAACCCAGTTACTGGTAACAGGATAAGACTGGTTGTCAGACTTTCTGGCTTCTGACTACCCATAACGACTGCCAAAGATCTACGAATGACACCCGGGACCAACGGCTTTACGTGCTTTCCGAGAAACGAAGGAAACTCGGTATGCAATGGATGGTCACCCATCCACAGACCGACCACGGCAAGCGTAGCTTAACTTTTATCGACAGATCCTTACAGCTTTTATATAACCACGAGTTTTAACTATGGGACACCTGAAAATGAAAAAAAGGATCAGGTTTCCATACCGCCCCTAAAAGGTAACCCGTGGGTTAAAAACTCTATTTAACAAGAAAGACAACCGCCTTCAAAAAGTAGAAAATAAAAACTTAAGAGGTGTGAAGGGACACCCGGATGGAACGAAGTTCCTTTCGATTAATTAGTGAAGGAATTTTATTACAATTTTATTACAATTCCTTCACTAATTAATGTGATGCGTTAAAGTGAATTTAAGTGGCTTTAAGCCAGGGCAAAAAAAAAGCGAGGAATGAAAAGTTATTATGGCTGCTTACATTGTAAGTAAGTAATTTTAAAGATTAACATTTTCTAACATGTTAGTACAATGCGTAGTTATTTAGATAGAAAGACCAATAAATTATTTCTGCGCCATCTATTGGCCGTTCGTAATTCGATCTCGAAGAGCACAGTTGCGCCAATAACGTTAATAGATGGCTCTTAAATCAAATGAATGACGAAATGTCAAATGTCGTGACAACTTTTCGTAAGAATTTTTTCCGTCTAGCCCCCTTTCACAACGCGCGATAAGGAACTTCGTTCCAACTTTAAATTCGCAAGTCGGCTTTGGTTTTGTTTGTTATTTTGTATTGCCACCGACTTACGAATTTAAAGTTTGGTTTTGAAGGCAGTTGTCGTTTTTGTAAAATGTTTTTTTTTCGCTTGTTAGTGCCTATTTCTTATCATACAAATTAATTACGAAACGGTGACACCATACAATTTTGGTCATCCCTTAATTTTCTACCCTTAGGGCTGGCATTTTTTCATGTTTATATGGGAACAACTATCAATTAAAAGAAGAATCATCGAAATCGGACTACACTCAAAAAAGATTCGAATTGAGAACCAGAACTTTCTATTTTGAAGTCGATTGAAAAACAACCTGTATATCTGTATTCATACGTAGGTAGGTACGCATACAACCGATAAGGTCGAGGAAGGTATCGGAAACCGTTGACGTGACGAAACGCGTTAAGTATGATAGTTGTTGTAGGAACCCTTTTTGTTGTACAAAAGAATGCAAACGAGCGATGATTTGTGGACGCTTTTGTCAGCAACTTTGTCTTTTTTTTATTGTATGGCGAAATTGCCTTATTTCCACCTGATGTAAAGTCATCATCATCATCTGCCTAGCCATTTCCCAACTACATTGGGGTCGGCTTCCAGTCTAACCGGATGCAGCTGAATACCAGTGTTTTGCATGAAGCGACTGCCTATCGGACCTCCACAACCCAGTTACTGGGTAACACGATACCCCTTGGTATGACTGGTTGTCAGACTTTCTGGCTTCTGGCACCTGATGTAAAGTGATGATCGCTATACATAGACATCTACAATATCAGAGGAAAGGAACCAAATGAAGGCTGGTTCTGACACATTTAGGCCCGCTTGAGGCAGTCAGAATAGTAGATTGTATGACAAGGGAGCAAAATAATATTTTTACGGCGAGGGCGCTATTTTGCGCTATTTTAATCCAGAGCGAAGCGAAGGATTCTTGAATAGAATCCCGAGCATAGCGAGGGATTCTAAAATAGAATTCTGAGCGTAGCGAGGGATTCAATGTACATCACCTGAGCGAAAAATAATTTTGCTCTCGTGTTACATACTCTACTTTTCATCTCCTTCTATGAGAAAATATTTCTCCCGGGATTTCGTAGGTATTAAGTTTTGTATGTCGTTATTAGCTTCTATTTTTATTGTTTCAGGACTATCACTTTCAGAACTCGACATAGAACTATTTTTTTTTGCAAAATACAATAAAGTCCGTACCGATTAAAAGAACAGTGAAGTAAATCGCGAGCATGTTTTTTTTAGATATCGTGCCTCCCCGCACCGTACAGCCAACACTTACAGCCAGTAATTTATACAATTCGCGTTCGATTTCATTGAACGATTCGATTTAGTTCGATTTGGAACATGAATCCTGGGAGAAATATTTTCTCATAGAAGGAGATGAAAAGTAGAGTATATGACTCGAGAGCAAAAATATTTTTCCCTCAGGCGATGTACTTTGAATCCCTCGCTACGCTCAGGATTTTATTTTAGGATCCCTCGCTGTGCTCGGGATTCTATTCTAGGATCCTTTGCTTCGCTCTGGATTCAAAATAGCGCCCTCGCCGTAAAAATATTATTTTGCTCCCTTGTCATACAATCTACTATTAACTCCGCGTTAGTTAATAACACGAGCCCATAATAATAATTATAAAAAATATAAAATAATTTATTTTTGATTATTGACATAGCAGTTCCGCATGACGTGAACCTCGCGAAGGCGGAGAAAGATAAGCAGCTCAAATATAATGGCGTCATTATGACTTTCCAATGGTCAACCACTGACACGACATTGAAAGAAATGATAATAGAATGTTAATCTCGTACAAAATGACAAGTGAATGACTAACTTAGGCGGTAATCTGCTAAAATTTTGTCAGTTCCTTTGATCAGTGATAGGTTCTAATGGTAGGCCATTAGAACGTCATTGTGCAGTCATTGCTTTTAATTCGACCGGCCAATGATCGACCATTATGAATTTAGCAAATTACGAACTTTTAGCAAAATGAAAATGGGATCGTGTTGAAATGACGAAATTATAAAAATAGCAGACTTGGCCCCCTGTGCATCGGAGGCAGATACACTACCACCTAGGCTAACACGAGGTTGAATTACAACATAATTATTATGTTGTAATTCAACCTCGTGTTAGCAACGGATTCTGAGTTAAGTTGGTGGTGCAAGTCGGCATAGTTATAATTTATATTTAAGCGATTTAAAATATGCAAAAAAATAAACTAAAATTACCACGATATTTTTTCACATGAATCTTTCAAAGTATACCGTTCCAATGAAAATAAACTATCATGATAAATGAGAACATCAATCATCGAACTCATTTTTTCCTCGTTTCGATTCGATATTAACTTGTAGATAAAAAAAATAGCCCAATCTATCTGTCCGTCTACATCAGTTGACGTCGGAACTCACCAAGAACAAAGAATATAAACGTACAATTCAGAAGCGAAACTCTCTTCATGACTACAGTTTCAAGATAACATAGGTATGAAACGTTATCACATGCAAGGCTGTATATCACATTCACTGCAGTGCATATCGTTGCCTGAATTCTGTAGTAACACAAGACTAAATTTAACAAATAATAATATTATAACGAATACAATATATTCCATACGAGCGTTCTTGTCTACGAAAGCTTGTGTGATTTCCCAAATTATTGAATTTTGTCTTGTGTTATTATTGAAATTAGCCAACGATATTATCATTAATTGATATTGTTAAATTATGTCTCTATATAATTATATTTTTACATTATATGTAAATAAATAGCATGCTGTAACGACACTTTTGTTATCAAAACAATAAAGTCGACTTGACATCGACTGTGATGAAAATTATTAAATGTAATTGGGCAATAACCCTCCTGATAAATTATATTTGTACACCGTTTATGAAGGCAAACTGACTCTGTATAATTAGTGTTCTATCTCGCACGTTGTTGTAATCTATATAAAGGTTATTGATGCTGACAATGACAACTCGTGTGAATCTCATTGACCGTTGACGTCATTATAAACTGGCAAAATCATGTAGACATCAAATTTGGCCATCCGCTTTATAAGTAATTGTATTTCTATTTTAGCTGACTAACATTCATTGTTCATTCATAAACTTAAGGGGCTATTAAACGACTTTTACAGATTTTAAACTGACAATCACGTCAAAATGTGCAGTGTAAATATATGTTAAACTAGAACATTCTCTTAATCATATAGAAAGTGAATATTTTTGATTAAGTTCATATTATATAGTTTAATTAACTCGTGAAGTTGTGTCTGACGTGGACAAAACATTGACAATCACACAAAATCTACCAGGTATAATTAAACGAAACTTACACTATCTTACAGACAATTTTATTATCTATCTTTTAGTATACGCCTTTTTCTAAATTTTGAAAGAATACTACTTTAATTTAAATTTTTGGACTAAATTTAGAGAGTTTTGGACGTAGACTGCGCCCGTTCTGCATCAGTTTTGCGTCCAAAACTCTCAAAGTTTAGTCGAAAAAATTAAATAAAAGTAGTATTCTTTTAAAATTCAAAAAAAGGCGTATACTAAAAGATAGATAATAAAATTGTCTGTAAAATGGTGTACGTTTCGTTTAATTATACTTGGTAGATTTTGTGTGATTGTCAATATTTTGTCCGCGTCAGACACAACTTCACGAGTTAATTAAACTATTTAATATGAATATATTAATAAATATTCACATACTAAATGGTAAGGAGAATGTTTTAGTTTAACATATATTTTTTTCAAATCATTTACACTGCACATTTTGACGTGATTGTCAGTTAAAAATCTGTAAAAGTCGTTTAATAGCCCCTTAAGAGTAACAATACTTAGAAGTAGGTATTGACTACTCTACATTTATGATGGCAAACGCAAACGAAGTTATCTGAGAGGAAGACTATTGAGTAAAATTATTGAAGGGTTAGTTACTCTGGTATTTGGTCGAATGCCCTGAGTAATAAAATTGACTACTCTGCTTCCGATTAGGCAAGCGCGTAGAGTGAGTGAAAATGTTTTCAAAGTACGTACATATCTATGTATAGTTTCGTCTCTGAGCTGATTTTCTTATTCTTTATGCAGGGTGACAGAAGTGGCCCCGTCCCTAATTCTTCCGGGACATTAAACTTGGTCCCCCTACCGTCATCCCCTACAGATTTATGATGCACGTCCGTGTTATTACAACCCATGAAAATACTATTTATAGCTCTTGGAAAGAAATGGATGAAGGAAAGTTAATAAGAGTCTTAACTGCTTTCTAGTGTGGGAAGAAAATGACTGGCTCACTTCTTGCACTTTGTCTCAATTTACTTTATATAGTCAGACGCACGCAACTAGGACTAATTAAGCTTTTTCTCGTTATAAAAATCTTGCAAGGAAATGAGAAAAGTTTTTATTATGAATGTGGGTTAATTTACGATTAAAGAAAGACTGAAGATACGATGGATGAGATGTGTCAAAGATAATGGCTAATACAGATAAATAAGAAAGAACGACAGAAAAAAACATTTTCATTACGAGAAAACGACGCACATATTATGTAAACATTGTTGTATAACAAGCAAAGCCTAAAACTGTAACTAGTGGATCATCATCATCATCAGCCGGAAGACGTTCAGCATAAATGCATAAATAGGAAAAACAGTCAGAGTGCTGGCCCCAAATATCTGATCAGTTCAGGAATATGTTGACGAAGGAATGTGTAATGTGCAAAGAAAAAATCTCCCTAAATGAATTTAGGCAAAGTTAGCTTGAGGTAAAGTGTCAGTTTACGCTTAGACATAAATCATAATTACGAAGTTCAATACCTCGATGTACATACGTTGTTGCGATAGATTTTTACTGCGATGTTTACCATTGCGACTTACGATGGCGCGAAAGTTCTTAACTGCGATGATTTTGTAGGTAATCTTTTTAGGGCAGACTTACTGGCGAACTTTTTGACCCTTAAACTCCCACTGGGGTGGATCTGACATGGTTCAACGTCGTACGTGGCAATGGTAAACTTTCGCAGTAATGAACTTCGCAACTTCGATTTACACTTCTCACGCTGCTTTGGATTGACAACTCACCACAGGTACACTTTCCTAAATTAATCACGAAAGATTATTACAGAATAGTAATGTAGTTTAATATACTTACCTACTCTCACTTAGCCAATGACTTCGTACATCCTATTTTTCAAAAATAACTTCTCCCGAGCCCTTCATTGTCTCTCGAGTGTCGGTGATACTGCATAGGTGCACAAGCAACGCATGTTTGAACTTCAACATTTTTCGCCCGACAATCGTTGAATTAAAAATGTTTCACGTCAGGGTTATTTTTACATGAAAGTGCCAGGTGAAGATCTTTACAACGCCAGCAAAACAAAATGACGACCACTTAAACATGGGTCCGTCACTTTATAAAATTATCATTCGTGTTAGCTCTCTCCCATATGATTTTAAGCAAAGCTTCACGTGGGATTTTTTTTTAAATTTTCCGTACACACAATTTGTTTTAGCTATAAACAAAATTATGTCTGGTTGAGTAAATTCTGCCGATTCTGGTATTTTTTTAAGGGTAAAAAATTAAATAATCGTGAAACATACTGCGCAAAAGTCACCCAAAAATGTATCAAAGTAGGTAGATACTATAAAGACGGACTGGTTTTGCAATGTTCAACCTTATTTCAATAGTTTAGAGGGTTCGTAAATTATAATGAGATAAACAATGTTACAATCAGACCCTAGGACTTACGGCGGTGATTCAAATACGAGTTCCAATTTTTTTTTTTTGGTATTAGTAGTAGGTACTACAGGTTGTATGCAAGCTATTTGATTCTTCTTTGTTTTATCTGATTTAAGAGGACGCCAAGTTAATTTGGAAAAGCTAGGCTCGCGGTACCAATACGTATAGCGGTCATTATTCCAATTACATTTAATTTATTTGTTTCAACTTTTGCACCGTATGTCTGAAAAATATATTAATTAAAATACCTACTTATGGGTAACCAGTTTTTATCACCTTCTGAGAAGATCTGGTTTATTCACAGAACCACATCATAGACTTTATAATTTATCTAGCAGACTCTATGTCGACAATGAAAACAGGCAAAAGAGCGATTAATGTAAAATTAAATAAATATACACCTAAATCTTAAAATAAAATAAGGCAGAAAATAAACTGGCAAGCTGATTAACTGTTCGGAAACTGAAGGAAACAAGCTACTACGTGCTTCTATTTAACGATAAACACGCAAACAGTCAGCCGCCTGCAGCTCGAAACAGCATTGTTTTACTATCTAGACTCAACATCTTAAAAAAGGCGCGTTTTGCTAAAAATTAAAGCGATTTCAAACTTGGAAAATACCTTTCCCCGTAGGTCAACGAAGACGGAAGAACAATTTACCAGGAACATTATATCTTGTTTGTGATATTTTGAACTCGAAATATGGTTTTGTTTTGTGTTTTATCTTTGCTTTCTGATGATTTTATTCAACAAAGACAGAGGTGACCAGTAATTTCAAAAGAGGCTAAATAATTACAAGTGTTATGGATCTTTATTAATCAGATTAATTCAACGTTGAGTTGAATTAATCTGTTAACAGAATAAGATCTTCACAGCTATTTATTGTGTGTTTTTTTTATATTCTAATAGACTCGCGTTTGGCCGTAACTCACCTGATCTTAAGTGATGCGGCCTAAGGTGGAGCACGCTAGCCTAGGATAAACCGGTTCACTAGTGCTTTGAAGATACCCAGATTAGATTTATCGGGGAACAGAGACGCCGGCGCTTGGTTCGAGACCGTGGAACTTTAACCGTAACTGGGCTGTAATTATAAGCATAACTGTTAGAGAAGGTGCATTTAGCAGTTATAGTATTTCGGTTTGATCCGATAACTATATTTACTTTTTATAAGCATGAAATCATTCATCGCACGTTATGTTTACATTTTAGAATATTTGTTTTTGTACATTCTTTGAATCTTATGAATAGAATGTGTATTATGTACTTACGTTTTTTATGCTGTTCCTGTCGGCATCCATTGCATAATATTCCTGTATAATTGGATCAAATTAATATTTACAAACCTGAAAAATAAATAATGTTTTGTTTTGACATGTTTGTCAATGACAGTCGTCAAACATGACGATCGTCAACATTACTTCTAAAAGTTTTCGGCTACTAACGTAAATCCTCTATGCTGTTGATCTTGTAAGCATGTATGTGTTATATATTAAACGGCTAAACACCCGCTGATTTATCGCGTGTTCCTATAGATCTAATTCGCACAAATAATTTATAAAAATAATTGGCATTCTGCAATTATTGAGTCTGGCCGGTTCTATAATACCTCGCTTTGGAAAACCGATTTTTTTACGAATTTCGGAAGAGCGGTCAGAAAACAAAACCTGTCAAAGAGGGAGTCTAGATCTCGCTGTCGCTTGGGTAACACGCTGATTACCCATACGTTACGTTACTAAGTCTACGAGTGTACTTACTACAAGTCTACCAGTCTGCAACCGAGAGTCGGTTAAGCGGGTTAAGTCGAGCTGTCGCGTGCCTCCTGCTGCCCAGGGCGGGTCCTACTGACCGCCTGGGGGACCTCCGTCCCAGAGCCGACCGCGCCAGTCTTCTCTTCGGCCGATCCAGTTTGCCGGCCAGGCTGTGGATCATAATCCAACCTGGAAATCTCTGCCTAATCATAGTGCGACTAGGTTAGTGTTTTATATTTATTACTTGTTTTTGATAATCATCACATTTAATTCTTTCTTGTGAGAGCTAATAAATTCAATTCGTACAGTTCTACATAGCCTTTTATTTCGTAGACTATCTAGAACCGTTACACAGTGAAGAATAAATCGCCATTATGTTAAAGTCTAGAATGAAGCGATGTCATTGGTGATGGTCACACATATCCCAGCACATCTCCCCGGCGAAAAATAGGATTCATTTTCTGGTGGTAAAACTAATTTAAAAGTGTTCATATAGTATCCAAATATCTTGCTACTAGTACGGTGCTGCCACAAAATATAAAGTTTACAGAAGGACCGCTAACGCCATATGAGTCTGTTCTGTAGGTTTTATTTGTGACACTATGAAATTTTATTGACACTGGTTGGATCTCTTTGCAATTTTTTTTAGAACAAAATGTTCCTGTTCGTTATGAAATGTCAATGTATCTCATTTATTATTTTAGACAACACGTGACAGTCGAAACTGAAGTCTGCTTGAAACAGCTTGAGAATGTCTATAAACGTAATGTCAATGTGTGCGTCCGAAAAATGGCGGATTGTTCTAAGTGGTCTCTCTGCTCGGGTGCGCCGCAGCCTTCGTACTTTATGGTGCTGCACTCCAAAACATAAATCGCTGACGTCACTCAAAATGCAGCCAAGCTTAAATGGAACTGGACCGGCCACATTTGTCGCATGTCGAACAGATCATGGGATAAAACAAGCAACAATTGTGTCCCAGCGACATCGTGGTAGACCAAGGCGAAGATGGCGAGATGAGCTTAACGTTTACAGAAGGTTTGATCCACACTACTTAGCTCTAGACAGAGATGGTTGGAAAAGGGAAAGGGAGCCTTTGCTATGCAGTGAGACAGTATTATCTTACTGCATGGCCAAGACATCCCTTTCTAAACTGCTAGCCTGTATAGGCTGAAAATATAATCATTTAATATATTGTTATACAAGGAGAAGCTCGTGGCTAAGTTAAAGCCGTACAGATCGATCGGTAAAAGGTTAAGCTACGCTAGCTGCGGTCGGTCTGTGGATGGGTGAGTTCCCTCCGTGCCTCGGAAAACGCGTAAAAGCCGTTGGTCCCGGCTGCCATTTGTAGATCTTTGGCAGTCGTTACGGGTATTCAGAAGCCAGAAAGTCTGACAACCAGTCTTATCAAGCGGTATCGTGTTACTCAGTAACTGAGTTGTGGAGGTCCGATAGGCAGTTGCTCCATGTAAAACACTGGTATTCAGCTGCATCCGGTTAGACTGGAAGCCTTGGACTTGGGAAAAGGCAGATGATGATGATATTTTTATACAAGCTAAGCAGTGTTCTTTGACTATCTCATACGACCTTCTTTCTCATTAATGTTTAAACAATGTCATTACCTAACCCTTCCGCTATTTCCTTCACATTGAACCCTAATGCTCCTGAAAAGAGAAAACAACACACTTATTCAAAAGATAAATCACACGTACAACAATGAGAACAACATTTCTATCGCTTAAACTAAAAGCCACATTTGTCGGTGCCAATTAGGGAGGCAGTTAGGCTTCAGCATAAGCGCTTATGACGGAACACTGATTAAGCTGTCGCTTCTCCCGGGACAGTTGAACCTAGATATTACGAGAATACTGGCTATATTACTGTGTTATATTTATTTGAATTCTAGACAGGTCTGGAAGCTTTTGTTTTAGTAACACAATTGTGTTACATAGTACATTTTATTTGTAGTTCTTGAGCTTCTTGTGAAGGGTCACCTTACGAGATTTTGTAGTTTTCAAAAGCAGAGGTTATCGTTTTAAATTATGTCACCTAAGGTAACTTATCTTATGCTAAAAGACTTCCACTGTAAAATATGATGTACATGTTTGTGATCATAGATAGTTAATCCTCATAAGAATAGATCCCGTAAAAATAATCAGGTTATGTTATTTTGAGGTACCTATATAGTTTTGAGATGTGTAATTAAGAAATAGTGTAATTTTAAGATCATGCGATTTTGAGACGTAATATTTTTTTTGACGTAATAATTATGATACCTATGTTATTTTGGGCTATGTGTGTTTGAGAAATATAATACATAGCCCATGTGTTAATGTTTAGATAGTTAACAGTCACCTAGGCAGATTTTTTTTACAGAACAGCATCAGTAGAATGACAGCTCACCTCAAGCTCTCTTTACGAAAAATATTTTTTCAGAATAGGTCTTCAAAAAATGTGTACGTGGCCGAGATAACAACATGGCCTTCATGGCCGTCTACTAAACCTTCCTAATAAAAAATAAAAAATATTTGATACGTATTTTTTGTTTTATCAAATCGATAAAGATTGACGGAGGTAAAATGCACGAAAAATCATGAGTGGGGGTTTGTGACGACACTTCGCCAGTAAAAGTGTACTGAGATAGTGATGTCACATGAGTTTTCGACGCACTGTATCGTCTTAATTTTCTGTTTACGAGAAAAAAGAAAAAACACGTGTCCAATATTTTTTGGAAATCCTATCTGACGGACTATTTAGATTTTTTTGGTAAAATACCCTATTGGTGTCTTAAAATGATATCCACGCAATCTGATTAGTGTTTGGTAGGTAATCAATTGTAAGCTCACATGAGAATTGATTGTCCCACTGCAGGGCAAAGGCATCTTCTCATACAGAGAAAGCACGAGCATTGATCACCATGCTTGCTCAAGCGGATTGGCGATTTTAGACTTATATTAAGGGGCTTACAAGAGCCAACTAGCGCCACCCATCATATTAGTTCTGTAACTCCTAAGTCAGATCAAAATTATAAAATCTAAAACAGTACTTAACTATACCCTGTTCACAATAAGATTAGACATTTACAAAAACCTTTTTTACAGTCCGTTCAACCGATTTTGACTTATATTGCGTTGGTAGCATGACAAATGGCAACTGCAGTAAATAGTTGTTATTGTAACCACTTTTTTGCCTCTAATGTCATCCTTAAGCCTACGGAATAGAAGTCAAAATCGGTTGAAGGGACTGTAAAAAAGGTTTGTATTTATGTCTAATCTTATTGTGAACAGGGTATAGTAAATTACCTGCAGTGCTATTCTGTTACAATCTCCCTCGGTGAACACCTAGGTGAAGTGAGCTGTCATCCATCGCGCAGCTAGGGATTGACTAAGCAGACGTACGGATGACAGCTCACTTCACCTTGGTGTTCACCGAGGGAGATTGTAACAGAATAGACATACTGAAGAATTTCTCAAGTGACTTTCCGTTGTTTTGTATTTCATAAATTAAAAAAATCGTTGCTTAACGCTTAAAGCAACGATTCTTTTTATGAAATAAAACAAAACAATGGAAAGTCACTCGGAAACATGCGTCACCCCCGCGCGAAACAGCCAACGCTCAGCATAATGCCTTGGCCCGCACAGCAAGACACGAAAGACGGCGCTGGTTTTCAGCGTCTTCCGGGAATATGGCAAAACATCGTTTGCCGGGTCAACCGATACAGTACAGATATGTTAATTACAAAATGTAGTATGATCATTGATAATCAATTTATCACCCCTACATACATTAAGTCGAAATTCAATAAGAAGTAAAATAACTTTTAATAAAAATAGGATTAACCATACCCAAGACACTTGTTTAAAGATGTTCACTCTTGACCTAGCAACACGTAAGTTCAAAACAACACAAGTAGGTATTGATAGTACCTATTGACTCAAACTTTCCGCCTACGTGGTTTTCGCACAAGAAAACACCCTGTACGGACAGGGCAAGCGTTCAAAGAAAAATATCGATGTTGGTAAAATAAATCGTTTTTCCCATTTAAGGTGTTGGTCCCAAATAGATTATCCCTATCATCGTCTTAACCATAAAGGTTTTAAGACAGAAGATTGCTTCAATCTGAAAGTAATTTCAAATTTGTATAGGACGTTTTGGGTTTGTTAGCTGGCCCGATACGTGGGCGACGTATCGGGTTTTCACTGATAGAATGCTACATCTCTGTACATACCTACAAATAAAGAAAATTTAAGTGTCTGTTTGTAATGATAAAATATATATTTTTTTACTAAATGTATTTGAACGTACTAACAACAAAAAAAAACAATTTGAAACATTTTTATCTGTCTGGCGGTCTGTCTGTTTGTTCCGGTTAATCTCCAAAACGGCTGGCCTGATTTTAACGGGACTTGCTCTGGCAGATAGCTGATTTTATCAGGAGTAACATAGGCTATTTTTATTTTAGAAATAAAAAAACTGCGCAAAAAAATTCAAACCCCACAGATGACCGAAATTCAATCGGACGAATCAGCATCAGCTATAATAATAGTGTTTGACTATAGTGATATTTTGAAAAGTTACGTGTCATTGTTTGCCTGTAGTTTATAGGCACTTAAGTCATGTAGGAACACACTTTTTCTTAGCGTATTGATGGATGTTGCTGACACGAAGATAAATTACGTATTGTCAAACATAATGGGCCTGTTTTAGTTACATTTCATTTATTTCATTCCATTTCTTCATAAAAACAATTTACATTGTGTTGAATATCCAAATACACATACCATACACATACTATGATTAATTAAATACAAAGAACTATGAATAATTAAATTAACATTCCAAAAATTCAAGTATAATGTCAAATAGTTCTAAATATAAATGGCAAATAGTTTTTAAAAATTATGTCAAACAGTTTTCAATAATATGAAGTTTTTAAAAATTATGTCAAATAGTTTTCAATATAATATGAAGTGTTTAAAATAATGTCAAAACAGTTTTATATACAATGTCAGCACGTTTAAAATATAATGTCAGTTTAAAAAAAAAAAGGTAACTATTTTGTAGTTCAAAGATAACGATCACTTGATTATATTCATATTAAATAGTTAAAAGAATTGAATATGTACAAAGCTTAAAAATAAATTAAAAAATATATTTATATTATGTACAATGGCGGGCTCACAGGGCATCAAAAAATTCGTCCGCATCGCTCGCAATGGGACAAGTGCCCAGAAGGCTAGCAGCGTTACCACGTTGAATAGCAATGCTAATTCTTTGGCCCAAAAAAAGGCCAGCCCTCTGGTCACGTGAAGAAAACTTTCAAAGATAACCGTATCTGGTGAAAACGGACCTTAGTTAGAATTTAAAATCTATTCTATCGGACTAAAAACTATATTAATGCCGTCTTGTGACAATAATAATATACACAATTTTGCACCAAACAAATTGAACATGTTTGCGTATCGGGCTGCGCGCAATGTCGCAGTTTTAAATTTATAAGTTGGTCGATTATTAGGTACTTACTCGTTAACTTGTGCCGTGTGGTGCCGGCCGCGAATAGCACCACCCCGTTTCTACCCGTGGGTGTCGTAGAAGGCGACAGAGGGATATCAACCAGAACAAGAGCAGCAGCGAAACATGGCGATTACGGCTGAACCCCCCTCAGGGGAGACCTATGCCCAACAGTGGGCGTCTAAAGGTTGACATGATGATGATAATGATAACTTGTAAGGCCTACTTCTGTTATAGTTTTCTTTTGAACTTCGTTATTTATAGGTACTACAACCGTATTTATTTAGTATTTCGTAAAACTTTCATTCAGGTGGCAGAGGGGGGGGGGGGGGGAGACATTTGACTTCAACAAAAATTTGCTGTTTGCATCGAAAAGTTGTTTCCCAAAACCCTTAATATTTTTGAAAGACCTATCCAACGACACCCTACACCATGTGGTAGGCGAAAAAAAATGAACATCCCACTTTACGTGTTCGAGGAGGTACCTACGATACTCTAAAATATTTTTTTATCTAGATTTTATTTTATCACTTCTTCAGGGTGACTAATATGCAAATCCATGCCAAATAACAGCTTTTTATTTTTAATATTCTTTGAACTAAACGCGGACAGACGGACGTATAATATGTTGAAACTGTAAGGATTCCTTGTAAAATACGGAACCCAAAAACTTCGCACTCACACACTGTTATCCCCGCATAAAGACTTTTAAAATAGCTCGTGCTTATATATATATATTGTATACTTATATTATATTATATAAAATATAATAACCCGGGTTGTCTTAGGTATGATGAATGGATTAGTATTACGGGAGTTATAAAATATTCTTAATATATTTTTTCTTTAAATATTTTAATATCTTGTTGATGTTTCTGAAATCTTTAGACTACAGAAGTATATTTGAGATTTTGTCTCGCTAATGAAAATATGTTTTTCAAGAATCAATCAATCAATATGATAAATGTTTTCTCCATTGATGACAAATGACGTTTCATTATTATGCGTCGCCTGGTGACAAAATAATCGTTTATTATTTTGTAACTTATAAAGTTATCAGACACCTAACTCTCTTTTGTTTTACTCGATTTCAGCGTAATAATATACTTGCCAATATAAAGGTGCGTACGGATTAGAGGCAGCCTCGGGGTGCGCAGCCTTGCCACGCACGGCTCGTGTGTGGGCTGCCTCGGTACAAAATTAAAACAACACGGGGCAGCAGGCCGAGGCAAATTGCCTCGGGTTGAATCACGAAGGCGCGACATACAAAATGGCGCCGGATCGTCTTTACAGCTGATTTACTTCTGCGTATATACACGACAAACCATGGCGTCGAACGAAACTGCTGCTGCATTTATCTTTTTATATAAAAATAGTCTGTGCGTGTGTATGAGATATAAATGAGATATAAGTGAACTCTTTGGCTGGACCGATTTTAATGAAATTCTTTGTGTGTGTTCCAGTGGATTCGAGAATGGTTTAGATTCACAATTGGACCTGGTAGGTGTCGTTGCAGTCGAGTTGGGGTAGGTAGTTAAGTAGGGTAGGTAGGTAGGTAGTAAGGTAGGTAGGTAGGTAGTAAGGTAGGTAGGTAGTAAGGTAGGTAGGTAGGTAGGTAGGTAGGTAGGGTAGGTAGGGTAGGTAGGGAAATAGTTATGCAGAAACATTGCTTCATGAAATTATTGTCTTTTCGCCATTGTGCTGTGAAAACCCTGCTCAAATCACGTCCACACTTGTGAGGCACGTACGCCGAGGCGCCTTTGAGCATTGTCAAAAAACCGACAACTGATGGCTCGCGCCGCGGCTGCCTCGCGCGAGGCACGCCTCGGGCTGAGGCGCGTACGCACTTGAGGCAACAGGGCGAGCCGTGCGTGCCTCGGGCGAGGCTGCCTCTAATCCGTACGCACCTTAACAAACGCGCCGTGTGGTGCCGGCCGCGAATAGCTACACCCCATTTCTACACGTGGGTGTCGTAGAAGGCGACCATAACACCATAATACCTACTGCGATCGCCACATGCATCGGCCAAGCATAGCGGTTACGGTTGAACGCCCCCTTAGGGGAGACCTACGCCCAGCATTGGACGTCTAAAGGTTAACATGATGATTATGAATATACTAAAGTGGAAGCATACATCAGATTTTGATATGGTTTAAATCAATGTAGGTATAATCATTAGTTATATATTATGATCTCTGTCACGTACATTAATGAGCAGAAACATGTAAACAGTTGGTCTCATTCTAAACTGATTTTCTCCTAAACTATTGATTGAAATGTTATGAGGTTGCGAATAGGGTATTTTTGATCCCAAACTACTATAAAGTAGGTTAAATCAATAAGTTGAGTTTGCAATCTGTATACATACCTACTTACGCTCGTGACTGTACTCTGTAGTACACCCGTGCTAAGCCGGGGTGGGTCCGCTAGTAAAAGCATAACTTAAGCATTTCAAAGAATTACATGAGTTGAAAGAGAGGAGCTCGTGGCTAAGCAAAATCATACGGATCGATCGGTCAAGGTCAAGCTACGCTTGCCGCGGTCAGTAAGTGGATGGGTGACCATTAATTTCATACTGAGTTCGCTCCGTGCCTCGGAAAGCACGTAACGCCGTTGGTCTCGGCAGTCATTCGTTGATCTTTGGCAGTCGTTATGGTCAGTTAGAAGCCAGAAAATTTAACAATCAGTCGTCAAAAATCAATCGTGTTATCCAGAAACTGGGTCGTGGAAGCCAGACAGGCAGTTGCTCCATGTAAATCACTGGTATTCAGCTGCACCTGCTTAGACTGGAAGCCGACCATAATAGGGTTCACGATTGTTGCAGAAAATGTTTACTTACCACCTAAGCATATACATTGTAGAATGCAATAAATGATTGAGTACGAGTGGTAAGAAAAATGTTTTGCTCCTAGGAACAAGTCGTTTGACACTAGTAGTGAGTGACATTATACTTCGATTTTTAATTCTATTCAGTAACTTGACAGTTCAAACAATAATAATGAACATCATCATCATCGACGACACGGTTGGCGCAGTGGCTGAGCGATCGACTGCTGCGCAGCGTGTTGCGGGTTCGATTCCCGCCCAGGGTAAACATTTGTGTGATGAGCACTTGTGTTTGCTTTGTGTCTGGGTGTTGTTTATCTATATATGTATGTATTTACAAAAAAAAATTAAAATGTATTTGTGTATGTATATCAGCTGTCTGACACCCATAGTACAGGGTCTCCCTAGTTTGGGGTCAGATGGCCGTGTGTGAAAAATGTCCCCACATATTATTAATTATTATTAATATTATCATCATCATCATCATCATCAGCCGGAAGACGTCCACTGCTGAACAAAGGTCTCCCCCATAGAACGTCACAACGAGCGAAAACCTGCCGCTTGCATCCACCGGTTACCCTCGACCTTAACGATGTCGTCGGTCCATTTGGTGGGAGGCCTACCAACGCTGCCTCTACCGGGTCGTGGTCGCCAGTCGAGAACCTTTCTTCCCCATCGATTATCAGTTCTTCGAGCGATGTGGCTAATAATAATGATACCATACTAAAACTATTAGTGTTGGGATACTGAACGATTATGCGTAAAGAACGAATGATAAAAATGGTTGACTTTAAATGTTCTTACCTATGTAAGATGTGGAATATTATAACAATTCATAATTGTTAAAAAAAGAAATATCTTTTCTTTTTCTTCTAATAGAAACAAAATAAAAATCATATTATTTTACTTATTTTTACTATTGTCGTTTAAATAATGTAAAGATATGTGTAGATAGGTGGGTGTGATGTGTGTGAATAGATTTTTATTAGTGTATATCGTGTTTTTAAAAAAAGTTAATAAATTTCAAATAAAATGTTTGCATATAAGTATATTATCTAAGTTCATTAAATTTCGTTCATTCTTACATCATTTTACTACCATTTTTTGTCAATTTCTGGTATCCCTTCAACTATCAAGTTACTGAATATAATTAAAAGTTAAAGTATAGTCTCACTGCTGACACGGATAATTAATATCAAGTTCACAGGTATGTTCTTATTGAACGTAATTTTATTAAAAAGATAAACATGACGTCATATTTCAGTGTAGAAGTGATTACTTTGCGTTTCCACCCATATGCTAAAGATTGATAACCATACGACACTGACATTGATTGATTCGAGTCCAAAATTATGTTTACGATACATAATCCTTTTGTTATACATGGATTACATAGATATAATGTTTTACTAGAAGATAATCCAATGAACAGACAGCCTTGGTAAATAATAATAATGATAATCTTTATTGCGATTAACACAAGATTTACATAAGAGCAAGTGTACATACCTACAAGGTAACATGGAGTCTACAAAAATCTAAACAGATCATGTAACCCTGTCTCCTAAACTAGGTATTCCTGTATCTTAGGCGACAAATGTTGACAAAATTGTTGACAAAATGTTGACCAATGTTGACAAATGTTGACAAATGTTGACAAATGTTGATAAATGTTGACAAATGTTGGCAAATGTTGACAAATGTTGACAAATGTTGGCCCTTAAAATTTTAATATTATTTTTGACTAGCGACCCGCCCCGGCTTCGCATGGATAGTGGGTAGGATATCATCATCATCATCATTATCTGCTAGAAGACGTTCACTATTGGACAAAGGCCTCCTCCAAGGGGAGGGGGGATTTTTATAATCCCCACGGTTGGCAGGTGTCTTGGGGATCGCAGTGAAATTGTTGAGTACACGGAAGCCACTGCCTGACTTTTGACTTTTGGATTTTCCTTTAGTCGCCTTCTACACACCCTCGGGATGAAATAGGTGAGTTCTATTCTAGGCCTAGACACCCCACGGGAGACGGGGTAGGATATAACTCCTATGTATTGGTTTATACTGCTATATCTTATCTATTGGTTAACGTGGAGCATGCCACCAAAGCTCCCCAGTCGGCATGACTTTTTCCGACATAGTCATAATATTTCAACAATAAGACAATATCATTGATGTTAAGTGGGTACAATATTTTATATTCACTTAACATCAGTAATATTGTTAAGTGTTGTTTGTTGTTGTTTTATTATTTAAAAATGTTTATTATACTGGGTGGCGCAAAAGTAAAGACCCTATTTGGTTCAGCTATAACATTTTTTCTAAATTAGAAAACTAGATTTAGATTTTTTTAAATGTATATTTGTGCCATTAAATTTCGTACCATTAGGATTTAAAGATGATGTCTTTTAAATGGTGACCTCCAGAGTTGATACACATTTGAGCCCTATTTATGACATTTTGCATAACTTGCCGTAACACTTCCTGCGATATGTTCGTTATTTCTTGACGAATGTTTTCTTTTAGAGCTGCGAGAGTCTGTGGCTTGTTCACATACACCCGAGATTTCAAAAAACCCCAAAGAAAGAAGTCTGGACTGGTCAGATCGGGTGATCTTGCAGGCCAAGGCAAATCGCCAAAACGAGAGATAACTCGGCCTGGAAAAGCGTCCCTCACTAAGTCCATAGTGTCGCGCGCTGTGTGTGCCGTAGCGCCGTCTTGTTGAAACCAGATGTGCTCCAGCCCCAATTCGTCCAAACTGGGTATCAAAAACTCACGTAACATGGTTCTGTAGCGTTCTCCAGTGACAGTAATCGCATTGCCTCCAGCGTCTTCGAAAAAATAGGGTCCGATCACTCTGTCAACACAGATGCCACACCATACAGTAACTTTTAGTGGGTGTAGAGGTGTTTCTTGAATAATGCGCGGATTATCAGTGCTCCAGAACCGAGTATTCTGCTTATTGACATGCCCTGAGAGATGGAAATGCGTTTCGTCACTCATAACCAATTTTGAAGGACTCAAATGTGTATCAACTCTGGAGGTCACCATTTAAAAGACATCATCTTTAAATCCTAATGGTACGAAATTTAATGGCACAAATATACATTTAAAAAAATCTAAATCTAGTTTTCTAATTTAGAAAAAATTTTATAGCTGAACCAAATAGGGTCTTTACTTTTGCGCCACCCGTTATCAACCTAAGTAAATAACACAATTATGTTTGGAAACACGTTTTAAGGCCGTCACAGACGTAGCTATAATCAAGGCATATTACGATCAGCTATCCTACTTTTTACTAATATTATAAATGCGAAAGTTTGTGAGGATGGATGTATGTATATGTATGTATGTGTGTGTGTATGAATGTTTGTTACCCTTTCACGAAAAAACTACTAGACCGATTTGAATGAAACTTTACAGTAATATAGGTTATTCATCAGAATAACACATAGGCTACAATTTATAATGATTTTATGTAATTTTGGTCATAATATAACGATACGTGTCAATTAAGTCGGAAAAAAATCTTCCATCTGAGATCTATCTTGGCGTGCGCTGCCTTAACCAATGGAGTTACATAAAGATGATGTACCGCAGGATTGTTTGTCTTAAGTAGGTCTAAATATAGGTCTGCGACAGCATATATCTACATTTTATGTGCAAGCCAGTACGACCAAAATTGTGAACCATAAATTTAATTAAATTTGGTAGTATTTTACAATGCACATATTAGTATATAATTATCAAACTCTTATCAAAATGAATACATTTCTCGCATTAAGTATTTAATGTAGATAAACTTTGTCTTTCACACTAAGTAATTTGGCCGAATAGTTTAAAAGTTATCACGTTAAGATTGACTTGAACGGAGCGCCTAACGGCGGCCGGCGGCGGGCAGACGTCATTGATGGTTGTGTTCTGTATGCATTTTTATTGTCATGTCATTTATTCTTCGTCATTTATCCTAGATAGCGATTAATTACTTTTTATTTTTAATTCAGTCGTATAAGAATTGTCCTTCATTGTTTGTTTAAATATAGGATCGTAGTATTATAAATGTGAAAGTTTGTGAACATGTTTGAATGTTTGTTACTCAATCACGCTTAAACCGTTGAACAGATTTGCATGAAAATTACCACATAGATAGACCATTTCCTGGATACACATAGGATACTTTTTATCCCGGTAATGTGTTCCCTTGGGATAATCGTTCTTTTTACGCGGGCGAAGCCGCGGGCAGAAGCTAGTAATATATATTTTTACTACGTCACCAAAATATGTGGACAGATATAGCAGCCTTGCTATATCTGTCCACATATTTTATATGCCTACAAAATATATATTTATAAAATGTGAAACAAACAACAATCGCAGACGTAATAAGGGCGAAAATATATTATTATATTATAGCTACCGTGTGTGGTATGGTGGCTAGCTATAATATAATATTATAGCTACGTATGTGACGCGCTTTAAGCTAAGATTTGCTTGTATTAGGTGGTTTCTCTCCTCCAGTTTACATTAACTATTATACAGATGTGTGAGAAAATAAGCATTCGATATTTTTAATAGCATGCCAAAAGTTTTTGAGATTAATATTTAAAAGATTATAAATAAATAAAGTATATGCACAAGGTTTTCTGTGTTTTGTGTATGGTGTGAGAGGTGTTGTTTCGTGTATTTTTTGTTTTAGTGAAGCGACAAATTGTATCTATACATTGGGTATCTCTTGATAAGTCGTGAAACAGGCCCTTTTCGTGTTAAAAAATATATCTTGCAGAGAAAAATATCCTTAGTTTTTTCCGTCTTCATGCCTAAACAAACAACAAAACCGTTTTTTATTAGATTTGTAAAGATGTCACTTGAAATCAGGAAAAGGTTATTTTGTTCAGGAAATAAAAAGAAACTAATACTTACCATCGGTAACTCGTTCTCGTTTATTTCGTCTCTGTTATTAGGTAGTAAACTGAAACTATAATTTACTAGCTTTTGCCCGCGACTTCGTCCGCGTGAATGTCAGTTATCGCGGAAGCAGACAAAGTCCCGGATTAAAGAGTAGCTTATGTCCTTCCCCAGGGTTCAAACTATTTCCATACTAAATTTCATCGAAATCGGTTCAGTTGTTTTATCGTAAAAGCGTAACAAACAGAGTTACTTTCGCATTTATAATATTAAGTTTATCTGACTCTTTCAAGTTTTTCATACTACAGAATCTTTTATAAAATAATATTATATAAAAGATTAGCTTTTGCCCGCCACTTCGTACGCGTGAATGTCGGCTATCGTGGATGGAGACAAAGTCGCGTATTAAAAAGGAGCCTATATCCTTCCTCAGGGTTTAAACTATCTTCATGACAAATTTTATTTATATCGGTTCAGCCGTTTCATCGTGAAAGCGTAACAGACAGAGTTACTTTCGCATTTATAATTAGTTTGGAAGTATGGATATGGATTATTGTAGGTAGGTACATCAGCCGGCCTATTTTGAAATAATCTCTCGCAGTTAATTTAGATGTAGTGAACTTGAACTGACATTCTAGCTAATGCTAGACATTGACAGGTAACCTCGCGCTCACCTCATTTCACAAAATACACCGAGCATTTTTAATAAAATAGTACTGCAGTGCTATTCTGTTACAATCTCCTTCAGTGAAGACACTGAACACCTAGGTTAAGTGAGCTGTTATCCGATTGTAGTGCTCTGAAAATCCCTAGCATCGGGACAGATGACAGCTCACTTCACGTAGGTGTTCGCCGAGGGAGTCTGTAATAGAATAGACATACTGATGAACTTTCTTTTCAATTTAATCGGAATAGGTTACTATTTAGATACTATATGCATTTTACCCGTAATAACTTGGTTACCTATGGAGCAGAGACGTGAATACTCACCGTGGGACTGGTCCACAAATTCAAGGTTGCGCAGCGTAATAGAGAGAGAGCGATGCTTAGGGTTTTTTTGGTGGATAGAATTCACATTGAAGTCATTCGCCAGAGAACTAATCTCACTCATTGCGCGAAGTTGGAAGTGGGCCGTTCATGTCTACAGACGGTAGGTGGAGCAGACATGCTTTAGAGTGGAGACCGCGTTTGGCCAAGCGCAGTGTATGGCGCCCTGCGACACGATGGACTGACGATTTTAAGCATGTGGCGGATGGGTGCTGGCTACCCAAGACTGAGTTGGTTGGCGATCTCTGAGGGAGGCCTACGTTCAGCAGTAGACGGTAATAATCTGATAGGTGATATATAATTACAAATTATAGGAAAACTTTCCTGGTGGATAATCTTAAATACTTAGGTTTCCATCAACAATATTTTTCTATAAGGTCAACCACGTCTTGTTATAAAAAAATATACGTATATAAAAACATGCATTATAATATATTCTAATACGAGTATTGTAAAGCTTAAGAATTTGTTTGTTTTTCTTTTGTTTCAACACGAGAATCTCCGGAACTCCGGTTCGATTGTGAAAATTATTCCACTAAAAGAAAGCTTCGTTATTCCTGAGCGCTAAAAGCTATATTTAACCATCAAAAAATTGCGATTGATTAGAAAATGCACGAGGTCAAAACCGCTGGTAAATAGTAGTTTAAAATAACAAATACACAAACGCGAATACTTTCGTCAAACACAAAGCCTGCATGTGGATCTGAAGCGCGAACATCCGCTGACGATATCTTGTGATTTATCGCTCTTATGGTACGACACAATTTAGATGTTACATCGAAATACCTACCTGATCGATCGACGAAACAATATATTATGCTCTATAAGCTTAAGTTGTGTTGTACAATGACTGACTAGCAAAACAAATGAGAAGCAATGTGGACGTATTTTGCCGATGCAACATCTAACTGGTGTCGTAATGCACATCGACGTTACTACCAGCTGTGTAGTCGTTTATTTACCTCATGAATATACTTACTGTACTCGTAAACAATAAACATGGCAGATTTCTAGCGGGAATAGTTTGTCGATGTGAAACTTTGCATACGGATGTTGAATGCGAATTCAAAAGACACTTTTGTCATTAATTTATCGTAATTTTGTGGAAATTTTGCGGATATTACACTGTGGTGTTTAATTGGTAAGTAAATGTTTATATAATATCCTATGCACATGCCGCCACATGTTTTTTTAAATCATAAGTTTTAGCCTATTTCAATTTATTATATAAAAAAATAAGTATGTGGGAACATTAATTTCACATACGGCCATCAGACCCCAAATTGAACAAACTAACAGCTGATACTTACATAAATAGATACGTATAGATAAACTACAACCAGGCACAAGGCAAACACAAGTGCTCATAACACAAATGTTTACCCTGGGTAGGATCCGAACCCGCGACCCTGTGATAATAATAACGAATTAGTGATACTGATCAAAATCAAACCTTGTACTCAAAAAAACAATAGTGCGGGAAAGGAGTGAGATATTATCAACAATCTGTGAAAGGCAGTTTATGGAAAATTATGTGACGAACTTTTAAAGATACCTCGTCACGTGCGCCACGGGTATTTCCAATTCAAAAATGAATCGAATTTACGTAACGTTTAATCAGCACGTTCATACGATTGCCTCTGTTATGCAAACAAATATTCTAAAGATACAATAAGTACAATACGTTTCAATTTGATTTAAAAATGTGTAATTCTACTCACCACAGACTAGCGAGAAAAAATCTGCATAAAACAGTTACATGTACAATTTAAGTTCACTATTTCCGTTAAATTCCAGATAAGAATAATTATTATCATTAACTCATTGTTTCCGTCTAATTCCACTTTATCTTCGAGGAAGTTAAAGAAATTCTCCTAGTATGGTTTGCGGCAATTTTTTTAATTCTTTGAGTTATTCACACACAATCAACTTTTATTATTCCTTTGGGTTTTATCGTTCATTCATTATTTCATTCAATCTCACTTCCCATTGGTTTGGGATTTAATTATTACCTTTATTCTTTTTATTTCGTCTTTGTCTGCCATTACAAAATTTCGATGGGGACTTGAAAGGTTGAATTTAATGAAGGCACTTTTTGAATGAATATTTTGTATTAGTTGAGCATTCGCGATAGAGGTTTTGTGATCACTATTATGTAACCGCTTACCTAAAAATCTAAAGAGGTTCTGATTCCCCTAGGTACAGGTTGTTTCTTTCAACGAATTTATCATGCGTTATTTTGTATGAATGTTTCATGAACTGTTATCAAAAAAATGTTATTTATTATTTGCTGCCTCGTTGGTCTTGTGGTTGCAATCGAGACTACTAAACACGGGGTCCTGGGTTCGATTCTCAGGTCAGGGGTGTGATTCTGTAAGACCTCAATCTAAACTTCGAATCTGAATCTGCTGTGAGTTTCTTGATTGTCATTCTAAAAACTCGGTTGATAATTCGAATTTACACTAGCGCCACCCTTGCGAGCGTGTCAGTGAGTTGAACTAAATTGACAGGGAGATTTTGACAGATAAAGTATGAGATAACGTAAGAAGTGGCATTCTGTAAGGTGATTTCCCCGTCACTTCGACGCTCACTTGGCGCTCGAACCCGATTCAAAGTGTCAAATATATCAAGGTCATTTTGAACCTTATGCGAAGTGAGAGTGAATAGCGGGGAACCGATCACTTTTCCGAATTATTTTTGTCCGAATTTCACTTTACCGAAAACTATTGACCGACGTCTTTTTTGCTATATGCATTATTTGACATATTTTTAGATCATCGAAGTAACATGTGCCATAGGTATTATTTTACCGAACTATGTTTCTCCGATTTACAAAATAACTTTTTCCTATTGACCGAAGTCTCTTTTGAACTATTTTCATTTGCCAAATGATTTATTTGCCATATTTTCAACAACATTTTACGGAATATTATTTGATCACAAATATATAGCCGGTTACTTGGTAGCATTTTCAACATTAAATTAAAATAGTGTCTTAAAATGTCAATATGTTACAAAATTTAGTGACAGAAACGAATCGCTGCAAAACCAACTTCACGCAGTCTTGTCTGCCCTAAGCCTAGAGTGTAATTTAAAAACGCGTAGGCGCGGAGGGGTGGGGCGGCCCGCGAGCTGAGGAGCAGGCGACGATAAGCTCGCGTGGGGCCGCCCAGACCCCGCGCCGGAGCCGTGACAGAAACAATGCTTGTGCATGTTGCATGCCTGCTTGCATGTTTCATGCTTGTTTGCACGCTGCATGCTTGCTTGCACGCTGCATGCTTGCTTGCATGCTGTATGCTTGTTTGCATGCTGCATGTCTGGTTGCATGCTGCATGCCTGTTTGTATGCTGCATGCCTGCTTGCATGCTGCATGCCTGCTTGCATGCTGCATGCTTGAAGCAAGAATCTTTGTTTGCAAGCTTCTTACTGGGACCACCTGTTTTATTAAGTGCCATTACATTTAAATAATTAATGAAACAAAATAGTAGGAAACTAATCTGAAATTAGCTTTCTATAACGCCAGTGTGATAAATACATTAGTTTTGAAAGCTCTTTCAAATATTTAATTTCACTCAAATTGTCTATAATTTTCAAAAATTTTAGATTTTCCGTTTCTTTAACGACGTATTATTTTTGCTGGTGGACTACCGGTTATCATTGACTCAATATCAGACATATTTACTTCTAAGCGTTTGGTAAAATTTGGTAATTACAACAGTGGTATAACGAATGTTCGAACAAATATTATTTCGGCTAAGTGTAACTACGGCAAAAAGTTTTACGACCAAATGAAACGTCGGCGCAACGAAAAAAAGCGAATTGATAATAGGTCAACTGATACAGTGGCAGACGTGACTTCGATGAAGTAAAAAAATACGAAACGAGAAAAGTTGAAAAGTTTTAGGTTAAATGAAAATCGGTCAAATATTTTTCGACCTTATGATAGGTTACCTAAATAGCGATGTGAGATATGAGTTGTTGTTTGAATTTTACAGAATCGACCCACAGGCAATAATGTTGGGTTTTTTATCAGGAATTTCTCAGCAGTAGCCCAGAGTTTGGAAGTTGGTGGTGTAACACCTCTGTGCCTCGGAAAGCACAGAAAGCCGAAAATTTGTTTTGCTTTGTTATACAACAAATTACTTATCTTTTAATCTTATTACATAATATGTAATTTATTGTATATCGAAGCAAGGCTATTTTCAGTATTCGCGCCTCAGATTATGAAACAAAGGACAGATATACAGCGCGGAACACTGAGAGTGAAGCCAAAAAAGCAAATTAAATCACGAGATTGTAGGTAAGTATTCGCTGTTGAATTTGTATTTGCTTTTTTGGCTTCACTCTCAGTGTTCCGACAGGTCTATCTGTCTTTTGTTTAATAATCATTCACGCCTCTTTTTAATTTGTGCCCTATTTTTCTTTTATTTATATTCTACTAGTGGTGGCCAGACAATTTATTTTTTAGTGCACATCTCTCAGATTATGATACAAAATGTAGATAGATCGCGCGGAACACTGAGAGTGAAGCCAAAAAAGCAAATACAAATTCAAAAGCGAATAACTACAACCTCGTGATTGTATTCACTTTTGAATTTGTGTTTTATTTGTTTTTTTCAACGATGCGGCATTTCGTGCTATACTGACTCATGTCAGTACAGCACGAAGCGCGTTGTAGGTATTTTGAATTTGTATTTGCTTTTTTGGCTTCACTCTCAGTGTTTCGCGCGGTCTATCTGCCTTTTGTTTCATAATCTGAGGCAGATCTTAATGGTGAATGTTCGTAGGTATGTGATTTCTACTTTATGTTCCAAATTCAAATCACATTAATGACCAGCGGGTCATCATGAAATTCAGTACAACATTATTGCCCTGCTAGTTCTCAGGTCTTAAATGACTTACTTTAGGTTAGGTTTGCATGACATATAATTTGACATTGTCGAGCAGGTCGTGTGAAAAACCTATTTTGTATACACTGTGCCTGAATATAGTGTGTCCAAATCTTCAGTAAGTTGTCAATAATGCAATCTATAGCAAAAAGAAACACACTGTTGATAACTTTAAACAGTAACAGCAAAACCTACAGTAACTTCTACTCATAAATCAATCCTTTGCATGAGTATAATAGATGTGCTTATTCACGCTTGTTTGCTTCATTCACTCAATGAACATTCATTCAATTTTGTGATTTAGTTTACGCGGTAACGTCTATTTATGTGTCACTAGTACGGTAAACTGATTTGCAAGTAACTAGCAATGTTTGGGATGCTCAGTTCTGTGAAGACAAGAACGTGTTGCGTGGTGCGTATGTGAGCGTGTGTGTTGCGTCTGTTTTAATTATGATTATGGTATCGGTCTCTACTTTATAATGTGCCCGTGTGTGAGGAGACAGAAGGATTATTATTAAAAGAGGGAAAACGTCTACTACGTCAGAGAGAAACGTGCTAGCACAATCGCCGCAGGCAGACAATTGGCTAATTAAAAAAAAATACGCCTAACGATTCTATATTCAATTTACTACTAGAATTCCTCAGAGTGTATGAAAGAAACATTTCTAAAATTGATTTCGGCCAGGTTGCATTTTGCATACAACCTTTACAGTAAGTACTTACCAAGTTTTATTTAAAGTTGCTCTTCAAATGTTTATTTTCGAATTTCGTAATTTAGCATTTCATTTTTGAACTTTTGAATTACGAAAAGAAATAGTAAAATTATTAATAAATATATATATCTTCTTCTTTTCTTTACCTTCTTTCTTCTTTACATATACATATATAAAACAATGCTTAGAACTTTTACTCTAAGCAATGGATTTTAATATGGTTTTCATCAATAGATAGAGTGATTCGAGATGAAGATCTATAAGTATAGTGTGATATTGTTTTGTTATTATAATAATAATAATATTTATTCACAAGTAAAATTACAACATTGTCACTGAATTTTGGTAAACAATACTTCGAGCATTACATAGATAATGAACGATGGTACCTGTACTAATATAAACATTGTATCACAAGTACCAACGCCTTCCACAAAAGTAGCACAATTTGATGCATTTAACTATTATAAACAGAATACTGTGACAGGAGTAATACAATAATCGCTTGTTTTAGGGCAAAATAAAAGTTAAAAGAAATCTAAATATAACATGTAAAAGGTCCTGAGACTTATAACTTGTTTGAGGGCGTGTGGTGTGTTTGAGGACTATGCTGATGTGGAGATGTGTGTGGGGCTGTGTGGAGGTGTGTGTGGGGCTGTGTGGAGGTGTGTGTGGGGCTGTGTGGTGTGTGGGGCTGCGTGGTGTGTGGAGATGTGTGTGGGGCTGTGTGGTGTGTGGAGGTGTGTGTGGGGACAGACCCCCAACACCACAAAGTCACACACAACATACAGACTCATACTCACACCTAAATATTGCTACACACGTAATTCGGAGGTCCAAGGGGAAGGCGGGGGGGGGGGGGGGTTTGTGTGACACTACATTAGTATCTACATTACAACCGTGCGATGCCGGGGCGGGTTGCTAGTAACATAAATATGTCGGATCGTCAGGATTTAGTCCGTTAGATTCGGTCATCATGTGGGCAGAAGAAGATAACTTTGTCTGTTACGCTTCCACGATGAAACGGCTGAACCGGTTTTGATGAAATTTAGTTTTAAAATAGCTTGAACCCTGGGAAAGTACATAAGGTACTTTTTAATTCGGGACTTCATCTGCATCCGCGATAACCGACATTCACACGGACCAAATCCCAGACAAAAGCTCGTTACAAATAAAGAATATATTTTTTATGATTTAATTACAAATGTATAATAATAATATGTGTGGACATTTTTACCATCTGACCCCAAACTAGGGAGACCCTGTACTATGGGTGTCAGACAGCTGATATACATACATAAATACATTTTTTTTGTAAATACATACATATAGAGATAAACAACACCCAGACACAAGGCAAACACAAGTGCTCTTCACACAAACGTTAACCCTGGGCGGGAATCAAACCCGCAACACGCTGCGCAGCAGTCGATCGCTCAGCCACTGCGCCAACCGTGTCGTCACGGTTGGCGTCGTTATAGTTTTTAGACTTTTCCCTGTATTAATAGGATACTCCTCTATTTATAGTACTTGTCAAATTTCATAGTTCTAGGTCAACGGAAAGTACCCTATAAATTTTGATTCCCTTGAGAGTGTCGAAATGTACGTTTTTTGCGACGTAAACGGCCATAGGTATCTCTTTTTCACGTTAACTTAGAAGTTTGATTGTTTTACAGCTTCAAGGGACCGTAGACCTAAGTATGTGTTAATTTCAACTCGATACCACTACGCGTTCCCGAGATAAAGGGTCTTGACAGACAGACAGACAGACAGACCGACAGACAGACAGACAGACGGACAACAAAGTGATCCTATAAGGGTTCGGTTTTTTCCTTTTAAGGTACGGAACCCTAAAAACGAGTTTTTTTCGCAGCGCTTTGCTTGAACCTAATATCGTAGAATACGATGGTAAGGAGCCCTTCATTTTGACGACACGGTTGGCGCAGTGGCTGAGCGATCGACTGCTGCGCAGCGTGTTGCGGGTTCGATTCCCGTCCAGGGTAAACATTTGTGTGATGAGCACTTGTGTCTGCCTTGTGTCTGGGTGTTGTTTATCTATATATGTATGTATTTACAAAAAAAAATATGTATTTGTGTATGTATATCAGCTGTCTGACACCCATAGTACAGGGTCTCCCTAGTTTGGGGTCAGATGGCCGTGTGTGAAAATGTCCCCACATATTATTATTATTATTATTTGCAAGTTCGACTCGGACTTGGCTGGTTTTTCTAATTATGCCCTAGCAAAAACATTCTGCATCAATATTGAATTAGCAATTAAGAGTGCATATCGTTAACTGCAATGCAAATGCAGAAAATTCATATCAAATATTTACCGCCGCGTTAATTTACATAAACGATGCTCGTCAGAAAAATAAAATAGAAACGAAGACTCAATCTACAATGGCCCCAACCCTATGTTTACGTGAAAGAAAACGGTAACGATTTGCTCTTTTATTTACAGTCCATTGCTCTTATAGTTCGTATCTAAGAGTTTAACACGAGTTTAAGCAGCAATGATTGTTGAACATAATGTTTTGTGCTACAAATATTTATTTGAAACATCATCTATAAGTATCTTTTCATTCGGAATTAAGCATTTTGCTGTTTGTTACAAACGTTATTCTCTTCGTATAATAATTACGTTCCACGATTGTCATTGTGAAAATTGATATCATAAGGCGATGTTTTTGTGGGCTTTCGTATTAAAAACCTTTCATAAATTCATTGTAAGTTAATTTCGCCGAACCTTTTTTTGAATCGACTTTGCTAATGTATTATTTTAAATGTTTTTTTTTATGGTATTTTTTTTCTGTAATTAACTGTTTTGTTTCATTTACTTATGAATTTGACAAGTTTAGTTTTTGTTTTACATAAACCTGAAAAGGAGTTATTAAACTCATTATAATGAACAACGTTTACTACGGAGTCAACCCTCAAATCCCGAAAAAGCAATCAGCTCATCCTTACATTCATGTTCGCATAAAAGTGCTTCCTCATCTGGAGCGTTTGCCTGTAATGTAACATTAGATTCTATTTTTAGCATTACATTACAGTACTACCTCCCTGACTTGACGAGCATTTGCCTGTAATGTACCTAACATTAGATTCGATTTTGTGCATTTAGTTTATTCCGACACGATAAGCTCAATTACAAATAGTGCGCACTGATTTTACAAGTTGTATCAAAATATTACACATGATATAATTAAGTCGCGCACTGTAATGCTCGGTTCTCTTTCCTCACTGATGAAATGCTCGACTCTCAGGTAATGTTACATTACAGGCTTATGCTCCAAATGAGGAAGCACCTTAACTCGACAAAAAGTGACGTCAGATTAAAATCTGACGTCACTTTTTGTCTGGAAACGCGATTCTTCCATAGATTTTGTATGACAATAGTAAACTATTGCCATACAAAATCTATGGAAGAATCGCGTTTTGACAGCTCATTTAAAGTATATTTCAATTGATCGGTGGTGTCAATCCGTGTCAAGGACCCAATTAACCTTTTGAGCGGTCAAAAGGTCAAGAACCCCATTAATCTTTTTAGCGGTCAAGGACAGTCATGTATAGATGACAAACCAAAATGTGCCCAGCACACCACGGTCACAACTACATGACAGACGAATTAGTAATATACTACTATAGAATTACGTTTCTAAACGTAATTATATAGAGTTATAATTAGCTTGGCGCCGAGAGCACATTTTTGCTTTTTTGACATAGCAGTCAAAAGGCTAAAAGACACAAATTATAAACACAACTCACCATTAAACTGACTAAGAATAATATTTATATGTACGTGTCGACTAACAAACATCACAGGCAGATATCAGAAAGCAGTCATTGATGAATTGATATAATTAACTAAAATAATATGACCTTTGCCCTGCAATATGCTAAAGAGGATCGTAGGTGTATACTCGTGGCTGTGATAACAGCTGGCAAGTTGGCATTTTCCCCACTCCTACGTGTAAAAGAAGGGTACCCATTTGCCCTGCCCACTATATTAGTCATTAAGTCATTAATAACTGAGTGAAAAACATGAAGACATTTTTGACCTGAGGAGTACATTATAACTCTTCATAATTCCTTTTTTTTAAGCTTGAAAACTTTATATCTTTTCTAGGGATGAAACGCATGTGACCAACAGAGTTATAAATATTAATGTGGATAGATGGAGATTGAGAGAAAGATCAAAGAAAAGATGAATGGATTGTGTGAAGAATGATAATTAATGAAAAGGGAGTCAGTGAAAGCATGACAGTTGACAGGACGGAATGGAAGAAAAAAACATGTTGCGCCGACCTCACATTACCTGCCGCAAGGGCAGGAAGATGATGATTTTATTTTTAAAGCAATGTTTCATCACCAGAGGAATTTATCCTGAGTCGTGACTGTGTTTACAAACATAACTCACATACACAAACAACAATTTATATTGTATAGTGTAGCGTAGTGTAGTGTGTGTGTCTGAGTACAGAATGGGAGTTTTATAAACTAGTAAATTTTTTTTTTAAATTTAGCAAGTACAAAAGTATTAGAATTCGTCAGTATCGAAATAAAAATAAAATAAAACATAAACGAAAAAAGGCTCACTCAAAAGGTTAAAAAAATACGACCATAGGTACATAGCAACAACAAAAGAAAAAGAAATATCTTAAACAAATCCAGTTGTTCCGAATCGTTTCCTGATTCCTCACACCACTTCAGAGAGATTAAAAATGAATAAAAAATTGTCTGCTAAAAGATAACACGTTAGAGCGTTCTCTTCCACTACATTAAGAATTAGGCTCGTCTAATGGTTTCCAGAAATCTTCACAACAGATTAGCAGGATTTTTTTAACACAAGGAAAATACTGTCAGTTTTGGAAACGTTTGAGAAACGAGGAAGGGGTATATTTGTATTTGTGTATTTTTAGTGTGAATTTCAAGGATTGAGAGTGAAATTGAAAAATCGGGCTGGTGTAAAGGTATGTTTGGTATATTTTCAATACAACGTTATCAGAGGTTGTATTGGAATTTGCCGAAAAAATCCGAATGCTTAGTGTAAACCGTTTGCGCTTGTATGGACAAGTGATGAGACGAGATGATGACTGTATGAATAAAAGAGTCATGAATATAGTAGAAGAAAAAAGAGGCCGTGGACGACCACCATAACCTGGCTACTAACAATAAAAAGCGAAAGGCACAAACAAACAGAGGAGGGCTGACCACAAATAAATTGGGATAATAGCCAGAAGAAAGATGAAATATTGTCAAAGTCAAATCATTTCTTTCAATTAGATCATTATAAGACACTTTTGAACGTCATATAAGAAATTTAATTCTAGTTGCCCCTTCCAAAAGGAAGTTTTGTATGGAGAAGAATGGGTAAGAAACTCCATACTTACTCTTTTAAACAAAATGTTCACAATATTTTGCTTTTACAGAAACTATTTAATTATACGTGAATTCGATGAACCTTGTATAAAAACCACTATATTTTAATATGTTCAAAGTATTACAAGTTATGGTATGAGAGTACAGTTACATACAGACGCCAGCACACCAAGCTTCACCAAACTGTCAAATTTTCCCAATTGGTAATGCCGAACCAAATTTGCCAACCCGCTTCTACATGTAGGTAATAACTAAGCAGGCAGGGTATCACAATATTAATACTTCGTCGTAAGGCGTACAAATTTATAAAATATACAAAAAATTTAAACTAAATTACTAAAAAATCCAGGTACATAATAGTCAGTTATAAACTGATAACTGAGCTTGATAAGTCAGTAAAATAAATTAATGAAGTAATGTCACATTAAAATTAAAATTTATTAAAAAAATCAGTATTAGTTCAGTCGATACGGATGTATAAAAGCCGGAAAACAAAACATACCAAGGAATATTGCGTTACTGTGCATTCTGTGGGCTAATTCACGTAACTAAAGAAGTGCTGTTGCAGTGCAGTTGCAGTTAAGTTTCGATCAAAACAACGCTTTTCGTATTCTCTACAGCTGTCAGACACGCCCGCGTCAAGTTCGCGTCACGCGAGCGCAATAACGGCATTCTACTGTTGCGCGTCTTTGGTGCGTGCTTTGGAACGCAACATGTTCGGTATTCTACTATTCGTTTGACGTCTCAAAAAGCACTAAAATCTGTACTAGGATATTATTTTAATATTATAATAACGTCATATTCATTGAAATGTTAAATTCTATTCAATTATTTAGTAAGTTTAATTTTTTCTCTCATGTGGCACACCATAAGTAAGTTTGGTGGGGTTTGGTTGCCGTACAATTGACGTGCAGTTCAAAGATTACAAGTGTTAACGCCATCTAGCGGAGGAGGACGCTAAATTACGTGTGGCCCTCTACCGTCAAGTGGACCGAGGCTTGGCGGTAACGAATCACAGCGAATGGGAGCGGAGCAACTACAGTGCGCGGAGCGCTGATTGGTCGGCGCTGAGGAACTCGCGCCGAGAAGCTTCTATTCGTTCGTCCCACGGCGCGTCTTACTCTTGAGACACAGAAGAAAAAACATGGTAGTCGGTTCACCATCGAAATCTTTTTTATTCATATATAAATACACATGTAAATTCGTTAATAAACGTCTTAACAGTATAAAAATAAATCGAATCATTGAAGAAGTCTGACCCGCAAACCCACAAACATATTGGACCTTCGAACTGGATCGGAGCGGCTTCAAAAAAACGTACAGGTGGAAGTCGGCAACCAGCAGGAAATTAAAACGGTCAGGCCATTCAGTGTTCCTATCCAAACCCATCCTCAAGGATCATTTGTGTTAATATCGTGTATCTTGTGCAAAATTCCAGTTACATAGACGTGCCGCGAGCCCGCGCTTGAAATACGAGTACCTAACTACCGCCATATTGTTGAGCGGCGTTGCTTCGAGTTCGATCGAGCAAGTTAAAATCTGTAAGTACTTTCTTCTTTCTCTTGCAATCTCCCAGAATGCCACTCGACGATTATAAAGGTTTGGTTAAGAAAAGAGGTGTAGTGAAAGGAAAGTTTACTGTGTTCGTTAAATATGTGCAATCGTTACAAGATCTAGAAATAACAGAATCTCAAAAGATAGCTCTAGAAGATCGTTGTAATAACATTATGTCACTATTAGAACAGTTTACAAACATTCAGGATGATATAGAATTTCACTTACAGGATTCTGAACTAGAGTTAGAAAAACAATTAATTGAAAGAGAAACCTTTGAAAGTCTATTCTATGAGATCACATCTAAGGCGAAATGCACGCTTAAGAGTAAAGAAATTATTGATAACGATGTTGAAGGTTCCAATTCCAACAAGACCTTTAGCATCAAATTACCCACTATTTCATTGCCTTCCTTTGACGGTTCATTTGAACAGTGGTTAGAATTCAGAGATACCTACTTATCCTTGATTCATAATTCTAAAACTATAGACGATATTCAAAAATTCCATTACTTGCGTTCCGCGCTCACTGGCACTGCTAGTCAAATAATAAAATCGTTACAGTTTACTGCTGAAAATTACACAATAGCCTGGAGTTTATTGGAGAACAGATTTAATAATAATAGATTACTCGTTCAAAATCACGTTAAAGCTCTGTTCTCATTGCAGTCTTTACACAAAGAATCTGCATCTCATATTCGTAAGTTGATAGATAACGTACTAAAAAATATTCGTGCTCTTAAAGGTCTAAATGAGCCCACAGATCATTGGGATACGTTAATCATATTCCTTATTGTTACTAAGATGAATTCAACTACCGAAAAAGAATGGGAAAACCATAAAAGTGCACTTTCTAAATTACCAAGTCACGCTAATAAAAAAATAACTCTAAACGATATGATTACATTCCTTACTGACAGGGCGGACATGTTAGAATCTATTAAAGGTACACATGATTCTGGTAAGCAAACCTCCGATGGTTCCGTAAAGAAATCATCATCATCATCCAATCCATCAAAGCATGCTAACTCACATAGTTACGTCGCAACACGTAATAATAATAATTCGTCTAAATCATCACAAAAACCTATTTCGAACAATGATTCAAAACGTTACCAAAGGTGTATTATGTGCAAAGAGAATCATCCGCTTTATTCGTGCAGCAAGTTCAATGACCTTTCTATGAAGGACAAATTATTATTTGTAGACGAGAACAAATTATGTAAAAATTGCTTGCGTGCTGGACATACAGTGTCTCATTGCTGGTTCGGCGCCTGCAAATTATGCAATCGTAAACACCATTCGCTTCTTCATGGTGAGTGCTGTGATAACGGCAACATGTCAAAACCTGTAGGGCCGCACGACGCGCAAGCGCCGGCGTCCACAACGTGTCGCGAGTCCGAAGCTACGGGCAGCGCACATAGTACAGCGCTACACAGTGCGTCAACTTCAACGCGTCAACAAGTTGACAACGAGTATTCATTTCAAGAACCCGTTATTCTTTCAACTGCATTATTAGAAGTATTAGATCGTGATAATAAGTATCACACTATTCGTGCTATTCTAGATAATGGCAGTCAACATTCATTTATCACAAAATCGTTATGCGAAAAATTTAAAATTCCTTTGATACAGTCCACAGTACAAGTCGCAGGGGTAGGTAATTCGGTAACCCAATCTACACAATCATGCAAAGTGCAATTGCGATCTAAAAATAGTGAATTTAACACACACTTAAATTGTCTCGTCCTACCTTGCATTACTGCAACGTTACCTTCTGTTACTCATAATATCGCAAAGTTTATGATTCCGAGTCATGTATCACTCGCCGATCCTAAATTTTTTATGTCCAACAGAATCGATTTATTAATCGGCGCAGATAAGTTTTGGGAACTTTTAAGTGAAGGATTAATTCGACTAACAAACGGCCCATACTTACAAAATACTAAGTTAGGTTGGGTTGTATCTGGTGTCATACATAATATAAAAGGTTCATCCGTTAATCGAGTCCAATGCAACTTTACGCACGCGCACGACAACTTAGACATTCAATTAACTAAATTTTGGGAATTAGAGGAGATAAGTTCAAAAACCGGTTATATGTCTAAAGAAGAACATGATTGTGAAAATTTATTTATAAAAACAACTACGCGTGATAGTGACGGTCGTTTCTCTGTGCGCATTCCACTACGCGAATCAGCTGATCAACTAGGTGACTCATACTTACAAGCCGAGAGTCGGTTCCTCGCGCTCGAACGCAAGTTGGGTCGATGCACACCGAGTTATAAAAAATTATACTTTGATTTTATGCGTGAATATTTGGAACTCGGTCATATGACAAAAATAGATACTTATACATCTCCACATTACTTCTTACCGCATCACGGTGTATTTAGAGAACATAGTACAACTACGAAATTACGAGTAGTATTTGACGCTAGTGCTAAAACTACTTCCGGTCAATCGCTAAATGACATACAATTGATTGGCCCGTCTTTACAAAATGATATTGTTGCCATTCTCTTAAGATTTCGTCAGTACACATATATTGCCTGTGCAGACATCGAAAAAATGTACAGACAAATACTAATTCAACCCGATCAACAATGCTTGCAATTAATTTTATGGAGAGAAAACCCGTTAGATGCGCTCGGTGTGTACCGGCTTAACACAGTAACTTACGGTACGGCGTCCGCGCCATACCTAAGTATACGATGTTTACAACAGCTGGCGTCGGAATGCACTGATAACGACATCGCTCATATCATAAACAAAGATTTCTACGTTGACGATCTGATATCGGGTTGTGACGATAAAATGGAATTATTAGACATTTGTAATAAAGTTTCTACGGTATTACAATCGGGTTGTTTCTGTTTACGAAAATGGTTATTTAATTTCGATTTGTCAACTTTAAACGCGTCAAAGAATTTATCTCTAGGCGAAACCTGTCAAAGTAAAACTTTAGGTTTAGGTTGGTTCGCAAATACAGACGAGTTACATTATACAACTAAACTTAAATTAAACGGGAGTCACGTTACTAAGCGCATTATGTTATCGGCAATCTCGCAAGTTTACGATCCGTTAGGTCTATTAGCGCCTATTGTAATACTTGCAAAAATATTACTACAGAAATTATGGATGTATAAAATCGGATGGGACGATCCGGTACCTCATGATATTTTAATTAATTGGCAAAAATTCGTTGACACTCTTGACTATTTGGGTAAATTACGTATACCACGTCAGGTTATAAACAGTAAAATACAATATATAGAATTACATATATTTACTGACGCCTCTCAATGTGCTTACGGCGCTTGTGCTTACGTGCGTATGTACTCTGATAGCAATACTAATGTATCCGTAGCTTTGTTATGCGCTAAGTCGAAGGTCGCGCCTGTCAAACCGATAACCATACCGCGTTTGGAATTATGTGGGGCACTATTAGGTGCAAAGTTGTACACGAAAATTATAAGTTCACTTCGTTCGAAATTCAATAATGTTTATTTCTGGTCCGATTCCACAATTGTGCTGGGATGGCTACGAATGCCACCTAACACTCTTAAAACGTTCGTACAGAACAGGGTGGCTCAAATTAATGAACTTACGGGTAGTTTACCATGGTTACACGTAGGAAGTAAATCCAACCCAGCTGACTTGGTGTCACGCGGGGTCACGCTGGACGCGCTGCGCACAGCTGATATTTGGTGGCACGGCCCAACATTTTTGCACGAACGGCTGTGTGATTTTAGTTATGATCACAGTTGTCATAATGTCAACTTTAACGAACTGCCAGATATTAAAGTAACCACTACACTGTTAGTACATCATACTAATGAGAATACTTTTCCGTTCGAGAGATTCTCTTCTTTTACTCGCATGAAGCGTGTATGTGCTTATATTTTGCGTTTCATTGATAACGTCCGTAATAAAATAAAGGTAAATCGTCAATACGGCCCGCTTCAAGTAGATGAGTTAAATAAATCTATTAATAAATTAACTCAAATGTCACAGAGTCAATCGTTTCCTGATCTTGATATTTCATCAAAGGGGAATGTAACCTTAAAGGCTAACCGTAGTATTTCTGGTCTTAACATATTTGTTGATGATAATAACATTATTAGAGTTGGGGGAAGATTAGATAATTCTTTAAACTTTTCATACAATAAAAAACACCCCATCCTGTTGTGTAGCAAACATACTTTTACACGCCTGTTATTTCAATATGAGCATAAGCGCCAGCTTCATGCCGGTCCTCAATTATTGTTAGCTAGCATACGAGAAAATTGGTGGCCCCTCAGAGGCCGCAATCTGGCTAGAAACGCTGTACATACATGTGTGACATGTACACGTATTAAGGGTAAAACTGTTTCAGTTCAAATGGGAAACTTACCTGTAGAGCGGTTAGAACCAGGTTATCCCTTTATAAGGTGCGGTGTAGACTATGCAGGACCCATGTTTATTTTGAACCGTAAAGGGAGGGGCGCTAAATTGGAGAAATGTTATATTTGTTTATTTGTTTGTTTCTCAACGCGTGCAGTTCACTTAGAATTAGTTACTAATTTAACAACTGATGCTTACATATTAGCTCTAAAACGGTTTATGTCTCGACGGGGTAAACCTGCAGAAATATTTTCTGACAATGGTAAGAATTTTGTTGGAGCAACGAAGGAACTTACACAATTTCTTAAGAATAATCGTGATAATATTACGGAGATCTTAGCTGAGGATAATATAAAATTTAATTTCATACCACCGTATACACCGCATTTCGGGGGATTGTGGGAGGCAGGAGTAAAGTCTTGCAAATATCACATCCGTCGTTGGCAACGCGAACTTAACGTACGAGGAGTTTAGCACGATCTTAACACAAATCGAGGCCGTCTTAAACTCTCGACCCATGTATCCACTGTCCACAGACCCAACTGACCTTCTTCCCCTCAGCCCTTCTCTGTTTCTGATTGGCCGACCGCTCACCGCACATGCCAGCCCAGACCTGACAGCTACAGCTTCACATCGCCTATCCCGTTACGACCGTGTGGAACAGATGCGCCAGCAGTTCTGGCAGAGATGGTCAAAGGAGTACATAGCGGAGCTACAGACCAGAACGAAGTGGAAGACAAGTAAGGAAGAATTGATACCTAACACTCTTGTTCTCATCAAGGAGGATAATCTTCCCCCTCTCAAGTGGCGCTTGGGAAGAATTCTCCATACCTGTCCTGGGAAAGATGGCCTGTCAAGAGTCGCTGACATCAAAACGGCGACCGGGACGGTGCGAAGGGCATTCTCAAAAATATGTCCTTTGTTACCGCCAGAAGAGAAGAAGACGGATACACAATAAACATGCATTATCCATTCGAAGCTGTCAACGTCATCGGTACTTCGTTGGAAGGCAGGAACTTCCAAGGCCGGGGGCATATGTTAACGCCATCTAGCGGAGGAGGACGCTAAATTACGTGTGGCCCTCTACCGTCAAGTGGACCGAGGCTTGGCGGTAACGAATCACAGCGAATGGGAGCGGAGCACCTACAGTGCGCGGAGCGCTGATTGGTCGGCGCTGAGGAACTCGCGCCGAGAAGCTTCTATTCGTTCGTCCCACGGCGCGTCTTACTCTTGAGACACAGAAGAAAAAACATGGTAGTCGGTTCACCATCGAAATCTTTTTTATTCATATATAAATACACATGTAAATTCGTTAATAAACGTCTTAACAGTATAAAAATAAATCGAATCATTGAAGAAGTCTGACCCGCAAACCCACAAACAACAAGAATACCGTTTATCACTCAAACTTGAACTTAACTGCAACTGCACTACAACTTCATCGGCGCGCTGATCGTTAGATAAGCAGTTGCCCCATGTTGAATACCTGTATTCAGTTTAATCGGGTTAGATTTAAAGCCCCCAACATAGTTTGGAAAAGCCTAGACGAGAGAGAAATCTTATTACATAAATGAACACAAAAATGTAAGTAAGTGGATATTCTTAGCAATAAAAATCCTTCACAATTTCTACAATAAACAAGTCACGTTTTCTTTCACATCCAAACCAAATATTTTATTATTTATCCTTTCACGTACTTTTATGTAGGTAATAAAGTCGTATTTGGCACACGTTTATTTGTTACGAGATGTTTTAACAAAGACGTTTTTAAGTGATGTAAGTAAAGTGATAATGTTATTGTTTATGATTATAGAGTAGGTAGATAATTATGATCTCATGATAGTTTTATAGACGTAGTTCATTCATCATTATACTAATACGATCACCTATATACCTATAACAGTGTTTTAGAGATTAATAAGATTGTCTGACACGCAATGATTACCTAAAATTGGGATCCTGGCATAAACGCGTATCATTAGTGGCCAGAAAAAACAGTTCCTGGAAGGACTTAAGGGAGGCTTTTGCCCAGAAGTGAGACAGGATAGGCTAGAGTTTAAAGTTGTTCTTTATCAAACTTTCTCTAGTTTGATAAAGAAAAACTTTTTTGAAAAAAGAGAACCGCCTTAAAAAAAATACTAAAAAGTGATAAATAACTTTAGCACAGAATACACATGACTTAAGTTTTGGAAGTCGGTGGCAATACAAAACAGCAAGCTGTTTTCAAAAACGTTTTTATTTTCCTCTTTTCAGTGCCTCCTTATCACCCAAATCCATTAACCCAGTTGTTACTGAAACTTTTTTTTATCTCGTCTACAGTATTTTTTTTAGTATTTGTTACCTTGATGCATATAGTAAACATGGAAAAATACAAAAAAAAATCGGAGTTTTCAGGAAAACTCAGAAAATGCGGATCGTTTTAACGATCGGTAGTAATTTGGGGATGTATTTTTGACTTACAGACCCAGGAATGCACAATAAACCTAAATATTTTTTCCCAATCAAATCATTGACGAATTGTTACAATTAGACGATGATGATCCATTTCCAAGAAATATAACCATTTTACGACCAGATAACGCGAATGATGTTGATATCACAGATGAAAATTCTGGTCACGAGGAGTTTGTAACTCTGAACAATCTTCGAGGTTAGATAATTATAGATCTTATTTAAATTATTTTAGGTATTTATATTTTTATATCTAAGTGCTCAGCTAAGAGCTCCTGCTGAGATAGAATACATGTGTTCCGAAAGTGACAAGGACAGTGTACCCTTGTCTGCTTTAGCAAAAAGAAGTCGAACCACCGAAGAACTTCTAATTGTGGAAGGTCGTCAACCTAAACCATCTATATCTAATTCAGCTCCAGTTATTAGCAGTTCCTACGTCTGCCGTTTCTTTTGCTGATTCAAGTTGGATCAGCAAAAGGAACGGCTGACTGTGGAATCATCCAACTGTACCAAAGAAACAGAATTATACTCTGAGAAATCGCAATAATCCTCACGACCAACCACTGTTATCGAATTATTGGTCAAATATACAAATACTTTCGCGATTGAAAGAATAGAGTGGGCAATAAGACAACGAGTGAAATGAAGTGTTTCCTTGCTCTTTACAGTAGATTACTCAGGTGGACGACCTTCCACAATTAGGGGTTCTTCGGTGCTTCGAATTCTTTTAGCTAAAGCAGACAAGTCACTGTCCTCGTCACTTTATTCTACCTCAGCAGGGGTTCTTAGCTGAGCACCTAGATAGAAAAATATAATATTACAACTGACATGAGAAAATAACATTGATTTATATGAGATATAATTGTATATATCAAACCTGGAAGATTATTCAGAGTTACAAACTTCTTATCACCAGAATCTTCATCTGTGATATCAGCATTCGCGTTATCTAGTGGTAAAATGGTGATATATTTTTTTAAATGGGCCATTATCAACTTGTTGGTCCAATTCGTCAATGATTTGATTGAGAGACAATGGTCTATTAGTATTCCTGGATATGAAAGGATGACATATTACTATTATCCCCATATTACTACAGATCGTTAAAACGATCATCGAGTATAATATCATTTGTTTTTTGTAAAAGATATGACAAGATCAAATTTTATTTCACAGTTTTGTTAGACAGGATATGAATTTATAAAAAACGTACATAAAATATATTTTAATCACAAGTTAATTTGTAAACACTGACCGTTTTGAAGACATGGTGAAAGTTAATTGCGCTAATACGAATTAAAATACAAAAACACTTCAAAATTATGATCATAAGATAATTATCTATGCACCAAAACACTGTCAAATGATCACTGCTTCGATTGGTAAACAATAAGCAAGAATTATCGCTCTTTATTATTTTTAAATTGAGGGTATTCGCCAGACTGTTTTTTGATCTTTAAAACGATCGGTCGTTGTAAATGGGTTAAGAAACGGCAACACAGTTAAAACAGAGATTGAAAGTCCTCCAAAGAAATAAACGAAAACGTCTTCTCGGTTTTTGTTGTTTTTTACAGAAAGCGCTGAATACATTTTTGTTTGTTGTATACTATAACCTTCTCCAGAGTGTAACAAACACTTTTCTGAAAACCGCATCAAAATCGTTTCAGCCAAACGGGAGATAATCGCAGACAAACATACATACATACAAACATACGGGTCGAACTGATAACCTCTTTTTTTTTTAACTCGGTTAAAAATCACGTTAAAAAGCACTGCTAGCTAGCTGCTGCTAGTCGATTTAAAGTACGTTCCCAAAACTTTTAATCACCGTGAGATTTAAGGCAATAAAAACGACATTTCCTTGGGTATCATAGTCGATTAAGGAATGACCATTTAAAAAACCATCCTGCGATTACAAGTTAATTTAGTACATTTTATAATTTTGTCAGCGTTTTAGCTAACTGGTGTAGGTACTTAACAACTCAAATGAGGCTCCTATTAATGAGATAAACACGCGAAGAGGTCGAGAGTTGATATCTTCATAATAGCATCGTTAAAGACAAGTGATGTTATAGCAATGATTCTTTCGTTCGAAACATAATGATAGATGCTATTCTGTACATCGAATTGGAACTTCATATATTTTGATTGACCACTCAAAAATCTATAGAATAGAATAGAATAGAATAGATTTATTTATTTGCACTGAATGTAGGTAAATACAATGAGTTCTTAAGTACTAAATAAGCGCCTGGTACATTCTGCCGTTAAGCATGCAAAATTTGTCTTAAATAAATAAGATACATTTTATACTAATGATTCAAAATTATTACAATTTATCTGCTAAAAAATCTGATATGGAATAATAACATTTATTTATTAGGAAGGATGTTAGTTGTTTCTTAAACAGTCTTAAAGGTTGTACCTTAATATCATCTGGAATCTTATTATACACTACTGGTGCCATGCACATTACACTTTTTTTTAATAACGAGGTTTTAAAACTACCGGTACATAATAAATTTTGGTATTGGGTCCTCATTGTGGTCGTACGTTTTCTTGTGTCTCTTAAACTAGGAAATAACTTACTATTAGCTTTTACAAAAACGGCAAGTTCCATTATGTAAAGACATGGAAAGGTTAATAAATTGTGAGTTTTGAAAAAGGGTTTGCAGCTGTCTGTAACTTTTAAGTTAAACATTGCTCTAAGACAGCGTTTTTGGGCTTTAAAAATATTTTCTCTATCACAACAATTGCCCCAAAATATGACGCCAAATCTTAAGATCGAAACAACCAAGCCATGGTAAGCAACCAGTACTGTATTAGTATTTACTTTTTTTGATAGATTATAGAGTACATACGCTGATGAGCCTAATTTTTTACAAATTGCTTCAGCTTGAGGTCTCCATGTTAGTTGGCTATCAATTAAAATTCCTAAAAATTTGGCAACATTTGCTTTGTCTACTGTTCTACCATTATAATTTAAATTTAAGTCTTCGGCATGTATGCGTTGGTAAAAATGCATAACTTTGGTTTTATTTAAGTTTATTAATAAATTATTGTTATTAAGCCAATTAATTATCGTTTTGAGTACATTATTAACATCTAATTCATATTGTTCTTTATTCAGGCATTTTATTAGTGCAGTGCTATCGTCAGCGAATAATATCATAGGATTAGGAATTTGACGTGGCAGATCGTTTATGTACAGTAAGAACAGTAAGGGCCCTAAAACGCTGCCCTGCGGTACGCCAAATTTTATGTACCTGTAGGAAGACACATGTTTTATTTCTTGTTTGGATTTCATACATACTCGGGTTATCTAAATCGAACTCTTTTGTTTTTAAAGTAAATAATCGCGTAATCATATTTCGAACAGTTGTAGAGAGTCTTCTTTTTCAATCAAGATTTGAAAAAGACAAACATGTGCAACGTAGGGGAAAGGTGTACGAGATGATCCCCCTAAGGGTGTTACTACACCAATCGATCGATCATAGATCGATGCCATCGGTCGACGAGATTAACCCCGGCTATATTTCATTAGTTTCTTTCGAAATGTATTCACATGTGGCCAGTTCGATATTGCTCGTACTATTATTACGGAGACGCAAACGCAGAAGACACATAAACACAAGCAGGTAGTTAATTAGCGCGCGGGGCGCAGGCGGGCATCAAGTGATAATGGGGAGCGGACGGCGCACGGTGCGGCTAATCAAACAGCTCGATCGACGTCGACTAATCCATTCTGCCATCAATCGATGCCGTCGATCGACGATCGATTGATTGGTCTGGTAACACCCTAAGGGAGAATGCTCATTATTTAAAGGATATTCAAGTTACTCCAGATGTAAAAAGTTGACTGATGGAAAATTTATCTGTCTAGCTATTGGTATACTCCAAGTAGTAAATTTATTAATTCTCTATCAGAATATTTTAACTTTTTTGAAACCCTACCTAAGGATCATCTTGGACACCCCGGTGTACAAGATGATTCGCAGGATCACCAAGCCCTCATTTAGGAAATGTTCTGGATTTTCGTGGGACTTAATGACAACAACAACTAGTTCGGTTTCCAATTATTTATATAATCTTAAGTTATTTATTGAAGTTCGAGATTAAAATAGTTTTTATTTAATTTTTTCTTACACATGTAGACCTAAACTAAACAAGTCTTCTAAATCGGCATAGTCTATAACAAAAAAAGAAAACATTTTGTTTCCTTTAAGTTTTTAATTATTTTTGATCAAAATCAATAAAAACGAGTTAAGGTAAAACAAATTTTGATCAAATACTATTTTGTCCAAATTGTGAGCATACCTACATAGCTCACAATTTGGTATTGGCTTTTAATATAAATAAATACGTAAGTTAATGAGGATGATTGGTGTTGATGATGAAGTCAGATAAAGTATGTTATTTATAATCTGTATCGATTGATAATGTATATGCAAGACGATTCCCACGGATCATCTCGAACACCATTAAAAGAATCATCTTGCCCCGAACCCAAGTTTCTAAATCTTTCTTCGATAACGATGCTGTAAGCTTTTTACACAGACCACGTCATCAAAAAACAAAATATATTATTGCTGAAGTCCACAACTACAAAAAATATTGTAATTAACTGCCTACAGTAAGTTACCTTAGCTTAAAATAAACTTTAATTTAGATCAACACTACACAATTTACAAAACCGAAAATCACTCGCCACTCATAAGTCCATTGCAAACTAATTCCCCTGCCTCTGCGGGGGGATGTTGGGGGCTACATTTTACCGAAGAATACCCACTAGATGGGATTAGTAGTTTCGTCGTAATTGAAAGAGATCATCTTACCTCAACGGATCATCTCGTACACCTTTTCCCTAGTTATTATTGAACATTGCACGGACATTGTTTATCCGTCTATATTGAATCATCCACCTATCTTCAATACTACATAAATAAATTATAATGTCTGTTTGTAATGTAAAAATATCAACTTTTTAATAAACATATTATAACTAGAACCACGAGCCGGCAGACGTAGCGTTAGCAGGCCTCTCACCAGATAGACCCACTGTTCCTAACCTGGGGGTAATTACCCCTGCGTAGGTAAAACTGGTATTCTATGGGGGTATTAAGCTCGTAATATACATATGTATGACAAAGATTAGACCAATAACACAGAGTCTAGCTCGTCAGTGTATTTCATGCCATACTGTGTATATAATTAATTGTTTATCTTTATTATGTACTATATTAATTGGTAACATGAGAGGAAGGGGGGGGGGTAAATCAGTTTCCCTAGCTAAGTCATAGGGGTGACAAGATCGAGAAGGTTAGGAACCATTGAGATAGACCGATGACATCGTTAAGGTCGCGGGTAACCGGTGGACGCAAGCGGTAGGTTTTCTCTCGTTGTAGCGTTCTATGGGGGAGCCTTTGTTCAACAGTGTTCGTCTTACGGCTGATGATGAATGTTTACAGGGTATTTTTAATAATAAAATAGGTACCATTTCATTTTTCATTTTGTCTGTTTGTTCCGGCTAATCTCTAAAACCGCTAGTCTGGTGTTGACCAGACTATAATTGGTAGATAACTGATGTTAGAACGAGTATCATAGGCTACTTTAATTTAAGACAAATAATAGGGTTCCGTCTGCGCATAAACAAATTAAACCCAGCAGACAATCTTCATTCACGAAGACAAAGATCACCGCGGGCATAAGCTAATTATTTGTACCAGAGACAAATTAATGTCACCTACTAACCATCTAAAGTCGAATAGACAATTTACACAGGCAAACTACGATCAATATCAAAGCAAATGTTCTACAAACACGACGCATTTTCGACTGAAACGTAATAGATTCGTTTACAGCTGGAGATGGAACCATTTCGTGATTAAATGCAAATTTCTAGTTAAAGGTTTGTACAGAGTACGTGTTGAACATGTTCCAGTCGTTTTACAAATTGGGTTGATAAGAGAGAAAGCGTTTTTGGGTGGGGATTTTGGTAAAGTTGGTAGTTGGTTAGGTGATTTTCTATTCTGGTGGTTTGGATGCTGTTGCAAGGAAAACTTTTGGACAAGCAGGTAAGTGAATCAAAGATAGGTGTTGACTAACACTTAAAGTGAACTCACTAGGGTATGATTATAAAGTACTAACTAGCTTTTGCCTGCGACTTCGTCCGCGTGATTGTCGGTCATCGCGGATGCAGATGAAGTCGCGGACTAAAAAGTAGCCTATGTCCTTTCCCAGCGTTCAAACAATCTTCATACCAAATTTTATCAAAATCGGTTCTGTTTCATCGTGAAAGAGTAATAGACTGAGTTACTTTCGCATTTTTAATATTAAGTAAGTATGGATCTAAGTATTTTTAGATATTTTCTAAGGAAATCTTCAGTATCGGTTATGTGGCGAAAAGTGAGGAGCTCGTGGCTAAGTTAAAGCCGTACAGATCAATCGGTCAAAGGTTAAGCTACGCTAGCCGCGATAGGTCTGTAGATGGGTGAGCATCTCTTTCATACCGAGTTCCCTCAGTGCCTCAAAAAGCACGTAAAGCCGTTGGACCCGGCTGTCATTTGTAGATCTTTGGCAGTCGTTATGGGTAATCAGAAGCCAGAAAGTCTGACAACCAGTCTTACCAAGGGGTATCGTGTTACCCAGTAACTGGGTTGTGGAGGTCCGATATTCAATCGCTCAATGTAGAACACTGATATTCAGCTGCATCCGGTTAAACTGGAAGCCGACCCCAATATAGTTGGGGAAAGGCTATAGGCAGGTTATGATGGTTACGTGGCGAAAAGCCCAAATGTATCAATTGGTCTTGTTTTTAGATATCCTGAATAACAAAATAATATAAAACAGTATGTTAATAAAATATAATTTTTCTTACCTTTCCGCTGTTCTTTTCCGATCAAATTCGTTGCGGGATTAAAGACATTTGTAACGTTTCTCTGGGACTCTTTGAGCTTTATTGCGTCCACACTTTTCTTGTCGTCGCCACTATTGATTCTGGCTTTCAGGTCATAATGTGGGGGGTAATTCATATTGCATCCATTCATATCAGGTTAATGTCCACAGTAAAGCTGCTGCTCACTCTACTTATGCATCGTCCGCTCAAATGGTGTGGGCACGTTTATCGCATGAATGACCACCGTTTACCCAAAGCAGTATTCTACTCTGAGATAGCAGAAGGTAATCGGAAGCATGGTGGTCAGCATCTGCGCTATAAAGATGTGTTCAAAAGACACCTAAACGCTTGCGCTGTTGACCCTAAAGGTTGGGAGAGGCTCGCTTCGAATAGGTCGTCTTGGCGGTCTACTATCAATAAAAATGTAAAACTATTTGAGCAAAAAATAAAGTTTAAAAACTAAAACCCGACCACAACAAAAAGTGATCTAAAAAGTACGAAACAAGAAAATATTTCACACAGAAATCAAGACATAGGTACAAAATGGTCAAGGTAAAGCCGTGGTTGCATGCCTGTGTCCCATATGGGTGCGATGAACATGAATTATAATGGCATGCAACCACGGCTTTACCTTGACCATTTTGTACTTATGTCTTGATTTCTGTGTGAAATATTTTCTTGTTTCGTACTTTTTAGATCACTTTTTGTTGTGGTCGGGTTTTAGTTTTTAAACTTTATTTTTTTATTTAAACCGTTTTGGAGTTTAATTATCAGTAGTAGTTTTTTTTAATCATTTGTGACAAATCACAGCTAAGAATTATATATTTAAAAGGTACTAGTGAACCCCTTTCCAATGATACCAAACACGGTATGCGTATCTTAATTTTTTTTTTTAATCTTTCCTTTTTTTAAATAATTTGTGATAAGTCACAACTAAATATTATATATTTGAAAGGTACTAGTGAACCCCTTTCCAATGATACCAAACACGATATCCTTGTCTTCATATGTTTTTTTTATCTTGGTTTTTTTGTCCGCCGGAGGGCGCTACATTGGATTCGGTGACACGTCATATAGCCTATAACCAGCGGACAATCAAGACGCTTCTAACGATACCTCATTTGCTCAGTTCTGATAAGTAGTTTAGGAGCTATGAGCGAACAGATGAACATACGTACATACATACATACATACATACATACATACATAGCCTGTCAAAATCATAAACCTCCTTTGGCTTTGCCGTAGTCGGGTAAAAAGTGACTTGACACATTGAACGAGAAGCGTCAAATACGTAAAGAGAGACCCTAAACCCTCTAACACCTATATTTTTAACTCTGCAGGCCAACTTTACTGCATTTGTTGTGACTGGGTATTTAGAACCAAATTTGGTCTGGCGAGTCATATTAGGGCACACGCGAAGAAATAGTTTTATTTTATAAAGGGTCGCCGTTATCGAAATCGATAAGGAGGACTATATATATACTCGTATATATAAATATTAATGACCCTGAGTGAAACACTTTGGGAAATATAATAAAGAAAAAGCACGTTAGATTTTCAAAAAAAAAATACATTATAGGCAGGCCATAAACAAAACAGTTCCCCTTCCAAACGTGACCTTATAAAAATGTAGAAAAAAGCAACTGATATCGCTGAAAAAGAAACAGATACCTTAAGAACTCTGTACCTATTCTGTAAGTGGTTCTAAAATCTTTTATAATTGCTCTGCGTTCTCTCTGAGGGGCTTAAGGAATTCCTTTTAAATTTATTTTATTTCTGTTATTTCGTTCGAATTGTACACTTTTTTTGGTAGAATAAGAAGATTTATTTACTATGGAATTTAGTTCAGAGATACGGTTTCACGTTTTCTTGAAGAAATTTTCAGACTCGTTTTTTGGTACCATTGTTGGGCTCAAAAAGTTTCATTAGCATTATGACGATGAAATTGATATAATAAACATCTAAAGAGGAAAACCCACCATGAATCAAGAATTCAATTCATCATGTCAACCTTTAGATGCCCACTGCTGGGCCATAGGTCTCCCCAAAGGGGGAAAATTTTAATTAATTGTATCAAACGAATACAATATGCTTAATGTATTACATTACTATACAGCAAAAACAGGTGCATGTACATCTAAAGTCAATCCTTATAATAGTTTTATAATTAATGAACATTAATATTCCTAAATCATTACAATTACTTCGAAAAATTACAGAAGCTTAAAATGTGAGTTGGTACTTTTTAGCAGTATTATATTCTAATCAACTCTATATACAAATCACTAGCATAAACATGCCTTAAGATTTAGTAAATTCATGTTGAAAGTAAAAATTACGTAGAAAGACCTGTTTATGTCTACTCTTTCATCAGCAAATAATAGGAAACCACAGTTTTCCAATACTCTATTACATTTTGTGGTTATTAATTGACATTGTTTAAACAATATCTGGATTGGAAATATAAATTGCTTTATATTTCCAATCCAGCGATAATAGCGACGTTTTATAAAGAAAATTATTTAACACACTTAATTTTACAACTTCTTAATAATCGTAAAACATCAGCATCATGACAACGTTTAGACGCCCACTGTTGGGCATAGTTCTCCTCCATGGAGGGGTTCAGGCGTAACCGCCATGCTTGGCCGATGCATGTTGGTGATCGCAGTAGGTGTTATGGTACTCAGAGGGATGCTCTGCTCATCCTCTAGTCAATATTCCTCTCTCGCTTTCTACGTCACCTACGGGTAGAAATAGGGTGGTGCTATTTGCGACCGTAAAACGACTGTATAAGTATGAACTGATTCACAGTTGACAGCGCCTATAACCTTCATGATGAACTCAATATATTCATTAATTTACAGTCAAAGCCTGATTAGCATAACATATCACACTACACTTTTAAATTGTCACGGAGTCAGTCAGAAAGAGGAAGCTAGTTGCTTGTGGTGGCCCGGTTGCTATGGAGAAGAACGAGCAAAAACCTCCACGAACACTATTAAAATCAATAATTTATTACAAATTTAGATTCTAACTTTCATGTTGAATCTACAGGTACAATGTAACAAGTCGTACACACGGCAGGGCATTTGCTGACGTGTGTGATCATGAACGTTTTGATGTCTGCCAATAAGCCTGAGTTCATATGTGTTAGTTGAGACTGTTTGTAGGTGTAAAGTCCGGTTTTAACTAAAAAGGGAGGAGTCAATTGATCTCATAAACAACCATCAGGAGTATTGATTAGAAACTTAGGGGTGAGATGTGAAGAGAATGCAAGCCGATTGTCAGTACGAGACATCTTCCCTCCTTTCCTCTTAGTCGCGACGACTGACAGCTGTTACTCCACCAAGATCATGCCCTCCATAGCCCAACCGTCTGAATCAAAAAGGAGGAGGTTCTCAATTCGGTTGGATATCACGTTCGACGTTGTTTTAGGCCTAACTGAGATTCCAGAGTCGCCAGACCTACACGTTGAAATTTTTTATAATAGATACAGGCATTTTATGTAGAGGAGGTATGCAAACTTGCTACGCAATTTCAATGCTGGGTTAATTTTCAGGTTTCAACTTCAAAAGGTTCCTTACTCAGTTACATTCAAGTGTAGCGGCTGGAGTTTATGGATAAAAGTATGTTGTTACACTTTCTGTAAGCAAATAATTCAGCCAGACGCTTAAAAGATTGAAACTCTAAAACGTCTGACTGAAGTTATTGACCACGGAAATATCAAATAACAGTTTAGACTGATGATAACTATTGTGATTGGCTAAAACAAATGAACATCAACTAATTTTCAATCAGTTTGACGACACGGTTGGCGCAGTGACTGAGCGATCGACTGCTGCGCAGCGGGTGGCGGGTTCGATTCCCACCCAGGGTAAACATTTGTGTGATGAGTACTTGTGTTTTCGTTGTGGCTGTGTGTTCTTTATCTATATATGTATGTATTTAAAATGTATTTGTGTATGTATATCAGCTGTCTGACGCCCATAGTACAGGGTCTCCCTAGTTTAGGGTCAGATGGCCATGTGTGAATTGCCCCACATTATTATTAATTCTACACTAGTTTCTGCTGGGGACTTCGTCCACACAGGAGTCAAGTACGGTATACTTGACTAAAACATAGCCTATAGCCCTCAACAATAATGTAGTTTTCTCTCAGTGACAGATATATTGTAACCAGTACTTTCAGGTACCTGTTACAAACAAAACAGTAAGTAATTAGTAAAGATCAAAAGGCTTTCAAAGTCCCAGAATAGTCTTAAAAACGTGACGATATAAAAAGTCTTTACAAAGGAGATTAAATAGTATCAATAGATAATTTATAGACCACTCTACTTGATACCTGATGCTAAAGAAATTCTTTAAGCCATAAAGTGCTCACGATGAAAGATTATTTTAATTTACTGCTAACAAAAACTTTTATGTTCTTTTTCATTGGCTGTTGTACAATTTTAAACCTTATACGATTGAGATAAAGATGAGATAAGGTTTTGTAGGTGCAGTAAATTAAATGCTTCAGTTAAGATTTTATTCGTAGCCTTCAGCAGTTTGATCGCATCGTCGCAGGTTGATGTTAGGCTATATTATTTTGTTTTCATAGACTTAACTATAGGCTTTTAAATAATTATAAAATAGTACTAGCCTAACCTACTGCTGGGCAAAGGCTACTTCTCAAATACATAAAAATTTAAAAAACCCCCAACGCAAAACATAAAAGCGATTATTTAAAAAGTAAAAAATAATATCTTTTGTTGAGCCATCAAATGTTTGTTCATTGAAATGGCGCTATAATGTCGCGGCGGGGTACCGCGTAAGTCAAATCTCATTGCAAATCCATGAGTTCGCTATTTTACCTATTTAGCTATTGCTGACTTAGCGGTACCCCGCCGCGACATTATAGCGCCATTTCAATGAACAAACATTTGATGGCTCAACAAAAGATATTATTTTTTACTTTTTAAATAATCGCTTTTATGTTTTGCGTTGGGGGTTTTTTAAATTTTTAATTTAATTTTTATTTGAAAGTTTTTAAATGTAATTTAGTCTGGTTTTAAGAAGTTGTAGATACGTCTAAAGTTGTATTTCGTCACATGGATCTTTTTTGATATTAAAGATATCACCCTGAGAATGCGTTTGGTATATATAATTCGCCATTTTGTGGTGCCGGTCATCTTGGCTTTGAAATTTATCATAGTGTAAAGTATTCTACTAGTGAAGCCCTTTCATTTGATACCCATATTGATGGAGTTGTGAAAAAATATGTGATTAGCTATTTTGTAGCGGCGGCCATCTTGGACCGATTTTCATCAAACATAGCTAAGAACACTCCCGACTAATTCACCTTACAAAAAAAAAAACAAAAACAAAATCGGTTCATCCGTTCGGGAGCTACGATGCCACAGACAGACACACACACACACACACACACACACACACACACACACAGACACGTCAAACTTATAACACCCCGTCGTTTTTACGTCGGGGGTTAAAAAGAAACGAGCGTTGGACACATTTGCTCAAAGCGATTGGGCGATTTCAGACGTATATTATTGTAGTAGGCCGATTCTGTAAAATTCAAACAACAAACACCATCACTTTCACTCTCACTTCGCAAAAGGTTTAAAATTACCTTGATATATTTGACACTTTGAATCGGGTTCGAGTGCGAAGTGAGCCGAGCAGAATGCCACTTCTTACGTCATCTCATACTTTATCTGTCAAAATCTCCCTGTAAATTAAGTTCAACTCACTGACACGCTTGCAAGGGTGGCGCTACTGTAAATTCGAATTATCATCCGAGTTTTTAGAATGCCAATCAAGAAACTCACAGCGGGTTCAGATTCGAAGTTTAGAATGAGGTCTTACAAAATCACACCCCAGGTTTGCTTACAGTGTTTTTCTATTTCCGTCAGTAATGTCGAAGATAAACTTAGAAATAGGTACCTGAATTGAAAATGTCACATTTGTCTTGCTGGGTATCAATATCATGTCATATCGCACAGGGCACCATACAACGCAGTTTTTTTTTGGTCTGGAGTAGAAAATCTGCACAAATGTCTGTCAGTCTCTTACTGACCAAAAACTTCCACAGTGTTTCCATCCCACACCTACGCTGAAAGTCGCAGATCCTTCTACAACCCGGTGGGGAAGGGCGCTTGACTCTCCCGCGACGTCTAAGATGGGCGCGCGTGCGCGCTCTGGGTCCTGATGTATGGGGAATAACAGTTATTCCCACCGCTCCTAGATCTATTTAGGTGGGCTGGAAGAGGTCTTTATCCGCCCTCTGCTGACACCCAGTGTGCCTGGTGTAGGGCAGGTGTATGGTCGAGATCTCTCCCTCTCCCTTTCCGCAGCCTTCTTCTGCGAGATGGCGTCAATTCGAATCCGTTTCGCAGAGGGAGACCATCGCATGCCTGGACTCCTCGCTGCTGATCATTAAATTAACTACGGCCGGCAACGATGGATCATTGTCACGTAACCAGAATTCTTAATAAGTAGGTAGGTAGGTCGCCAACATAGCATCGGCCAAGCATGGCGATTTCTGCTGAACCCTCAACTAAGGGGAGATCTATGCCCAGCAGTGGGCATCTAAAGGTTAACATGATGAGGTAGGTATCTTATGGTAATCATTTATTTTCATTTAACCATTTGTATTCACTTTAAATATTATTTATTTAGAAACAATATAGTCGAATTAATAATTACCAGATGATTAAATTCTGAAATATATAGGTATCCTAGGTTTTGGGCGGACTTACACAATGCCAATAATATTGGGCTAGTAAGTAATAACTGGTTTTCATTTACAGACATCGTATTTTGTTGAATAAAACCTCTCTACTATCGGCCCAACAAGGGAATAATATTAGACCTAACCTTAACATTTAGCTTACAATAAAGAAAACCTTTTTAAGGTGCGGCCACATCGCAAATATTCGTAAGCGAGCTTTTATTGACCCCCGACGAAACAGAGGGGTATTTTAAGTTTAACTTATGTATTAGTGTGTGGCACCTTAGCTTTCAAATGGCTTTATCATCATCAGTCAGAAGACGTTTACTGTTGAACAAAGGCCTGCCCCATAGAACTCCACAACGAGCGGAAATCTGTTCTTTGCTTCCACCGGTTACCCGCGACCTTAACGATGCCGTCGGTCTATCTGGTGGGAGACCTACCAACGCTGCGTCTTCCGGTTCTTGGTCACCAGTCAATAACCTTTCTTCCTCATCGGTTATCGGTTTTTTGAGAGATGTGGCCTGCCTATTGCCACTTCAACTTGCATATTCTGAGAGCTATGTCGGTGACCTTAGTATTTCGGCGTATTTCCTAGTTCCGGATTTTATAGCGCAAAGAAACATCTTAAATGGTTGAAACGGCTTCATGATTATCATCATCATCAGACTGAAGACATCCACCGCTGAACATAGGCCTCCCTCGTTAAGGGGAGGGGGTTGCCATAATCCCACACTTCGCAGGCGTCTTGGGGATCGCAGTGAAGTTGTTAAGTACATGGAAGCCGCTGCTGCCCGACTTCCGGATTTTCCCTTAGTCGCCTTCAACGACACCCTCGGGATGAAATGCTGGTACTATTCTAGCCCGTACACCCCACGGGTGAAACGGCTTAGCCCAATTTTATTCAGTTTTTATTGTTTGAAAGGTGATTTGATCGACAGTCCCATCACAGTTGAAATAGGATCAGCTGTTTAAAGATTATCAGCTTTTTTCTAGTTGATTAATGGATGTGAGTATCTTCCGCATGTCTGACGAAGTTTGGCTTGCGTCGGGGGTTTCTTTGACTTAAAATTTTATTAGCAACAATCGAAATCGAGTAAGAAAATATTTTATTGAAGTAGTTCTAATTGTCTTTCGAAAAGGGTAAGTAGTGTTCGTTGATGAGTCCTCGTATCTCACTATTTGTGTTCTAATCCTTTGTAATGCTCATTATTTAACGTATTCACCTTACTACACAAACGTAAATAAATACCCGCAGTGTGGACGCACGTTTAGAGAAATTGGACCGGGTCGACCATATTACCAAATAATTTAGCATAAACTGGCCAGCTACTTTCATATTTCTATGTAAATTGGAAATGAAAAAAATAAATCTGACCCCAGTACTAATAGGGGTAAATGGCTGTTCGGAAAATTGGCCTGAAGGTAGACCCGGTAACTAGGTTTATTACACTGAAATTTTTAAACCACGTAATCTGCCAATTACTTAGGATGATGATTACACAAAGTTTCGAAAAAAAGGCAAGAAAAAGTAGCCGTTTAAAAAAGTTTAAACTGAATATTCTATGTTGTGAGTGCTTTACATGCACAAGCACTGAGACCCGGAACCACACCACACATTCTAAAATTCCAACATTTGTCTTTAAAATAAACCATCAAACCAATTCTTTTTGTTTAAGCCAAAAAGCGCGCTAGGTCGAAAAACAAAAGAACCCAATGTTCAATACGTGAAAACGTATTCCGAAAACGAAAACAAACAGTTGACAACAACAATAACTTCCTATTCATATTCATCAGATATCCTCCACCAGTGGGGTCTTAAAAAGCCCGGGGCGCAAATAAAACTCAGTTCTTTTTACCGGTGGCACGTGGGTCCAACTTCAGATTGATTCGGCCTAATTCGGCTTTACGGGTCTGTGTAACGAAATTTACAGGCACTCACGACGATTTGCAACGTGATCTAGTTTGCTCTGGTTATAGAATTTCCGCCATATTGAAATGTTTTCGGGTGTTTTACGATGTTTCTGTGCGGTTTCGGAATTTGAATGTTGGTTTCTTTTTTTTTTATTTACCGCCAATCAATCCGGCTGGAATGGCCACGTAGATTCAACTTTTGATTGGTTTCCAAAAATAGATCTCAGGAATTTTATCTTCGAGTTTATGGTATACTTTCGTTTGGAAAGTTCTCAAGAAAGTATATTTGGTGTGTTAAAAACATAGGTAGGTAAAATGTATGTATTGCTTTTCTTTTTATTAATCACATTTTTGAAACATTCTTATAGGCTTGCGTTTGGCCACAACTCACCTGGTCTTAGGTGATGATGTGGAGCACACTTGCCTAACCGGTTCACTCGTACCTTTAAAGATATCCAGAACAGAGCAGTCAGTCAGGCTCAGAGCTAGAGCAGTCAGAAGCGTGAGTCAGAGCTTTTAAATTCATGATTTAAAAAAGGCTGCACGGCATATATTGGACTTCACAGTGACCACTCCACACAATGGGGCTCTAAAGATAGATGACGTCGCAGAGGTTGCCCAGAAAGTGTTGCGGAATTACTTGGACGCCTACCTTGACGTCTGGTTTGAGGTGGCGTGGAAAAGGAGTGTTTCGAAGGACTTGGAGGAGGTGGTATTTGACCGACAGTGGGACAAAAGGGTAGGCAAAATAAAAAGAAATGAACGTTTATTTGCGCTTAATATTCTAAATTTGGATTATAGGTGCGCGACATTAAGCCCGCCTTTGTACTTTGTGCATAGAGTATAAATAAAAATAATAATAAGAGGTTGCCCTCTGAAACAAATGAATAAATAAGCAGCATTTCTTTTTATTTTTGTGCAACTACTACACTCTTCTTATTAACACAAGACGGTACCTAGACATTAATGTTCGAAATATCCGACTTCAATTCCACGTGAAAACTTACATTTATTAACAAAACCAACTCCGGCTCAAAGGCCTAATTAATTATTTTAAAACAAGAAGCCAATTGTAAATATCTTTGAAAAGGCAACTGAATTCATGAAACTGAATTCATAAATTCTCTTTCGACCAAAATTAAACAAAAGGGAGGGTAAGTATTGATTTTTTTAAAGTCATTAATCATTATTGGAGCTCCTTTGTTTCGTTTGTTTCTTAAAGGCCGAATAGTGACGTCAGTGTGTTATCTTTTTTATTAAAAAAAGAACATAAATTAATGTCGTCTTGACAGGTTTAAAGTAAGTTTAATCGTTTTTTACTGAACTTATAAAATACTAGCTTTTGCCTGCGACTTCGTCCGCGTGAATGTCGGTTATATCGAATGCAGCCGAAGTCCCGGTTAAAAAGTAGCCTATGTCCTTCGCCGGGGTTCAAGCTATCTTAATGCCAAATTTCATCAAAATTGGGTCAGCCGTTTCATCGTGAAAGCATAACAGACAGAGTTACTTTCGCATTTATAATATTAAAGTATGGAAGTATGGATAATATTGTTGGTTATTGTAAATCAGATTAAATGATGAATCATGTAAATTTCAAGAAAGGATTTTAGCTTAGATAAAATATTGCAACAAAAACTAGGTAAATATCACGGCTGTATTTATTTACTTCAGGCTGCAAGGGCCCATAGAAGAAAACTATTCAGAACTAAATATATACAAAGTTTGAAAAAAGAAACTCGACCACATTGCTGTCCATGGGACACATGTCCAACAGGCTGGCAGCATTGCCACTTGGTATGGCAATGTTGATTCTTTGGCCTATAAATAAACTAGGCTTTGGGTCACATGAAGAGTCGACCAGCCGCTTGGTGATGTCAGTTAAAAATACATAAACCCTTTTTCACAGCTGAACAATGAATGGTATTAAATGCACATCATAATAAAGTGAAATGTTAACAAGTGAGTTTCAATAACGGCGTCTTTATTATTGAAACTCATTCGTTTGCATTTCAAAGATACATACTGCTTCAGAGTGACTCCTACGCACAACCAATTAAAATTAATTAGTTTTCAAAACATCTCTGTTCCCTCTCGTAATACAGCTTACATTTCTTAGTAATTGATAGTATAAAAAAAATATTAAGGCTACATGCTCATTGTAGCGGAGAGGAACGTGACAAATGCAAAGATGGAAAAACAGTAGCGGGTAGATAATTCTACTAAATTCATGTCTCTACTCCGTTCTCCTTCAGTGGGTATGGCTCGGAGAACATAGTACAGACAGCGTCATCAACTGCTTACCGCGTATCCGAAGTAATTTATATGCGTGGGAGGTTAGCAGTTGATGATGCTGTCTGTACAAGCCAATAATTTGTGATACAGAGATTGTATGAGCATTGATCACCATTCTTGCTCAAGGTCAATTGGCGATTTCAGGGTTATTTATTTATTTATCTATACTTCATGCACAAAGGTACAAAGGATTAATGCCTTAGGCATTCTCTACCAGTCAACCAAGGGTGGTGAAGAGACAACATAGCAGGTGTATTACAAAAACTAATAATTAAAAAGTTAAAAGATATTATTATAAACTACACCTACATAATTATATTCTATTCATTGGGTTCTATTTATTAAGGGGCTATTTAACGACTTTTACAGATTTGAAACTGACAATCACGTCAAAATGTGCAGTGTAAATGATTTGAAAAAAATATATGTTAAACTAGAACATTCTCTTAATCATTTAGTAAGTGAATATTTTTGATTAAGTTCGTATTAAATAGTTTAATTAACTCGTGAAGTTGTGTCTGACGCGGACAAAACATTGACAATCACACAAAATCTACCAGGTATAATTAAACGAAACTTACACCATCTTACAGTCAATTTTATTATCTATCTTTTAGTATACGCCTTTTTTTAATTTTGAAAGAATACTACTTTTATTAAATTTTTTCGACTAAACATTGAGAGTTTTGGACTCAGAACTGATGCAGAACGTACGCAGTCTGCGTCCAAAACTCTCAAAGATTAGTCGAAAAAATTAAATAAAAGTAGTATTCTTTAATTATACCTGGTATAGTTTCGTTTAATTATACCTGGTAGATTTTGTGTGATTGTCAATGTTTTGTCCGCGTCAGACAAAACTTCACGAGTTAATTAAACTATTCAATATGAACTTAATCAAAAATATTGACTTTCTATATGATTTAGAGAATGTTCTAGTTTAACATATATTTTTTTCGAATCATTTACACAGCACATTTTGACGTGATTGTCAGTTTAAAATCTGTAAAAGTCGTTTAATAGCCCCTTAAGTCCAGGTTTTCTCCGTAGGTAGGATTTAGTACGTATGGTGTCGGACGTAAAGAATAACACCATCCCATATCTTCCCGTGGGTGTCGTAAGAGGCGACTAAGGGACTCACCAGAGAATGGGCAGCAGCGTTCTCTGTGCCTTTGTAACAACCATACTGCGATCGCCAACCCGCCTGCCAAGCGTGGCGATTATGGCAAAACCCCCCATTTCTTGGAGGAGACCTATGTCCTGCAGTGGACGTCTTTAGGCTGAAATGATGATGATGATGAGGTTTTTGCAAGGATGATGTCTAAGTTACTTTAAAACTACATTATTATGAATGGAAAAAGTCAAATTGATACTTGCTCGGTATTGAACCCTCAAGCTCATGCATGAGTGGCGGGCGACGTAATCAATAGGCCACGACGATACTGACACAAATAAAGAGAAATTTAGTTTCATTTGATTCAATCGCAGAATCTATACAGGACTGCGGTCGCTCATTTTTCCGCTATGAAAGTTCATCAAAAAACATTTATTTGTTAAACATACTCTCCTATTACGGGCACTACACTAATGGACAGGTAGCCTTATTCTTTGAACTGTTTGTAGGAACTAATGGAAGAAGCTTTTTTATTCTTATTGTCAGGAATATGCAAAATAAACATTTTTTTACATGACTATTATTGTAATTATAATTACTTATGTTAAAATATTATGTATATTCTATTCCACAGGTATTTTTAAAACGGTCACGCTTTGTATACATATTGAGGAATATAGTCTCGACCAGTTTCAGTGCCTTTTTATGGCTACAAAAAAGAGAAGAAGACCGCAAAGTACATTTTTTTTGGTGCGCGGTGGAAATACTCATGGACTTCATCCATCGCGAGGATGACTTTGGTTCATGCCGACTCTTATCGGCTAAAACTACCGCGGTGTTCCATATCTGCCTATGGCCGGGGGTGCAGGATTCGCATAAGCATTCGCTGCTTACCCAACAGACCTTGACCTGCTGTTCCATAGTGGGACCCACCTCCCCGTATAGCTAGCTGCCTTTGCGATTCCTTTTCCACCAGTCTTTCTTGGCTACATGGCGAGCACATTCTGCCACAGGGATCTTGGTGACAAATTTGATGGAGTCGGGTTGATGATCGACTACATGATCTATGTAATTACGTGATGAGAATTCAAAAGAATCTGAGGATAAACCCACAAAGTATCGTAAAGCATCGAACTCTCAGTCGATCGATTGATCACTGAACAACCACTTAAAATGATTAAACGTCGAATAATCAAGTCGAATGTTTACTGTAATCAAAGCTCAACCTGTTTACATTCACAAATGGATGAGGGTTATCGTGTGAAATTGAATCGGTACCGATTTAATATGATTTCTCGGTGACTGGAGACTTTTTGTATGGTATGGATAGTTTTTGAACTTTGAATTCCCATTTAGGAATGGTTGGGAGAGTTTCGAAAAATATTTCTTTAAGTAGCTAATCGCCCGGACGTCACTCGATCGTTAAAACGCTATCGGTATTTCAATGAAAACATGTAATAAGCTTCGTTATTTCATGCTAAAAACATTGCAATGTGAACTATTTGATATCCATTCTCAAAACTCAAACTCAAAATCATTTATCTATACATATAATAAAACAGTAACAAAACTGTGTCTGTACATTGAATATATAAAAAAAAACAAATGAGGGTTGTTAAGGAACAGAAACAGAGCACGAATCCAAAAAAAAAATTCTGTCTGTTTGTCTGTTTGTTTGTACACGCTAATCTTCGGAACTCTTGGGCGGATTTGAATGATTTTTCATTTGTTGTATAGGTATTAAGTCTGGGCAATATATAGGCTATAATTTATCTTGGAAACTTGAACACCTGATGCAGAACCGCAACAGACCAGCTAAACTATAAGAGATACAAAAATGGTACCATAGCAAAAATTGTTCCACGTGATGAGCATTTTCTGCTGAGAGAATCAATTTGAAGATCTGGAACACCTGATGTGGAACTCCAAGAGCCCAGCTACGCCATGACACATATAGAAATGACGTCTTAGCAAAAGTTGTTCGGTCTGATGGGCATTTCCTGTTGACTTATAAAAATCGAAGATCAGAAACATCTGATGTGAAAATCAAAGCTATCACTAATTTCACTGTATCATATAAAATAACATAAGCTGGGAGTACCTCCACGCGGTGAAGGCGGTAACAGTTTAGGACTGATTTTTGATGACGATGGTATATCATTGAAAATTTGACTCTACTGGCCAAAATTCCCATTTATTTTTTTATTTTATCGAATAAATATGCCTTCGGGCTTATGTTATTTGGGTGTTTAATTTCCTTTTCCATTTATCTTCGTGACACGGCAGCCTACCCGGTAACGCAGGAGAGCAGTCACTTAGATTTTAATTGATCAGGTATCTTCTTTACAATAAAACTTTAACCATGCCTAGAAAGAGGTCAAATCTTTCCCAATGTTCCAAAGGAGCTAAAAGATTGAGGATCATAAGATCCCAAGAATCTACCGAAGAGCGTCAGGAGAGACTTGATGCTGTTCGAGAACATCAGGCTGCAACTCGCTCCGTGGAAACCTCTTCAGATCGCGAAGCGTATTTACGCATCTACATCCAGGTCTCTAGAGACCAGTGAAGAGTATGATGCGCGACTGACCGCCGATCGTGAACGTCATACATTGTCTCGCGAGTCGGAGACGTTCACGGATAGAGAATTGCGCTTGAGTTCTCACCGTATCTACGCATCTGCTGCGGAACGTGATGCGCGACTGTCCGCTGATCGTGAGCGACATGCATTGTCTCGCGAATCGGAAACGTTTACCGATACAGAATCACGCTGGAGTTCTCAGCGTATTCGCACATCTACTAACAGGTCTTTTGAACCGAATGATGAACGTGATGCACGACTAACTGCTGATCGAGATTATCATACACTAGCGACCCGACCCAGCTTCGCATGGGCCTATAGCCTTCCTCGGTAAATGGACTATCCAACACAAAAAGATGTTTTTAATTTTTTTTTTTTTTCTGAGATAAGCGGGTTCAACCAAAGAAACAAACAAACTTCAGCTTTATAATATTGTAGTATAGATTGTCCCGAACACGCACACAACAAAATATTCATAATCAGTTAGAAAGTGAGAGAAAAAGAATTGCTGGCGTACGGCATCGGCATGAAGAGACAGAAGAAGAGCGCAACGAACGTTTGAATTCTGATCGACATTCTCTGAACAGAATGTCGATATCATCTGAAGAATCGGATGTGTCTCAAGATATAGCCGTAGGTCATGGCGACCTTCCTTGGGTTGGTAAGGAACGGAGTTCATTTACGTGTACTCCTATGATTGACTACGCCACATATTCCGCCATCGGAGATATGATTCAAAATTGTACTTTTTGAACGTCTCGAATCATCTCGCGCATCCCGTTGTTTTCCCGTCCCCGGGCTCTTAGAATTCGACATCAGACGTTTCAGATCTTCGATTTTGCCGACCCCGTTGTCGCTGGCATAAGCAGCAGAATCGGCGTACGAAGTCGCGGGCAGAAGCTAGTTTCAAATAAACCATTTACAGGTACTTTTGAATTGTCAGAGTCAATCAGTCAGAAAGTTGAAGCTAGTTGCTCGTTCCAAACAGTAGGTTTCTATGGAGAAGAACGAGCAAGAAACTCTCTCATTTAATACTGAAACCATTTCGTGCCTCGGAAATCATGTAAAGCTGTTGGTCCCGGCAGCCAAGCGGAAGCCAAAAAGTTTGGCAACCAGTCTTAGCAAAGTGTCTCGTGTTACCCAGTAACCAGGCTGTGGTGTCCAGACAGGCAGTCGTTACATGTAAAACACTGGTTTTCAGCTATATTCGGTTAGACTGGAACCTTCTTTCAAGTATATTGGGGTACTTGAATGAAGGTTAAGCAGATGGTGATCACTAAAATGCAGTTATTTCAACAATATAATCTAAGTTAATAACTATCGCAATTGAGCCCCTCTTGACCGTTTCTATAAAACACTTTTTTGAAAAAAAACTAAAAAGTGATTATTAACTTTTGCACAGAACACACATGGCTTTAGTTTCGGAAGCCGGTTTCAATACAAAACAACAAACAGAAGAAAGCCACTGACTTCCGAAACTAAACTCATGTGTAACTCTTTTTTCAAAAAAGTTTTTATTTTCCACTTTTTAGTGCCTCATATCACCCAAACCCATTAAGGAACGGCAACACAGTTAAAACAGAGGCTGAAAGTCCTCCAAAGATGGAAAGATGGAAGAAACGAAAACGTCTTCTCGGTTTTTGTTGTTTTTGCGTCTCTGCTGGTCTATTATGTAAAATCTATTTGTGTGAAATGAATTGAAGCGAGCATGGACCGATGACCCGAAGAAGGTAGCCGGTGGAAGAGGCTTACGTCCAACGTTGGACCTCTAGGAAGCTGAAGTGGTGAGTTCAAAGCGATCTGTCATCCCACCAATTCTGGGATTGACAGCTCACCTCAAGTTCACTTCACCTAAATGAACAAACGAAGAGAACCTACAACTGAAAATAACCTTTATTTCAGGACATACCTTCCTCATCAGAGAATTAGGTCGTCTTTTGTCTGTAACTCACTAGCTAGTTACGGAATAACTAAATATTATAATAGTTGTAGTAGTTAACCAATTAATCCAAAACACAAATTTAAAAAAAAAAACTAACCTTTAAAAACCGATTCATCTTCAATTAATTGTAAAAAAATCAACTGCACTTAAGCAATCTGCTTCAATCAACTTCATCATGCTTAATTCTGCTTCAATTGATTTGAAATCTACTCTATCTAAGCATACTCTAAATTTGAATCTAATCTACAAGTCCTGTTGGCCCGTTCTTTATCTGATCTACTTCTGATACACCTTCCTCCCGATCAAACCCCAGCAAGTACCGATGTTGCTTTACGGCTGAAACCAATTACCTACCTTCACTGAAATGTAAATCACTACTGCTGGAAGACCATATGTTTCTATCTATGTTTGATCGGTGTTTCACATTCACCAATAACGGTCATCTATGTGACGGAAACAATAGATAGGGGTGGCCCTCCCGTGCGTTTCGTTACAACCAACATCATCACAAACAACTTAATTTTTATAAAAAACTTCTGTAAAACTGTTACTAAACAAAAACAGTTACTTCTGTCTTTGCTAAACAAAGCGGTAAGGCTAGAGAGTAGGAATTAAACGTACCTAATTGACAATTTAAAACTCAAGAAATATTTTTGTTTTATAATTATTTCGTTGAGGAAATAACTTGCTGTTGATTTATTTAAATGGAATCTATATGTAAATTCATTACAAGTTAATTAGCTCATATGATCGATATGTTTTTTATTGTTTGTTATTGGTTCTATGTTATCGGACCTCAAAAGCAATTTCCTTGTGGGATTAACTCTGATACTATTTCAAAATCAGTACTTTAACTTGAGTAGGACAGGTTTCATGAGATTATAAATAAAGTTTATTTTAAAAGCAAACCATTTATTCCTTGAATTCGGCGGATCAACAAGTCTGTTACCATTAGTTACCACCCTATCAAACAAATAATTGCCAACACGTCATTGGGACACATAGTTTGGCTTTTTCATACAAATAGTTATCCGTAGTAAGCCACAGACCCTCTCATCGATAGATATCGTGTTCCGGTAAGATTCCTTACTCTCTTATAAATAATTGGGACATCATAACCACAGACAGATAGGTTTTTCTATTACCAGTATGCCAAAATTGAAGATAGAATAGGTAATTGGGTTTGGCCGTTAGTCATCGCTGACTGGCGGTAAAGGAAAAACTTGAACTTCGGTTCGTAATCATCAACTCGCATTTAGCAAACGTGGCGATCAGCGCATTATCTTGCTTTTTTAAGTTTTATATTGCTAGATAACCTTCATTATTTTCACATATTATAGCAACAAGAATCGTGAAACCAGTATTTTGTAAAAAAAACGTGATTTAAAATAGTGTCCGTGTAGTTTTTTTGCTCGTTTTCCTCTATAGAGACCTACCTACGTGTTAGAAAGAGCAACTAGCTTCAATTTTCTGACTAACTGATCAACTCCTTTACAGTTTAAAAGTGCCTGTCAATGGTTAAATTGAAAAAAATGCTTTGATTTTGACACATTCCTTCTCTCTATGAATGCTGGCCTTAGTTTGTCACCTCGGGAAATTGCAAGCAACAAAAACCCTTGAAATCTACAAATAGTTAATCAATTGAGTGGGCAAAGAAGTTCTACTTCTTTGCTCTTGCTTTCGAAAGCAACCGCTTTGACAGCTCGAATAGCAATTGATGACCAATCAATTGATACACTTTCACCTACCCAATTAATGAACAGTCTAGTATTAAGTTTTGTGCCAAGTAAATAGGTAAACCACTTAATAACAGCGATTTCAACTAAACCAGTATTTCTTCAGTAACTTCGGTGCGCAAGATAAACTTGAGCAGTTGAAAACAAAGTACTTAAGTCAGCTAAATAAACTTAGTACCAGTAATCAAAGGATGTTCATTCAAAAAGTGTTTTATCTAATTTTAGATCGCAAGACAGTGTTCTGTGCCAAGTATTTTCTAACTTTTTAAGTTAATATAGATTGAAAATCAACAAATCGTTAAAAGGTACCTTTGGCACCCAAATACATAGCCTTTTTTCTATTCCATTGCCACCGACTCCCGAAATCACTTTTTCGAAGTATTAACTGGTTTTAAAACAAGTACGAGTCGGACTCGCCCACCGAGGGTCCCGTACAAATTTGTAGGTATCCATAATCCATAGGTACTTTCATACATACAAATAAAAAGACTGATTCTGATTCTGATTCTGACTGTCTTAATAATTACTAGCTTCTGCCCGCGACTTCGTACGCGGATCCTGTTGCTTATGCCAGCGACAACGGGGTCGGCAAAATCGAAGATCTGAAACGTCTGATTTCGAATTCTAAGAGCCCGGGGACGGGAAAGCAACGGGATGCGCGAGATGATTCGAGACGTTCAAAAATTACAATTTTGAATCATAACTCCGATGGCGGAATATGTGGCGTAGTCAATCATAGGAGTATACGTAAATGAACTCCGTTCCTTATCAACCCAAGGAAGGTCGCCATGACCTACGGTTATAATTATCTTGAGACACATCCGATTCTTCAGATGATATCGACATTCTGTTCAGAGAATGTCTGCGCTCTTCTTCTGTCTCTTCATGCCGTACTCCAGCAATTCTTTTTCTCTCACTTTCTAACTGATTATGAATATTTTGTTGTGTGCGTGTTCGGGACAATCTATACTAATATTATAAAGGTGTAGAGTTTGTTTGTTCTTTTGTTTGGTTGAACGCGCTAATCTCAGGATCTACTAGTTCGAATTAAAAAAATCTTTTTGTGTTGGATAGACCATTTACCGAGGAAGGCTATAGGACCATGTGAAGCTGGGTCGGGTCGCTAGTGTATGATAATCTCGATCAGCAGTTAGTCGTGCATCACGTTCATCATTCGGTTCAAAAGACCTGTTAGTAGATGTGCGAATACGCTGAGAACTCAAGCGTGATTCTGTATCGGTAAACGTTTCCGATTTGCGAGACAATGCATGTCACTTACGATCAGCGGACAGTCGCGCATCACGTTCCACACTTGTCTCTAGAGACTTAGAAGCAGATGCGTAGATACGCTGAGAACTCAAGCGCAATTCTCTATCCGTGAACGTCTCCGACTCGCGAGACAATGTATGACGTTCACGATCAGCGGTCAGTCGCGCATCATATTCTTCACTGGTCTCTAGAGACCTGGATGTAGATGCGTAAATACGCTGAGAACGCAGGCGTTCTTCGCAATCTGAAGAGGTTTCCACGGAGCGAGTTGCAGTCTGATGTTCTCGAACAGCATGAAGCCTCGCCTGACGCTCTTCGGTAGATTCTTGGGATATTATGATCCTCAATCTTAGCTCCTTTGGAACATTGGGAAAGATTTGACCTCTTTCTAGGCATGGTTATAGTTTTATTGTAAAGATACCTGATCAATTAAAATCTAGGTGACTGCTACCCTGCGTTACCAGGTAGGCTACCGTGTCACGAAGATAAATGGAAAATGAAATTAAACACCTAAATAACATAAGCCCGAAGGCATATTTATTCGATAAAATAAAAAAATAAATGGGAATTTTGGCCAGTAGAGTCAAAATTTCAATGATATACCGTCGTCATCAAAAATCAGTCCTAAACTTACCGCTTTCACCGCGTGGAGGTACTCCCAGCTTATGTTATTTTATAGGATACAATGAAATTAGTGATAGCTTTGATTTTCACATCAGATGTTTCTGATCTTCGATTTTTAAAGTCAACAGGAAATGCCCATCATATCGAACAACTTTTGCTAAGACGTCATTCCTATATGTGTCATGGTGTAGCTGGGCTCTTGGAGTTCCACATCAGATGTTCCAGATCTTCAAATATATTCTCTCAGCAGAAAATGCTCATCACGTCGAACAATTTTTGCTATGGTACCATTTTTGTATCTCTTATAGTTTAGCTGGTCTGTTGCGGTTCTGCATCAGGTGTTCAAGTTTCCAAGATAAAATAGAGCCTATATGTTGCCCAGACTTAATACCTATACAACAAAAGAAAAATCATTCAAATCCGCCCAGCAGTTCCGAAGATTAGCGTGTACAAACAAACAGACAAACAGACAAACAGACAGAATTTTTTTTTTGGATTCGTGCTTTATTACTGTTCCTAATCCCCCTCAATTTTTTTTTAATATCTTCAATGTACAGACACGGTTTTGTTACTGTTTTATTATATGTATAGATTATAAAGGCAGAACCCATTTTGATAAAATTTGGTACTTTTTAATCCGGGACTTCGTCTGCATCCGCGATAACCGTCATTCACATGGACCAAATCGCGGACAAAAGCTCGTTATAAATAAAGAATATATTTCTCATGTTTTACTTACAAATGTATAGTTTTCACACTTTTTCCTGTATTTATAGTATAAGACAAAATCACACGGAAAGTTCCCTATAAATTTTCATTCCCTTGAGAGTGTCGAAATGTAGGTTTTTTGCGACATAAACGGCCGTATTTTTTTTTCAGGTTAACTTAGAAGTTTGTTTTTTTTCCAACTTCAAGGGACCGTGCACCTAAATATACAGTTTTAATTTCAACTCGATACCTCTATGCGTTGCAGAGATAAAGGGTCTTGACAGACAGATGGACAGACAGACAGACAGACGGACAACAAAGTGATCCTATAAGAGAACCCTAAAAAAGGAGAGAAGACAGTTATTTTAAGTCCAGCTAGCCTCACGATGTTTTCCTTCACCAATGTTAATGAGCACAGAACAATACATCAGCAAAAACCGAAATTGCGGCTTAAATAAAAATACACACTAAGATAAAAAATTCAGATAAGATTACGGTCGTTCTTTGTTTTCGCCGTCAACTTATTACATCTGACATAAATAATGTGCGTTACCTCTCACGTAGGGACATTATATTATAGTGGCAACACTGACATGCATCGGATGGAAAATGGTGTAATTTTTCTTGATTTCTTGTTTCGGGGAAAAAAATATCAGGTGTCTGGTTTTGTGGTTGGATTTTTCGTTGTGGAGACTAAGATGTCATTTTTGGAGAACAAGTATAACACTGTCCCACTTCAGCGCCTAGCGCTAGGTGATTTTCATATAGGTCATTGACTGAACCTAATTTAATGTGTTACTTTATATTAGACATAATTATATTTAAAAAAAAAATAACACACTCCCACGAGGTATCCACACAGGGTATCCTAGGGTGGGGTCTAGAAAACAATCTTCGTGCAGGACTTTTTTATGCCTCAAGGGTGGTCCCATATAATTTTTTTCGAAATTGATTCAGCACTTTTTGAAAACATCGACAGAAAGCAAAAAAATATACATGGATGATGTTGTAATGTTCCAAAACCTTGTACTTTCAATCTCTGTTTTGACCGTTTTGCCGTTTCTTAATGGATTTGGATGATAAGGAAGTACTAAAAAGCGAAAAATAAAAAGCTTTTTTAGAAAAAAGACAACTGCCTTCAAAATCTAAATAGTGATAAATAACTTTAGCACATAACACACATGACTTTAGTTTCCGAAGTCGATGGCAATACAAAACATCAAACAAAACAAAGACAATATATTATTAATATTAATTCTTATTATACTTACCTGTAACTGTAATTCAGGAGGTTACGTGCCTCGGAAAGCACATAAAGTCAGCCCTCCCTCCTTGCTGTCATTCGTAGTTCTTGGCAATCGTTACGAGTAGTTTAAAATTTTGACCAACAGTCTTTTAGTTTTATTTTTATTTAGGATTTTTTACAATACCTAGCATATCAAACCCACTGTTCTTTATTACTATGGGTCTACTTACTTATACTATTAATCTTAAAGAAGGCATTAGCACAAGCATTATATTAACAAATATAAAATAACTAAGCGACATTTTGAAAATGTAAAAGCTACAAATTGTAGTATGAATGTTAAAGATTAATATGAATTCAAATTTGTGAAAAAAAAATACAGTTTACTAACAAAACTCAACTAAATACGAGTTTTTTTTTAAGATTTTTGTACAACTTTACGTATTTTTGTTTATTAAATTAAACAGTATTCTTATTTTTTGCCAACGATAATCGGTTAACACATTCACTGTGGTATTCATTACATATTTTTTATGGCAATTATGGTAAAAGTATTGATTATATCACTTTAACAGTGACGACTGTTTTGAATGATTTTGCTCGGCGCAGCCTTAACGATGTCGTCGGTCCATCTAGTGGGAGGCCTACCAACGCTGCGTCTTCCGGTTCGTGGTTGTCACTCGAGAACCTTTCTTCTCCATCGGTTATCGATTCTTCGAGCGATGTGGCTTGCCTATTGCCATTTCAACTTTTAAATTTTGAGAGCTATGTGAGCTATGAGAGATATGGTGACCTTAGTTCTTCGGCGGATTTCCTCGTTCCGGATTTTGTCGCGCAAAGAAACTCCGAGCATATAAGTACAGATAAATAATTAAACTCGATTAAATTATGTAGATTGGGCTAGGGCATTAATGTCTAGGCTTGTGCTTTGTAAGTTTTAAGTTAATACTTAATTTTAAAATTATGCGTACCTCAATAAATCGTAACGGAATGTACATATATACAATTTGAGTTACTGCATAATTTTCAAATTATTATTTTTTTAATTACTGTGTATCATTTTGAAACTATGTGATTCGACAGAAAACTATATTTTTGTCGCGGGATGCAAAATAATAAAATAGTGTCTCCAGGATTCGTAGAGCTTCATTGCCTTTTTGCAAAAATGTTTTTCTTTCATATCATTTTCCACACTATCTATACATTTTTCTTTCTCTGCCTCTCCATCGATTCACATTTATATTCATATATTTTTTGTCACATGCGTTTCTGCCTTTCTCATTACAAGCACATCAAGTTTAGTAACTTATTAACCAATATACGTATACGTTTGTTTGGAGTGCGCAACAGCGTGCTGCTGAGAATAAGCTCCTTAACTAGGTACCTACTTTTAAAAGATGAGCGAACTATTTAAGAGCTTTGAAAGATATTGTTCAAATAACTGAAACTTTTACTACGATACTATTTATTGAGCAAAACTATTGAAACAATGAGTGCTTCGAACTCAACGGAACAACGACTACTTCCTTCAAACATAGTCTACTTAAAACTTGACAAGGTGTAAGTTCTTTATGAAATTATTGCTCTATTATTAGAACTACCGGTTTGAAATTAGGTTGCTTTATACATGCGTTCGACTTGGTATTTTAAAACAACGTTATCAAATGTAGTATTGAGTATGTCGACGGCTTAAGTGTGTAATAATCCTTATAAAAACTGAAACAGGACTTAAAAAAAGAAATCATCTATTCTTTCTTCGTATAGGTACTTTCTGGAACCTCCTAAATTTTGCTACGACTTAAAAAAAGTCATCATCTGCCAAGGTTTTTCCCAACTACATTGGGGTCGGCTTCCAGTCTGACCGGATGCAGCTGAATACCAGTGTTTTACATGGAGCGACTGCCTATCGCACCTCCACAACCCAGTTACTGGGTAACTCGATATCCCTTGTAAGACTGGTTGTCAGACTTTCTATCTTCTGACTACCCATAACGACTGTCAAAGATCTAAAAATGACAGCCGGGACCAACGGCTTTACGTGCTTTCCGAGGCACGGAGGGAACTTGGTATGAAAGAGATGGTCACCCATCTACAGACCGACCGCAGCTAGCGTAGCTTAACCTTTGACCGATCGATCTGTACGGCTTCAACTTAGCCACGAGCTCCTCCGCAGTTAAAAAAAAGTATCTAGATAATATGCAAGGTGTAACGTCAAATACGCAAAACCTGAAAATAGTTTGATTAGAATAACGAGCAGAATCAATTGAACCAATTTTTAATATAGGCCACATTTTTCAAAAAATCTTCATTAAACATGTTGCCCTGTCTATTTATTAATAAGTCAAGCTATTACGTGCGCAAACCTGCCAAAATAGGTAAACAAACATAAATGGTTGTCGCCCAATTTAAATTTTCTCATACGCGTGATAATAATAGTTCTTATTTCAATGCAAATACGAGTTTGGTAAAACTAAAACAGCACATAAAACCTTAAAAAAAAGTGTATGATTTTTTTTCTCAAAGAATTAGGTTAATAATTGAATTAAAAATCATTTGGGGTGTCTGAGGTTTTGCGTGTTTAACGTTACACCTTGTAGAAGTTCTGCCGCCCTAACCTTTCCTCAACTATGTATGTTCAGGTCGGCTTCTAACCCCAACCGAAATGAAATTTGGTAACAAACTAACTTTGAATCCCAAGAAAAGATATAATTATGCTATTTTTTGATTTACGATAACCAACGTTAACGCAAACGAAAGCTAGTCCAAAATAATTTGCAGTAACTAATATTAAATTTTAATTGAAATTAGATGAGCCGTATTCAATTCAAACTTAATTAATATTGTGAACGTAAGTAATTTTGCTTGTGTAGACAGAGAAACCTATTTCAATTAGTATTATTACTGATTAGGTACTTCTTGCGACTTCGGCCGCGTGTAAAACATATTCTTTAATAATAATATTAATCATTTATTTCTAGCAATAATTATTACTCATAGTGTTAGTAGCAATACAACAAACTACGTTAGTAATACTACACAACACTACTACTGTACTGCTACTGCACTGCTACTGTTTCTGTTTTTGTATACTTATACAAAAACAGAAACAGTTTATGACATCATTGCTGCCTAGTGACAAGCCTAGTCGAAACTCTGCAGTAGTGGTTCATCATGTGAACCTGTAGGCGCCCACTACTGGGCATAGGTCTCCCAAGGGAGGTTCAGCCGTAATCGCCATGTTTGGCCGATGCATGTTGGCGATCGCAGTAGGTGTTATGGTACTCGGAAGGACGCTGCTCATCCTCTGGTCAATATCCCTCTCTTGCCTACTACGACATCCACGGGTAGAAATGGGGTGGTGCTATTCGCGACCGGCACCACACGGCTTGTAATTCACAAACGCACAATTAAGCCTGCTTGCTATCATAGACATGATGGTGTGCTATGACTCTCAGAAATAGTGTAGCTTAGCTTTCTATCAGTAAAATGAAAAACAATAAACATTACTCATAAATCTGTTATTATATTGTCGAAAAAACCACACAATTCTACAAATGAAAACCATTACTTAAATAAATCATATTCATTTGTCCACAGAACAAAAACGATACCACGAGAATACTGGATTGATTTCATTTACATGTATTTTAATTCCATTCACATGATCGAGTAATGCATACAGTTCACAACAAAAAATATCTTGTCCCATAAACCGCAGGTAAACTTAGTCACTCGTGAATTTGAGGTGGGTTCGTGATTGTACAAGCATTGCAGTGGACATCGTCAAGGTCGCGGGTAACCGAAGGATGGGTGGATGCAAGCGGCAGGTTGCCGCTCGTTGTGGCATTCTATAGGGGATGCCTTTGTTCAATAGTAGACGTGTTCCGGCTGATGATGATAATGATGCGTCATTGCAGCACTGGTTTACTAATATTGCTGTTTAGGTACTTTTATTGAATGACATGAGGCTCGACTTACTTTTCTTGCAAAAGAAATGTTTTGGTGAAACGAGCAAATCAACCATATGACATCAAACTGACGTCACAATAGGGGATAATATTGCAATGTTCTGGCGCCAGAGTGCACCACTAGCGTAAACAGTGAACAGTTTCTCGACGAGTCGTCCAAAGCGTGATGAAAATTGTGAATTTTTCAGCAATGACTTATTATAAATAGACGCGTCATACACGAACATTAGTGCACTTTAAAACGGCGCAAACTTTTATATCTACGTACCAGTAGGCACATACAATTATATAGTGCGAAGAAAAGGACAGAAGCATACAGCGAATACTTGTTAGAAAAAGATAAACATACATATTTTGTTACGTCAGTTATGTGTGGATTACGAGCGATACTGACATATAGCCGTGACACAGGGTGGTACGTGAGTAAGTAAAACCCCGGCAATTGCCTTGCTTTAATATTGCCATTATTGAGCGCGGGTAACGCATCTAAGTGTTTAATATATCATTGTTTTTCAGCCGGTGTTTATCGATTTACTAGCAATTTCCCCGCGACTTCGTCCGCGTTACAATATAGCCTATGTTACTCAGCGATAATGTAGCTTTCGATTGGTGAAAGAATTTTTTAAATCGGACCGGTAGTTTTTGAGTTTATTCATTAAGAAATCGTAATATTTTAATTTCGCCATAACTTCCAAACCAAACGTTCAATTTTAATCATTCAATGCATGACTAAAATAATCGCGTTTAAATGTAGTCCAAAAAAAATTCAAGATTTTTAAATAAAAAAATGGCTGTTGTGCCTCGCTCGACATAGATAGATATAGTGTGTCGCGGACTTTTTAGTAGATATTTATAAGATCAACAATTAATTAGAACATTTTATGGTTCTATCTTTTATAGTTTAGGCAGCGTACGCAAAATAAGTAACTTTTCTGGTTGATTTTTTACACCTTGTGGCCAAAATTCCAAATATCTTACGGAACCCTATTTTTCTCCAAAATAAAATATAGCCTATGTTACTCGTGGATAATGTAGCTTTCGAATGGTGAAAGAATTTTTAAAATCGGTCGAGTAGTTTTTGAGCCTATTCATTACAATCAAACAAAGTTTTCCTCTTTATAATATTAGTATAGATAAGACGTTATCACGTCAAAAAAAAGTGACTTAATGAAAATTGTATTTTATTTATTTAATCTGTAAATAACGTAAAAGAACAAAGGCAACGTAAAAGTTGGTTTACCTTTCACTAGGTATAACATACTATTGTTCGAAAAGGTCTGCAGAACCCTTTCAGTCGATATTTTAAAAGATAATATTTCTCCTACCTTTACAAACATGATATAAAACAATATTTTCATAATCGCTCCAGTTGGTTCGGACCTGTTGAATGTTTCAAACTTGTGCAGAGGTCAACAATTTTAATGTGGGACCTTTTTTGTCATCTTACATGTCAAAAAGTATAAGGTATCATAGTATTTGAACCAATTCGTCATCAATTTTATTTGCAACATGCGACTAACCCCAGCGCATATTTTCAACCGACTTCAAAAAGAAGGAGGTTCTGAATTCGTCTGTATGTTGTTTTTTTTATTATATATTTGTTACGCGATTTCTCCGGCAAAATGTAAAGCAATTCTGAAATATATTTTTTTGATGGATAGGCCTCAACATTTTATTAAAATTGATTCAGCACTTTTTGAAAAAATCGACAAAAAGCAAAAAAATTGACATGAATGATGTAATGTTCTCCAACCTTGTACTTTCAATCTCTGTTTTGACTGTGTTGCTGTTTCTTAATGGATTTGGATGTTAAGGAAGTACTAAAAAGCGAAAAATAAAAATAAAAAATTTACAAAAATTACAACCGCCTTCAAAATCTAAAGTGATGAAAAAGTGATAAAAAACTTTAGCACACACATGACTTTAGTTTCAGAATCGGTGGCAATACAAAACATCAAATAAAACAAAGCCACCGACTTCCGAAACTAAAGTCATGTGTGTTATGTGCTAAAGTTTTTTATCACTTTTTAAATTTTGAAGGCGGTTGTCTTTTTAGTAAAAAAGCTTTTTTAAATTGAGTTTTTCATACAAAAATTCCATACAATATTCTGATTTTTCGGTGGATTTTCCAAACATTTTCTTGAATCTTGTTCTCAAAATTACTATAACAACAAAAAGAATCTGCCAAATCCTTCAAGAGTTCATCTTTCATACACGAGAACATTGATTTTATTATTTACTAGCGACCCGACCTGGCTTCGCATGGGTCTATAGCCTTCCTCGATAAATGGACTATCCAACACAAAAAGAATTTTTCAATTCGAACCAGAAGATCCTGAGATTAACGCGTTCAAACAAACAAACAAACAGAAGCAAACAAACAAACTCTTCAGCTTTATAATATTACAATATAGATATGGACAAGCTTTCAGCTTCTGCAGGAAACTAGGGTTAGAAAAAAAATGAGACGACTAATAATAATATGCAGCAGTGTACAATACGGCCAACGTAACGCGCGTCTGAAGTTAGCTGTTTGGCTGCGCAATGGAACTTTTAGGAACGAAATTGTCTACTGCGCAGCTAAAGGCTAACTTCAGACGCGCCAAGTTACGTTGACCGTACTGTAAGTCTATAGGCTGAAAAAGGTTGGTTCGAGCTTGGAGGAGGCCTATGCCCAGCAGTGGGACAGCATACTGTGTGGCTTTGTTCTGTTTGTTGTTTTGTATTGCCACCGACTTCCGAAACTAATGTAATGTGTGTTCTGTTCTAAAGTTATTTATCACTTTTTAGTTTTTGAAGGCGTTTCTTTCTTTTTTTTTTTAAGGTTTTTATTTTCCGCTTTTTGGTATTGCCCTAACATCCAAATCCATTAAGAAACGGCAAACAGAGATTGAAAGATTGAAGAAACTAAAACGTCATCTATGTAACTTTTTTTGGAATTTTGTTGTTTTTTTTCAAAAAGCGCTAATTTCAATAAAATGTATACGGGACCATTTCGGAAACCCCTTTCGAAACCAGAGGAATTCTGCAAATCCGTCTATATATGGAGGAGTTATGCAAGTATATACATAAAAAAATAGTAACATACAAATTGATAACCCCCAAATCGGTTAAAAACACAAAATAATTCACTGAGACGTGAAAATAAAAGTTCACACAAACTTCAACTTGCGGTAGAAACATATGTTTTTTTAAATATAGGCACAGATAGCATCATCAACTGCTAACCCCCTTTACGAAGAAATTTCAATGCGTGGGGGCTCAAATTGAGGACCTCCTCCTTTTTTTAAATTGGTTAAAACGATAATCTTCCTTTTACCTAACACTGAAAACAAAACAGGATCAGCAAATAAAACTGCTGAGAAACGAAGTAATGATACGTCAATACAAGAAGGTAAATTGTCACTTCTTCCTGCAATGCAGTTCATGAACTTTGTTGCTGACGGTACTTCGTTTACTTATATTGGCGGTAGTGGGAACTTAGCAACTGTCTTGTTTGCCTTGCAACAAATAACAAGTTTGTAACTGACGGCCCGGAGTTCAAGCGAGTTCTGTTGCATCGCAAGCCGATTCAGCTTTTTAGGAAGTAGAAAATATCTATACTTAATATTATAAAGCTGAAGAGTTTGTTTGTTTGGTTGAACGCGCTAATCTCAGGATCTACTGGTTCGAATTGAAAAATTATTTTTGTGTTGGATAGTCTATTTATCGAGGAAGGCTATAGGCCCATGCGAAGCCGGGTCGGGTCATAGCTTAAATGAGTTTTTATGCAAATACTTACACAGTTTTTTCATACGTTTTTATTTTGTTTTTTAAATGAAATGAAATTATTTATATTAGTTAAATTAATGACTTACCTATTAGTTTTTTCTTTTAACCACCCAGGTCTTATTTTTTAAGAACTGTTGATATCATTATGCGCCTATAAAATATATCCTCAATTTATTATATTATACAACTATGTTGTTGAAAGTAGACGTATTCAGATTTTTTAAGCATTTCTCATCCAACGGAAATAATTTTTGTGATTCAACGACGATTAAACGTAATTCTCTAGCATTTTGAAAATTTCGTATTCATCGAAAATACCTAATAATGTTTAGTGAGATCCAACGCCAAAAATATTAAACTGGGATCCAACGAAAATAAATGCCTAGTTTTGACCAAACTATGTAGGTATCTTTCAATAATTAAACAAATTATGTCAAACTAATTCAATTTGCTAAATGTGTGTTACACAAGACAATTTACAGTTCCATGCTCATCCCAAACTTACGCATAGAATATTATTATTCTGTATATATGGGGGGTCGGCTTCCAGTCTAACCGGATGCAGCTGAATACAAGTGTTTTACATAGAGCGACTGCCTATCGGACCTCTACAACCCAGTTACTGGGTAACACGATACCCCTTGGTAAGACTGGCTGTCAGACTTTCTGGGTTCTGACTACCCATAACGACTGCCAAAGATCTACAAATGACAGCCGGGACCAACGGTTTTACGTGCTTTCCGAGGCACGGGGGGAACTCGGTATGAAAAGGATGGTCGCCCATCCACAGACCGACTGTGGCAAGCGTAGCTTAACCTTTGACCGATCGATTTATACGGCTTTAACATAGCCACAAGCTAAGCTAAAAAAAATGGTAAAACTAAGAGTTATTTATACCATATTTTTTCTGTTTTCAATATTAAAGTTATATAAAAAAAAACTGTGTTTTACACAAGCCACATCTCGAGATCAGAACCTATTCAAAACGCCTATGACTTTTATAAGCATACTGTGCCAACCAACGGGTTACAATCTGTCTTTTATATTTATTATATAAAAGCAAAATATCATACACTAATTAATCAAGAAATATCGATTACTGCTTGACATATAAAGCTGATATAATGACAGGTTGGGTACTATAAGACGTTAGCCGTCTTATATAACTCTTAGTTCTACCATTTTTTTTAGCTTAGCTTGTGGCTAAGTTAAAGCCGTACTTTGAGAACGGACTCTACACGTAGAAAGTCGAATTGCGAAAAAAAGTAGCCTATGTCCATCTCCAGGGTTCAAGCTATTTTCATACCATATTTCATCAAAATTGTTTCAGCCGTTTCATCGTGAAAGCGTAACAGACAGAGTTACTTTTGCATTTAAAATAGCACAAGTATGAACTAGCTTTTGCTCGCGACTTCGTCCGCGTGAATGTCGGTTATCGCGGATGCAGTAAAAGTCGTGGAATAAAAAGTAGCCTGTCCTTCCCCAGGGTCAAAGCTATTTTTAAACCAATTTTTATCAAAATCGGATCAGCCGTTTCACCGTGAAATCATAACAGACAGAGTTACTTTCGCATTTATAATGTTATATAATAAAGTAATATAGTAAGGATACGCCACATGTAAGTACGTACCTACCTTGCGGTACGTACGTGGTACGTACGTACCACGTAAGTACCTTGAATATTGTAGCCGGAAAATTTTACTGAAAGAAGACTTTATTTGAATTTTAAAAACAATGTAAACTGCATTCGTAGATATTTAAATAATTACATGGTTTAACCGGGAATCGAACCCGTTACTCGAGATAAATAATCCTCCTGTATCTTTATCATACCGATTGAAAGGCTCATCATAAGGATTATTGTTTGTTATTTAACATAGTGTCAGAAATAAAAGGAAATCAAAAGAGTAATAATAATCAAAAGAGTGCCACTTTGTATTCAACAGGAAGGGACTGATTTTGAGCATTTGATAAATTGATTAATTTTGTATTAAAAATGTTAAAATTCATGGTCTTCCTTTTATTTCTGACACTATGTTATTTAGCAAAAAATAATCCTAATGATGAAGCCTTTCGATCGGTATGATAAAGCTACAGGGTGATTATTTTTCTCGTGGAACGAGATTCGATTCTCGGTTCAACCATGTAATTATTTAAATATCTATGAATGCAGTTTAAATTGTTTTTTAAATTCAAATAAAGTCTTCTTTCAGTAAAATGTTCCATCTACAATATTCCAGGTACTTTCCCTCCATGTGGCATATCCGTGGGACGCCCTGTATAGTATGGATATGGATAGCACTTAGTGATAAAGTACCTTACAATCGGACAAAAAGTTTTCAGGATCGTATCTTCTAAGTTTAGCGTGTTCAAACTAACAAACAAACTCTTCAGCTTTCTTTATTATATTAAGAATAGATTGGTTAAACACATCTCATTTGTGCAACAACTGATGACACCTAGTTGTATGAAAGGTCATGTTTATTGTGCGTATGACTTCTCGACCTTCGGTTTGTGTCCGGTGTTGATAAGCTATCTATATGCACTTATTAATATTTACTTTAAATGCGGATCGACCAAACTTGTATAAGTCTTACTCTGGGAATAAAATCACTCATTACTATAAAGCTAGAGAACTTTTCGTTTTATAAAATTTCGATCACGGAATGTCTGTCTATTCAAAAGTAAATCAATGTACCGCCAAATGCATCGAGTAAACAAGTTATCCGATCGGATAACTTGTTTGTTGCATTTGGCGGTACATCGATTTACTTTTGATCGATTAATATATAATGGCGGCCGCTACATTACAAGCTAACAATGACAACTCATGTGAATATCATCGACAGTTAACAACGTTATGCACCGGCAAAATTAATTATTAAATTCTTGCGTTCCGCTATTTAAACAATTTTATTTCTATTTTAGTTGGCTTACACCTGACGTGATTCATCATTCATTCATCAATTCAAGTGTAACAATACCTAGTATTGGCTTGTCCTCGTTTGTGATGGAAAAACGCAAACAAAGTTATCTGAGATTGCTCTCAGATAGCTACTATTGGTCTTGCGACCAATGAGTAAAATTATTAAAATGTTAGTTAGTTCATATTACATAGCATTTGGTCTAATCCACTCTAAGTGAATAATAAGTGTTAATGACCTCATATTTTTATTTCAGTAGTTTCAAGGCAAAAATGTGTAAGTTTCGTTTCATTGGTTAGGTAAATAGTCAAAAGCCACCCATTATACGATGTTGTCTGAATAAAGACATTTTTACGACACTGCACTGGCCTGAAGAAATACAATACAACGCAAATAACAGCGTCTCAAAAGTTTCGAGACAAATGTACCTACAGCATGGTTTTGCAAAACTGTGATAAAAGTTTCTATCTACCTTACAAAACGAAGCTTAAAGAGTAGGTAAGTCTCAATGCATTCGTAATTGAAAGCGCAGGTATAAGGGAACACTAAAAATAAAGCATTTGGCGATTCTGCCAGTTCCCTATTGCGCACGCGTGAAGAAACCGACGAGGTTCAGTGGCGGTAAGCGAGCGTCGAGCATTGCGCGCATCGCACCACTGCGTGATTTAAAATATCGCGAGCGAATAAACTTTTTTGTAACAAGAACAATACGATTTAAAAGTCGAACGCAATTTTTTTTTCAGTGTGTGAGGAGTACAGTTTTGTTTCTTTTTTCTTCGAGTGTTCTTTTTATGAAAAATTGTTTTTAGTGAAGTGTTTTGTTTTGTGACTTTACAGATTGCAGTTTTGTAAAGGTTAGTAAAGTTTTATATATTTTTATAGTATTTTTTATGAGAGGTTGATAATTTGTGAAGTTTTATTAAAATAAGATATTTTTATTTACTGACTGGCATTTTTAATTTCTAAGGCCTTAATAATTTTGACGACTTTACAAATTGAATCACATATTTTAAATATAGTCTTTATTAAAAAGTTGTCGACTTTTAACTAGACAATACCAGTTTAACGTTCTTTCGACTATAAAGCTACAAGTGGTGTCTAATTAAAGCGAGTCGTAATTTCAGGGAGTTACAATTAATTGTTCTGACTTTTTTACTGCTTTGCTAAATTAAGGAAAATTACAGACCATTAAAAAAATAAGCGTTGAGTATTTTTGAGCATTTATTATTTAAACAATTTTAAATTACCTCGTACATTTTTAATAAATCACTTACAATTTGCTAAAATAATTAAATCGAAATATTATATCTAAGTATTACAAAAACGTTTAGGTACACTACCTAATTTCCATAATATAAAAGAAAACAATGTACTAGAATAATAGGTACTCAGAAGGTTATCAATTATCAATGACTTCAATGAATTCATTCTAGTTACTCACAAGTACTAATAGATAAATAATCGTCTAAAAACTTGAGCGGAGAGAACAATAAATTATTAATTTAAATGTCAGCGGATGTCTGCGGAAAAAAATTACTTCCTTCCGCGGCAATATTAAGATAAATCATAGCATTATTATTAATACGTAATTATTAACGATGCTCATTTATTTCCGTGATTTATTGTCATTATTAATGTCACTGGCCGGATTTTTAACGCACCTAAATCACTATAGCTTGCGGAATTTAAAATACGAAAATTATGATGCGATTTTTCTTCTGTTTATCTATCCGTCGACTTAATACAGTCGTCAAGAAAAACAAAGTGTAATTTTTTTTGGTTATTTTTTGTGATTTTCTTTAACAACGTTAAATGCTAGAGAATTAGCGAAAAAGGACAAAAGTAATCTTTTAAGTGTCTCGTTGCTTTTTCCTTTTATGGTTACGAACATTAAACAAAAATGGAGTAGGTACCTGCAGATCTGCCAGATATTTAATGACAGCTATAAATCAAAATTCTGCTTGAACGTTCTTCTAGAGTTTGGCTTTCAGACTCATAAAAGTTAAATACGCCTTGATAAGTATGGCATTCCGGTACTTAAAATGAATTTTTGATGTCTCATTATTACGAGTCAAGTATCTTTTGCGGAAAGTAAATAGTAGACTTTAACAAACGATCAATAAGTCTTAAAATTTATTCTATCTAGAAGACATAATGATTTTCTATTGTAAACTTGCTAAAAAATGCTAAAAATATTTTCTCTTTTTTGTTATAACGTTATATTTTTGATAAGCTGATTTGGGATTTTTTCTAGGGGAGTACCCCCCCTAGAAAAACAAAACAAATTGCTTGCTCCTTATGTAAACTAACTTTTCTCTTTTCGTAAAAATTTACGTAAACAATCTAGGTAAGCAATATCTGGTGAAACCAGAAATTGTAACGTGTATTTAATAATTATTGAACAAATACTAATATTTATATACAAAGCAAAAGATAAGATTACGATAGTGTTGTACGGTCGAACAAGCTAATTGGTTTACATGCAAAAATATTCATCTTTCTACTATACTAACAATTTGTTTATTTTTTTATCTTTGGTACGTAGGTACCAGGGATACCTACGTGCACGAGACAAGAAAATGGAATAAAAAAAAATTGTGAGCGTAGTAGAAAGATGAATATATTTTTAACCTGTAAATCAATTAGCTTGTTCAACTGTACAAACAGACGATTATATAATATTGTGCTACGTATTATTTAAGATTGAATATAAGCCATAAATGTAATGATCCTAGTATAAAACTATCTTATAATTATCTTTAATTAGAGTATTGTGTTTATTCGTATAATCACAGGGCAGGGCACACTTAATTACCAACTATCTAATTCAGCACTAAGGTCGGTACAATCCTGCTAATTACAAGCTGTATAATATGATTTACCAGTATTCATATTTTCATGCCTGTGATTTTATTAACAAATGATATTAGCAAAGGTCGAGCTAATAAATTATGTAGCGGACTGTACCTTATTATTGAATTAAAAAAATTAAACCCGATTTAAATAAAGAACTCCAATGCGAAGGTACCTATCAAACAAGGGCTAACCGGTGTGGACCGTCCCTATCGCTACCTTTGTGTAATAATAGGTATACAAAGGTCGAAAAAAATTAAAAGATCGGAAATACATTTTCATTTGTGTTCTTTTTGTTTTCTTTTTTATTTTATTATTTATTTTTGTAAAATATTATGTATTAAAGTGGTACAATTATAATATTATCTATTTATTTATACCTACTTCATGCACAAAGGTACAAAGGCAGAGTTAAGACATTCTCTACCAGTCAACCAAGGGTGGTGAAGATATAACATGGCAGGTGAGATTAGTTAAAAAAACGACATAGAATATATATATTGCCATTTACAATAATATTATGTTTAGAAATAAATCAAAGTTCTATAAACAGTTCACATGTGCAATTTATTACTAATCGCTTTAAATGCAATATTATTATGATTATATACATAACGTAAGTTAAAATGATTGACACCATGTCAAACACACAAGACATAAGTGATTTTCGTCATAAATTACTGTTCCCTATGCATTTAATAGCAGTTGTACGAAATCTATGGAAACATCTTGTAGAAGATATTACTTCTCTGATCTCTTGTACGCAAAGTAGGTACTGTCCTGACAACCACAGAACCGACACAGGGTCGACAACGTTCGGATGATGCAGCTCATGTATCAGGCGTCCATAGGCTGTGCATTACCACAGTATAAATATTAGTACTACCGTACAGTAGCGACACGCCCCGCCTCCCTCCGAAACTCTGTTCCTCACGTCTTCCCGCGTCGAACGTGCTCTCGAAACTGCTTTTAGTCCTCGCGGCGCGTAGACACGCATACACACGCACGTATTTGTACAGTCTATTATTTTTGTTGTAGTGTAGGTAATTAAATCGTTACGTTTGTATAGTGTCGTAGGTGTGCCATTAGGCTTACCGTAACCCCGCTTGCCACAGTCGTAATATGAAAAAATAATAAGTCACTTCTAACTAGAAGTGACGAGAAAATTCGACCCCTAATGATATTTTCTAGGAACTTATTTCAATACTGTTTAATACGCAATTCATTCATTTAGATACTCTTCTACAAAAACTGGTGTTAAACTGCCTTTTAATGTACTCGCTATTTTTCAGGAGGTAAAAGTATTCATGATAATGAACAACTCTGGAAAAAAAAATGTATAGTTTTTAGATATTTCCCTGTACTTGTAGTATAAGACGATATTACTTGCCAGAATTTCATAGTTCTAGGGTTCAATTTTGAATCCCTTTAAAGTGTCGAAATATACTTTTTTTTTGCGCCATAAACGGCCGTATCTTTTTTTCACTTTAACTTAGAAGTTTGATCACAGCTTCTAGCGACCGCAGACCCAAGTATATGGTTTAATTTCCACTCGATACCTCCGCGCATTCCCGACATAAAGGGTCTTGACAGACAGACAGACAGACAGACAGACAGACAGACAGACGGACGGACAACAAAGTGATCTTATAAGGGTTCCGTTTTTTCCTTTTGAGGTATGGAACCCTAAAAATTACAAAAACATAGACTGTAATACCGCCGTGACGTGTGGTGCCGGCCGCGAATAGCACCACCCCATTTCTACCCATGGGTGTCGTAAAAAGCGACAGAGGGTATTGACCAGAGGATGGGCAGCAGCGTCCTTCTGAGTACCATAACACCTACTGCGATCGCCAACATGCATTGGCCAACTATGACGATTACGGCTGAACCCCCCTTGGGGGAGACCGTGACCAGCAGTGGGGGTCTTAAGGTTGATGAAGAAGACTATAACAGAAAAGAAAAGAGATCCTATTCAAGAGAACGTTTGGCCCTCGAGAAAATTGACAGTGAATTCGGTCGGCCTGTCAACATCTGCCTAGCCTTTTCTCAACTATATTGGGGTCGGCTTCCAGTCAAACCGGATGCAGCTGAAAACCACTGCTTTACATGAATCGACTGCCTATCGAACCTCCACAATCCAGTTACTGGGTAACAGCGATACCCCTTGGTAAGACTGGTTGTCAGACTTTCTGGATTCTGTCTGACTACTCTTAACGACTGCTAGATACCCTTAACGATCCTAGTGATATATTGCAACAACTTAAGTGAAAGAAAATTTAAAACATACATTAAAAGTACACTCTGTAAACAAGCAAATTACAGTTTAGAGGATTATATCCACGGAACAGATAAATTGAGTATTATATCCATGATAAGAATGCTTGGAAACATGTTGGTCCGGGCTCCATAGGACAATCTACAGTCTAAACAAAATCAGACTGATTGCTAATTAAAACTACTTAATTTATACTTAGTATAAATATTACATTTAATTCTTGCTCTGGTTCACACACTATTTATAATAATAATAATAATAATATGTGGGGACATTTTTCACACACAGCCATCTGACCCCAAACTAGGGAGACCCTGTACTATGAGTGTCAGACAGCTGATATACATACACAAATACATTTTTTTTTTGTAAATACATACATATATAGATAAACAACACCCAGACACAAGGCAAACACAAGTGCTCATCACACAAATGTTTACCCTGGGCGGGAATCGAACCCGCAACACGCTGCGCAGCAGTCGATCGCTCAGCCACTGCGCCAACCGTGTCGTCAAAAATTTAGTTCATAGTTTGTTGAAATGTATGGAGTGGTTGTCTACTTTTTCAATAATTGTAAATAATAATATGTGAACACTATGTATCTATGTATACAACTTAGCTGTCGTTCTTTATCTTGTAATACTTTGTACATACTTCAGTATAATATTTTATGCAAGGTATCCAAGGTCATCCAACTGTAAATGGAAAATAATGTACACATTTATTTTTAAAAGAGTAAGTATGGAGTTTCTTGCCCATTCTTCTCCATATACAAAACCACCTTTTGGCAGGGGCAACTAGAATCAACTTTATTTTATATGACGTTCAAAAGTGCCTTTTAATGGCCTAATGGAAATAAATGATTTAACTTTGACTTTGACTGCCAAAGATCTACAAATGACAGCCGGGACCAACGGCTTTACGTGCTTTCCGAGGCACGGAGGGAACTCGGTCTGTAATGGATGGTCACCCATCCACAAACCGACCGCGGCAAGAGTAGCTTAACCTTTGTCCAATCGATCTGTACGGCTTTTACTTACTTCGGTCGGCCTGTATAATTTAAAAAACGAATATAATAAAAATCCATTTATATCACCCATCAAGTAGACAGAAATCTTTTATAACGTTAACCCTTCACGGCGGCTATGATTTTCAGTACCCCATTTCCTTTAATTTCCTCTTACAAGTCGGGCAATGATAAGCAGACGTACTCTACGCTGGTCTAGTGTTGATAAATATAGTGACTCGTAAACGTATTATATTAGACTATAATTTACCTACTGAAGAGGTTAAAGGGCTCTTCTCATTTAGATAAACGAGCATTTTATGAATGCTTATTCTGTTCATAAACAAGATTGCCAACTGCGTGTTGTTTGAGATTACCTACTGGTTTTTGCCTGCGTACTTGTCCTCGTGAGTGTCGGTTATCGTGGAGTCGAAAGTAAGCTTGAGCTTTTCTTGGCCTAAAAATATGTACTAAATAATCATGGCGAGATACATTCATTTGTATGAAAAAAATAATAATTTAGGGATTTTATAATATTTTCCAATGTGAAGAATACATTACAAGTAGTGATGAATTCCTTTATTCCCCAACTTGAAGTCACATCATGGTAAAATAGTAATTAGTCATTAGATTGTACTCGTACGACGTAGACCGGACGAACGCTTAAATAACTGTAACTTAGACATAACATCATATCTGTTTTAAAAGTTAGTCATAGATGTATGTACAACGAATTTGATATACACCTCACGAATATTTCAATGAAGTTCAAATAATATAATAAAAATAAAGAACACAATAAAAATTGAGTATAATATTGAAAATAATGCTGTATTACAGATTCTATTGAATTTAGCTTAAACCACTTCAGACGTGCTCACGTTTCCTCAGTTACCTGTGGCCCAAAACTAGGACGGATTAGATCCATAGTCACCTACAACAAAGTTTAATTACGTTTTTGTCACAACTGTGTCCAATCGAGCTCAAAGTTCGATAAAGGGATAGAACCAGTCCACAAATTTCAGGAATGTTAGGATTACTACATACTTTGTACGTACGTCGAACAAGCTATTTGGTTTACAGGCAAAAATATTCACATTTCTACTACACACACAATATTTTTATTTTTTATTTTTATCTCCAGTACGTAGCGTACGTGCGTATTGTTATTATAGTAGAAAGATGAATATTTTTGCCTGTAAAGCAAATAGCTTGTTTTCGTTTTTGAATTAAATTGCCGACTTATCGGAATTTTTAAATGTACATATAAACTGCCTCATTGGTTTCGTGGTTCAGAGCGAGTTTTGAGCGTTAACGACTGTGTAAATCAAGGATGTTATGGAACTTCTTAAACGTAACCAAAAACTATTGGATAGGTATCCGAATAAAAAATCGGCTTATGTTTAACAAAACTCCAGATTTAGTAAATGACCTCCATAAATAGTAAATAATCACCAAAATTTAACCAAAGTATTGTAGAAATTTATGAGTTTGACTGTAATAAGCGATTTGGTTCTGGCAGGGGTCACAGTTCTAACCTAACCTAACCATGTCGGATCCGCCCCAGGGGGGACTTAAGGGTCCTAATAGATTTGTTGAGTAACATTCGGTGATCATTTACTATTTTTGGTGGTCATTTGGTGACTAAGATTTGGTGATCATTTACTATTTTTGGTGGTTATTACATTTTATTCCCATAAAAATCTAACCCAAACTGTAACTGGTATAATATTTTTCATATTCTGTATCCAAATTATCATATCTTAAAAATCTAATAAAATTATGTACAATTCCAAGAAAAAGACAGGGGAGCTCAAAAGCATCAAAAAACTCGTCCACATCGCTGTCAACGGGACACGTGCCCAACAGGCTGGCAGCATTGCCACGTTGTATGGCAATGCTGATTCTTTGACCTAAGAATAGACCAGCCTTCGGGTCACGTGAAGAGTCGACCAGCCGCTTGGCGATGTCACGAAAAACAATATGGGCACTCGGACCCCATGGCCCTGGAGTTTCTACCCCAAACGGCTCAAATATATAGCTTAGGTGCCGAAAACCTCAAACGGCGCAAATATAATAATATTTGAGGTTTTCGGCACCTGCAGCAGCCGCCCCAGCACAACATGTTGTGCTAGGAAGATGAGATGGCGCAAGGGTGTCGACACATGTTGCGTCCCACACCAAAGGCCTACCCAACTTCCAAGGCATTATGGTCAATTATCATATTCATAATATCCCTAGTGTAAAATGTACCCATCAGCGCACTAATTGTGCTGTAGATTAGTTTAGAAAAGGCATGGGAAAATCATCATCTTCTATCTGCCTAGCCTTTTCCCAACTATATTGAGGTCGGCTTCCAGTCTAACCGAATGCAGCTGAATACCAGTCTTTTACATGGAGGGACAGCCTGACCTCCACAACCCAGTTACTGGGTAACACGATACCCCTTGCCAAAACTGGTTGTCAGTCCTTCTGGCTTCTATAACGACTATCTAGGAATGACAGCCGGGACCAACGGCTTTACATGGTTTATGAGGCACAGAGGGTTCTCAGTATGAAATTGATGGTCACCCATCCTCGGAGAGACCGCGGCAAGCATAGTTGAACAGCTTTTACTACGAGCATGACTAAAATAAGACAAGGGAAAATATGAATGAAAAGTGAATAAAACACAGTACTTTCCATATACCTTCAATTTCTATAGGCAACGTTTACAAATTAATATCAGATAGCTATTGTCAATTAAAAAAGAAACTCCGACAGTAAAACGTCACTTTGCGGGTTTCCGAACGGCAGCCAATTCCAATTTGCATGCTTAATGCCTTCGTCATCGTGCGACAGATATTTTATTTCTGAACGAACGAGTGTAGAATACTTTTTTTTTTATTTATAGATAATTTTAAATTTAATTTTGAAAATGGAAATAGGATTTAATTGTAACTATTTTATAGATTAAGGTTTTATTAGCTTTGGTGTCTATAACGCCTTCAATTGGAAATAGAGGTTAATTGTATTTATTTTATAGGTTTAGGTTTTATTAGCTCTAACTTAATGCACTCAAGGACGACGTAGCTTCCTATTAGTGAAAGAATATGTAAAAAAGTATTTTTCAAATTTATCCATTATAAACAAACATAATTAAAAATAATTCCGTGTCCGTTCCGTGTTCCGTGTCGACGACACGGTTGGCGCAGTGGCTCGAGCGATCGACTGCTGCGCAGCGTGTTGCGGGTTCGATTCCCGCCCAGGGTAAACATTTGTGTGATGAGCGCTTGTGTTTGCCTTGTGTCTGGGTGTTGTTTATCTATATATGTATGTATTTACAAAAAAAAAAAGTATTTGTGTATGTATATCAGCTGTCTGACATCCATAGTACAGGGTCTCCCTAGTTTGGGGTCAGATGGCCGTGTGTGAAAATGTCCCCACATATTATTATTATTATTCTCATTTATTCATTTATTTACATATTTCATTATATTTTTAAAAATTAGTAAAAATAAATTAATAAAAACATTTAAAAATATAAAAAATAGTAGCCCACCGGTATCGGGAACAGGGTCCAAGCTACCGGTGGTCAGGGCTCCTGAGAGAGGAATCTCCTGACTATACGCGCCGTGTCCAGGAGTACCGCTTTCTGCATCAACCCCTTGATCCAGCTGCCTAACGAGAGCCTCCTTAGGTGTTGATCGAGGCTCTTGGAAATGAGTCCATTGGCCGTAACGACTATCGGCACAATGACTGCTGTATTCACATCCCACATGTCGACAACCTCGCGAGCCAAGTCAAGATACTTAATTTGTTTATCTTTCTCGGTTTTCACGAGGTTCTCGTCATGCGGAACCGCTATATCAACAATCATTGCGCGACGCTCTAATCGATCTATCACCACTATATCAGGCTTATTGGCAACAATAGTCCTGTCAGTGATGATAGATCGATCCCAATACAACGTGATATTGCCATTTTCGAGAACTGGGTCGGGCACATACCTGTAGTACGGTACTTCCGACTCCACAAGCCTGTACTTTAGAACAAGTTGCTTGTGTATAATCTTAGCTACAAGGTTGTGTCTATGCAAGTAGTCTCCGTTAGCTAGACGAGAGCACCCAGAGATAATGTGTCGGATTGATTCACCCGGCCGGTGGCATGCCCGACAAATGTCAACCGTGCCGTCCTTCACAATATACCTCCGGTAGTTGTTCGTCATCATAACTTCATCCATAATCGCATAGACAAAACCTTCGGTTTCCCCAAACAGGTCACCAAAACGCAGCCAGGATACGGACGCCAAGAAATCTACATCAGGCCCATGTAGGGCCCGGTAGAAGCGCCCGTGAAGCTCCTTGCTCTGCCATACCTCGTATTAATATTATTATTATTAATTGTTCTCTTTGTAATTGATTATGATTAGATAAGATGTAGCGCTGTACTTAATTATGCAGCTTGAAAGTGTATGTATATTTTGTTGCGGTCGAAATCACATATAAGTTTTGAAAGTGTAGAAGCTTTTTTGTTATATTTATGGGAACAGAATCACAAAGCTAATAAACTTCACCATATATTTGGTTAATATCCAGATGGCCACGATATTGATCCATAACTTTACTAATTCTGTAGGTTATTACAATATCGTGAACGGAGTAATGAACTAATGATTACGTTATTTTTAGACTTTCATTGATGATTGCTAATGTAGGGCGAACAATAGGTCAGGCTTTTACTATAACAAACGGGCCAGTGAGTTACCTTGGAAATTTAATGTTCCAAGAACTGGTGTTCGAAATAAGTAGTGGACTGTAGTTTTAAATATTAGGTAAACTGATCACTATTAAAATTATGCTAAAGAGATTTTGTCCTAGACCGTTGGTTTGGTTGAAGCCAGTGACAGTGAAGTGACCGGCGCTTGCGAGGCTTGCCGTCTTGTTCGTTCGCTCGGTCCATTCTCTCCGCCTCCGCCTTTGACGTGGACAGTGGCTCCACCCCAGCGCGTAGACAACTGGTGATCATTATAATAGGCCCCTAAATGTTACAGCCTCACCCAATGATATTAAAACTTAAATGATGATGTTGATAAGTTACTTCAAAAACATTGCAATGGCACACTAATCTATACGTATTCCTCGAAGCACACCCATTTTGAAACTCACCCAACGAAGCGCACCTAAAGTAATCTTCGAAACGCCGGGTGCGTTTACAAAATTAAATTAAAAATATTATAATCTTATTCCTCGAAACGCACCCAATGGTCAAGGTGTGGATAGTGATGGATATAAGCTAACGGAAAATATCGATAGCAAATAATGCACTTTTTTTAAGAGTCCGTAAAAATTATATACCCCATGAGCTTAGATGGGTTACGTGTACTTCAACCATTAGTGAGCTAAGGTAGTATCGCATAAGCAACTACTTCCAGTTCATTTATGTTTTCTATCGTTATAGTGAATAATAATGAATACTTTAAATTCCTCTTTGTGTTTAATCGTTAGTGCACAACTTAGTGAGATTGTTTAGGTGCCTATTTTCTGTCCATTTCAGTTACCCTGGAACTTAAAAAAAGACGATTCAATTTCAAAACCTGTATTTTTACCATTTTTGAGCGAAATAGTGAGTCGCTTTAGCACTTAGGTACTTTCTTCCTATTCATTTCTGCTCTCCTGGTAGTTTTAATAAACAGTTGAATTTAAATCGTCCTCAATCGATGATATCATTCATTACAAATTCTTCATGCACTTCACTACACTTCATCGTGGGTGCGTTTCGAGGAATAAGATTATAATATTTGTAATGAATTTTTTTAAGCGCACCTGACGGGTGCGCTTTGAGGTATACCCCTACATTAGGTGACACAAGAAACGTCATAGATTTTCGGATTATCAGGTAACATAACTTTCGGTTGTTTTGGAGAATAGTCTGACACTCGTACGTGACACGATATACTTCCGTTGACGCTGACGCGAATTTAAGGTCAAGTCAGCTAATTCATCAACATCATTTTTATCAGCCGGACGACGTCCACTGTTAAACAAAGGTCTCCCACAAATTCCTGTTGATTTATTTAAATGGAATCTGTATAATTATGTATTATCTATTCATTACAAGTTAATTTGCTCAATTATGATGGATACGGTTTTTATTGTTTGTTAATGGTTCACGTAATTGAACCTCAAAAGTACTTTCCTAGTGGGATAACTCTAGTTCTATTTCAAAATCAGTACTTTAACTTGAGTCGGACATGTTTCATGAGTTAAAAAATAAAGTGTATTTTAAAAGCAAACCATTTATCCTTAGAATTATTTATTTATTTATTTATACTTCATGCACAAAGGTACAAAGGCGGACTTAATGCCTTAGGCATTCTCTACCAGTCAACCAAGGGTGGTGAAGAGATAACATGGCAGGTGCATATGAAAAAAAATATATTAAAAAAGTTAAAAAGATATAAACTTACGAATATATAAACTATACATACATAATTTAATGTTTGGTATATAACATACCTATATAAAATATGTATAAACATATAATATATATATATATATTATATATATAAATAAACAAGTAATAATAATAATTATATATATTATAAATATATATAAATAAACAAGTCTGTTACTATTAGTTACCGTCCTATCAAACAAATAGTTGTCAACACGTCATTGGGACGAATACTTTGTTTTTTTCATACAAATAGTTATCCGTAGTAAGCCACAGACTCTCTCATCAACAGATATCGTGTGCCGGTAAGATTTCTTACTCTCTAATAAATTATTGGGACGTTATAACCACAGGCAGATAGGTTTTTCTATTACCAGTATACCAAAATTGGGAATAGAATAGGTTATTGGGTTTGCCCGTAAATCGTTATCCTGCCTATAACCTATGTTACTTGGGGTCGGTGCCATTTATTTTCTTCTTCCATTCCGTTCTGTCTACCGTCATGCTTTTACAGCCTCTCTTTTCATTCATATCATTCTTCACACTATTATATTTTCTTTGACCTTCCTTGGCTGACCAAAATAGTTCAGTAAATGGATGGAGAGCTCCCTCTCCATCCATTTACTGAACTATTTTGGTCACTATGGAATATTATGTCACTATGGAATATTGAATACTCATCCTGTTCAAAGCTTCGTTCCACTTATTTATTACCCTCTGTTACCCTCTAGACTTACAGTACTTTTAGGTATACTTGGATGTGCTTGTACTTAATTTAACAGTGCGATTATAATTTTGACTTAAGGCGTTTCCCTGACCAAATAACCTTGACCATACATTTCCTCTTTGCCGCAGAATCGAAACTCGCACAATTTTTGTTTTTTTTTTTGTTATAAAAAAAGAGAAACGACCTTTTGAAATAAAATAAAACATGAATTATAAAGATTTTTAAGTTACCTATCTATTAGTGTAATCCTCAAATTAATAGCACGTCAACTTTAGCAAAAGATACATGTTTTCAAATATTTTAGTCATTTTTTACAGGGAGATTTAGGTGTATACAGGGTACATAAAAAAAATAAATAAGAGCGTGGAATGTGATGATAGGATATTGAACATTAATAACATGCTTTTATATGTAGTTTGTTTTTCTTTAATTAATGAGTTAATAGTCTCTGAATCACGAAGAAAAATGCACTTTTGGTCGGGGTAGCGTCTTAATAATTTCTGCTGTGATGATACAGCAAGAACAGTCATTAACTATAAAAAATCTGACGACGCCGTAGAAAGTCTCAGTAAGAAATTGCCCATTGTTTCAACTCTTATCTTTACACCATAATGTTTTAGGACAGCAGCAATTATTTAAAGTGACTAATTAACTTTCTGCAAATCAGCAGGTCTTCAATTGTGGGAGAATTTGTAAATGTGGTGAACGACAGCCCTTACCTTCCAAAAATGAGAATTACTGTAATTGATCCACTGTGTATCAACTTTATGTTCAACTAAATAAGGTCTGTTTTCCGCTGGCACAGATTACAATTCTCTTGCCGGAGTTCGGCAGAATTTGTTGTGACCATAAACGGATAACGCGTTTCCGTTTTAAAACGTTTTCGTGCCCTTGAGGTCTTGTACTAAAAGGTTTACAATGAGTAAACATTCCTTTCCGTTTGAATTAAGAAGTTTTTATTACCGACAATAATATGATTGTTTTCATTAAGCGTGTTGTTTACCTTAAGGTCTAATAAGTACGTTTAAAATAAAAAATCTTAGGCCCGTTCGCGCCAGACAGGGTTATATTTTTAACTTCAAGTATATAGCTCACATGGGCCCATTTGTTTGACATACTTGGACGGCACGATTAGCGTCATGGATGAGTGATTGGCTATGTTTGTAAACCCACCCACGATACAGAAAAGACACCGAGTGTCGAGCAATATCTTGTTTTTAAGAAATATTTACAAGTTAACCTTGTGATAGCACATAACTCTAAGTTCAAGTTTTTGGCATAAGTGGACCTTAAAAATCCTATTCTACTTAACTGTTACATCCTAATTATTATAAATCCTACTTCCTACCAATATTGTTGCGAAAGTTTGGATGAATGGATGAATGGATGGATGTTTGTTACTCTTTCACGCTTAGACAGCATGTGTCCGCACCACACCACCAGTCAGCTGTTTCACGCACTTACGCACGGCTGCACTCGCACATCTTATTCTCTTAACATATTTACTTGTTTTCATAGTTATACATGTCATACAGTCCGCTGAATTTAATTCGTCATAGTTCCTTATATTCGTCTCCACCGCGAGCTACCGCGCCGTGAACAATAGCATATATCGAACGGGAACACCCAAATATTCCGAAATATTTTATTCCGAATTTCGATATTCCGATTTTCAAAAGTCCGAATTTCATAATACCTAAAAATTATAATCTCTATTATTTAAAATCACGAAAGTTATTTTACCGAATGTCGTAAATCCGATTTGTTTGTTTTCCGATTTTCATATGTTCGAAGAGTCAAATGCTCGATGAGTAGGTACTCGGTCCGAAAAACGAAATTCCGAATTTCAATATTCCGAATAAACTGTTAAAATTAGGATTCTGATTCAATTCAGCTACGCATATATATTCAAAATGGTGTCCCCTTGTTTCGCAGACAGAAATTTCATAGAATTTCGTTCCCCAGAAAATGTTTCAAATAATATTCGGTTCTTGTATTTTTATTTCGACTATTATTGTTTCAAAGACTATTTACTTGAATGAAACATATTTCACAGAAACACAATTCAAAGAATTTTTAATCAATTTTTTTTGTTTAACAAACTTATCAAACAGTAGAATTACTTTTTAACAAATATTGTTTATTCGGTGTATTTTTCTATGGAATTTATTTCAACAAAAATATATAGGTATAAAAAGAAAGACAATAACAAAAATAATCTTAAAAAGTCAATATGTTGTGCTACAAAAGTTAACGACAGAAACGAATTGCTGTGAAACCGACTCCACGTAGTCTTGTCTGCCCTACCCCTAGAGTGTAATTTAAATTCGCGTAGGCGCGGAGGGGCGAGGCGGCCAGCGAGCTGAGGAGCAGGTGGTTTTAACGCCCGCCGCCGCGGCTGAGGCTGGCCGGCGGAGCCGGCCAGTAAGCCGAAGCTGCGGTGGTGAGCGTGAATACCATCTGCGACGATAAGCTCGCGTGGTACCGCCGGAGCCCCGCAACGCCGTAGCCGTGACAGAAACCATGCCTGCTGCATGTTGCATGTTCGCTTGCATGCTCGCTTGCATGATGCATGCTTGCTTGCTTGCATGCTGCATGCTTGCTTGCACGATAAACGATTGCACGATAACGATAAAGATAATCGGAATTTTAATAATCGGAATTTTAATAATCGGAATTCGTATTTTTGATGTTCGGAATTTTCATTATGTCGGACTTTTTGTTATTCGATCTTTTGAAACTCGGTATTTTGAGAATAGTAATTATAAACGTTCGGAATTTTGAAATATTAGTATTATAAAAATAGGATGAATGATAAATCGGAGTTGCCATATTAGGAATTTTGAACTATTCGGAATTATGAAAATCGGTATTTTGAAATTCGTATTTCTGACTTTCGGAATAAAGTTTTTCGTATTTATGTAGTGTACCCATATCGAACTCCTCCGAGACGGCTTGACCATTTTTTTGTGATTTCTTTTTGTGTATATTAACTGGGCCTCAAGTCTGCTATTACAATAGTGTCAGAATGGTCTATAATTGATTTCATAATTGTTGATTTTGACAAGTTTGGATCTACTAATATAATAGCGTCATAATGAAAATCAATGAGTTGAGGCCCTGGTAGTTCCGAGAATAGATCGAAGACTATTTTTTAATTTTTTAAAGCTAGTTTTTGATAACTTACGGCCCTAAAAGAGAGCAGCTTTAGAAATATCTGTCCTCAGTTCTTTTAAACTAATGCCAATAACTAATACCAAGAAATGACGTCACAATCGTCTCATAAACCTCCCAATCGAACATAACCGACTGTAAGATAAGCAAGCTTTAGATTCCTTTTATTTCTGATCTCCTAAAAGTACCATTTTCGTCCTACGTAGGTACTTATTAGGAAAAAAGTATTTTTAAACCTTTTCTGAGCCAGATCTTTCGAAGTGTGTTAGTCTGTACGTAGACGAGCAATTATCATGTCGATGTCGTCTGTCGTTGAATAACAAAAAGCTTTCTTTTTACAAAAAAGACAACCGCCTTCAAAATCTATAAAGTGACTAGCGACCTGGCCCGGCTTCGCATGGGCATATAGCCTTCCTCGATAAATGGACTATCCAATACAAAAATATTTTTTCAATTCGAACCAGTACATCCTGAGATTAGCGCGTTCAACCAAACAAACAAACAAACTCTTCAGCTTTATAATATTAAGCACAGTACATACACGGCTTTAGATTTGGAAGTCAGTGGCTTTGTTCTGCTTGTTGTCTTTAATTGCCACCGACTTCCAAATCTAGTCATGTGTGTAGGTACTGTGCTAAAGTTATTTATCACTATATAGATTTTGAAGGCGGTTGTCTTTTTGGTAAAAAGCTTTTAGTACCTTCTTATCATCTAAATCCATTAAAAACCGGCAACACAGTTAAAACAGAGGTACTCCAAAAGTTGAAGAAACTATTACAACGTCGTCTATGTAGTTTTTTTGGGATTTAATTGATTTATTCAACAAGTGCTAAATCAATTTCGATAAAATATATATGGGACTACCCCTCAGGCATACCCTATTCATTAGAAAAAGAATTTTCAAAATTGATTCACATTTGCCGGAGCAATCACGTAACAAATATACAAAAAAAAAACAACATACAGTCGAATTGAGAACCTCCTTCTTTTTGAAGTCGGTTGAAAATATAGTGACAGAGCAAAATATTATTTGTTTCTGAAAAAAACTTTACCAATTTCTCTTGTATCATGGGTATGTTCACAACATTATACACACATTCACAAATTATCGAACCCAGAACACATTAGGCCATATAAATATTTGCTAGCCATACCACATAATTATTATGGTATACCGGCCTACGAAATACAATATTAAAAACGACGTGTGACTGCGGCTTTAAAAATAATGTTCTTTGTGTAGTCTCATATCATTGTTAATAGGTTGTGATTTATAACACATAAATGTACCTACTGTAAAATAGCCACCATTATAAAATAGTAATAAAGTCTTAAAGTAATAAAGTCACTCCAGCTGTCTGAACGCTTATTATTATTATCTTTAAAACTAAGCAGAAGTATTCCCGTTTGAGCACCTATTTTTTGGGCACCTTTGCATTGAGCACCAAAGGTATTCCCATTTGAGCACCAATCAATATAATAGCTTGGTGCTCAATGGGGAACAAAAAAAAAATTCAACTTTATTCCCTTTTGAGCACCTACGGTGCAGTAGCTTCTAGTGATGGGGTGTATAGTAAAACATATCGATTAAAGTTGGCAGTACATACTTAAATTATCATATTCATTTTAGGAATCGGATTTACAGCAATAGATAGAGTGATTTAAATGGAATGTTTATACGGACGGTTTGTACGTTGAAAGCCGAGGCGCATCGCTAGTAATAATAAAAACATTTATTTGATACTTAAACATGATTATGTTACAAGCAAGGTGGAACATGACCTGATATGACGACACGGTTGGCGCAGTGGCTCGAGCGATCGACTGCTGCGCAGCGTGTTGCGGGTTCGATTCCCGCCCAGAGTAAACATTTGTGTGATGAGCACTTGTGTTTGCCTTGTGTCTGGTTGTTGTTTATCTATATATGTATGTATTTACAAAAAAAAAAAGAAAAAAAAAAAGAAAAATATTTGTGTATGTATATCAGCTGTCTAACACCCATAGTACAGGGTCTCCCTAGTTTGGGGTCAGATGGCCGTGTGTGAAAATGTCCCCACATATTATTATAATAATTATTATTATTATAACATCAGTCGTTTTAGTTTTTAAATTATTTTTTTGTAGTTATTGTCACCAATTTTACGTGAAGTATGCTACTGCGACTTTGCGTGTAAGTAGGTATATTACATCCAACAGGAATTGAAGGTGACCGATTTCCGATTCGTCTACGTCAGGCCTTACATTGATAGTAATAGCCGTCATTGGACGGTCTTAGATGTCAAATAAAATGGATTTGGATTACCATTGAAGAGACGTGACAAGGTTAGAAAGGACATAAAGAGGCTTAGAATGGAGAGGATAGTACTTGAAACGGCAATAGATATGGTTACTGTTCTGTTTTGGCGGTAAACAGCCATTTTGATTTCGTTAAAGACTTTATTTGGCGCGTAGCGAAGAGTGACGTCATGATCTTAAATGGAGAAGCTTGAATTTTTTAGCCGATTTCAATAAAAAGACGAGGATTTAAATTCGACTGTATGTATGTCTTTCTCCGGCAATATTAGAACGATTTTGAAATTGTTTTTTTTTGTGGATAGGGATGCCTTATTGGTGGTTTCATATAAATTTCATGGAAAGATTTCTCATTTAAGGTTGAAAAAGTAATTATTTTTAATTTTTTTAAACCAGTGATAAGAAGTGTATATAAGCGAAAAATAATACTAATAAAAAGACTAGATACGAAATTTTCAATCAATATTTCTATTGTAAGAAATAGTAGAATATCATAATTTCAATCAGAGTCAGGGAGCAATTCTTCTATTTATTTAGAGATTTGCAGTTTTTTTGTTTATAATAATAATAATCATAAAATCTTTATGTTAAAACGTTATCCCTTACTAGTAATTTCTCCTGAATTTTGGGTGCGTTTACAAACATATTATACTTAAACTCACATGCACTAACAACTACAATCCTCCACACACTCCTACCAGAAAAACTCCTATTTTACTACCAAAAAATTCAAAATGCCTGCCAGAATGGATAAATGCTCACTAAATTGTGTTTCCTAACGTAATGTAGAAATTAACCTATTTTCTTTTTATTCCATGCCAGGAACATTTATAAACGCCTATAAAGTTAATTTCAGACTAAATATTTTATATTATCGCTAAGTAGATGTTAGGTACCTATATTTTATTTCACGACTTTCAATTTAGTCAGTTTTGCTGACATTTATGAGTTTGACTGTGAAAAGCGATTTGGTTCTGGTAGAGGGTCACAGTTCTAACCTAACCTAACCTAACCATGTCGGATTCGCCCCAGAGGAGGCTTTAGCGTCTAAAAGAAAAAAATAACTACGAAGGCTAAGGCGGGGCTTCGCAAGATTTGGTGAGCATTTTTCCATTTTGGTAAGCGAAAAGAATATAAATACAACACGTACAATACTCGTATTATTCTGATGAGTTTATATTTATTTCGGAACATAAAACGTTATTCTTTAGGCACCTCGGTATAGAGTGGGTTTGTTTTATTTGAAGTTAACATATTATATTTACTTGGTACTTTGTGTTAGGGTTTTAAAAAATATTTTGGTGAGCATTTAAATTGTACTTTTTGAATAATACCAAAATTTACCCTAAGCTATTTGAAATAAAGTCGATTTTGTATTATTCAAATAAAGCGGATATTTGCACAAATACGCCATGTGAAGTGCCAGCATAGGAGTAATACTTGTTTTATTAAAAACAGATTTGGCAACCAAACACGCGCATATCAATCTTCATTAAAAAGTGCTAGTTATAAAACATTAATTACAACATTTGAAACATTATCGTTATCGCATAATGCTATCGCTAGTTCTATGGTAATAAACTTCGTTATTTCAAGATAAATAAAGCAAACTATTTGCAATTACTAATATTATTATTATTTCCAGCCTATTATTGTTATTGTCATTATTATATTATTATTCTTTTCAGCTTATTTTTGAGTGGGTTTAAGCATGACGGTTGACAGGACGGAATGGTAGAAGAAAACCTGTTGCGCCGATCCCAAGTAACATGGGGTGATTAGGGCAGGAAGATGATGTTATTATTTTCAGCCTAAATTTTCTCACTACAGGGCAAGGGCTCTCCAATATCTTTCTCATTTGCCATTTAATAAAAAAAAAATGGATTGTCTGTAAAGTCGGTTTACAGACGATAGTTTTACGTGATAGCGTCATAAAGAAACATAATTGCTAACATAATATAACATAAGCAAATAATGGCTTCCGTCGAGGTGTACGGAGCTTATTGCTTGGGTCGATCACGCCTCTCTATCGCTTGTTCCGCTTTCTCGCTTGCATGCTCAGGCTCAGGCGGAACGTTACACTTTTTCGTGCGTGCAGCCGGTGTTCATCGATTTATAAGACGTTATCACGTCAAAAAATATCATAATATAAAAGGTAATCGAATAAGGTAAAAGGTGATCGAATAGATATTACCTATCGTTATTTGGCCATAATAATTCGGATGCAAAAAGAATTCTAACTACACTTTTTATATTACAAATGAGTAGAATCTAAGTAAAAACGATGAAAATACCACAGTGTAACAAAGTATCTATACAACAATACAGGATGTTTTTTTGAGACGGGACTGTAAGGGCAGGTTTCCGTTCTGTGTTCAAGAAACACCGTGGTTGATTTAGCCGGTAAGAATCCGGCACACTGGGGGTCTTCCCCAAACGGGGGTACCTAGTTCATGAGGGAGTAGTCCATGAGAATTTCCCGACGATAAAAAGAAAAAGAATCTTAACCATTATAATTAAAGTTAATAGGATCGTCTGGCAACATAGAATATTTCAAGCTAATCAATCGTTTTTCCGTACAAAATGTATGAGAAAAGATTTTGGCGATTTCTGCCATTTCTATTGCTGCATACCTAAAAATAATGATCTCATAGTCTTATAGTCTTTTGATCCCTACGCGAAATAGGATGTAGGACTGTACAGTTTCCCAAAATCTTTGAGTGCAGTTCACAATAATCTCAAAAAGTTATGAATAAGGTACCTGCCCTTACCATCCCGTCCCAAAAATCCACTGTGGATTTTATGTTGGCACTTCATATGGCGTTACGCTAATCTACACTATGCATATTGAAATGAAGTCAATGTTGTATTATCCAAATAAGGCGAATATTTGCACAAATACGCCATGACGTGTCAGCATTATATAGGCAGGCAACTACTTACAACACAACCCTAAACTTTCAAGGCCTATGACAGTAATGTTTACCTAACACGGATCCAGTGTATCAACTGCTAATCTAATCATAATAATTGCAATTGTTAAGTTAAGTCGGGTACGTGCCAAAGTTAGTTGCTAAGCTACAGTTTAAGATAATATCGTTTTAAAGTGCTATTGGTTTAGTTTAAATTCAAGAGGTATCTAGTTTGTAATGGAATGGTTTGTTTATATGTTCTACTAAATAAAAAAAAAAGTACTACCATACCTATTTCTGACGCAAAGCAGTGATGCTGTGTTCTGCGAGGTATTCCTCGAGGCGCATCTTTTATATTACTCTTTGTGTTTAATCGTTGGTGCACAACTCAGTGAGATTACTTAGGCGCCTATTTTCTGCTCATTTCTGTCACCTTGGTACTTTTCAAAACAACAAATGATTCAATATCAAAACCATCCCTATTACCATTTACCAGCTAAGTAGTAAGCACTTAGTTCCAGTTCATTTCTGCTCTCCTGGTAGTTTTAATAAACAGTTGAATTTTAAAACGTCTTCTATCGATATCATTAATTACGAATCCTTCATGCACTTCACTATGTTTCATTGTGGGTGCGTTTCGAGGAACACTATAGGTGCACTTCTTTGGGTGCGTTTCAAAATAGGTGCGCTTCTAGGAATACCCCATGGGTGCCGGTGTAATTATAAGCACATGAGACATTTTGCCTTTGTTTCTGGGATGGCAATGCCACAGCAATGCTATTTTCTAAAGGCGGGATCCACATTTAATGATTACAAGAATACCGTTTATCACTCAAATTTGAACGTAACTGCAACTGCATTACAACTTCATCGGCGCGTCATAAATTTACGTGAATTATCCCTCTGGACGGGTGATAATACGCGATCATGATACGCAGTCTTGATACGCTACTCGCATCATTCGCGTCCGGATAGACGTTCATATTACCGCGTCGGCGATACGGATACGGTGATCGGACCGGGGAAATGATCATATTATTATGTGGATTCATCTTAACATAATTGCTTATCTGGACGGGTGATGATACGCGATACACAGTCTTGATACGCCGCTCGCGTATTGCGCGTCCAGATAGGCGATCATATTTACGAGTCGGCGATACAGATACGGTGATCGGATCGGGCAAATGATCAAATGTGGATCCGCCTTAACGTAACTGTGTTCGACGGCGTACTCGACAACGTGTCAGCCGTGAAATCGATGATCTGATTTTGCTTAGTGAATATCGTTTTTAGTAATATTATGAACTATCAAAAATGTCGAATTATGCAACCATCGAAAGCGCTGCATAAGTAAAGGTTAATGAATACGATAATGTAACTCGCCGCTGCCGCAGCGTCGAGCTTAAGGTTGTGTTACTTAGAGAATATCACCACTGATGCCTATAGACAGCGGTGGCCCCTTATCATCAGGTGGACCGTCGACGTGTTTACCAATTACGAGTTACCCAATTGCGATTGTGTTACCTAGCAGTACGTAACTTGATCGCAATTGAATTTAATCAGATTTTGTTCCAAGTTATTTTTTTTTCTGCCTCAATCATTGAGGTTGTAGTATCGCAAAGAGGATTAGTCTAAAACGTGACGTAAATACCAGTTGCCTCAAAAAGAGAAAGGGAAAGAAATATATTTCCATGTTACGTAACATCGGGAATTCGGGACTATAGAATAATAATAATAATAATATGTGGGGACATTTTAACACACGGCCTTCTGACCCTAATCTAGGGAGACCCTGTACTATTGGTTTCAGACAGCTGATATACATACACAAATAATTTTTTTTTTGTAAATACATAGTACATATATAGATAAAAAAGATTGTTTACACTAAAAATGCCTCTACATCCCTAAATAAGCAACAGAGCTAAAACATATCTAACTTATTGTACTTACAGTAAAAAAGTACAATAAGAGCAGCCTGTTATTGTACTACAATAGAGAAAATGCCATAAGTGTTGATCTCCACGCATGCTCACGGCGGCGGGTTGATGATTTTAAACCTATGTATCTCAGATTATGAAACAAAAGGCAGATAGACCGCGCGGAACACTGAGAGTGAAGTCAAAAAAGCAAATACAAATTCAAAAGCGAATACCTACAACGCGCTTCGTGCTGTACTGACACGAGTCAGTATAGCACGAAACGCCGCTTCGTTAAAAAAAACAAATGAAAATACAAACACAAATTCAAAAGCGAATACAATCACGAGATTGTAGGTATTCGCTTTTGAATTTGTATTTGCTTTTTTGGCTTCACTCTCAGTGTTCCGCGCGGTCTATCTGTATTTTGTATAATAATCTGAGCTATTTATAGTCAATTATAGTCCAGGTTTCCTCACGATACTTGATTTTATTGATATCTGTGATGTCCAAGATGAACTTAGAAAGAAAATAAAATCATTATCTGTCTAGTTTATTCCATATACATTGTGATCGGGTTTCAGTCTATCCAGATGCAGCTGAATACCAGTGTTTTACATGGACCGACTGCCTATGAGAAAACATCTATACTTATATACTTATTAAAAACTTACACTATACTACACTACTACACTTATACTATATACTTTATATATTAATATTATAAAGCTGAAAAGTTTGTTTGTTTGTTTGGTTGAACGCGCTAATCTCAGGATCAACTGGTTCTGGTTTTTGTGTTGGATAGTCCATTTATCGAGGAAGGCCATGGGCCCATGCGAAGCCGGGCCGGGTCGCTAGTAAATAATAAATAAACTAAGCCACATTGACGTTTCACATACTGAGCCATGAAGGCATTCCCTGCCTACGGTAATAGATATTTTTAATACCAAGTGGTTAAAGTACATATTATACATGTACTGTTAGCAAATCGAATACATTAGCCGTAATAAAAATACAATTACATTCCAGTATAATTTAACATTAACTGTCACCTAAAATAAAACATTTGAATCATAATCACTGTTATTAATCTAAATCAGAATGAATATCATTAATGGAGTAGGTATAAGCATACATTCGATTCAAATATAGGCACACTGGTTTATTATAATTAAAACATTAGCGACTATTTTAGGCTGTGACCCGTAATTATTATTTGGGCGATTTTATTGTATATTCTTCGTACGGTGACAAAGATTATCTTGTAATCAGATGCGACATTTCAATAACGTGGTATAATCTGGGTATCTTCAAGGCACGAGTAAACCGGCTCATCCTAGGTAAGCGTGCTCCACCTTAGACCGCATCATCACTTAAGATCTGGGCCTCAAGTCTGCTATTACAATAGTGTCAGAATGGTCTATCATTGATTTCATAATTGTTGATTTTGACAAGTTTGGTAATCTACTAATATAATGGCGTCATTATGACTTTCCAATGGTCAACCACTGACACGCCTTTGAAAAAAGAAATGATATAGAATGGTAATCTCGTACAAAATGACAACTGAATGATTGACATAGACGGTAACCTGCTAAAATTTTGACAGTTCCTTTGATCAAAACCTACCATTGAACGTCTGCATTTGACGTGCAGTCATTGCTTTTAATTCGACCGAAAAATCATCGACCATTATGAATTTAGCAGATTACGAACTTTTAGTAAAATGACAATGGTAACGTGTTGGAACGACGAAATTATAAAAATAGTAGACTTGGCCCCCTGGTGAGTGGTGGTCAAACGCAAGGATTAGACATAAAAAAATATATGTATTTGATTTATAGGACACTTCACTTGGCGTATTTGTGCGAATATTCGTCTTATTTGGATAATACAAATTCGACTTAATTTTAATAAATTTAGGGTACATTATTTTGTATTATCAAAATAAGGCGAATATTTGCACAATAACCCCAAGTGAAATGCCAGCATATAGTACTTTCATTGAACAAGTTTCGCCGTGGCAATGCTGCCAACCTTTTGGACAGTAAATAGTGCCAATAGTACTATTGGCAGACGACAATGCGGACGAGCTTTTGATGAGCTCCCTCTTTTCAACCCACTTCAAAAAAGAAGGACGTTCTTAACTCAACGACTGTCGGGCGAAAGTGTTGAAGGTCAAACCTCCGCTGTTTATGTCGTACTGTGTAACTTAGGATATTCGAAAGGTTAATTCGACTGTATGTTTTTTTTTTTGTATATTTGTTAGGTACCTACGGGATTTCTCCGGCAAATAAGAATCGATTTTGAAAATTCTTTTTTTATGGATAGGGTATGCCTCATGGATAGTCCCATATAAATTTAATCGAAATTGATTCAGCACTTTTTTTGAACAAAAAAGACAACCGCCTTCAAAATCTAAAAAGTGATAAATAACTTTAGCACAGTACCACAGTAAAGATATCTAGTACACACATGAGTTTAGATTTGGAAGTCGGTTGTCTTTTTTGTAAAAAAGATTTTTGTACATAATATTTTTACTATCATTTTTTTTTATGATCAGTTTATTTTTTTTTCATTATATAGATGTCATTGGTAAATTATAGGTACCCATATAAAGTAGCTTTTGCCCGCGACTTTGTCCGCGGGAATATCGGTGATCGCAGATGGAGACGAAATCGAGGATAGATAACCCTACATCCTTTTGAGGGGTTAAATCTTCGTCTGTACCGAATATCATCAAAATCAGCTCAGTAGCTACGCCGTGAAAGCTTAAAAAACTCAGTTTCGTAGTTATATTGCTTGTACGAATGATAAGTAAACGTTATAATTTTACCAGTTCTCGACTTTCGATGAAAAAGGTAATTATTATGTCAACAATTATTATAGTGAAAGCAACATTAGTGCAGTGGCTTCAAGACCTTTGACCTGCGATTAAAATAACAGCATTACTTGATGGCGGCTTGTGTTACTAAACAGTAATAATAATAAACTTTTTAATTCAGACAAGGTCCATAACAAATAACATATTTGTTATGTAATAACAAATAACTTAACATGTAAGGGTGTTACCAGACCAATCGATCGATCGTCGATCGACAGTATCGATCGATAGTAGAATGGATTAGTCGACGTAGATCGATAGTTTCTACCAGACCAATCGATCGATCGTCGATCGACGTCATCGATCGATGGTAGAATGGATTAGTCGACGTCAATCGAGCTGCTTGATTATTATTACTGGTGGATTATAGTTGGGGTTAATCGTTCAACGTCGGCCGGCAATCGATCGATTAGTTAGTTTAACGGTATCCGTCGATCAGCCAAAGCTACCACACATCGATTAACGTCGATCGATGTCGATTGATGGCATCGATCGACGATCGATCGATTGGTATAGTAACACCCTAATGTTACTAGATACATCACAGAAAACCATACAATTAAAATTCAGCGTGGAGCTGCAACCACCTCCGTACTATCGCAGAGTCCCACCGGTCAGCGAACACAGATAATAGTGTTGTTGCTACCACGTACACGTGTCATGTAAGTTATACAAGTGTATAGCAAGATAAGAGAATATACATTAGAAACCTTAGTTTTGTATAATTTAGCAGCATTATTTCAATCTATCTTCTATATCTCTAATATATAAAATTCTCGTGTCACAGTTTTCGTTCCCGTACTCCTCCGAAACGGCTTGACCGATTCTGATGAAATTTTTTGTGCATATTGGGTAGGTCTGAGAATCGGCCAACATCTATTTTTCATCCCCCTTTTTCCCCCCCTTTTCATCCCCCACAGGTAAGTAGGTAGATCGGGACAGGACAACGTCTGTCGGGTCAGCTAGTCTAATATATAAAATTCTCGTGTCACAGTTTTCGTTCCCGTACTCCTCCGAAACGGCTTGACCGATTCAGATGAAATTTATTGAGCATATTGGGTAGGTCTGAGAATAGGCCAACATCTATTTTTCATCCCCTTTTTTCACCCCTTTTTCATCCCCCGTAGATCGGGACAGGAAAACGTCTGTCGGGTCAGCTAGTTAATTAATATTAATACCTATATGTTTGACAAAAATTAACACGGCGGTTGGGAGTATTGTCATGCTCGCTCAAACTCGCTGATGGTGGCGCGTGTATTGGATCATTCGGCTCCCATCAAAATGGTTGAGCTGAATGGTGCTGATTCACGCGTCATCTTCGTGAACGGGCGCTGTTAGTAGAGATTGGTCAGCTCTTATTTGCCATGGACTTTATCTTGCTTCTTTTTTGTGTTTTGTATTGTTAGATTACCATCATAGTTTTCACATATAGAAGCAACAAGAATCATGTAACCAGACCTTGTAAAAAACTTGTTTTAAAATAGTGTCCGTGGAGTTTTTCGCTGGTTCTTCTCCATAGAGACCTACCACCGTTTTGGAACGAGCAACTAGCTTCAACTCTCTGACTAACTGACCGACTCCTTGACAATTCAAAAGTGCCTGTAAATGGTTTAATTGAAATAAATGCTTTGACTTTGACTTTGCTTATATCTGACTGTATGGCTTGTATGACTTGTATAACTTGGTTTCACTATAAACCTAGATAACCACAGATTCGAAGACGTCCCTTAAATAGAAATGCACAATGCAAGAATGTGCTCCTTTTTATTTAGTTTAAAGCATTTAAAAACCGGACGAGTGCGAGTCGGACTCGCCCACCGAGGGTTCCGTTCAAATTCCGTGGTTTAGCCACCCATACAATTATGACAGCGCATACCTCGATGACTGATTATGTAATATATTTTATGATTTAATTACAAATGTATAGTTTTCAGACTTTTCCCTCTATTTCTGGCATAAGACAATATTACTTGTTATAGATCAACGGGAAGTACCCTATAAATTTTGATTCCCTTAAATGGGTCGAAATATACGTTTTTTGCAGCATAAACGGCCGTATCTTTTTTTCTGGATGACATAGAAGTTTGTTTTTTTTTTCACAGCTTCAAGGGACTGCAGACTTGAGTATATGGTTTTAATTTCAACTCAATACATACCTCCACGCGTTCTTGAGATAAATGGTCTTGACCGACTGACGGACAGATGGACAACAAAGTGATCCTATAAGGGTTCCGTATTCTCCTAAGGGATATAAGGTCGAAATTGTTTTAAATTAGTGTCATGTTGTTTAATTTTTTTTTTTTACTATTAAATAGGCTTGCGTTTGACCGCAATTCACCTGATCGTAAGTGATAATGCGGCCTAAGTTGGAACACGCTTGCCTAAGATGAACCGGTTCACTCGTGCCTTGAAGATACCCAGATTATACTTATCTAATTTGAACCATTCACGATACTTTTTATTGTGATATTTTTAAAGAACACTGTGTGAGAGAAGCTCGTGGCTAAGTAAAAGCGTACAGACCGATCGATTATGGTCAAGCTATGTTTGCTGCGGTCGGACCGTGGATGGGTGACCATCCATTTCAAACCGAGAGTCCTCCGTACCTCGGAAAGCACGTAAAGCTGTTGGGGCCAGCTGTCATTTGTAGATCTTTGACAGTCGTTATGGGTAGTCAAAAAGTTTGCCAATGAATCTTATCAAGGAGTATCGTATTACCCAGTTACTGGGTTGTGGAGGTCAGAGAGGCAGTCGCTCCATGTAAAACACTGATATTCAGCTGCATCCATTTAGACTGGAAACCGACCCTAGAATACTTGGGAAAAGGCTAGGCAGATGATGATTGAGCATCTAGTTTTTTGAATATCAATGATGCGAGTGTAATATCCTCACGAAACTAATGTTGTAAGGTTTAGACCTTACAACATTGTAGGGAATGTGGACTGTAGTTTTTGTTTCTTCTGGTGGTAGATAGGGTGGTAGGCGTGGTGGCGATATCGACAAATATGAAAACACGTTTTTATCACTTCACAACCTTTTAATTTAACTTTTTACACGGAAACACGTCTGCCTTGCCTTACATAAATTTCGAGAGAGAGAGAGAGAGAGCTATACATTGTATGAAAGAGAAGGGAACAATGTAATGTTACCAGTTTATATCTAAAATGGCTACCTTTATTTTAGTAACATATTATGTTTTTGTTGGTGTTTCCAACAAACATTAGTTGTACGATTTAGACCTTACAACATTAGTTTCGTTACCATATTACACTATATACACACACCATGCACATCACACCTATCACACTATGTAGGTTCGGGGGTCTTATGTTTGTGTTTGTGAGATGATTATAACCTCTCCTTATATTTGTGGTTATTACCTCAATATGATAAAATAATTGAACGGCAGATTCCCTGCAGTAATTCTCCATAATATCTCATACGCATTATGGAATGTTTACAATTCATCTTGTAACCCTTCATCAATTGATTTACAACTAAATTCAACAGACACTTTTTTATGTGCTAAAGTACCGTTTTTACAGCTGAATAATAAACATTTAAAATTTTAGGGCTTTGTAATCTAAACAGTGCGGTTCTGTTCGAGATTAAAAAAGTAAATAACTTCTTAAAATAGGCCGAAATCCCCAAAAAAAAAACCGGTCAAGTGCGAGTCAAATCTCGCACATAAAGGGTTCTGTACTACCGTACAATATAGGTACCTAAAGATCGGGAAAAATCCTGTTGTGTGTATTGTGTGAGGTCTTGATACAACAAGGCTCCCTTTCATTTTCACCTTTATTATTTTTTGCAGCTCGCGGGCCGCCTCGCCCCTCCACGCCTACGCGGGCTTAGATTATACTCTTATATTATGCGAATTAAATTTATGTCAAAACAAATTTTAGCTTTCAAGATAATTGTGCCAACATAAACAGTATCGCTTAAAAAAATATGGCAAAGTATTATTATAGAAAAACAAATTATACCAAAATAGTTATGCTAAAAAAAAAGAACATTATGCGAAAAGCAGGGATCCCTATAATGTCAGTTCAGCCGCAATCGCACTGCTTGGTCGATGTATATTGGCGAACGCAGTAGGTTTTATGGTACTCAGATGGACGCTGCTGCCCAGTCTTTGTTTAATATCCCTCTTTCGCCTTTTTCGACACTCACGGGTAGAAATGGGTTGGTGCTATTCACGACCAGCACCACACGGCTTACGGACAGCTTAGGCTTAGTAATAGGGTCCTGTTGGGCACCTTTCGGGTACGGAACCTCAAATAAGCGGCCATCAGCAAGTTCATTATTCAACAGAAGAATTCATAAACAACGAACCATACATACATAAATTAATTACACGCAACACATAAGTTCACATTACTAAATAATTAAAAAGGTGTGTTAAGACAGCCTAGTTTATAATTATTCGATATTATCATGGTACTAGGCTTTGTGAATTAGACGCGTGATTTAATTTAGTTAATTACTTTTACGTCTCATGGTAGTTGGAGGAAGGACTAATTAAAACTTATAATTAAATATTAAATCTTCTCTTGTGGTAAACAAAAGTGTGGATTAAAAACTCGCGATTCGCCTTGCTTCGCAAAATGACGGCCTCCCTGTGGTCTCGGGTAAAGGGAAAGAGAGAGTGTAAAGCGTGGACAGCCAAATCCTGAGATATTAGTCGCATGCATGTCCAAAATAATAATATTTTAAAATTTTATTAACATAGCTTTAAGTATCTGCCTACTAACATAACATGGACTTGTATCAATTACTGTGTGCTTAGTCTTTATAATAAAAACGAATCGTTGTTCGGTAGTCTCGCTAAAACTCGAAAACGGCCGGACCGAGTTGGCTAATTTTGGTCTTGAAATATTTGTGGAAGTCCAGAGGTTTATACGGTAATAAAATTTAAAAATCGATTAACAGGACAACGTTTGTCGGGTTAGCTAGACTGTAATAAATATTTTAAATTTCAATTAAAAAATACCGGTAAAGGCTCTAAAATGGCATGTGATTTAAGAAAGTAGCAATTGAGTTTAACTGTCCGTTAAGTAGATACAATAGTTAAACGATCGCAGAGATCATTGAACAGTTGGGGAATATAGGACGAAATTATAGCATTGGAACCATCCAATGTGTGTGGAGCGGAACCATCCAATGGTTTTGAAGTTTTCTTGGCATAGTGGTTTGCTTGGTAGAGCTGCTTTGTGCGGCGATCTGTTGAGACTCAGCCCTACGCCAGCTGATTCGTCCGAGGACGATAACTGGCAAGCAAGAAGACGGTACATGTCAGCTGATTTCACAAAACGATTTGGGAACACATTCATTGTGCGTACTGCTAAGTAGTGGAATTCCCTGCCCGAGTCTGTGTTTCCTGATAGCTACAACCTGGGAGTCTTTAAGTCAAGAGTGAATAGGTTACTTTTAGGCAAGCGTGCTCCATGTTAGACCGCATCATCGCTTCCCATCAGGTGATATAGCGGTCAAACGTATGCCTATCAATAGTAAAAAAAAAGCTGAACGTATTCTGTTTGTTTAATGTCTCCAAAACCAGTGGAAACAGTGTTTTCGGTTACTAATCCAGTCACCCTATATATCCCACTTGCACACTCCAAGATCACCTATTGCTCGGACATTTCAGCTATTAACGCTCTCCTGAACTCAAACACGGATCTTGATATGTTTGCGAATGAATGGAAGATGACACTGACAGATTGTTTGAATTTTTGCGAGAAGCATGACTGTGATAAATAAATTATATTATTATGTTTAAATTGTGTAATTGCTTTCGGCCGTTCTATTTTAAATAAATAAATGTCCTTATAGTTTCTGCCTAGCTTCTTCTTCTTTTCGAGTCGATGGTTTTTCTTTTTGTTGGACTACTTGGGCCCAGTAGGTAGCCACATTTATCGCCTAACTAAAATTATTAAAATGGCGAATCTGGGATCTTGGAATGACAATCATGTTATGTCGTAGTAAAAAGCTTTATTGAGTAAGTAGGTACATATTTAGGTGTCATAATATCTATGAAGCTCCATAAAAAAGAGGGACTGTCTGTAATTGGGCCTATTATTTCCAACGGTGACCGGGCGCTGATTTCATTAAGCTAATTGCTACCACGTTTATATTCAGGAACCTTCGATTTATTAATACCCCGAGGGTGATATTTGCTCCCAAATGGAATTCTAAAGAGACTTGAATAGCATTGAATGCAAAATGCGATGCTATTCATTGAGCTCAGTTTTTAGTCTATTGATGAGCAGTTGTGCACGAATCAATTAAGTTGATTTTTGTGTAAATTTAAGTAGTTTCTGACTATAGAAAAGGTTGGACTCTCTAGTGCTCTGTAAGAGAAGTTACGTTTTTTTTTATGTAGTTAGTTTCTACTTCATTTCTTCCGGGAATTATTTTTTTTCTTTTTTTGGTTTGCGGTGGAATTCCTCATGGACTTCCTCCATTGTGGGGGTGACGGTAGTAAAATCAACCAGCACTATAATTATTTTATAAATATTCGTTATCCAGATTATACTCATTGAGGAACAGAGAGGCCGGTATAGTGTGAATGAATGTGTAATTAAAGCGCTCGGTTCGAGACTGTGGAACTTCAACCATATAGCGGTGACGCTTCGCCGTATCTCTGCTCGACTTTATAATAATACACGTGACATAGCTTTCCCCCTCGATAAGGACGTGCCCCTACTGATGAGCGCACAATCAGTTCATTTATGCGTATCTAATACTGGCAACGTGCCAGTAAAATTATATGGCAACCCCTGTCAAAGGTACGTGAATAAATAAAATAAATATTGGGTTCTCCAATGGAGCAGTTACAGGAGTAATATTTACACACCGATATCCGGCCCGTGATGGGGTTGGATTTTATTGAACACATTTTTAAATTGATTCTGCTTCTGGGAATTTACTTAAAAAATCTTATCGAGTTGATTTGGTTTAGCTATATCAATACATTTACCTACATAAAAATTTTACTACATACTACATAGATACATACACATCAATAAATATGGAGTGTCTGTTTGTAGTGTCAAAATTACAGCTTTTTACTAAGTGCACATGAAAGTATATTTAACACGATCCTTATGTCTTTTTTTTTTTTTTCGTCGGTCTGTCTGTCGGTTTGTCTGTATGTTTGTTCCGGCTTATCCCTCAAACGGCTTTACCGATTTAGACGGGACTTTCACTGGCGGATAGCTGATGTTATAAGATAAGGGTAATTGTATCTTAGAAAAAAAAATTGTCACGAAGTCGCGAGCATCATTATCAATAAAATGACCACGGTTCAAAGTTCCCGTGACATTACAAATAGAAGAATAAGCCGCCATGGAAATACGTGCAACCGTGCTATAGCTTCAATGCTGGTATAAAATGTACAGATGCCAGCACATCAAGCCATATCAAACTGTAATATTTTCCCAATTGAATTGAAACCTTAATTTTTTGTAATAAAATTGAAAATCTATCAAATTTGCCAGATTGTTGTAGCTTGATGTGCCTCTGTACCTTACACTCCTACGTTTAAGGGGCTATTAAACGACTTTTACAGATTTTAAACTGACAATCACATCAAAATGTGCAGTGTAAATGATTTGAAAAAAATATATGTTAAACTAGAACATTCTTTTAATCATATAGAATGTGAATATTTTTGATTAAGTTCATATTATATAGTTTAATTAACTCGTGAAGTTGTGTCTAACGCGGACAAAACATTGACAATCACACAAAATCTACCAGGTATAATTATCCGAAACTTACACTATCTTACAGACAATTTTATTATCTATATTTTAGTATACGCCTTTTTTTTGTAATTTTGAAAGAATACTACTTTTATTTAATTTTTTCGACTAAATTTTGAAAGTTTTGGACGCAGACTGCGTCCGTTCTGCATCAGTTTTGCGTCCAAAACTCTCAAAGTTCAGTCGAAAAAATTAAATAAAAGTAGTATTCTTTCAAAATTAAAAAAAAAGGCGTATACTAAAAGATAGATAATAAAATTGTCTGTAAGATGGTGTAAGTTTCGTTTAATTATACCTGGTAGATTTTGTGTGATTGTCAATGTTTTGTCCGCGTCAGACACAATTTCACGTATTAATTAAACTATATAATATGAATATAATTAAAAATATTCACTTACTAAGTGATTAAGAGAATGTTCTAGTTTAACTTATTTTTTTTTCAAATCATGTACACTGCACATTTTGACGTGATTGTTAGTTTAAAATCTGTAAAAGTCGTTTAATAGCCCCTTAAGTAAGGCGGCTGACTTTTATATAATACGTTTTACAGAATATTGTTAAAAAACAACATACATTGCAGTGCATTGCATAGCAGTGCTTGAATGACTGGTAGAGAATGCCTAAGGCATTCAGTCCGCCTTTGTACCTTTTTTATATATCGAATCGTCAGGATTTAGTCCGTTAGATTCGGTCATCATGTGAGCAGGAATTGGGTTTCGTGAAATGCAAACACACTGGGTATAGGGTACAATACACGGTGTTTATTAAAACCACAATTTAGAAGCTGTAGAAGCGCGCCAAAATGGTGGTGGTTGATCATGTCTTGTCGCTAATGGCGGGCTTCCGATTCGTTCAACGTTCATACTATTGACCGGATACGACAAATAAGTAATACACATTATTGCCAGACACTTTCCGTGGGCCATAAAATCAGCTACTTAGAATCTGTAACAAGGTCAGAACTTAAAAGTTGTTGGTATGCAGAGCTGAGAAACGTTGTTATGAAACACAGTTGCACGCAACGCAACATCAAAAATGTTAATGGCAACATTGTTGCCAATAACGTTCGTAACGTTGGTTTGTTAATCATGGTGGATTGCTGCCATCAACACAGCAACATTTCATGTCGCTTGCAACATTCTACGTTGCTAGAAACATGTGGCTGGAACATTGTGACTTTATGATATTTTATGTTTCTTTTTTTGTTTATGTTTAGTACTTTAGTTATATTATTATTAACCAATAACTTATATGTCTGGGGTTTGGTTTGTTATTTATGAATAAATAAATGAATAAATAAATACATTCTTTAGCAACTTTGTTTCTCAATAAATAGGAGCCTAAAGGTAAATTAAATTCTCTTTTACTCCATCTAAAGTTTGGCAAGCAATCTCAGCTAACTTAAATAGATTTTAAAAATGCATGATAACTGCTTATTGCAGTCATCAAAAAGTTTTGCGCAGAATGAAAAGTTGTGAAGTTGGCACATTAAAACTTGCGCAGTTTGTATAAGTGAATTTGTTTACGCTATTACTACTGAATTAAACTAAATAAGTGGGTGATTTCGTTGTCATTTGAAAGTGGAATCCTTTTTTGGGTTTGTATGGGTTCCACAAGATTAAAATACCAGTTTATAACTGTCCCACTGCAGGCAAATGCCTCTTCTCATGCAGAGAAGACACACACATTGATCAAGACGGATTGGCGATTTCAGACTTATATGAATTATAAGACCAGAAGGCTAATTTACGTAATTTTATGACGCGCCGATGAAATTGTACTGCAGTTGCAGTTAAGTTCAAGTTTAAATGATAAACGGTATTCTTGTAATCTTTGAACTGTGCGCAAGCTGCGCGTGAACTGCACGTAAACTATACGACTACCAAACTCTACCAAACTTACTTATCATATGGTGTAGCCACATAAGAGAAAAAATATTACTCACTAAATATGACGATATTATTATATTAAAATAATACACCAGTACAGATTTTAGTGCTTTTTAACAGTCATTTTGAGACGTCAAACGAATAGCAGAATACCGATCACGTTGCGTTCCGAAGTACGCGCCAAACACGCGCAATAGTAGAATGCCGTTATTACGCTCAAGTGACGCGAACTTGACACGAGCGTGTCTGACAGCGGTAGACAATACGAAAAGCGTTATTTTGATCGAAACTTAACTGCAACTGCACTGCAACAGCACTTCTTTAGTTACGTGAATTAGACCACATGTTTCCTCACGATGTTTTCCTTCACCTATGTCAGTGATAACCAAGATGAACTTAGAAGGTTCATATAAAATGGAAAAAGCCACATTGGTACTTGCTTTTGTCCGGTTGCGAATCTACAATCTAGCCGAAGGGGCATCAGGATATTTTACCCACATTTTCTTTTTACTAGAAACTATTAAGATTGGATTTTTGCAAGTCATTTACAAACCAGGCTGACCATATAGATCAGGCTGACCATATAGACCAGGCTGGCCTAGCCTATTAGTCCTTCGCTGTCGGCCGTGGTCAAGTCGATGGTCGACAGCGCAGAGTCCTGGGACGTGGTGGTTTCCTTCTGCGAAACTCGTCATGTACAGTACGCAAAGGAGATAAGTATCCATGTCGCCGGAAACAGTTGAAGTTTACTTAGGAACCGATAGGTTTTTATGAATAAAATAAAATACAATTTATAGAGAATAAACAGTTCAATGATTTAATAAAATTTCATTTGAAAGCCCGCATTGGTTTCTAAGAAATCTTCAACTATTCCCGACGACATGGATACTTATCTCCTTTGCGTACTGTACGCAGAAGGAGGCTGCGGAAAGGGAGATGGAGATCTCTACCTCACACCCGGCCCACTGCAGGCGCACCGGGCGTCGGCGGAGGGCGGATAACGCCCTCTTCCGGCCCCCCTAAATGGGTCCAGGGGCGGCAGACTCGGGGACGTCTGTCGCCCCCTACAGACATCAGGACCCGAGGTGGTGGCGCGTAGTGTTCCACGCACGCCGGCACCAGTTGGGGGTTGCGGAAGTATCTCCAGTTTTCGCGACCCCCGACGTAGGTGGGAACACTGGGGTGGTTTTTAGTCATAGGTAATGTTTCAAGTATTTTTGCTTATACCGAGATAAACTTGAAAAGGCATGACGGAACTTTCTAATGGTCTTCTAAATCTCGTCTACATTCTACTTTGTCTATTACTTCTCTCTATTCTACATCTACTTACAAATCGTTTTCTTTTTCATTGAATTGAGATGAATGTGATAACTTCACCTAAATTCATTGATGGGAGATTTTTACAGAATGGACCGTATGATATTACTTGTAACAAAACCTTGGCAAATGAATTCATGAATGCAGTATCATTCAATAATTAATTTGCCAAGTGGGCCTATAGGTAGTACTATGAAGTATTATGTGCCTATAGTTATACTATTTTGGTACATGTTCAATATTTTAACCCAATAAAAATCATATTCACTTTCACTACGCCGGAAATGTTTATCTGGTTTCAATCAAGCCATATTTTTTTAACGATTTATTTACTACAAACATTTACGACGTGAGTGTATCGTGAAAGGCCACTGACCGCTGATCCCCAAGGTTATGCGAATTACGTACCTACAGAACAAAACTGCGAAATAACTGTCAATTGTTTTTTTGCTCTAACCCTTAATGCTTTTGTTATTGTGACTCATATAACGTTTCAATTAAAATAATTAGTAACTAATTATGCAGATACGATTTGCAGATTAAATAGGTTATCTGTTTAGGTGCGTACCTACTAGTATTTCCCGCGCGTCGGCCGTCTTTGTTAATATGTCTGATCTTTGTCAGTAAACAGAAGCGTCAGAAAACATAGTCTCGTTTATTACTTTGATTCCTCTAACACATATCGGAAACATTTATATGATTGAATTGTTTCGTTCGTTTCTTGTTTTTTTCTTTGGTAGGATTATATACATAATAAACAGATTAAAAAAGAAGTGGTACAGTACGATACAAACTTTATGGCGGCAGGGTCTGAGTACAAGGCGGGTGGCTGCGCAGTAATAATTTTACGTGTCAGCGGGTGTGAAGGGCAGGGTTTTGCGCAGCCGGTATCGCACTTCACACCCGCCATTAAATTTGAATCTTAGGTTGGAATCCAACAGTATTTATTTTTCACCGACTTATAAAAAAGGAAGAGGTTCTCAATCGATTGCACGTTTGTTACGCGATTTTTCCGGAAATTGAAGATCGGTTTTGAAAATTATTTTTTCAAAGGACAGGGTATGCCTCAAGGGTGGTTTAAATTTCATGGACGCAATTTTCCTTTAAATTAGGGGATACTTATTTTTTTTTTTGTGTTATGGTTTCTTAATGAATTTGGATGATATCAAGTGGGGTACAAAGTAGCGAAAAAAAAACTTACCGCCTTTAAAAACTAAAAACCGGACTTAAACTTTTTCCGCCACTATACCTTGCAAATAGTAAAGCTGAGATAAATAAACTTATATTTATTATATTCCCGTCACTGTCGCACAACTGTCAAACCACAAGTGTAAGATAGAGACGGCAACATTGCTAGTTCCATTCTGAAAATCTTTCGCTAACTGGAAGCTACGTTAATCCTGTAAAAAAATAGGGATTCGTATATTGCTATTCACGCTGGTAGCTCCATAGGACAGTCGACAATCTAGACAAAATCGAACCGATTGCTAATTTAATACTTAGTATAAATGTTTATGTATAGAAACATAAGATAAGAATCAAATATACTTATATTTGATTCTTCTTTGTACTTAAACACTGCTCTGGCTTACAAACTGATTCATTGTTTGTTAAAATATAAGGAGTGGTCGTCAACTGTTTCAACATTTGTAAATATGTGAACACTATGTGTCGATGTACATAACTTAGCTGTCATTCCTTAATTTGTGATACTTTGTACATACTTTAATATAGTGTTTTTATGTAAGGTACCTACATCGTATTCACGTATATTATATAATTCGTGTAAATTCAAATATTGGTAACATAATTTTTAAAAGAGTAAGAATGGACTTTCTTGCCCATTCTTCTCCATACAATGCTACCTTTTGGAATGGGCAACTAGAATCAATTTTCTTTCATTTGACGTTCAAAAGTGCCTTATAATGGTCTAATTGAAATAAATTATTTGACTTTGACTTTGACTATAAAAAATCAAGTACAATTAACTTTGGGGGGAAATTTCTGCAGAGTTATTCTTATACAAAATCGCTCTTTTTACGTGTACTTTTTAAAATGTAAATAGTTTGTACATACGAGTATCATATAGTTTATTTGCCGAACTGTTGCTATAGGTGATGACGACACGATTGGCGCAGTGGCTGAGCGATCGGCTGCTGCGCAGCGTGTTGCGGGTTCGATTCCCGGCCTGGGTAAACATTGGTGTGATGAGCACTTGTGTTTGCCTTGTGTCTGGGTGTTGTTTATCTATATACCTATGTATATATTTACAAAAAAAAATGTATTTGTGTATGTATGTGTATATAGTTTGGGGTCAGATGGCCGTGTGTGAAAATGTCCCCACATATTATTATTATTAATTTCGGGTACATTTTGGAGAGTGTGCTTTGGAATTGCACAACTTAATTCCCCCATCCCCATTCCATCACCGGACGAGCAGGGATACGGCGAAGCGTCACCGCTATACGGTTGAAGTTCCACGGTCTCGAACCAAGCGCTTTACTTCCACTTTTATTGTGCGAACTGCCAGACTGTGGAATTCACTGCCCGCCTCTCTATTCCCCGATACATATAATCTGGGTATCTTCAAGGCACGAGTGAACCGGTTTATTTTAGGCAAGCGTGCTCCACCTTAGGCCGCATCATCACTTAAGATCAGGTGAGTTGCGGTCAAACGCAAGCCTATAACAATATAAAAAAATTAAAAAAAAAGTTTACATGATTCAACAAAGCTAACACTTAAAAACAATTGACACCCGATACATTGTTTTGAACACATAGCAGCAGTGCTTGTTACCAAACGATTTTATACCTCGTAACCCAACGCTATTCACAATAGTTACGAACTAAGAGTACATAAAGGGAGATTTTGTACTTATAACTTCAAAAGAGTCGGTCTCCACTCTTCAAGTTACATACGAAGTCGGTTCTTAAATAGTACTTGAAGTAACTAAATGTCTAAAACTGTGGCTTCAACGAGTAAGGCGTGGAATTTACTCTTTGTGTTGAAGAGGACAAGGACATATGAAGAGGTATTTGATACTCATCATTTGTCTAGAGTTTTCCCAACTATGTTGGGGTAAACCAGATGTAGCTGAATACCAGTGTTTACATGAAGCGACGACCTATCTGACCTTCACAACGTAGTAACTGGGTAACACGATACTCCTTGGTAAGACTTGTATGTCGAATCCTCTACCGTAGGATTCTGTAGGTCGATTCTGTAAAATTCAAACAACAACTCGCATCTCACATCGCTATTCATTCTCACTTCGCATAAGGTTCAAAATGACCTTGATATATTTGACACTTTGAATCGGGTTCGAGTGCGAAGTGAGCGTCGAAGTGACGTTGAAATTACCTTACAGAATACCACTACTTACGTCATTTTATACTTTATCTGTCAAAATCTCCCTGTCAATTTAGTTCAACTCGCTGACACGCTCCCAAGGGTGGCGCTAGTGTAAATTCGAATTATCAACCGAGTTTTTAGAATGCCAATCAAGAAACTCATAGCGGATTCAGATTCGAAGTTTAGATTGAGGTCTTACAGAATCACACCCCTGATCGGACATCGCCATGTACTGTGGGCGCATAATTGGGATACGGGATAAAAAACTCATAGCGGATTCAGATTCGAAGTTTAGAATGAGGTCTTACAGAATCACACCCCTGATCAGACATCGCCATGTACTGTGGGCGCATAATTGGGATACGGGATAAAAAGAAAGTTCACACACTACTAATTTGTGATTCTAAACTTAACATGAGACACTGAGCGATTCCTAGACTAGTAAGGTGTCGCGACTGCGTCTTAACAATTTGGTACTGTTTCTCCATATCGACACCATACCCCTAGACTCCGCTATACAAAGGCGCTTGTGTTCCTGATTTTCAAGTGCATACGTCATGACAGGATCTGATATGTATTTTAAGCATCAGACTTTTGGGCCCCTGATGGGTAATCAGGGGCCCAAAAGAAAAAATAACGACTGTGAAAGATCTATAAATGACAGCCGGGACCATCGGCTTTACATGCTTTCCGAGGTAACGGAAGGATTTAAGCTTGAAATTACGTATATAGTGAATTCTTGAATCAATTATGTAAGTAACCTTATTGCTGTATCTTTCAAATAGGGACTAGATTTTGAACATTTTTAATTATATACCGACTGCTTAACTGAACTAACTGAACTGGACTAACTGCTTAACTGTTTCTATGGTAGATGTGCGGTGCGATAGGGGTATGGTGACGTGATGCAAAAGCTCACTGATACGTCAAGTTGTAACAACAGTCACTCTTTCCGTACCATGCATCTACCTCAGGAACGGTTTTAGATAAGGTGGTAGGGCTATAATAGAATTGGACTTATTACCGAATACAACTTTAATTTTTCGAAAACCGAACATATAAAAACAAAATGAAATACGATTGTAACACACACACATCATTTCAAACGGCCAACAGGGACGATCGTAAATATTCGAAATTTTCACCCTAAAAAAACGTTCTTTATTATTTTCCGATGTGATACAGCTCTAAAGCGTTGCGCCGCGTTATCAACGATTATTAGGAGTGGGGTTACATTTTATACATCATTAGTAGGACACCTGAGGTCGTATACGGAAGCATCAGCCATTATTGTTTTAGGGGGAAAAAAGATAAAGCTGAGAAGCTGAGATCTCAGAGTCGCCTGCGTGATTTCTCTCAAATAGTCATCGATAGAGGAATACCTGCACGCGTAGCATGACCACGCTATGTCTACGGAAGAATAGACATACTGACAGGAAAAATAGACAAACTGTACTGACTTGTCTGTTCTTCCGTAGACATAGCGTGGTCATGCTACGCGTGCTGTTGTAGTTAAGAAGGTATGCCTACTTCCTTGCTTTCATTCTGGGTTAAACTTAAGATTTCAGGTACAAAAGTACCTTACACATTTTTCTTAACGCTTTACAGAATATTGATAATAATTATAGACAATTCCCGTGGGCTAGAACTTCAGCCAATGGTCCAGCCATATCTGCAGACGGCAGATGGTAGATGGACCAGACACCCTTTAGACCAGAAACCACGTTTTGAAGAATGTAGCCGGCAGCGTATGCGATCTGCCCAAGACCGGGATGGTTGGCGATTTCAGCGGGGGGGGGGGGGGCTTACGTTCAGCTGGTATGACAACTTCAGCCAGACGACATTTTCACATTTTTTTATTTTGACTTTGACAAATTCTCCGTTATCTAAAAACAATTATTTTCAATTCATTCGCGTAAAGAAGGGTGATGGTATTTCCAACATAATTTGCGACCTTATTGGTCAATGTCAGTGCCAGTGTAGGTGGACAACGATGACTCACTATTTTTTTAACGCCAATGGATTATATTAGTTTTATTGTGATGTGAAGTATTTATTTGGTCTTTATTTCAGGCAACTAAAGATAAAACACAATACACATATAAGTATAAAAACAATAGCCATAAACTAACACATATTTTCAAACTACTGCACACGAAGTAACGGCGTCGTGTTACGCTACGAGGAATCGTGTAGCTGATCGCGAAAACGCCGATACAGCACACCTTTCGGTCAAAGCCTTCCTTGAGGAAGGTCACCAAATGTTGAGTCGGAACGCGCACCACGAACGACTTGAAATTGGTGTTATGGCACGCCTTCAACTTCTCCAACCTTAAGGCCCAGTCCGTCTTCACCGTACTCTACGATGTCCCTAGTCTTTGTAGAGTGGCACAAACGTCTACGTACACACAGCTCCAGAGAAATCTCACCCGGAGCTGGTGAGAAATCTCAGTCGGAGAGGGTGAGATTTCTCTGGAGCTGTGTGTAAAGTATTTAGGTAGACAGTCAGTAAACGTCGCGTAGGCAACCGTCTCGATACCTTGAACGCCGAAATTTCACCTGTCTCTTTCAAACTTGGGGGGCCTGTGAAGTCACTAGTATCCAGAATGAGGTCTCTGTTCTACCGTACACAGCGAGGCGTAGGGGAGACACCTTTACAGACTCCCCATGGATGTGGTCTAACAAGTGTTGTAAGGGTTCTGGTGCGACCTTATAACCTTACGAGGAAACAGAACCCTCGCCATGTGCTGATGGTGACCACCGAGCTGGTTTTAGCAAGGTAAGATACTCTTCGGGCTTATCCCCAAAGACCGGGCGTCTTTTAAAGGTTTGCTCCCGAAAACCAGTGGGCTAATTCACGTGACTAAAGAAGTGCTGTTGCAGTGCAGTTAGACTTAAGTTTCGGTGAAAACAACGCTTTTCGTATTCTCTGCTGTCAGACATGCTCGCGTCAAATTCGCGTCACGCGAGCGCAATAACGGCATTCTACTGTTGCGCGTCTTTTGTGCGAGCTTCGGAACGCAACATGTTCGGTATTCTACTATTCGTTTGACGTCTCAAAATGACAGTTAAAAAGCACTCAAATCTGTAGTGCAGTTTTATTTTAATATTATAATAACGTCATATTCATTGACATGTAATCGATTTAGTGAGTAATATTTTTTCTCTCATGTGGCTACATCACTAGTAAGTTTGGTAGAGTTTAGTTGTCGTACAGTTGACGTGCAGTTCCCGCGCAGCTTACGCGCAGTTCAAAGATTACATAAATACCGTTTATCACTCAAACTTGAACTTAATTGCAACGGCACTAAAACTTCTTTGGCGCGTCATAAAATTACGTGAATTACCCTCAGGTAGTCTCATGGTAGTCGCTTGGAAGTCTAAAACGTTCAGTGCGTAGACTAGCACTTTCCGGTATTATTTGTAAATGGAAACAGCTGATTAGTTTATCAGCAAATTCAATGTCATAATACAATATAGATAATGCATATTAAACGAAATACATAGAGAGAACCTACCAGTGCGCATTCCCAGATGATTTAGTAGTAGAACTGAGCATAGTTTTTCCAAAACAAACCAATTCACCACCTCCTAATTATTAAATTAATAACATCGAACTAATTTAATATGAAAACATATACGAGTATTATGAAATATGTTAATTCGTTTTTGTAGAAACAACCCCTATTTAATACTTGATCGCTTTATCACGTAAACAAATTAATTCGGTAGGTAAATTCAGTACATATATGTATTTAATCCTATGTATAATGTATTTGGTTACAGATTCAGAATTAGATATTTTCTAAGGTACCTACGTAATCTTAGACACCAATAGAATCATTTTGTAGGTTTTCCTTCAAAGGCACAAGACAGTATACAGAGTTAAATCGTTTCAGATTTAGTACTTGATTCTAGGGCTTACAGTGATAAAATATTTAGTACTATCTGATGCCTGTGACTTCCTTCGAGTAAATTTTGGTTATCTGTGGCGTTTTATTTATTTTGCCCGGAACTCTACGTTTTTAAAATAAAAGTCAGTTATGATACTCCAGGTAATATCAGCTATCTGCCAGTGAAAGTCCTGTTAATATCGGACCAGCAGTTTCGGAGATTAGCTGGAATAAACAGACAGACCAAAATGTTAAAAGTTAAAACTACGCTCCGTCCGTCCGTCCGTCTGTCACAGGAATGTATCTTGTGAACCGTAATAGGTAACCTCTTGAAATTGTTACAGAGTATGTAATAAGTAGGTACTATTTTTTACCCGACTACGGCAAAGCCAAAGGAGGGTTATGATTTTGACAGGCTATGTATGTATGTATGTATGTATGTATGTATGTATGTATGTATGTATGTGTGTTCATCTGTTCGCTCATTGCTCCTAAACTACTTATCAGAACTGAACAAATGAGGTATCGTTAGAAGCGTCTTGATCGTCCGCTGGTTATAGGCTATATGATGTATCACCGAATCCAATGTGGCGCCCTCGGGCGGCCAAAAAAACCAAGATTAATAAAAATTATGAAGACAAGCATACCGTGTTTGGTATCATTGGAAAGGGGTTCACTAGTACCTTTCAAATATATAATATTTAGTGGTGATTTGTCACAAATTATTGTAAAAAAAGGAAAGATTACCAAATAAATTAAGATACGCATACCGTGTTTATTATCATTGGAAAGGGGTTCACTAGTACCTATTAAATATATAATACTTAGCTGTGACTCCAAAATGGTTTAATTAAAAAAAACTAGTTTAAAAACTAAAACCCGACCACAACAAAAAGTGATCTAAAAAGTACGAAACAAGAAAATATTTCACACAGAAATCAAGACATAGGTACAAAATGGTCAAGGTAAGCCGTGGTTGCATGCCATTATATTCATGTTCATCGCACTCATATGGGATACAGGCATGCAACCACGGCTTACCTTGACCATTTTGTACCTATGTCTTGATTTCTGTGTGAAATATTTTCTTGTTTCGTACTTTTTAGATCACTTTTTGTTGTGGTCGGGTTTTAGTTTTTAAACTAATTTTTTTTTTATATATTCTTATACCGCAAGCCGCGTCTCTGATAATGTTGCATAAGGTGGAGCTGCTATAACAATAAAGAAAAATAACAAAAAGAAGTTACAAATTAAAGGTGGTTTCCCCAAACCAGCAATATATTCTTCGTGTTTGGTACGAAAACTTTTCGTGGATGTATCCGTCCCGCACTCCGCCTGTATTTTTTTTTTAATCCTTTACTACACGCGTAGCATGACCACGCTATGTCTACGGAAGAAAAGACATACTGTCAGGAAGAACAGACAAACTGTACTGACTTGTCTATTCTTGCTGTCAGTATGTCTATTATTCCGTAGACTTAGCGTGGTCATGCTACGCGTGCTGGTTTCATCGAAAAGATTGCCTACTAATAGATGCTTTCCACCGTATAATTATTATGAGTATAATACTATCAGTTTAAAAGATAACCGATACCCATTGTCAACCCAATCACATTCATTCCCATCGATTATTTCGATTCAGGCCACCATAAAAACTTCCATTCATAATATTTCACATAACAATGCGTCATTGTCCATGCCTTTACTAGAAGGGTTACCGCCACCTACGCTACGCATGCAGATAACTGGAATTACTTACAGTTACGTCACACTTCCAGTGTGGAAATAGGTCATCTGTGATAGTAATCAGTGATTGGAGAATGGAATGTCTTGTTCAGGTCATGACGGGTTAAAGTGAGTTAATTTGAGTGATTTCGTAATTTGCATTGGATATTGGTAAAGGTCCCAACACAGGAGCGATCATCACTGGGGCTCCGCTAGATGCGAGTCGCACGGGACCGTTGCGGATCCCCGCAACTTTTACCAGGTCATCGGTCCACCTAGTGGGAGGCCTTCCAACGCAACGTCTTCCGGTTCGCGGAGACCTACATAAAATAAATAAATTAGAATAATAATAAAAACATTGATTGCAGGTCTGCAGTCAATATTTTTACAGTTATAGTTAGTGTGTGGTCACACACAATCCACAAAAAGAACACAATTAGAAAAAAGAAATAACCTAATAAAAGATAAAAACAAACAATAAAAAATACTATCCATTCCACACATAATGAAAAAATAAATAAAAATATTGAAAAATATTTATTTGTAAAAAAAAATATGCATTACCTATGCTCTAAATTACAGGTTTTCTGGTCCCTACACTAGGACTCCCCGTGTCGTGGGGACCAGTGTCGTTGGCAAATATACTACTACTTAATAGATACTTAATATTATAAATACAAAAGTAATTCTGTCTGTTACGTTTTCACGATTTTGAACCTATTTTGATGAAATTTGGTATGAAAATAGCTTGAACCCCGTGGAAGGACATAGGCTACTTATTAATCCGCACGAACGAAGTGGCGGCAAAAGTTGGTGTATATATAAATCGTTCTTTCACCCTGGTGATAATTATCGTTTCTGTGTGGGACTAAGCGAGTCTTAATTATGACGTTACATTAAATCTTCATGAATAGCATATTAACCACAGAACAGCAAAAGAAGCTTTCATTCTGGGCGACACGGTTGGCGCAGTGGCTGTCGAGCTATTGACTGCTGCGCAGCGTGTTGCGGGTTCAGTTCCCGCCCAGGGAAAATATTTGTGTGTTGAGCATTTGTGTTTACCTTGTATCTGGGTGTTGTTTATCCATATAATAAATGTGTTTGTGTATGTATATCAGCTATCTGACACCCATAGTACAGGGTCTCCCTAGATTGGGGGCAGGTGGCCATGTGTGAAATGTCTCCACAAATAATAATAATTATATTATTATTTTAAACAGACTTAAAAAAGAGGAGGTTATGATTGTGACACGTATGTATTTTTTTTTTTTTGCGCGGAGGAAATCCTCATGGACTTCCTCCGTCGTGGGGGTGACGGAGGGGCATGCCGGACTCTTACCGGCTAAAACCACCGCGGTGTTCCACATCTGCCTATGGCCGGGGGTGCGGGATTCGCATGCGCATTCACAGCTCCCCCGACAGGCCATGACCTGCTGTTCGTCAGCAGGTCCCACCTCCCCGTGCGGCCATTTCCATAGCGGCAACAACTGGTATTAATGACTTATTTAATGTACGAGCACCGTACCGAGTACCTAGTGTAAGAGCTATGAGAAAACAGCTGAACTTTAATACATACAAACAAACATACACACACTTCTATTTGTTTATTAGCCAAATTTTGTGTCCCGCTGCCGCTGCCTCCCCTATCTCCTTCCAAACTTCCCTATCTTTTGCGATCTCTACCTACACATGTCCCGCAAATATAGTCAGATTGTCACATCACCATCACTGCGGTCAACCTTGGCAGAACACGCATAGTCAGTCAAAGCATAACCCTCCTTTTGCGAATAAAACAGTTTACAAAACAAATACGTCACCACTAACATACATACCACATGACGCGTCAAACATCAATGGGTTTTTGATGGCGATGGCTTTGTGTTTGTGGTTTTGTATTGCCACCGACTTCCGAAAGTAAAGTAATGTGTGTTCTATGCTAAAGATATTTATCACTTTTAAGTTTTAGAAGGCGGTTGTCTATTTTTTTAAAAAAACTTTTTATTTTTCGCTTTTTAAATAAAAATATATATGAATGCAAATACCTATACAAAAAAATTATCTAATAGTCTGAATAATAAAATAATTGTCTTGTAAAGCTTTCAGCTGATTTAACAAAGACCTTTGTAAATATCACCGAACATTTTTCTACACTAAATCTCTTTTATTTAAGTATAAATATAATAAGCGAAAGGTCATTCCCTGACTTAGCACAAAATCTTGAAAATTACATGACCTATGAAGCTGAAATTTGACAGGTAAGTAGTTTATAGGCAGAAGACGTTAACTAAACGTGGTGACCATCCATTTCATACAAGAGGCAGGCACGGAGGGGCCGAGCCACAGAAAGCACGTAAATTGTTGATTCCGGCTTTTTAACATGCCCGCCACACTATTCCTAAACCACTGCAGCTTCTGAAAGTCAGAATCAACAGTGGCGACCCAAAAAAGCGTCGAGACACTGAAGCTCGACGAGTCCCTGAGAAACATTACAACTGTCTTGGATCTCGCAACGAAATTAATCAGAAAAGAACAGCGGAGGAGTAAGAAAAACCTATCTTCCACTTCCCTCCAAATGAAGCAGGAGACAGAACATAACAAGGCCCCAAGCACCAAAGGACCGTTTACAACTGGGGGAGACCCAGTTGCAGCACCACGGATTACAAATAACATTATTTAATGGGTCCTAAATTGTGAACTGTTACATTTGATTCCAATAATAGACCTGGCCACGCTCGAACGCACGGAAATTTGCTCCAGTTTCTACAAGGTTGGTCCCGGCTGCCATTTGTAGATCTTTGACAGTCATTACAGGTAGTCAGAAGCTAGAAAATCTGACAACCAGTCTTACCAAGAGGTATCGTGTTACCTAGCAACTGGGTAGTGGAGGTTAGATAGGCAGTCGCTCCATGTAAAACACTGGTATTCAGCTGCATCTGGTTAGACTCGAAGCTGACCCCAACGATGATGACGTTAGCTAAGAATAGATTTGGCAAAAGCGTCTAATTAAGGGGGGCATTTGCCTTCCCTGGGGAAGAAGTCGCCGGCAGCTGCTACTTGTAAATAAATCTATTTAAATAATAATCACATCTAAATATTAAAATCCTTAGTCATATCCCGGACGAGATAATGTTCTAAAATTAAAACATCAAAGGATGGAAGTCATTGAAACACAGTGGTGTAGTGCTTGGCCGAATGGAACCAAATGAAATTTTTGTACACCACTGAGTAGAAAAACTACAATAGGAAGAAAAAAATTAAGGTAATCTAAAAATTCTAAAACAGAGCTCTAAAAAAACACTTGATTATTATAACCCTAAAAATCCGACAAATTTTCAATTTACTATAAAATTAGTTTTTAGTTGCTTCAAAATCCATATAAATAAAAAGAAAAGTCCTGACTGACTGACTCATCAACGCCCAGCCCAAACCCTTGGACCTAGAAAGCTGAAATTTTGCACAAGGGGTTCCCTTTATAATGTAGACAAGGAGTAAGGAAGGATTTTTCGAAATTAAACCCTTAAGGGAGTTAAATAGGGGATGAAAATTTGTATGGAAAATCGTCGTTTTTTTAGTTTAAATCATGAACATTGGTGTTTATCGTTCTGTAAAACCCCACACTGTATCGATATTCATGCGAACGAAGGCGCGGGCATCAGCTAGTCAATAATGTCAGTTGATTAGTAGTGTTATCTACCCAAATGCAATTTAAGATAGCTAAGTTTTTAGTAAATTAATAGTTTTGAGTTCGATTCTCGGTACAAACGTAGTGTTTCAATTATTCGTTTTTTTATGACAGAATTTAGCAAGTATCGAAAGATTGCAACAAATACAGGCTTTCAATTCCTTTTCAACAGTTCAGGGGGTTAAAAAATGCTGTTTTTTTTTCATATTCATACAAATTGCTATGTGACTGACACAGCAAAAGTTATATGTATTCATTAATAGCTACTCCCCCTGAAAAATAGTGGATGAAAGTCAGCCGGTTGGTGCAGTATATAAAAATATCTTATATCTATAATTATTTATTTTTTTATTTATTTATTTATTATTATTTATTTATTAAAACTTTATGCACAAAATGTAAAAAAAACACTGTACAGAAGCGGACTATATTGGCGTAGCTTAGAATGGCTTGATCGTGCCTAGAATGGGGAATGGTTTCTTTTTAAACTTAAAAAAAATATGTTAAAAAAAAGACGTGTGAGTGCCACTTATGAGAAAAAAATGTGTGAGTGCCAAGGTCCGCACGAGAATTGATGTGTAAACATGAGAGCACGTATCAGTACCAGTCTCACGCTCACATAAACAACAAGTCTTACGATGACGTCATCTGACGCGTACACTTACGATGACGTCATCTGACGTTTACGCATCTCAGCTACGACGACACAGTTTGCGCAGTCGTTGAGCGATTGACTGCTGGGCTGGGTATCACGGGAACGATTCCCTCACGGAACAAATATATGTATAGCCTACAGGTAGTTATTCCGGGTCTGACTGTTTGTGTATGTCAGTTTAAAACTAACATGTTAGAAAACGCACCCACGATGTCGAAGAAATTCATAATATGATAATTCATAACGTTTTAAAAAAAGGAAAGAAAAAGGTTAATAATTCAGCTGCTTGTTAACTGCGTATAACAAAAACTGTTGGTACCTAAACTACCTAAACCTTTGATTGTCTCAAATCTATGTTCTAAAATAGAAAAAGTCTCCGTACCTTTACTTGGAATTACATTAGCTTGTTCGTTACATCCATTTCAATTTATTAAGAACAATAACTTCTTCGTTTCCTTTGATCTATTAAAAAGAAAAACAAATAATTTAATACATTACAAATGGATTCATTACTGAGAAACTCCACTCAGAAAACATAATAATCTCATGTCCATCGTTACTTTGGCTTCTAAGAATTCAAAGCGGTTGTCATTACGAGTGTATTACACAATTAGGCTACTCAAATGCGCTTTGCTTCCACATTTAATGTGCGAACTGCTAAACTGGAATTCACTGCCCGCCTCTCTGTTCCCCGATGTATATAATGTGGATATTTTCAAGGCACGAGTGAACCGGTTTATCTTAGGCAAGTATGCTCCACCTTAGGCCGCATCATCACTTAAGTCCAGGTGAGTAACGGCCAAACGCAAGCTTATTAGACTATAAAAAAAGATGCCAGTTATACATAGAAATATAAAAAGTTTTCTGATAGAATGTAAAAATTAATAAGCATTTTTTCGATACCCAGGTCGGGGAAAGTGTTTTTGGGATTTTCCATTAGGAATTTCTTAACAGCAACCCGGTGACTCGGAAAGCACCTAAAGTCGTTGGTCCTGCGCCTAGTCTCTCCCCGGTCGTACTGGATTGGCAGCTCCATATGTCGCTGCATCGATCGCTCGACTGCGCCCGCGCTTCCTCGCGCCACCCCGGTACAGTGACGCAAAACGTGAAAAGCCTAAGTAGACTATGAAAACCGAAAATATGAATAAAAACACTGCAATATCAACCAATTGGTATTAAATGCCAAACATCCAAATATCTCTATAAAACAATACATTATGTAAATAATATTAGTACCACCAGTGACCTTAAACTATAAAAGTTATTTTTAATCCCTACGTATGTCTATTTACTTTGAACAGTTTAATAGAGGGCAATCAACGATATCACGCTATGTAGCCCCTGATAAATGCAGGTGCAACCTTGACCGATGGAATGAAAAGTCTGACAGTCACGGCTAAACAGCTTTCATTTAAGGTATTGTTTCAAGCTTAAGGTAAAGGTCACGTAATATTCTCTAGTTTTCATATTTCCGGCCGTTTTCGATTTTCGATGTTGACTCGCAGGTTTTCACGCTGTAGCAAAGCAGTCAAAATAACGATTGTTAAGACTTTCTGCCAAGTGTTTTACACATTGTGGCAATAGGCGCAAGCGATCTCTCGCTTCCAGCCGTCGTTCAATTGATGGTCGAGAGCGGGAGCGCATGGGACGGGGTTGCCTCCTTTTGCGAGGATGTGATGTCTGCAAAGGAGGCAGCTGAGCGGGAGAGAGAAGCCGCATCCTCTCTCCCCTCCCGCAGGAGACGCACCGGGGCTCGAGGAGGGCGCCAACCGATCTGCGACCTCCACGAGAGGTGGCCTACGGGCGGCGGACTAGGGGCGTCCGTCGTCCGACCAGATAGGCCCGAGTTGCCGGCGCAGTGTTTCACGCGTGCCTCTCTAGAGTGGGTGCGGTCGTTATAAGAATGGCCGCACTGGGAGGTGGGACCCGCTGAGGTTCACCGGGTCAAGGCCTGTCGGGGGAGCGGTGAATGCTTATGCGAAACCTGCACCCCCGGCCATAGGCAGAGGTGGAACACCGCGGTGGTTTTAGCCGGTAAGAGTCCGGCATGCCTCTCCGTCACCCCCACGATGTAGGAAGTCCATGAGGATTTAAGAGGACGCAAAAAAAAAGAAAAAAAAAAGTGTTTTTGCACATGCAGCCGGGCTATTAGCGCCTTACGGGTCTACTACAATAACGAATTCAAGATGTTGATGGGGCTGCCCCGTTTCTGCAGTGCATCAGGTATGTTTGCACAAGCACGCGTCGATGGCTTCCACGCCATAGTCAGACAGAAATCTGCCTCTTTGCTCTGCAGAGTGCGGCGCAGCTCCAACTCCATTCTGAAGACTATAGCGGGAAGGTATATGAGTCTCATTTGTTAGGTGATGTTGTTCGAAGATGCTTTTCAAACATTAGCCACTAAATAGATTAGTTTACTAGCATAGGTATTAGTTATCCTTTTGTGTACTAACCCATATGGATTATATGGATTATATTTTATTTTACTAACAAGTTTCTTATCTTTTATGGAGTGTACTACGTCATGGTTGACATTTTCAGAATAGATAGTTAAGTAGCTATGACGGTCGTCATTTCGTCCTCGGCTAAAGCCCGCCGCGACTACACCGTACGTCCCCTCCCCGACCCTAGTTCGTGCCAGCCCACGCATCTGATTCTGTAGCTTTAAATTCGTTCTTAAATAATCAAGATTCTATCCAGCCTGAAAATTTTATGCCCTTCCCCAGTGACGCTCTAAGGCAAGGCCTATAATAGACGGGGTACCCTTAGCGTGTAGTCAACTAATTTTTTTTTTTTTTTGCCCCAATTATAGTGGCAATCCACTAAGTAGCTACGCTAATACACTAAGTACGCAGCACTAAGCACTAAGTACTCAATATATTTATGAAAAAAAGAAGATGATGAACATATTTACTACCATCTTGCGGAATGTTACTTTGAAAATATTTGAAACAGCCAATCACAGCGCACCTTTTTGTTCCCAATATTTGATAACCTCGAAACAGAATAAAACGTTCAACAACCGGTAAGTACTTATCTAAAGGAGATGATCAATTGGTAAGAAGACGATTAAACTAATCCAGTGGCACTAAAAGATATTAACTTGTCTTACAGATTAGTTATTGCATTCAAATCCAGTATAATTTATATTTATCTAGTACAAAACGGTCACTCACCCGAAAAATAACTTCAAAATAAAATTATTATATCTACGGGATTTATAACTGGGTCATAACTGTTTATCATTGAGCTTAACTTTATAGAGCTAGTAGTTTCGAAGAACATCGCCTTTGACAGACAGACTGATACCGAAGAGATTCCATGAACATTTTGTTTGTATAATCTTTGACACAATTTAAAGTTGATGTTAGTGGTTACAAAATCAGAGAGCCTAGTAGGTACAAGTGTGAGAAGTAAACGTTACGGAAATGCGATTGATTTTAAACCGAATCCAAAAATAGACGAGGGTTTCAATTCGACTGTATGTTTTTTTTCTTCTCCGGAAAGTGTAATTCGATTTGGATTTTTTTTTATGGAAAGGGTATGTGGCATACATACCCTTTCCATAAAAAAAATCCAAATCTGGGGTGGTCCCATATAATTTTTTTCAAAATTTATTTACAACTTTTTGAAAGTTCAACGAAGACCAAAAAAATATAGATAGATGACGTTTCAGTTTCTTCAATTTTTGGAGGACTTTCAATCTCTGTTTTAACTATGTTGCCGTTTCCTAATAGACTTGGATGTTAAAGGGATACTAAAAAGTGCAAAATGAAGACAAACGGCTTACGAAACTAAAGTGATGTGTGTTCTGTACTAAAATTATTTATCATTATTTAGTTTATGGGTGCTGTCTTTTTTTAAAAAAGGGTTTTTAATTGACAATTATATTCGTTTCGCTATTAATATTAATTTAGTTAAAAGGCTTTATTCATATAAATGGGTGCTATATACCTAATAATCTGTTATAAAATAGTCGTGATCCAATTATAAAATCGACTCGAACCAAAAACCAAACGTTAGCACGCTTGTGTTAGACCTTATATCCTACAACCCCCCATTCCGTTAAAACTGTCCTATACTAAGCTAGGCCAAGATTTAGGTGCCACTATCGACTTCTGATCATCATCATCATCATCATATCAGCCTGATGCCGTCCACTGCTGAACGAACGCCTCCTCCAGCGATCATTTGATCAACTTGTGGCATAGACAATGCGGAGCATCAACCGCACGGCGCGTGCGGCCGGTGTTCCGCGTTGCTTTATGACTTGTGGTCAACAGTACATAACTATGTCAATATGACAACTGTACTCCAGAATCATTCTTCTTAATTTAAGTAGATAGTAATTTTAAACACGAAATGGCAGAATTATTATACCTACCTAAGGTATAAAAAAATCCTTTGGTGAGTTTAGGTGAAGTGAACTTGAAATGAGCGGTTAATTCCTACGATCGGCTTTCAAAGTAAAAAAAAAGGGGGTAAAAATGTATGAAGAATGTAAATGATGTAATGTAAAATAAATGTAAAAAGTGTATGTATATCAGCTGTCTGACACCCATAGTACAGGGTCTCCCTAGTTTGGGGATGTTCCACATATTATTATAATTATATTAAAGTCAAAGCACTTTTTATCAATTAAAACATTTACAGGCACTTTTGAAATGTCAATGAGCCGGTGAGTTACGAAGTTGAAAGAAAGAAAGAAAGAAAAAGTATTTATTCGCCCACCAGGACAAAAACACACACAAAAATAACATTAAAATATAAAACGAAACTAGTTGCTCGTTCCAAAACGTAGGTAAGTCTCTATGGAGAAGAACGAAGAAGAAACTCCACGGACACTCTTCCAAAACAAGTTTTTACAAAATACTGGTTACTGGTTCTTGTTGTTTTCGATATGTGAAAAAAATGTAAATAAAATGCAATGTTAGGTACATTGATAAAAAAATAATAAATATAAAAGCCAAGGCAGTCAAGGGTTGACCAATATCTACTGACAGCGGCATGACGCGTGGATCAGCACCATTTTGATGGGAGCTGAATGATCCAACACACGTGCCACCATCAGCGAGACATTAAAAAAATTGCCAAATCGGTCCAGCCGTTCTCGAGTTTTAGCGAGATTAATGAACATCAATAGATTTTACACAGTACCCTAAAATTAAAAATTAAAAAAAACCCCCAACGCAAAACATAAAAGCGATTATGTACAAAAGTCAAAAATAATACCTTTTGTTGAGCCACTAAATGTTTGTTCGTTGAAATGGCGCTATAATGTCGCGGCGGGGTACCGCTTAAGTAAGTCAGTCCCTTAATTTCATTCACTGTCTATTAATTCACCAGCATTTCCGACCAATTTGCTTCGATATTATCAACTTTTTGTTGCTAATCTAGTTGTTAATCTTGTTGCAAATCTAGTTACCATCAGTTCGCTATTTTAGCTATTTAGTTATTGCTTTAAACTTAGAGGTACCCCGCCGCGACATTATAGCGCCATTTCAATGAACAAACATTTGATGGCTCAACAAAAGGTATTATTTTTGACTTTTTACATAATCGCTTTTATGTTTTGCGTTGGGGGTTTTTTAAATTTTTAATTTAATTTTTATTTTAAATTTTTTAAACGTAATTTAGTTTGGTTTTGTATAAGAGTTTACAAAAATAATTTACAAGTTTATAGTTTTCATTTCGTTACTCATTCCTCATTCCCTTGCAATATAGTATACATTATTCTACTAGTCAAGGCCTTTCATTTGATACCCTTATATTGAGGGAGTTGTGAAAATAGAATGTAATTCACCATTTTGTGGTTGCGGCCATGTTGGATTTAAAATTTGTCAGAGTGTATAGTATTCTACTAGTCAAGCCCTTTCATTTGATACCCATATTGAGGGAGTTGTAAAAATATGTGATCCGCCTTTTTTTGGCTGCGGCCATCTTGAACCAATTTTCATCAAACATAGCTAAGCTAATTCCGACTAATTCACCTTTCAAATAAAAAAACAAAATCAAAATCGGTTTATCCGTTCGGGAGCTACGATGCCACAGACACACACACACACACACACACATACGTCAAACTTATAATACTCCGTCGTTTTTGCGTCGGGGGTTAATAAAATACTGATTAAAACGAATCCAAATACGATATATCTGCTACTAGGTACTAGTGTGCTGTATAATCTGGCTGCAGCATAAGACCAAGAATTCTATAATCTTGCATAGTTTTATAGCAAACATGGGTGTTTCAATGGGTGGTCAGTGTGGTCACCTATAATAATATGTTTGAAAGCAAAGTAAACATCCGGTATGCGTCTAAGATCCCTACCGCAGCTAACAAAAGAGCTGATAACTATAAAACGGCTGAACCGATTTTGATGAAACATGTCTAAGAACCATCGCTAGAGAATCTGCTTTCAAATAAAAAAAACCGCATTCAAATCGGTTCACTCGTTAAAGAGCTACAGTGCCACAGACAGACACACAGACACGTCAAACTTATAACACCCCTCTTTTTCGTCGGGGGTTAATAAAAGAAATGGGTATCTGAAACCTAGTTGATCTAATTTGTTCCTATTACTAATAGGTATTAAAATAAAGTCTGTTTTATTAAAAGATGAAGATTTTTTCGAATATGCATGATGTTTTCATATATAATATTGACAAGGTACCGATGTTAATCTGTTTAAATAATTCTCTTAGAGATTCGCGCCTGCGGAATTGGATTACATACACTCATTTCACAAAGGAAGATTTTTACAGAATATCACAGTCATCATAGAGAGTCTATTAATAGTAGGTAACCTCATAAATTCTCACTTCCCATTCATTCATACGTAGGTATTATCGATATCATGTCCTATCACAAAGTACGCATATAATCCTTACCATCTGTTTACCATTCGATTGTCCGTTCTATGAATGTGAACTATCTGTTGGATGCACAGCGGATTTAACTCGATACGCGGAGTATAGGGTGAAATAGAGTGCGCATACACGTCTTATTAAAAGGTTTATTCGAAGACGTTTGATTTCAAACGTTATTCTGACTTTAATAACGTTTTTAATACAAAAACTTCCTCGATGGATGGATTAAATTTGGTCTTCCTTATTTTGTAATAAGAGGGAATTTTACAGTACAAAAATTCACCTATGAAACATCTTGATCTTTAGTCGTCTTTACAACTTTTGTCGAAAAGAAAAAATATTGTTGACCCAAAAGCTCTGTTCATTTACTACTCTGTGTCGTATTCATTGAAGGGCTATGTAGTCGGATCTCTCGGTAAATTGGAGAGTTCCATAGATCCGTGTAGTCTGCACTTGCAATGCACGTAATAGTCCTTCAGAACTGAATTGATTTCAATCGATTTTAGGAAGAAGACGCTTTGTTAGAGTAGGCACTTAACTATTACGCTGAAGACGGTTTTTGAATTGATAAAATATATTCTGATTCTGGTTACGAATAAATATTATTTGAAGAATAGTTTTTAAATCATATTTATCTATAGGACTGGTCCTTAACATTATAGCCCACTTTTACCATTAAATATATTTAGCACTAAACGTATTTAAAACATTATTCTATCTCAGTCATCTTAAAACGCGCTAAATGCTTTTGATAAAATTTGTGAACAAATCTTAAATTACCCATTTTCTCAAGAACCAAGTGAAATTATCTTCTTAGTTTCATTAAACTGAATTACTTAAAACTAACATTTTTTAAACCGTCTTTTCTTAACGTAAAAGTTCGCTACCGCACGTCGCATTCCAGATTCATTAAAACGATTAAAAAAAATACAGCACTCACAGTTAAAAATACACACTAAAACAATGCGGAAGCCAAAGCCACGCCATTTGCAAGTAGGCTAAACCTGACATGAACTTTGCAAATGTCCTGAAATCACTTACTGTTGTTATGCAACCCGTATGCAACGAGCGACGTGCCGCCATTTGCATTGCAAATCAGCCACGTTTGCGCTTCGCAGTTTCTTACTTAAGTTCGTTATAGTCTTGTATGATAAGTTACGAATATCAATCTTATGTAAACCTTTTTGGAATTTGAGTGTGTGAGGGAAATTGAATCATTCACTTTGCTTTGAGAAAAATCAAAGTACGTAGGATAGGTGTCTATGGAGAAGAACGAGCAAGAAACTCCACGGACACTCTTTTCAATCAAGCTTTTACAAAATCCAGGCTACATTATTCTTGTTGCTTCTATATGTGAAAACAATGTAAGTGAAGAGAAATCCAAAACATTCTAATTAAAAATAAATTAATATAAAAGCCATGGCAGTTAAGAGATGACCAATCTCAACTGACAGCGCCCATTCACGAACATCGGATTAGCACCACTTAGCTCAACCATTTTGTAGGGAACCGAATGATTTAACCCACACGCCACCATCAGTGAGACATTTGAGCGAGCATGACAATGCTCTCAACTGCCGTGCTCATTTATGTAAAAATCATCATTTGCGTCGTCTTTTCCCAACTTAGTTGGGTTCGTCTTCCAGTTTATTCTAGGCAAGCGTGCTCCACCTTAGGCCGCATCATCACTTAAGATCAGGTGAGTTGCGGTCAAACGCAAGCCTATAACAATATAAAAAAAAAAAAAAAAAATGCAGCTGAATACCAGTGTGTGACATGGAACGACTACCTATCGGACTTCCACAACCCAGTTAGCTACTGGGTTACACGATACCCCTTGGCAAGACTGTGGTCAGACTTTCTGCCCTCTGACTATCCATAACGACTGCCAAAGATCTACGAATGGCAGCCGGAATCAATGACTTTACCTGCTTTCACGTAACGTACACGTCACGCATGGAGGGAACTCAGTATGAAACGGATGATCACCCATCCACAGACCGACAGTGGCAAGCGTAGCCTTAACCTTTGACCGATCGATCTGTACGGCTTTTACTTAGTCACGAGCTCCTCTTTGTCATGAGCTTTGATAAAGATATTCCTACATGTCAGATCGTCAGGATTTAGTCCGTATTCGGTCATCATGTGGCCAGAAGTTGGGTTTTGTGCAATGCAAACACACTGCGTGTAGGTACAATACACAATTTAACGCAAACTCAATTTAAAATAAACTTGGACTCATACAATAAAAAAAAAGAAAAACCTATAACCATTAAACCAAAAATAAACTAATATAATAAGGCATCAAAAAAATCCTCCACATGGCCGTCATCTGGGAATGTGCCCAAGAGACTGACTGCATTGCCCCGTTGGATGGCAATGCTTGTATTGTACGTGTAAATATTGTATATTTGTTAAAAATAATAAAAGTTATCCACTTGGACTCATATTAAAATAGACATAGTAACACTTAAATACAACGAATCCCATTCAACGAATCAAAACCAAAAGAGTACAGTTTCGGGACGTCTTAGCTCCGATGCGATCAGACACTGGATTCTGAATGTCATCCTCGCTGTGGGCTGAAAACATCACGACTCTGTAGAAGCGCGCCAAAAGTAGTGGTAGATCATGTATTGTCGATAATGGCGGGCTTGATTCGTTCCACGTTCGTACTATTGACCGGACTTGGATTTTCTCTGCATCAGCCCGCAGTCTGAAAGGTGGTGTGATACCCCCGAGGTTTGGAAAACACGTACAGCTGCTGGTCCTACGCCTTATCTCACCTCGGTCGTGTCAGGTTGCCGTCTCTTTGGACTATGAGAGTGAAGGAAGAAGGAGTACTCCTGTGTTCTCACACACACTTGTGCACTGTAAAATCTCCGGCGTACTTATTTGTTGTTATAGCGGTCACGATAATACACACTACGGTGATATTTTTTATTTAAATTTTAAGAGTACAGTGTGTGTGTATTTTTTTTGTGTGTGTATTTTTTTTGTGTGTGTGTGTGTGTGTAGTGTGTGGGTGTGTCTATTACGGTTCAAAAGATACAGCCCTATAACAGAGGGACAGACGGATGAATGAGCGCAAACTATAAGGTTCCTTTTGAACTTCGGGCACGAAACCCTGAAACATACTGCTAACAACCACTAAACACCATAATTTTCCGCCCAGTTCAGGCTTTCATTTACACCTTCAGAGGCTTCGCGATCATTACAGTAAATGACTGGTATCAATTACGGTCAGGCGTTCTGTGCAACCCCCCGTAATTGACGACATTTGTTCCGACCATACAATGTAGGCAGTACCTAGAAGAGAAGATAAAAATATTGAATAGAGAGTTTTTACCGTTCATGCATTGCGTCGCCGGAAAATAATGTATTTGTAATGATTTCTTTTAAAGCTTGGAAGGTACAAATGTTTTCTGCGGTTATTTTGTATGTAAGTTACTTTGTTTTTGCCCGCAACTTCGTCCAAGTTAAAGTAAAAAAAATCTTAATTTAGTTCTGTCGCAAAATTCTTTGCTAACGTATCCGACTTTTAAACCTACGTACCCGTAACTTTCAGCTTCATAGGACAAAGCGTTATCGAAATATTGTGTTTAGTCAGTGAGTAAGTAAAAGAGTGAATTTTTGCTTAAGGACGCGTATTCGATTTAGCGCAACTCAAAATTTAAACGATTGCTAGAACGGCGTAGCAGCGTTGACACACACTAGTACAATACAATGGTCTGTTTGTGTGCATCAGAAAAAAAAATATGCACGGAATAAGCACGAATCATTGAAATTGACCGGCAAACGACAGCGCGCGATGTTTTACAGTGCTTTTAAAAATAATTGTCTAAAATAAATGAGCTCGTATAACGGACTAAAAAATATTCTATATATTAAGCATAACATTTACTTTTATAAAAATAATAAATATATCAATTATGTTTTTATTCAAATACTGGTGAAAAAAAATTGCCATAGTGAACCGATTTTCTACTTTTCAACATTGTTTTTTAATACATAATAGTAATATTTTCGTAATTTTGGCTCTGTTACTATCTTTATGACTGTATATACTGTTGGAAAAACGAATAAAACAAAATCTTTTGGCATATTGTAATGGTTGTATTCGTCCTGAAAGTTAACTCTGACGTCTATTTTTTACCCGACTACGGCAAAGCCAAAGGAGGGTTATGAGTTTGACAGGCTATGTATGTATGTATGTATGTATGTATGTATGTATGTATGTATGTATGTATGTATGTTCATCTGTACGCGCATAGCTCCTAAACTACTTATCAGAACTGAACAAATGAGGTATCGTTAGAAGCGTCTTGATCGTCCGCTGGTTATAGGCTATATGACGTGTCACCGAATCCAATGTGGCGCCCTCTGGCGGACAAAAAAACCAAGATTTAAAAAAAAAATGAAGACAAGCATACCGTGTTTGGTATCATTTTAAAGGGGTTCACTAGTACCATTCAAATATATAATATTTAGTTGTGTTTTGTCACAAATTATTTAAAAAAAGAAAAGATTACCAAATAAATTAAGATACGCATACCGTGTTTAGTATCATTAGAAAGGGGTTCACTAGTACCTTTTAAATATATAATGCTTAGCTGTGACTCCAAAATGGTTTAAATAAAAAAAAATAGTTTAAAAACTAAAACCCGACTACAACAAAAAGTGATCTAAAAAGTACGAAACAAGAAAATATTTCACACAGAAATCAAGACATAGGTACAAAATAGTCAAGGTAAGCCGTGGTTGCATGCCATTATAATTCATGTTCATCGCACTCATATGGGATACAGGCATGCAACCATGGCTTACCTTGACCATTTTGTACCTATGTCTTGATTTCTGTGTGAAATATTTTCTTGTTTCGTACTTTTTAGATCACTTTTTGTTGTAGTCGGGTTTTAGTTTTTAAACTATTTTTTTCGTAAAACGATATGAAAGAATTGTCTTCGCTTTAAAAAAACATAATTAAAAATTATACTTTTACTCTGTAGCTGTCTAAATCAAGACTTAATCTTTCTAAAACTGTAAATTGTCTTTAAATAATCTGCTCACATAATTACGATATTGCTCTGGGCAAAACGCAAAAACATGAAGTTTTCGTCACGAATCGAACACGCGCTCTTAAACGCACCACATCTACTAACTCAATTTTACATACAAAGTTTAAATAAAAATTAAACAACTAACTACATAAAAAACACAAAATATTTGGGCCGTGCTTGTCTATCTATCCTGATCCGCCTCCATCTTTTACGATTCCGTGCTTCATCATCTATTCTTTACAAACTTAAACTCAAAATAATTTATTTCAAATAAACCAATTACAAATACTTTTGAATTGTCAGAGTCAGTCAGTCAGAAAGTTGAAGCTAGTTGCTCGTTCCAAACAATATTTTTCTATGGAGAAGAACAAGCAAGAAACTCCATGAACACTATTTTAAAATCAATAGTATGTTACTAATTTCGATTATATCATTCATATTGAATCTAGGATAGAATGTGAGAACAATGTAACAAGTCATGTACGTTAAAAGAGATAATTTATTTTGAACTAGCTTTTGCCCGCGACTTCGTCCGCGTGAATGTCGGTTATAGTGGATGCAGACGAAGTCGCTGATTGAAAAGTAGCCTATGTCCTTTCCCAGGGTTCAAGTAATTTTCATACCAAATTTCATCAAAATCGGTTTAGCCGTTTCATCGTGAAAGCGTAACAGACAGAGTTACTTTCGCATTTATAATATTAGTATGGATGGATTGTTTATTATGATTATATTTATATCTAGATTTAAATATAATCATAATAAACAATTCAAAATAAATTTAGAATAACCGAGGAGCTGCCTCGGTTATTCTAAATTTATTTTGAATTTTGAATTATTTTGAAAATTTATTTTGAAAAAGAAGACCAGTCCCAACTAACGGCGCCCGTTCACGAACATGACGCACGGATCGGCATCATTTAGCTCAACCATTTTGAAGGGAACCGAATGATCTAACACATGCGCCACCGTCAGCGGGACATTCCAGTGAGCATGACATACTCCCAACCAGCCAGGGCACATTCAAGTCAATGAGAGACATAACTTGTAAATGGAAGCTTTGAATAACATAACTATAACACACTACATTGTTCAGTTTAAAAATAATTTGCCCAAATAGCACAATATAACGTTCATACGGCTCACATACGGGGTTGTAGTGCACTTTTGGCTTCATTCCACAGCCACGAGACCACTCAAACTCGGCATAACTGTCAGACGAACTGTTTTTGATCCCGTACGGTAAATGAAAGCGCAGTATTTTTAAATGCCACGTTTTTGCAGGTGTTTTGAGTAATACAAATGGGCTGAAAGTGACTGACTCAGAGGAGTTAGTCATCATTTTATTCTCAAAATGGTGTAAGATTGGCGTCTGTGAGTTTTCACATATTGATATCAGTTGACTGATGATCGATGAATACTGAAGCTAATTGCATTATTAATTGTTATTATTATTTATGCTTATATTTAGTAATCTGTTTCCTTGAAACAATAATCTAGTATTGTGTTGTCAGATTTTTGCAGTAAATATGTCTTCTGCTGAGTTGTGCACCCATTGGTACCATTCTCATCTTCTGTCTGCAAATCGTGTTGCTAAATCTGGTATAGTATTTCCCTTGAGGCGAGAGTATCTTAGACTGTCTTCTCCCTGCAGTTCAGCAGCTAATTGGTTAATGTGCTGGTCTAGTTTGGCTTGATAATTCTTGCTGTGTGACTTAATTTCTGCCTTCACTGTTCGCAGATTCAAATCTAGGTTCACATATTTGTTGCTCACGTACGATGGAATATTGAACATATTGTTTCTCATAAACAAGCTATTTCATAATTGCTTGTTTATTTAACTTTATTTCGTTTTGCTCATAACAAACATCTTTTTTGTATATTGTGGATAACGATGTGAGTTGCACATTTGTATCACATATTTATTATGTAAATTAGTTCATCAAATTTAATGTGTAACTGTTTGTTTGTCCCAAATAAATAAATAAATTGTTTTACTTTGATACCTTTATCTAATTAAATAGAGAAATAAGTATTATATAGCCCGACCGCGGGTTAACTCAGTATGTTCCTGAGGTAGTTTCTCACTGATACGTCAACTTGTAACAACTGTCACACCTTCCGCACCTCACAGCTACGTCAGGAATGATCTCAGTTGAGCGGTCGGGCTTTAGTTAAAAAAGTGAAATGCGCATACTTTTTCAGGTATCAGGTTCAAAAGATACTTTACTTATCTAACCCTCATGGAAAAACAAACGTGATGTTATATGATATTTTGCTACTCTATGCAACAGGACGTAGGTACTCATAGTTTCATTGGAATCGAAGAAGTTTTTGGGTTGATGCTGCAACCTGTTGAGTTTATCGAAGGCAACTAGTCCGCACTGTGATGAAACATACAGGTATTCATAAAATGGAGCAGGTATTTTTATGCAAACATATTTTACACTAGTGTATATTTACAACAATTTTACCTGTTTTTAATATTGTTTTATGCCAAAGGTACCTATCTAACAAACAAAAAAAGGGACAAAAGATCTCGTGTTTTGTCAAAAGTTTCAGCGATCTATAACGCTAAATAACCCACATAAAAAAGAAGGTTGATTCGTACGGTTGGTGCGGTGAGTGAACGTAGCTATTGCACTGCGAGTCCCGGTTTTGACTACCGCTCTGAACAAATATGTATATGGCCTTAAGATGGATGTTCCGTTTCTGGCTGTTTCTGTATGTGAGATTAAATATAGGTAGGTATTTTATTTTCATTTTACACTTAAATCTTGTATAACAAATAACTATCAAACTAACAAAAAACTTTTACGATTAGGTTCTGCCAGTGACTTTGCTTGTGTGGACTTTAAAATTGAGCCTAATAAATCGTGGTAAATATCCCAAGTGTCACGCTAGGTCAATATCGATCATGTGTGGTTAACTTCAAAGTCCGTTCAGCGTGAAAATAATATATAATAATATAAAACATTTATTTTTCTCTACACAAATTATGTACTTAATGCTAACAATAGTACACGAACCAGGAGCTAACTTTGTGAGAGACTGGTGCCTGAAATAGGTTTATATACAAACCTGTATTACAGGTCACCAGGGCCCTCCCGCGGCTAGATGCCTTCTGTGAATTTGGACCATCATAACAATGTAGTAAACATAACTAAGGTAGAATTCAAAAATAAAATAGAAAAAAATACAAACATTCGAATTGATAACCTCCTCCTTTTTGAAGTCGGTTAAAAAGAAAATACAGTAAGTTAGTGGAATACAGGAGTATGTATGAAAAACCGGAGAAAGTCTATAAAAGAGATGTGCGAGTGTGTGAGTGTGTGTGTGTCTGTGTGTGTGTGTGTGTGAGGATGCTTGAGTGAGTGTGGTGTGGGTATGGTTGATGGCATGGGGAAGTAGCAGAGGGGATCGAAGTAAACAGATATAGTTTACCTGAGAGGGATTAACAACTTCTCAGTTTAGTTTAGTTTTAGTTCAGAAAGAGTAACAAATATCTATACATCCATCTATGGCCGGAGTATCTTTAAGGCAGATTAGGCAAACTGCCTAGGCAGTTGCCTAACCTACTTATTTAATATATTTATTTTCTTTACATATGATCTTTATTTATTTTTATACAATGCACAATGTTTACACAAAAAAATAAAAAAGGAATAATTAAAAAACTAAGACAATATTCCATCTAAAAGTTCACCCACATGGTCGTCAACTGGGAATATGCCCAAGAGATTGGCGGTATTGTCACGTTGGATGGCAATGCTTAACCTCTGTCCGAGGTAAAAACTAGCCCTATCCAAGGGCTATTTTTGCACAGGAAGTGTCAATCTATCCTAATTACACATCTGCCTTACCACTGCCTGCCACAGGCAGGGACCCCGCGTATGAAAATGAAAACAAATAGCATAGTTATAAATATAAGAATATGTATTTTAGGAACTTAGGAAAGGGCCCTGAGAGTTGCATTGACTAGGGGCCCATCCATCCTTTCTCAAAAAATTCGCACAAATGCACAGCCTACAAGAGTCGTTTTAGTTTGTGGCAACGTTTGTTACAAAAAGAATATAATACCTGAATGTTAGCAAATTCATTGTGCGTACTGCTAAAGAGAGTAGTGGAATTCCCTGCCTGAGTCTGTGTTTCCTGATAGCTACAACCTGGGAGTCTTTAAGTCAAGAGTAGGTAAGCGGTAGGCAAGCGTGCTCCATCTTAGACCGCATCATCGCTTTCCATCAGGTGAGAAAGTGTTCAAACGTATGTCTATCATAGATAAAAAAAAAAAAAAAATGACAAGGCAGTGAGCCCGGTATCCCGCGTAACTGTAAGACCATAGCTATCAGATAAGCCGATTTTATGCCAATCTATATCAAACAAATAAAACTTCTTCATTAAAAAAACTCAAGACAATCTCCCCAAATCATACTTAAAGACTTTTCTTTCCATTCCGAATTCTATAAATAATCTCACAAAATAATTTTTCCCACAATCTAGACCCATAATTTCGTATAATGAATCCGTGTAAAAATAGCAGAAAATAGCGATAAAATAATATTATCCAAGCACTCTCGTTGTGGTCGTATAAAAAAATCACTTTGCGAACGGTTTTTTTGCACAAATTAACGGTACAGTATATCATGTGGGTCGTTAGGCTGTCCAAAGGAAAATAATGAGTCTTAAATATACACCGTGTTACGAACTGGACTTACTTTTATGTTCAATCCTCGAGGATTTTAGTTAGCCTTGGGCCTATATAAATAATGGTAGGTAATAATTACGGTAGGTAGTCAGAAGCCAGAAAGTCTAACGTACGGCGATGCGCCACCGGCACACGGTGGACATCCCATCCACACGCACGAAACGTTTTGGGAATACATTCATTGTGCGTACTGCTAAGGAGTGGAATTCCCAGCCTGAGTCTGTGTTTCCTGATAGCTACAACCTGGGAGTCTTTAAGGCAAGAGTGAATAGGTTACTTCTAGGCAAGCGTGCTCCATCTTAGACCGCATCATCGCTTCCCATCAGGTGAGATAGTGGTCAAACGATCAATAGATAAAAAAAAAAAAAAAAAAAACCTGTCTTACCGAGGTGTATCGTGTTACCCAGTTACTGGGTTGTGGTGGTCAGATAGGCAGTGCTCGATGTAAAAACTGGTCCGCTGCATTCGATTAGACTGGAAGCTGACCCCAACGTAACTAGTTGGGAAAATGCTAGCTTCACCACACACGGCTCGTGTGAGGGCTGTCTCGGTAAATAATTAAAACAACATGAGGCAGCAGGCTGTGGCAACGTGCCTCGGGTCGAGCCACGATGGCGTGACATCAAAATGGCGCCGGATCGACAGCTGATTTATTTGCGTCTGTCTGCTTTGAATACACGGACTTTTCGCCATTGTGCGTGCCTCGCTAAAACCGTGATCAAATCACGTCCACACTTGCGAGGCACGTACGCCGAGGTGCCTTTGAGCACAGTCAAAAAACCGACACCTGATGGCTCGCACCGTGGCCGCTCACGCGAGGCACGCCTCGGGCTGAGGCGCATACGAACTTGAAGCAACAGGGCGAGCCGTGCGTGACTCATGCGAGGCTGCCTCTAATCCGAGTACACAAAAAAACAGAAAAAAAACATTATTGTGCACTCTAAATGTGGGTTCATTTAGAGTGCACAATAATGTTTTTTTCAGCAAAAATGCCAGACTACTCACTAGTAACTAGTGTCAACTGATTTTAACTGGACCCATCGGGTTATTACAATAAGGCACTTTCGAAAATGTAAATAAAGTTAGGTGCACGTTGTATTTATAAAGTATTCATAGCATTGAATAGTTCTCATTTTGTAGCGCAATCTACGCTCAATGCGCTCCCGGATACAAGGATGTGTTTGCGGATGAATGGAAAATAATCTTGTCAAAATGGTTGAAGTACTGTTACAGAAATACGAAATAGGTATGCAACTGTTAATGTATATTTAATTTACCTACCTATGTTTTGTCCACGCACAATGTATTTCATTTTGATTACTACTTTCTCAAATGATTTTTATATCATCGTTTTTATGACGTAGCGCATTGCCACAGTAAAGATATCTATACAGTATTGTAACTCGGCCCTGTCCTTGAAATAATTACCTACATGCGCCCAGTACCTCAACATGCGATAGGGTTGACACGCGTACAGTTTTTAAATTTCTTCCTAGTTTGTGTTTTATTTTCTTTATATTTTAGTGATTATAAATGTGAAAAGTGTTTTATTTTCTTTCTAGTTTTGTGAATGTAAATATTTTTTTTTTTTAATATAAAAAAAAATCCGTAAATGAAATAGGAAGCGTTTGTCAGAATAAAGGGTATAATTGGCAACACTAAAAAGCAATTAGGTAGCTCTATATGAAATACACATACTTATATACTCAAAGAATATTATTATTTTAGAACAGAATAGTGAAATGAAAATACTTTGTTTAGGAAACATATTTTATTGTAATATTTCAGATTCAAAATCATTTATTTCAATTCAACCTTTTACAGGTACTTTTGAATTGTCAGAGTCAGTCAGAAAGTTGAATCTAGTTGCTCGTTCCAAAGGGTAGATTTCTATGGAGAAGAACGAGCAAGAAACTCCATGAACACTCTTTTAAAATCAGTAATATTTTACAAATTTAGGTTACATCATTCATGTCATAACAACTAGGTACATTTAATTTAATATTAAAATTATACATATACATAGCCTTTCATAGTTATCATCATAGTTATACTTATCTTATTATTTTCTTCGAGAGCTCCGTACCGATCAACGTTTCGATCAAAAGTGTTTTTATGAAGTCGGAACACTCGCTTTTATAAGCGGCGATAAACAAGTATGATTCATGGGAGAAGAACGATGACAAGCAAATATGATTTATACTTATTTGCTATCCAAAGTTTAAACACACTTTATTCTATTTAAAATGATGTTATTAACTATACTTCTACTGCATTTAATCAGAAATTAATTATTACTTTATATTACAACACGAATTACGTTGTTATATATTAATTACATCGGTATAAATCTAACACGGCCATACTGACAAGTACTTCGCTCTCGAAGTACAAACACAATATTCTTATTACATAAAGGTACATTTTGTTTACATAATATCAGTAATCGTTTTCATAATCATCATGGTATAATCAATAATCAGACCTTACTGGGTAGACCAAACACCCGCAGTCAGTGAAGCTTAATCACCCGCGACCAGTGAATGTCATAATAAACCACAGTTAAGGTTTTAATCCATCCATAATAATACAATCATGTCTTAAACTAATATTAATACAATATATACTAATATAATTACAATATCAGTAATCGTCTTATAATCGTCATTGTATAATCAATAATCAGACCTTACTGGGTAGACCAAACACCCCGCAGTCAGTGAAGCTTAATCACCCGCAGCCAGTGAATGTCATAATATACCACAGTTAAGGTTTTAATCCATCCATAATAATACAATCATGTCTTAAACTAATATTAATACAATATATACTAATATAATTACAATATCCGTAATCGTCTCATAATCGTCATTGTATAATCAATAATCAGACCTTGCTGGGTAGACCAAACACCCCGCAGTCAGTGAAGCTTAATCACCCGCAGCCAGTGAATGTCATAATATACCACAGTTAAGGTTTTAATCCATCCATAATAATACAATCATGTCTTAAACTAATATTAATACAATATATACTAATATAATTACAATATCAGTAATCGTCTCATAATCGTCATTGTATAATTAATAATCAGACCTTACTGGGTAGACCAAACACCCCGCAGTCAGTGAAGCTTAATCACTCGCAGCCAGTGAATGTCATAATATACCACAGTTAAGGTTTTAATCCATCCATAATACAATCATATCTTAAAATAATATTATAATAAATGTACTACAGCGTTTTGTTCAGTCCACTATCCAGGCCATAGGCGATTCTTTTTTTTTTTTTCTTTTGCAACTACATATTATATTTCTCTGATTTCCAATACCCCTTAATGAGAACCTGTTATTATCTAATATGTTCATAATTTCGTAGGGTCCGTAAAATTTTGCTGTTAGTTTGTTATGTCGCCTATGGTCTTGATTTACATAAACAGTATCACCTACGCTATAATTTATGTTATCTCTACGCGTTTGGTCAAAGCGGTCTTTGAATGTATCGGCAACAATTTTAAGACGTTGATGTGCTAACTGACGATCGGTCGTTACGTCAATATTTATATTACTATCTTGTATTACCTCATCTAATCGAGCTTGTATACACGGGATGTTCGAGTTTCTGCTAACAAGCAGCCTAATAGGTGAAAAACCAGTTGATTGCTGTACAGTAATGTATGGACAATTGGACTTTCCACAAAACGCTCGGCCAGTCTGACACATTACCACACCTAGTAGCTAACATATTGATTACGGTTAAGACGTAACTTTTGGCATGTGATGCTCTAAATAACGAATAAACTAAATTCAGTGCCAACAGGAAAAATATTTTTCCATGCTAGCCCTTCAGAATCTACAGTGATTTGAATGTCAGGATAATTAACCACATTCCTACCAATAAGATCATATGAAAATCTTGGTCACGGGCCACATGTAAATATAGTTATAAACAAATATCTTCAAATTTAACTGTCACTGTGATAGTTGCAAAAATATGTATTTTACCGTTACCTATTCCACTAAAGTACTTATATTGAGTATGGAAAAATATATAATTTAGTCATTTGGCAATAGATTCCCGTATAATGCTACAACAATAGACATTTTGCGAATGGTAACGTCAGTAGGCTTAAAGTTTAAAACATTGCATAAAGTATTGACTCGAACATCTAGTCATTGATCTTTGAAAGTTTAATTGCTGTTTGGTCGAATTTACACGTTTAAAAATACAACTTATTCTCCAGGTAATTGATCTAATGGTCGCTTTTTAGTCTCTACGTAAGCAGAAAACTAAACTAAAATTCTGATGTTGACGAGTCTGAACAATAAATTACAGCTTTATACAAACCGAGATATTTTTTTTTTTCGTGTGGGTACATTCAAGTTAATTCAGCACAGAAATTTTCCTACTATCGACCTTCCTGGGGTTGTCAGGACTCGTACCATATTAAAGCAGAGCCCTTGGGGGCCTTACCTCCCTTTGCGACTTTAGTTAAGTCGCTCCAACCAAACTTTTCTCCAAGCTTGTCATTGTCTGCACACCACGCCACTACGCCGCTGTCAGTGGTGGCGGGATTGAATATCGGGAGAGCCACGCCATCCTGCCGATTCTTACTGGACAACGCTTCTTTGATAGTAGTAAGCAGCTTTAGTTGAATCTCTGGTTCCATTTCGGTAGCAACAATAACCCTGAAAATATAGTAAGATTAGTTTAGCACATGGCATCCCACTTCTGATGTCAGAATAAAGGGTATAATTGGCAACACTAAAAAGCAATTAGGTAGCTCTATATGAAATACACATACTTATATACTCAAAGAATATTATTATTTTAGAACAGAATAGTGAAATGAAAATACTTTGTTTAGGAAACATATTTTATTGTAATATTTCAGACTCAAAATCATTTATTTCAATTCAACCTTTTACAGGTACTTTTGAATTGTCAGAGTCAGTCAGAAAGTTGAATCTAGTTGCTCGTTCCAAAGGGTAGATTTCTATGGAGAAGAACGAGCAAGAAACTCCATGAACACTCTTTTAAAATCAGTAATATTTTACAAATTTAGGTTACATCATTCATGTCATAACAACTAGGTACATTTAATTTAATATTAAAATTATACATATACATAGCCTTTCATAGTTATCATCATAGTTATACTTATCTTATTATTTTCTTCGAGAGCTCCGTACCGATCAACGTTTCGATCAAAAGTGTTTTTATGAAGTCGGAACACTCGCTTTTATAAGCGGCGATAAACAAGTATGATTCATGGGAGAAGAACGATGACAAGCAAATGTGATTTATACTTATTTGCTATCCAAAGTTTAAACACACTTTATTCTATTTAAAATGATGTTATTAACTATACTTCTACTGCATTTAATCAGAAATTAATTATTACTTTATATTACAACACGAATTACGTTGTTATATATTAATTACATCGGTATAAATCTAACACGTTCAATAAAAATACATTTTATGTTTTTGATTAGATTTAATAAAAAAAAACCACCATTATAAATTTGAGACTGAAAAATATTTGCGCCTCGCCTGAGACGTACGAAAACCAAGGCGTCTGAAAAAAAAATTATTTCCCTTTATTCTAGGTAAAAAAAAACAAACTGCAATCCTTACAAACTTCAACACCTTGAAATAATTGTTAATTGTATTCTTTTGTCATCTCAGCTTATTAAGGTCTCCATTACCACTTTTTACCATTTTTTGGTCACCCATCCGATGTCGAACTGCACGTGTGCGGTACCTAAGTTTAGCAATCAAAGCCTCTAACTACCTACTACAAAATCTTTAAAAATAAACAATAATGTAAATCTTACTAAGTAGGTAGGTATAGAGTCCAGCACAAGCTACAACAATCTGTCCAATTTCTTTGATAGATTTTTAATTTTATTACAAAAGCACAAGGTTCATATTCAATTGGGGTTTGACAATTTGGAATGACCTGATGTGCTGGCGTCTATACCTATCATTTACTCTCATAATCATTATTTAATGATAGGTATTTCGATTAATTCCACAACATATTTATGTAGCTAGGTACATAAGTAGGTAGATAACCTAGCCTAAGAAACTACCTACTTATCAGTTCTTTTTAACGCGAATGTAGGTAGGTCGCTTTTTTCACCCTATCCACTTATTTATTTATTAATCCTTACTCGGCAGAAAAAAAAGCGAAATACTTACATTAAAAAAAAAAACAAATTACGTACTAGTAGCTTACCTTTCGTAGTTTCTAGGTTATTTAAAAAATGCTATCGGTGCGTTGCTGACGAATTGAAGCAATCAAAAAAATTAAATTAAAAATTTAAAAAAACCCCCAACGCAAAACATAAAAGCGATTATGTAAAAAGTCAAAAATAATACCTTTTGTTGAGCCATCAAATGTTTGTTCGTTGAAATGGCGCTATAATGTCGCGGCGGGGTACCGCTTAAGTAGGTCAGTCCCTTAATTTCATTCACTGCCTATTAATTTACCAGCATTTCCGACCAATTTGCTTTGATATTATCAAATTTTTGTTGCTAATCTAGTTGTTAATCTTGTTGCAAATCTAGTTACCATCAGTTCGCTATTTTAGCTATTTAGTTATTGCTTTAAACTTAGCGGTACCCCGCCGCGACATTATAGCGCCATTTCAACGAACAAACATTTGATGGCTCAACAAAAGGTATTATTTTTGACTTTTTACATAATCGCTTTTATGTTTTGCATTGGGGGTTTTTTTAAATTTTTTAATGTAATTTTTATTTTAAATTTTTTAAACGTAATTTGGTTCAGTGTGGTCACCTATAATAATATGTTTGAAAGCAAAGTAAACATCCGGTATGCGTCTAAGATCCCTACCGCAGCTAACAAAAGAGCTGATAACTTTAAAATTGCTGAACCGATTTTGATGAAACATGTCTAAGAACCATCGCTAGAAAATCTGCTTTCAAATAAAAAAAACCGCATTCAAATCGGTTCAGCCGTTAAAGAGCTACAGTGCCACAGACAGACACACAGACACACAGACACACAGACACGTCAAACTTATAACACCCCTCTTTTTCGTCGGGGGTTAAAAACAGCACAATATATTTTACAATTTCTATTTGCCATATTAAAGAAGCACTTAAGTACTTATACTTATTTTGTTAGAATATTAGTCACAAATCGCACGCTTACTGCTTACAAAATCATCACACCGTCCATTCGCCACTGCGGCGCATCCGAGACTGTCGGTATACTAATTTCCCTACTAAGTCGGCGCGTCTAGGTATAACTCGCGTTCCGACAATTTGTATGAAGATAGAATACTGTATAGATATCTTTACTGTGGCATTACCCAGACAATAGCCGTAGCCGTAGTACAGTTCTCAAGTCGCAGTCTTAGTGGCGTAGCAGTGGTATATTCATAGCATAGCATTATTTTCATGGCGTAGCACAGACTCCAGACCGTAGCGCAGTCCTCTAAGTGACGTAGCAGAGGTATATTCGTTGCATAGCATCATTTTAATGGCGTAGCGCAGTCCTCAAGTCGCAACCTTAGTGACGTAGCAGAGGTATATTCGCAGCATAGCATTGTTTTTGTGATATACCGCAGTCTCCGTGGTGTAGTATTAATCTTTATGGAGTTTCGTAGACTATGAAGTGTGGAAGTAAATTTTTGCTATCGTACCTACACTTTACTTGACGTAGAACCGTTTTCGTCAGTTAGCAAAGTAGGTAGACGGTTTCAGAATAAATAAGCCTGAGGCTTTAGTACTAGCGCACGGAAAAAACATAAATATGATCGATTTTAAAATTGAAAATCCCGTTCCGAACATGGTATTATGTATTTAGTAGTATAAAAGCATTATTTATATCAATGATACTAGTGATTCTCGTATAAAATTAAACTAAAATGATATGCATATAGGACAACCGTACCTATTTCCAAATCAAAATCGATTTTTATTGAAAAATTTTCCCTCAGCACCCTACTTTTGACAATTTACTTACGAGAGAGAGAAATGATACAGCATAAATTCAAACATAAAACGCATACAGACTTGTAAGTATGGTAATTAAATTGTATATCTTTATGAGTTATCGTAAAACGTGCTGGAACATAAACAACAAATATAAGGCTATTATTACAACTATTATTGTATTGTCTACATTAACGAGGTGATCTTACTTGTACATTCAGTGCAACAATGGCCGTTTTACTATGTACTGACCTTACAGTTCAACAGAGATAAGTAAGTTATAGACTAGCGACATGATATCTAAAATCTACATAATAAAATTGGTAGTATATAGTTGTGGCGTTTTAGTATGGTAGTAACTGTTGCCCTTTTCTTAACATCTCTTCATAGGAAATCGAGAAATACCTATTTATCGTTTTTCATTCGTCAAATATGTAATGACGTATATGTTGACAATAAATTCAACTTAGAATGTTAACGATCTTCGTTGCCATTTTTGAATGGCTTATGTTTAACGTACCTTCAGATCTACTAAATGATCACCAATAATAGTAAATAAAATAAAACCAAAAATAGTAAATGGTCACCAAAATGGTGTTTCCTTTCAAAAGTATTGTAGAAATGTATGAGTTTGACTTTAAAAAGCGATTTGATTCTGGCACTCGGCGGCCGCTGCCGCGGCACGCTCGCTCCGCACAGTTCTAACCTAACCTAACCATGTTGGATCCGCCCCAGGGGGTCAAAAAGATTTTGGTTATTTTGCACACTAAGATTTGGTGACCATTTAGTACATTTGGTATAATTTAGTATATTTTTTGGTAAGGGAGCTTAAGATGATAAAGTATTTTTTGGTGATCATTATATTTATAGGTACCCTTTTTGAAAAAAAGAATGCAGCAATCCTATTCTGTTACAATCTCCCTCAGAAGCAGAATCAGAATGCTTTATTTGTAAACATAGGTCAAATTACAACAGAGTATGAGATGTTAGAGACAGATAGACCTTCTATGTTTTACCCAAAGGCGTACAAATATGTTTAATTAACATTGAAATATAATATGTGAAAGAATTGTGTAAACTTTCACATCGGTAACAATGTCAGTATTAATAGGCACACACATGACACACATAACAATACAAATCTAAATCTAAAATTGCTAGGGATTGACAAAGCACTACAATCGGATGACAGTTCACTTCACCTAGGTGTTTACAGAGGGAGATTGTAACAGAATAGACATACAGCAGTGTTATTCTATTACAATCCCCCTCTGTGAACACCTAGGTGCAGTGAGCTGTCAAGGTGCGTACGGATAGCGCGTACATTGGTACGCGTAGTCGGTTACACGTGTCCTGGAACGCCATGTCCATACTTGCAGCTACGCGTACACTCTTGGGAAACGCGTACCACGTGACCTAGCTCGCGCGCGAACCGCCGTTGGTCGGTTTTTGTTCGCGCGTCAAAGAGGACGCACACGACCGGGTACGCTATATTTGGACGGCAAAATGAATAGACACGTGTGTTCTTCGAGTTTGGTTTGTTTGTTTGGCGCTAAGTTTGTCGGAGTCATGGCGAATGACTGCGGCTCGCAGAGCGCTCTGGATCGATTGACCTCGCGTACAGGTTCGCGGCGGTCCATACAGGAGCTGTACGCGTATCCAATGTACGCGTGGACAATGTTTCCCAACTACGCGTAACACAGGAACGCGCTATCCGTACGCACCTTAATGCGTCCCGATGCTAGGGATTGACAAAGCAGACGGACGGATGACAGCTTACTTCACCTAGGTGTTCACCGAGGGAGATTCTAACAGAATAGACATACTTATAGATGAAGAAAATGTGGGTGGGGTGGCTATTGTCATGTGAAAAAGAATTTTCTATAGCTTTTCCCGTGATATCAGTGCGTCTATGGATAGAAACTAATTCTGTCAGTTATCCCTAAGGGACCTAAAGCAAGGTTTCAAGGTATTCTGTATAAGTCTCCATCGGGGAATTTGGCCTATATCTGTGAGATGACTATTCGCCTCAATTTTTAATACGTAGACCGCCTGTTTGTTGTTTGCATAGCAGACTATGCAAACAACAAACAGGCGGTCACGATTAATTAATAGATTTTATAATATGACATCACGACAGATCGTGATGTCATATTTTCAAATCTATTAAGTTTTGATGATAAAATAAAAAAAAGAAAACCGCCTTCAAAAATGAAAAAGTGATAAATAACTTTAGCACAGAACACACTTACTTTACTTTCGGAAGTCGGTGGGGGTGTCTTTGTGTTTGTTGTTTTGTATTGCCATCGACTTTCGAAAGTAAAGTAAGTGTGTTCTGTGCTAAAGTTATTTATCACTTTTTAGTTTTCGAAGGCGATTTTCTTTTTTTCGAAAAAGCTTATTATTTTCCTCTTTTTAGTAGGTATTTCCTTAACATCCAAATCCACTTAAAATAGAGATTTTGAGTCCTCCAAAGTTTGAAGAAACTACAACGTGACAATCTATGTAATTTTTCTGAGTTTTTGTTATTTTTTTCAAAAAGCGCTGATTCAATTTCGATTAAATTTATATGGGACCATTTCGAAATAAACCCCTTTTGATCAAAAAAGAATTTTGCAAATCCGACTATATATGGCGGAGTTATGCCCGAACATACATAAAAAAAAAACTTTGTATGAATGGTCTTTGGGATGACAATGCACTTACGACACTTTTTATATTCATAGGAGGCTATGATCATCAGGTACGTCGCTTGCTTGTTGGAACCCAATAAAAAAAAACTAAAAAAACTTATGCCAAATCTAAAATTACACTCTTAACTCCGTTCAACAGCGGCCTTACGTTTAACAGTGGACGGCAATAGTTTGAGATGATGATGATGACTTTGATGAAATGAAATGAAATGTTTAAAGAAATCTTTAAGTAAAATATCGTAGGTACTAAATCTAAAAGATGTCAATGTTTACGACATAATGTTTTAAGATACTTTGGTTCTAGTACTTTTAGGTACGAAGGAAGGGTCTTTCCGATGACTGATAGAATCTAGGACCCCAAATGACCCAATTTCCTGTGTATAGGACATTCACAACTGAGGGAAAATTGAAGGCTGCGAAAATAATCAAACATATGATTTCCCGGACGCAATATTTATACCTACATACATTGGTTTAAGAAAAATACGAGCACAAAATATATTCTTATACCTAAATAAATCTTTCAAAACTATGTATAATATTCCATTTTTGTATGTTTGTTTGTACTTAAAAAATACTTAACCGATTTTTTAAAATATTTCATTAATAGGAAGCTACGTTAGCCCTGAGTGCTATAAGCTATAATAAATATTATACCAGCCTATAGGTGTCCCACTGCAATGAAAAGGCCTCTTCTCATACAGAGAAGGCCCAAGCATTGACCACCACGTGCGCTCGAGGCGGATTGGTGATTTCAGACTTATATCAATTATAAGTCCAGGTTTCCTCACGGTGTTTCCTTCACCGATGTCAATGATGTTCAAGATAAATTTAGAAAGTACATATAAATTGAAAAAGTCACATTGGTACTTGCCCGGTTTCGAACCCAAAACCTCATGCATGAGAGGCCGCGCATGGCGGGTGCCATCACGACATTTTATAATATTATATTTTATTATAATAAAAAGCACTGTGGCACTCGGGGCCTGCCGCAGTAAAGCTATAGCATATATAAACATAGGTACACCTACCCACCCCACCCCCCCTACCCCCTACCCTATATATATAATATATATATATATATTATGATTATATATACCATATACATACACGTTAAGCGAACGCAAAAAAACAAACAGAATAAAGCCACCGACTTCCGAAACTAAAGTCATGTGTGTTCTATCCTAAAGTTATTTTTCACTTTTTACATTTTGAAGGAAGGGGTTTTGTCTTTTTTGTAAAAAAGCTTTTTAATCAATTCTTTGTTCCGAGTTTGAACTATTTATGATAGAAACACTAATTCTGTTTTTTACTTGTAACGTTGAAATAATTCAAATAATTTCCCTTCTATTATAAACTTAGCTGTCAGTCACAGAGACTTCCTGTCAAGCCCTTTCGTTCTATTTTAGAACGGTGTTCATATCAAAGGAACCATAAACTCCCTCTAAAAAGTTGTACATGTCAAAACCAGCCAGTCTCTAGAGTAGGTACAACCTACACGGAGAAAAAGAACATTTTGTAAATCTTACTATGGATAAAGAATCTATTTCCAATGAATGTCAAGTTAAGCCCCAATATAAAAAATAAACAGTATTTGTCATGTGTGTCCATAAAGTCCATAAGTGTCCATATCAGCTTACACCGACAAAATACCAATATATACAAACAACCTGTACAACAATATTTTTAACGATATATGTAGTTTATTTCCTGTTCTTATTGATACAAAAATATATTATTTTAGATGCGACAACTACATTTATATTCATATTTATCTTGTTTATGACGTTCGAAAGTATTTTCAATGGTCATTAACATGAATGACTTGATTTTGATAGTCAATCCATATACTTCCATATTAATTTCATTTATTTCAAACACAAATGATTCATAATATACAAGGTGGCCGGAGCATCGACGTCCAAAAATAAAATTTAGGTCCCTCGTATCGTGGGGTGTCTGAATCACCCCCATGGATGTTTCGCGACTTTTCATAGTTTTCGAATTACGTTTTTTTTTCTAAAATTCTGAGAATATTCGACCTGACCAATCTAAAAGCTATTCTAAACAAAAAGTAGAAAACTTTGTCGAGATGTTTTTATTGCAACTGAATCTTCATGAGTAGTACTTTTATGCATACATTAACCAGCGTCGTAACTGTGATGAAAGTTATGAAAAAGTTGGTCTAAAGTGAAAAATTTACATTTGTTAAATTACGACTTAAATTTTCAACTTGAAATAAAAAATCTTAACAGGTGACTTCATGGTTCCTAAGTAGAGTTTAAGGATGCGCCAAACTCTCAGCTTACATAATTATTAAAAAAAGTACTAATAGTACTTTATAATAATAATAGTAGGGCTACTTTGTTTACAATCGGCCTTCAAAGACAGCGAGGTGCAAAAATTCTTAAAATTACCCATCTGATTAATCGTTAATTAATGATAAAAATACTGAAAACTAACTAACAAATAGTTTCAGAGTACTTTGACTCTAGATGGTATTCAGGGTCTGATGATGGAACTAGAAGGTGGCCATAGGAACTCAGTTCTGAAACAACATAACCCCATCTAGTTTGGGCTCGTGTGATTCGTCTTGACGAGTCTTTGTCTTAGATGGTATCCAAGGTCTGATGATTGAACTGAAAGGTGGCCATAGGAATTCCGTTATAAAACAACATAACTCCATCGAGTTTTAGCTCGTATGAATCATCTTAACGAGTAATTTGTCTCTAGATGGTTATTCAGGGTCTGGAACTGGAAGGTGGACATAGGAACGCTGTAATGAAACGACGCAACCCCATCGACTTTGGACTAGTTTGATTCGTCTCGACAAGTACTTTGTCCCTTGTTTGAAAATAAAAGACATACTTTTTAATTTGCAACTACGTCCGCATCCGCAGTAACCGACATTCATGCGGACGAAGTCGCGGGCAGAAGCTGGTATGTACATTATATCTGAACGCTACAAGTACCCACGTTTTCATCGTTACAGTCGGTTAGAGCACCCCCATGACCTCAGTGGCCACAGACGCGTCCGTCCCATCTCCTATTTCGCACTCGAATGATTTTTATACCGCGTCTCCTGATAATGTTAAATTTGAACGTGCTCAGCGCCCACCATGACGCGGTCTGAACGGCGGACGATGGCGGTTTCATATTTTCAAAGGGTTCTCTGTTCTTTCATCTTTTACGTGTTTAATTTAATTTAAATAATTTGCTTAGGCAACATTTAGACGCGATATGTATTAAGAAATATCATCACGTAATCAAGGCGTCCGCCTCTCTCCGCAAGACGTTGTGGGATCACAACCAGGCACGTGAAAGTACCATTATGATTTTTTCATCTTTCATCTGTTTCTATCTTCTAAGTATCTTAAACATCACTAACATCGGTGAAGGATTCATAATGTTAGTGCCTTCTCTGTATGAGAAGAGGCCTTTGCCCTGCAGTGGGAGAATTATTTATTACTAGCAGGCCTGAAAGACGTTGTCCTGCCCCTAAAATAAAAAAATCCTACAATTCGACTGCCACCTAACAGGACCAATTGTGAATCTACACCATTCTCGAATCCACTGGAACACTCACTAAAATTTTCAACAAAATCGGTGCGGCCGTTTGGAAGGAGTTCACTTTCATACACACGCACAGAAGATTTTTATATATAAGACTAGCTTTTCCCCGCGACTTCGTACGCGTAAATGTCGGTTATCGCGGATATAGATGAAGTTGGGGATTAAAAAGTAGCCTATGTCCTTCCACAGGGTTCAAGCTATTTTCATGCCAAATTTCATTACAATCGGTTTAGCCGTTTCATCGTGAAAGCGTAACAGACAGAGTTACTTTCGCATTTATAACATTACTAGCTTTTGCCCACGACTTCGTCCGCGTGAATGTCGGTTATAGTGGATGCAGACGAAGTCGCGGTTCAAAAAGTAGCCTATGTCCTTTCCCAGGGTACAAGCCATTATCATACCAAATTTCATCAAAATCGGTTCAGCTGTTTCATCGTGAAAGCGTAACAGACAGAGTTACTTTCGCATTTATAATATTAAATATTAGTATGGAAGTATGGATAATATAAAGTATGGATGGATTATTTATATTATTATTTTTTTGTCACTGTTTGTTTTCTTATTTGCCTTTTTTTGTTGGCTGATATAATAGTATACTAAACTCTATCTCGATTTCGTATACGATTTGATTTTGTTAAGCAAATTAGGTATATAAAGATGCGTAGCGACGTTGGAGTCACGCATGTGCTAGCATCCAAGTCGAGTGACACAATTCAAAACCTGAAAAGGAACCATAAAACATGGGCTTCATGGAATTATGGCCTTAGAAAGTATCTTATGGAAATTTAGATTTTCGAATTTGCAGTTTATCTTTAACCTTTTGGAAAGTCCCGTTAATATTATCTACACACGCATAAATCTCGTTTTGACTAGTGTGCACACAATGCTATCGAGATTGGCTTATTGACGTGACAACGTCTTATAATTCGATAGAGCCGGCTGCACGCACGAAAAAACATGACGTCATGCGGCGTTACGGCGTTACATGACGTCATGCGGCGTTACCTCGCTCTGCGTCGTTACCCCGCTCTGAGGCGTTCCAAGTGAAAAGTGAATGTGGTGTCAATTGTTTATAGCAACGATAATTACAGCGATAAAGGTAATGATTCTTTCGCGTTGTCACGTTCAACTATCGTCAGTAAACCGACTTTACAGACAACAATTTTTTTTAGCAAGATTGTTATTCAAAATTTGGACTTAAGTCAAAGTCAAAATAAAATCTCAAATCAACTTTTGAATGGTCAAGAAGTCGATCGATTAGTCAGAAAGTTAATGCTAGACGCCCGTTTGAAAGCGCAGATAGATAGGTTTTTGTAAACGAAGAACAAAGAACTGCATTATTTTCGTTTAAACACTTCGCCTATAACTTACACCGTTATATCTGTAAAACAGTTTTATTTAAACGAGACTTGGATTTTGGATTGGATTGAAGATTTTGAAGAATATTTACAGTTATAAATATTGTAATAATATGTTCTGCCTGCGACTTCGTCTGCCTAGAGTAAAGAATTAAGCATAAGTTCTTCACCCCATGGAAACACAAAAACGGGATTTAAATTTATCCACGATGCAGGAGAAATTTCTAGTGTGCTAGTATTCAGTAGACCAACGTTTGTTTTAAAAACAAAACGAAATAAATTTAAACAAAAATTATCCAATACTCGTGACCCGCCCCGGATTTCCACGGGTGCAATGTAGATCAAACTATATGTGTAAACTTTCCTCTTGAATCAGTCTATATTGCTGAAAACTGCGTTACAATCCGTTGCGGAGTTTAAAAGATCTATGCGTAGAGACATCGGGCGCAATTATATTTTATACTATGTACAGATGTTAAGCTAGATTGTTTATTTCGTTCAGCGGTTAAAGCGTGAAAGAGTAACAAACATCAATACATACATCCATGCATTCATCCATCCATCAATCCTCACAAACTTTCGCGTTTATTAACCTTTTGTCCGCCACGTCAAACGTCGCCTCGTCGCTTTTGTTACATACTCTATAATGATAATAATTTATTTATTGGACACCAACATATGTTATAGATAAAAAAGATTTCCCTAACTCCTGCGCCAATAAAAACTGTGTTCCAAAGTTAGTGTCCTCCCCTTACTTGGTCATTATTATTATAATGTTATGCCCTTAGCAAATTATTATTTAAATGTATCTAGCAAAACTAATTTAGTAAAAGAGAACAATAGAAACAATTATAAAAAAACAAAAATAATAATAAACACAAAAACATTTGGGTGGAACAATGATATATTAAACATACATGCGTTCCCCGCGCTCAATAATGGCAATATTAAAGCAAGGCAATTGCCGGGGTTTCACTTAGTCACGTACCACCCAGTGTCACGGCTATACGTCAGTATCGCTCGTAATTCACACATAACTGACGTAACAAAATATGTATGTTTATCTTTTTCTAACAGGAATACGCCGTATGCTTCTGTCCTTTTCTTCGCGCTGTATTTAATTGCATGTGCCTACTGGTATGTAGATATAAAAAATTGCGCCATTTTAAAGTGCACTAATGTTCGTGTATGACGCGTCTATTTATAATACGTCATTGGGGTGGAAACTATTTGCTATTACTTATTATAGTCTTTAGTTGTGTATATGCGTGAGTGAGTGTGTGCATGTGTATGTGTGTGTGTGTGTATGTGAGAGATGAACATGAATGATTTGTAAATGGACGTCTGCGTTTAATCATATGTTTGAAATGCTTGTCATTAAGTAACCTCTAAAAGCTTTTCAGTATCATCGTACCGCAACGATTTCAACCAGATAAGTACTGTTTTCTTAAAATTGTTACTATTTAGTTTACGGGTATTGAATAGTGTGTTGCATTTATTGTAGATATTTGGGGCATGGTAACTGAAATGCCTTTGTCCAAATGCTGTTTTCTGAGGGGGCACCGGGCAACGCATTTTTCTTTTATTTCGTGTAGTTAGGTGTGGTACACATTCTTTATGTCATCGTCGAAGAATTTCATTAATGAAGGTTTTTCTTACAGATAGCACACCGGCTAGTTCATAGACTGCGGTAGTAGTATACCTAAAGGGTAAGGTAAGCAGTACTTTCAGAAAAGCGCGTTGGGCTCTTTCTGCAAGTATAACAAACGTTTTACCGGCACCACCCCACCCACAGAAGCAGTATCTAATGAGGCATTCGCAAAGCGCTTGATAAGTTTGGATTAGGAGGTCCTCATCGCCTAATGCGTGAAGATTTAAAAAAATGTAAATTAGTTTTCTGACTCTAGCTATGGAACTACCTGTAGAAGTCTGTGACCGTGATATGCTGGGCACATTTTGATTTGTCATCTATACATAACTGGGGCGGTTAAAAGTGTAAAGAAGTGTAATGGATAAAATAACGACTGGCCGTAGTAAGTGCACAAGAATGCTACTGCAAATTCTATAAATCGCCTGCATTATGTACAAAGGGAGCTTTGAGCTTTTTTCAGAAGGAATCAGAGAAAAATTTGCACACAAATTGCACTCAAATCAAACAAAGGATGGGCTATTAAACGACTTTTACAGATTTTAAACTGACAATCACGTCAAAATGTGCAGTGTAAAAGATTTGAAAAAAATATATGTTAAACTAGAACATTCTCTTAATCATATAGAAAGTGAATATTTTTGATTAAGTTCATATTAAATAGTTTAATTAACTCGTGAAGTTGTGTCTGACGCGGACAAAACATTGACAATCACACAAAATCTACCAGGTATAATTAAACGAAACTTACACTATCTTACAGACAATTTTATTATCTATCTTTTAGTATACGCCTTTTTTTTAATTTTGAAAGAATACTACTTTTATTTAATTTTTTCGACTAAATTTGGAAAGTTTTGGACGCAGACTGCGTCCATTCTGCATCAGTTTAATTATACCTGGTAGATTTTGTGTGATTGTCAATGTTTTGTCCGCGTCAGACACAACTTCACGTATTAATTAAACTATATAATATGAATATAATTAAAAATATAAAAATAATAATAATAATAATATTTTTATTTAGAAATGACTTGACAAAAGAAATACATTTTTGCTTAAATATAAATTACATTTCTAAGACTTCCGTGCCTGAACTAGGTAATCCTGTGTTTCAGGCGAGAAGAGCTAAATAATGTTATAAAATTAATAAACAATCAAAAAGTCAATTCAAAAGAAAGTTGACAATTTATAGACAACAGTTGAGTAGCTTAACTAATATATCTAAATTAAATAAATACTAAATGGAAGTAAAACATAAAATATCTGAACTATAAATTCACTTTATCACACATAGTAAATTCTCTGTATCTTCATAGGACATACTTTGAAGAGCATCCTTGAGAATTATCTTACAATTTGTGTAGGTCAGGGAATAGATGCTTGCTTTTGCGTTTAGTCTATTATAGAGGAGAGGACCGAGGAATAGGTAAAATTTGGATATAAATGCGTGTTTTGTTGTTTTTTGTGGACAGACTATATCTTTACGTCTTTTATTAGTATATTCAGTGCTGTAGGGTAAAGCTCTATGTTGTCTTAATACAATGCCCATTATGAATAGCTGTCGAACTGTTAATACTTCAAAATACTTGTATAGGAGGTTAGTAGGAAAAAGGAAAGGGCGGAAAGTAGCCACTTTGAGAATCGCCCTCTGAGTTCTCTCGATGGTTAGTAACCTGGTTTTACCCGCTCCACCCCATGTCGTAATACAATAAGTTAATATTGATTGACATAGAGCAAAGTACACTTGTCGAATTATTTTTGAGTCAGCAATATAGCGTAATTTTTTAAAAACAAATATCAACTTACGAACTCTATTATTTAATGCTTCTATATGGTGTTTGAACGAAAGTGTTTCATCAATTATAACGCCAAGATATTTTGTTGTAGTTGCCATTTTAATGTTAGGACAACCACATTGGTTATTTGTGGAAAAGGTGCAATGATGAGCATATAATGTTGAGTTAGTACCAGTTGATTTTTGCTTGCGCATTGAAAACTTAATGTAATTTGTCTTGTCAGCATTTAGTGTTAGTGAATTGTGTTGAAGCCATTTATTTACAACATTAAATCCGTGTTGCGCAAACCTGTAGACATTTTCTTCTGAGTCAGCCGAAAATAAAAGAGCAGTGTCGTCAGCATAAGAAACAATTAGGCCGTTTTCTAAATTTAGATTACAAAGATCGTTTATGTATATCAAAAATAGTGTAGGGGCTAAAATACTTCCTTGGGGTACTCCGAAGGACGTGTTTTTTTTATCATCGCTGAGAACATTACCAATCTTGACACATTGGGTACGGTCTTCTAAATAGCTCTTAAATAGGTTCAGCTGGGTGCCTCTAATGCCTATGGCTTCAAGCTTGCGCAACAGAATAGGAATAGGAACCGTGTCAAAAGCTTTGGCGAGGTCCAAGAAAATGCCTATTGTGTGGTTACCATTATCAAGTTCTTGTGCTAGATAGTCAGTCAGATGATGTACAGCATCATTTGTAGACATTTTAGGCCTGAATCCAAACTGCTGCCTAGATAAAATTAATTTTTCCTCCAAATATTTGAAAAGCCTTTTATTTATAATCTTTTCTAATATTTTAGACATAGAAGGCAGTAAGGAAATAGGTCTATAATTTGTCACATGATCTTTATCGCCTGATTTATAGACAGGGACAACAACAGCTTTTTTGAGGCATTCGGGAAAAATACCTAAGGATAAACATTTTTGGTAAATATAAGTTAGTGGCGACACCAAAATGCGCCTGAACTGTTTGATAATTTTACTTGATATGTTATCCCAGCCAACTGCACAGTCGTCTTTCAAATTCATAATTATTGTATCTACCTCTGTCTCGTCAGTATCTAGCAACACAAAAGATGATAAGATAGTGCTAGACGTAAACGACGTGCTCGATAGATGATGTGAATGGCCAAGAACTTTTTCAGCCAAATTCTTTCCAACATTAACAAAGAAATCGTTTGCAATGTTAACCGATGTTAAATGAGATGCGTGTGCTTGTAATAAACTTGTAGGTGACTGATTTTGCTTCGAGTTATATGTTACCCTTTTAATAAAATTCCAGATTTTTTTACTATCCGTACCAGCCTTCACTTCAATTCACTTACTAAGTGATTAAGAGAATGTTCTAGTTTAACATATATTTTTTTCAAATCATTTACACTGCACATTTTGACGTGATTGTCAGTTTAAAATCTGTAAAAGTCGTTTAATAGCCCCTTAACGAAAATGCATTTTATTCATTTGAAAGTCCAGTTTGTGTTATACAATACATTACTGGAACTGCATTAATATGCATGTTACATTTTACCATATTCAGCAGATATGATGTGTTTGCTTGTTGCAAATCTAAACATACTCATTTATTATGTAAGAGCTGTTGACATTAATGTAGGCACTGTTTGAAGTCCTTTTTTAAGTCCTGCAGTACTATTTTGTAAAAATATCCTTGGCAAAGAATCATGGCGAGATACATACATTATTTTGTATGAAAAAAAAATCATTTAGTTTTTTCTTCAAATATTTTTCAATGTCGAGAATACATTAACAGGAGTAGATTGATATACTTACCATATTTTTAAACCTTCATAATTCGAATATTTCGAAATTTCAATTCATCTCGTTGCCCATTTAGTGTTTATAAAAAAAAAGAAAGTGACAAGTGACATTAACGGATCTATCAAATTGGCAGACAAGTAATGTGACAAATGTGTGGGAAAAAATATCATTATTTGTGACATTATTTCCAATAAAACAATGCAATTTCAGTGTAAGAGCTGCGAAACGGCGGCTATCAGTGTCACTGTTAATGTCAGCCACTGAAATAATGACTATTTCGTTAAACTATTCACTTTTAACATCCATTTTTATTGCGGGCTTTTAAAATCATTGTAAATGCCAGAAGATACTCTTTAGGTACCCAGGAGTATAAGAATTTCAACATCATTATTTTTTTGTACAAATTCTGCTATGATCCTTAGGGGGAGTGAGCTTAAAGTAATCTAACAGTCTATCGACCGGTTTATTCCGTAAAAATCATCCTCATCAACCCATCTCATCATCATCTCTCAGCCTTTCCCAACTATGTTGGGGTCGGCTTCTAGGCTGCTGAATACCAGTCATTTTACATGGAGTGACTGCCTGTCTGACTTCTACAGCTCAGTTACTGGATAACACGATACCCCTTGGTAAGACTGATTGTCAGACTTGCTGGTTCTGACTACCTACTTATTACCTACCATTATTTAAATAATTGTCTCAATTTCGAAAGTCGGTGGAAATACCAAACTACAAACAGAACCAAAGCCGCCGACATGGGAAATTAAATTCCGAAACTATACTCCTCATATTTTCATATAAAAGAATACGGTTCGGTACCTACAATGAAGATATTGTAGGTTGACAAAATAATAGTTGCAAATTCGGAGTTGTAAGTAAATATTAATCCTGCCCCTTAAACTCACTCTTAAGCATCACCGCTATATGGTTGAAGTTCCACAGTCTCGAACCAAGTGCTTTGCTTCCACATTTATTTTGCGAATTGCTAGACTGTGGAATTTAATGCCCGCCTCTCTGTTCCCCGATAAGCATAATCTGGGTATCTTCACGAGTGAAACGGTTCATCCTGGACAAATGTGCTCCACCTTAGGCCGCGTCATCACTTAAGATCAGATGAGTTGCAGCCAAGCGCAATTAGAATAAAAAGAAATAGGAAAACCTGTATCTTAAGAAGCAGTGTAGATAGTTGCATGCAATCTATTCCTCCTATTGTCAGAACAAAATCAATCTATCTACATCCAAAATAAGATCGTCTTTCTATTGCGTCGGTTCATTAGAGTCAGATTGTCATTTGCAGATCTGCCATAGCCATCCCAACCCACTTTTTCCGACACTACAATGTTCAATCTTATATAGAATCTCTGTCGGCACTGATGTAGAACACAATTTCATTCTGACAGCATTGATTTCGACTATTGGAATTCTGAAAAGCTGTAGGTATCCTACTTCTATTTTAAACGCGAATGTTTGTGAGAATGGATGTATGAATGGATGCCGGATGTTAGTTACTCTTTATCGCTTAAACGGTTGAACGAAATTAGCTAAGATTTGGGACACATAATTGACTCCTTGACAATTCAAAAGTGCCTGTAAATGGTTTCTTTGATATTGTTTTCAGTGGGAGTTTGAGTTCGGGGGTGTGATTCTGTAAGATCTCATTCTAAACTTCGAATCTGAATCCGCAATGAGTTTCTTGATTGGCATTCTAAAAACTCGGTTGAAAATTCGAATTTACACTAGCGCCACCCTTGCGAGCGTATCAGCGAGTTGAACTAAATTGACAGGGAGATTTTGACAGATAAAGTATTACATGACGTAAGAAATGGCATTCTGTAAGATAATTTCCCCGTCACTTCGACGCTCACTTCGCACTTGAACTCGATTCAAAGTGTCAAATTTATGAAGGTCATTTTGAACCTTATGCGAAGTGAGAGTGAATAGCGATGTGAGCTGCGAGTTGTTGTTTGAATTTTACAGAATCGACCTACAGATCGTAATTATTTTATTTCTGGAACACTTCGACAAGTAGCAAAGACTTTATTATTCAAAGCAAGACTTTGGTTTTATTTCTGTGGTCTTGATTTGATTACTGTTCGTAAGAAGAGGGACACTTAAATTTAAAGTAAAGGGAACGCTAGATTTGTATTAAAAACAGGTTACACTGATGGTGGTTCACGTTGGAATTTATGACGAGATTCGCATTAAATTTTTGATGACCAATCATAATAATAATTTAGGACTAAGAATTGTGTTTTACAAAAATATTACCGCAAAGGTTTTCATTCTAAAATATTAGCAGTGGACGTCTTTAGGCTGAAATGATGAACCTCATCATGGCAAAACCACTGAAGCGATCATAATGAAATTTGCGAAATTTTAGAAACTGGATACGACCATTTTGGCTAATTTTTAATCTGCATCTGCGACAACCAACATTCACGAGTCATTTTTGTTTATAAATATATCTATACTAATATTATAAAGCTGAAGAGTATGTTTGTTTGTTTGGTTGAACGCGCTAATCTCAGGATCTACTGGTTCGAATTGAAAAAATATTTTTGTGTTGGATAGTCCATTTATCGAGGAAGGCTATAGGCCCATGCGAAGCCGGCTCGGGCCGCTAGTATTTTATAATATTAAATCAATATTATTAATTATATAAAAAAAAGTATTAAATATTCGTGACGGTTATGTCAGGCTTAATCTGACACTTATATCTATTAGGTACTTAATAAGTAGTCACTTTTTTTTAGAAAATCCGCCATTATAGCTTCCATAATGTTTTCAGAACATATCTTTTCATAAGAAATATTTTATTCGTCATAAGCATATTCTTATTCAAAAAAGCGAATTTCCGATGGCTTTTGTAACAAAATTATTAAGGTCCAATACATTAGGGCTGTAATGCACTGGATGAACTCCTGGATGTCTCCGTCCAATTATAATTTTATTGTTGGTTAATTTTGGATAAAACTGAAATTGGGAACGAGTCAGTTGCTACTCACAAAATGTTGCAATTTCATGCCTTTCAATTTCATGTAATTTTCGGAAACCTATCGATAATACTCATAATTTCAATTAAAAATCAGTACAATGTCAATAGTAATTAACTTCAATAGCAGTGTGACAAAAATAAAATTAGAGCCCTGTTGTACAGCTTTTACCGAATACACCGTAAACAACGTTTATCAACAATTGCGCAACACTGATACATGCAACACGTGATGTTGCAACATGTTGTTTTGTTTACTATGAATGTGAACATTGAAATGTTGCCAGCAATATAGTTCCCTTCGTCTGTCCAGAAACCAAATATTGGTCACTTGTCATTGTTTATCTATTGTGTTTACTAATCGACAGTTGAGCTCATTTAAAAAACATGTATCTAAAAAACATTGCTGCGCAACTTTGTTTCTTGTGAAACACCAATTCAGGAACACTCTTTGAATTAAATCTTACGGGAGATGTTCGAACACTGTATTTGTAAAAGTCACGGTACGTTTATTCTTGTAAAGTAATCCGAGCTTCTAACGAAATCTCCGTGTGTTAGCTCTGTAAAGAATGTTGAACGTAATCGGTTTAAAGATTTGGAGAGCGTTCACATGATTAGCTGCTTTTTTATCTTTATGGAGCTTGTGGCTAAATAAAATCTGTACAGATCGATCGGTCAAAGGTTAAGCTACACTTGCCGCGGTCGGTCTATGGATGGGTGACCATCCATTTCATACCGAGTTCCCTCCGTGCCTCGGGAAACCCGTGGATCGTTGGTCCCGACTGTCATTCGTAGATCTTTGGCAGTCGTTATTGGTAGTCAGAAGACGGAAAGTCTGACAACCAGTCTCAACAAGGGGATCTTGTTACCCAGTAACTGAATTGTGGAGGTCCGATAATATAGTTTGTTGGGAAAAGGCTAGGCGGATGATGATTGAAGGTAATACTAATAATAATAATAATAATGTCTTTATTGGCATAAAATTACATGGTACAATGATATTGTAACCCTGACTTCTGAGCTAGGTAAAAACCTGTGTTACAGGAGTCAAAGGTGCATTAAGAGCGCGTATTCGATTCATGACGAAAACTTCATGTTTTTGCGTTTTGCCCAGAGCAATATCGTAATTATGTGAGCAGATTATTTAAAGACAATTTACAGTTTTAGAAAGATTTAGTCTTGATTTAGATAGCTACAGAGTAAAAGTATAATTTTTAATTATGGTTTTTTAAAGCGAAGACAATTCTTTCATATCGTTTTGCGAAAATAGACGTCAGAGTTAACTTTCAGGACAAATACAACCATTACAATATGCCAAAATATTTTGTTTTATGCGTTTTTCCAACAGTATATACAGTCATAAAGACAGCTACAGAGCAAAAATTACGAAAATATTACTATTATGTATTAAAAAACAATGTTGAAAAAGTAGAAAATCGGTTCACTTTGACAATTTTTTTTCACCAGTATTTGAATAAAAATATAACTGATATATTTATTTTATGAAAGTAAATGTTATGCTTAATATACAGAATATTTTTCAGTCCGTTGTACGAGCTCATTTATTTTAGACAATTATTTAAAAAGCACTGTAAAACATCGCGCGCTGTCGTTTGCCGATCAATTTCAATGATTCGTGCTTATTTCGTGCATATTTTTTTTCTGATGCACACAAACAGACCATTGTATTGTACTAGTGTGTGTCAATGCTGCTACGCCATTCTAGCAATCGTTTAGATTTTGAGTTGCGCTAAATCGAATACGCGCCCTTAATATAGAAAGAACTGATAAAGCTGCCGACATATCTAGCCAATTTTGACCACAGTGATTGCAATTCGGACTCCTCGTCATGGTTGGCTTAGCAGTTGCTGCTCTTTCATTTGACTGGTATATCAAACTATGGCTGAGAAACTTTGAGCACGAAGTGGAAATGTTAGGACACGTAGGTGGTATAGCTTTGAGGCCATCACATTTTTTGAAGGAAGAACTACCGAGTCAATGATGGAACTCAAGACTTGAACCCTATATCAACTAACTGTTCCAACACTTTCGTAATAAATTAACAGCAAAACAACACACAGTCGGCAACCCTAAAACTGCTAAGTGGTACCGAACTTAAAACAATAGTTCCCCAAGCCCACCACAACGGACTCCGGGACTTAAGACTTTGACGTACTTTGTACGAATGCTTTGTTATATACTTACTAATAGCTGTGTTTCAAGAAACTTGCTGTGGTTATAATCCCCTAAGAAAGTTTCACTTGGCGCAACCAAGTGGGGTAAGGAATTTATGGTTCCTTTTCCTCGAAGAAACTCCAATGGGTTCGACGTTATTACTTTTATTCTTCAAGCCGAGTTTGAGCGGTTTTTCAAGAGATGACTTAAGGTAATATAATATGTAGCCTTGTTAGGAAACTGTTGGACTTAAACCAAGTTGCCTAAGCTTGCTCTCTATACTCAATGGGCGGATAAGTAAAATTGAAATACATTCTTTAAACAAATACAAATACTTTATTATCACAATTAGCATATTACGTATTTAGACGTGTTTGGAGCCACCCTTTAAACAAATAACTATTCCAAATCATTGCAGAAATACTTAATACTAACTATCAATGGGTTACATACTACAAAAGTTTTCTAATTAAATTAAATTGATGTAGTTACTAACACTAGATTATACAATCTCTTGTTGTATGTGGAGTGATGTGTGGCGTAGTGCGTGGTATGGTGGGATGTGTGAAGCGGTGTGTGATGTGTGATGAGATGTGTGGTGTAGTATTGTGTGTGTGTTTGGCGTGGTGTTTTAGGTTATTGTATTTTATTTTTATCTTATTACCTTGCTATTTTAACGGTCATAACCTCGGCTAAAGATATTACAATCTCTATTTTTTATATTAAAATAATTACATAACAACCTAGGTCTCAACTCAATGTGTGGATTAGCAAAATGGTTTTATTAGCATTAGCTTGCTAATTTGATGGTTACTATTATCTAGTACTTAAGAAGTATGTGTTACGTCAACGTAATTTGATAAATTAAGACAGATGTATTCAGGCTATTTATATCATTATCTGCCTAGCCTTTTTCCAACTATACTGGGGTCGACTTTCAGTCTAACCGGATGCAGCTGAATACCAGTGTTTTACATGGAGCGACTGTCTGTCGGACCTCCACAACCCAGTTTCTGGGTAACACAGTACCCCTTGGTAAGACTGGTTGTCAGAGTGTTACTGCCTTGGCCACCATCAGGGATTTTAATTTTGATGACACAAAACATTGGTCGAGTTTTTTTTCCGAGTCACAGAGGGAACTCGGTATGAAAGGCATGGTCACCCATCCATAGACCGACCGCGGCTAGCGTAGCTTAACCTTTGACCGATCGATCTGTACGGCTTTAACTTACCCACGAGCTCCTTTACTTAGGCTATTTGTAATATAAATAACATTATTTTATGCTACCTTTTGCCTTTGAATTTTCTAACGGTTCCTCAATCTTTCGGATAGTAAATTGTAGCCTTTAGGACCTAGGAATAACGTAGCTTCCTATTGGTGAACGAATATTTGAAATCGGATGAGTCGTATTGGAAATTACCAAGCAGGAACAAGTTTTACCTCTTTATTATTTTTATAGTATAGAAATATGAGTGAAAAATAATGACAAATATTATAACCAGTTCAGCCATTACTTTACTATGTAGGCATGCAAAATACAAAAGCAAACACACAAATACACGAACTTAAAAAGTCTTTTTACTCAGGATCTCATGTTATTATTTTTTTCATCAAAGATCAAAGTACAAGTACATTATGCTTTCAACACTAAAAAACGATAAAAAACTTACGCCTTTTTCTTACGAAGAAAATATCAAAATCGGTTTTAAAAACAAGCCCTAATAATTACCTATTTGAACACTTTAATTCATTCAGTTCATGTGAACTTGTTGTTCAACAAAAAGCTATTTTTATATTTACTTTCCAATCTCTTGCTCTAGTTATTACAATACCTTAGGTAGCTTTTAATTTCGAGCTATTATAACCGTGGTTTCGTTTTTATTATTTCTTCGTTTCTTTTTAATTAAGCCACCACTTTAGCTTTATTAAAAATCATTATTATTCTAATTCGAAGTTACGAAATAAAAAGATTCATTCGCATTTCAGCTCATTCACAAAAGATTATGAATTATACAGAAATTCTTTTAACGTATTTTCACAATGGTTTTGTTTTTCCTACCCTTAATGGCTGGAAATTGGTCAAGACCACAATAAAAAATGTTGAACAGACATTTTTTTTATTTAATTATACTGTGGAGATCTGTCTTATTTTTTGTTTTTGTTGCCGGGCGCGAAGAAATTCGTGTTTGACGCGCACCTCCGTGATTTGGTCACTCAATGTAGTATCAACCCATCGATATCCGTGTATCAACCAAATACATTTTGCCTACATGCCGGGTGCCGTCTGGTAACAGCAGACAGTAAGTGCATCATTCAACTTTCCATTAAACTAAAATGGGTGAAACCTGAATATTTATAGACTTAATAAAAAGACGGATTTTAAAGAGATAAATGCTAAGTGACGTACGCCCGTAGCATTGAAAGGGATGTGTTTTGGTAAAAATATTATGAGGCTAAACAACATTAATACGATGTCTAAATTAAAAAATACTGGTTAACTTATGTGTCGATAATATTATTTTTAGGTAGGTAGTGGTACCTTTTATATTTATGTCTTCTTGTCGACGTGGTGCTTTGGTTGGTACAACTGTTGTCCATTGTTGTTCAGCAAAAAAGATTCCAGTATCATAAACATCCATTTAAAAAAAAAAAACAACCTCAGTTTTTTTTGTTTACTTACTCGGCTTTGTTCAAGAACATTTTAACTTTAATGAATAAATATCTAAACCTTTTAGTAAATAATGGTCCTATCAATATTCTTTACGCTTCGTGTAATATGAGGTAATTATGGAAAGTTCGCAAAACAGCCTGCACGGCGTAGTTTCTTTGCCTTGAGTGAAACTGTGGAAATGCTGAAATGTAGTGCTATTCGATTTCATTTATTACAGGACATACAAAACGTATGTTTTTTTAAGATACAGGTCGAGCATTATTTTGTTTTTACTTGACGCTCGCCGCGAAGTCCCCAAAGCAGACTTCAAAATTAAGCCTACGTCCTGCATTATCCCATGGGAGCATAAAAACAGAATAAAAATTATCCTATGCGATTAGCTTGATCTATATCTATTTTGTGTGTCAAATTTCAACTAATTTCGTGCATCCGTTTAAGCGGCATAAACATTCATTCACCCATCTATAATGTCTCACAAACTATTATAAGTAAATAAAAAAAAGCTGTACTAATATTATAAATGCGAAAGTAGGTAGCTGTAGGTAGCAATGTGGATACGTAGCTACCTACAGCTTTTCAGAATTCTAAATCCAATAGTCGAAATCAATGCTGTCAGAATTGTGTGTACAGATAAGATTATAGATCATTAAGTTTTTATTGGGGTCTTGTCTGAAATGAAGAGGTAAATAAATATCTACAGGTGTGACAATTTTCAGCTAATCTCAGTAAGCTGTTTAAGCTTGAAAGAAAGTGTAAAAAAACATCCAGCGATCCTCACAGGCGCGGTTCGCGGTTATAATAGCTGTCGGATTCATTCCCAATATTCGAATTAGAGACGACCCATTTCTCCACGACGTAGATAACACGGGCATCCATCCAAATCATTACCGCATCAAAAGCCACTTCACCTTACAGTCCGATCGATCGACGCCCTTTGACCTTAACCCAAAAAATCGAAGCAAAAATAAACTCTGAAGAAAAAATGAAAGAAAAAGCCCTTATGCTTATATCAAAAGCTCACAATTTTGCTTGAATCACCTCAGGGCGGCGGGTAACTTAATTATCGGGGGCTTGCAACTCGCTACGAAGGTAATTATCTAGTATTTGTGTCATAATACTTCTGGAAGCCTCTTGAATGGATCTGGGATTTATTTGGTGTGAAATAAGAATCTGTACGAAATAGAATTGTTTTCTTTGTGTTAGTTATGAAGGACTAGTAGACCGGCACGAGAGCATTGAATACATAAAAGTATACGTTGCGAGTCTGTTCAAATTGAAAATTACTTATCGTCATGTCAACCTTTAGACGCCCACTGTTGGGTATGGGTGTTCCACAAGCCCTCCCCGGCATTGCAGTAGGTGTTATGGTATTCAGAAGGACACTGTTGCCCATCCTCTGGTCAATATCCCTCTGTCGCCTTCTACGACAACCACGGGGAGAAATGGGGTGGTGCTTTTCGCGGCCGGTACCACACGGCTTAAACTTACTATTATTGGTTGAATTGGGTAATTTTTTATAATACCCAATTAACTGAATATGAAAGAATTAATTTCTTCCTAATTGCACTTCCTCTGCGAAACATTATTCATATTTATATTTAAAACTTAACTTCGGAAAGATCTCGAATTGTCTCGTATTTTCCGGTAGTCCAATAAAATGAAGATGGATTTTATCGGCTATAAAATGTTGCTTGAGAAATTGAAACAATTGAAGTGTAAATTGAGTTACTTCGACACGTAAAAAGACAACTAGTATCTGCTATCGAAGATAGTCTTGAAAATCTCACAGTGGATTGTGAAATACCTATTTGAAACTTTCTTCGCGACATTTTATCTTGCTTGTTATATTTCGAACTCGAAATACGGTTTTGTTTTGTGTTTATCTTTGCTTTCTGATGATTTTGTTCAACAAAGATAGAGGTGACGAGTAATCTCAAAATAGGCTGAATAAATTTGAAATACAAGTTTTTGGGATTTTTATTTACCTGATCGATTCAACCTTCCATCGTCAAATTAAAACATTGGCTTTAGCTAAATTAGATCTTCACAACTTTGTTTTTTTTAGGACGAAGCTCAAAAGGCATCCAAAGGCTGTCAACGGCACACGTTGACAGTGATGTGGTCCTTTGGCCCAAAAATAGACCAGCCTTCGCATCACATGAAGAGTCGACCAGTCGCCTGGCGATGTCCCGAAAAACAAGATGAACATTCTTTGGTTTTCATCTGACAGAAAGAAAAAAAATTTAAGTATGTTTAGAAAATAAACAACATTTTCTAAACATACATAAATCTCTTATGGCCTTTTACGACAACCACAGGCGAGGAAGTGGTAGCCTGAACTTTGCTGGAAACTAGACTAAACCAAAGATTTGAATCGTATCTTTGCACAAAACCGATAAACGGGGATGTGGTCGCCTACTATTTAGTGGGAACTACGCCAAACTGATATATTGAAGATCTGAAAAGTTGGTTTATTTGCATGTTTGTTTTTTGTTAGATAGAGGTCCGATTCTGAAAATCCTTTCGCGAATAGGAAGTGTTTTTTATCTCTGAATGCTATAGGCTAAATTTTATTATTTGAAAATATTAGAAATATTTCGAAAATTCAGGGGAATTAATTTGCGGGGAAAAGCTAGTACCGTTTAAAAGTATGCAAGTCTTTGAACGGACGCATTTTTCCCAAGGGGGGTAGGCAGAAACTACATTTTTTAAGACGTACTACCGTAACATATTTCCATGACGTCATCCACGTTCATGATTCTCGCTCTGATGATGTTTTTGACTGTTTTTTTTTTTATAATAATATGTGGGAACTTTTTCACACACGGCCATCTGACCCCAAACTAGGGAGACCCTGTACTATGGGTGTCAGACAACTGATATACATACACAAATACATTTTTTTTGTAAATACATACATATATAGATAAACAACACCCAGACACAAGGCAAACACAAGTGCTCATCACACCAATGTTTACCCTGGGCGGGAATCGAACCCGCAACACGCTGCGCAGCAGCCGATCGCTCAGCCACTGCGCCAACCGTGTCGTCGATTGAAACGGAGACGGAGATTGTTCATTGCGTTTGTTCCTGGAATTATTAGAATTTTCCTCGTGTAGGTACGTCGAACAAGTTATTTAGTTTACAGGCAAAAAATATTCATCTTTCTTCTACACTAACAATATTTAGTTTTTTTTTTATTATTTTGAGCACGTTGTAGTTACCAATGAAACCTACGTGCACGAGATACAAAATGAAATAAAATATTGTGAGTGTAGTAGAAAGAGGGGGGTCGTGGCATCCCATGAACGAGATGGCGGGATGAAACCCAGGATCGGGATAGATGGAAGGCATGGCGGGAGGCCTTTGCCCAGGAGTGGAACAGAATAGGCTAACAAAAAAAAATTAGAAAGATGAACATTTTTGACCGTATAAGTGTGCTGGTTTCCATGGCTTCATCATCATCATCATTTCAGCCGAAAGACGTCCACTGCTGGACATAGGCCTCTCCCAAGAAATGGGGGGTTGTGCCATAATCGCCATGCTTGGCAGGCGGGTTGGCAATCGCATTATGGTGGTAACAAAGGCACAGAGAACGCTGCTGGTTTCCATGGCCTTAATACAAACAAACTTGTACCTTATTATAGGTAGGTAATATGAGTCGTCGGACCGCAAACGTTTTAGGTACGTGCATGAGTAATCATTGTCTGACCTAAACCAATCACGGCACTGCTTTACTGCCTGGCTTACTGCTGGGAGTTAGAGAGCTGCATTTTTACATGGTAATAGACAAACTACATGAGTTTCCGCATTTTATCTTTTAATAAAACATGGTTTTTCAAGAACTTGTCAAGAAATTTTGCAATTCTCGAGGAAAATTAAGTTTACTTCGTACAGTTGACAAGACCAAAATGGGTATAACTTGTCTAAGTTAGTCAGATTAGTGTCCAAAATGTCCTAATTAAGCAGACAGTGATTTTCTTTGTACAAAATTTGGTAAATTGTGTTTAATTTTCTTTAACGAAAGGAGCGTTGGTTATTATTTTTAAGGCTGGTTAGTTAATATTAGCCGAGGTTTAAGCTTTAGCAAAGTTTATATTAAGTTTAAAAATAGCAAATAATTTAAAGACTGTTTTTATATTATTAAGAAACTGTTTTAAGTGATTTTTAACTAGTTATTATTTTTTATTTTCAAGGTCTGGTTGGTTTTCGGTGTTGGCCATCAGGGGTTGTTCTTAATATTGCGTGTTGCTTAAAGCCATATTAATATAGATTTAACTTAGTTGAAATATAAACAAAACATCATATTATTGCATTTAATTTTCTTATTCTGGGCATCTGCATCTTCTGGTGGAAGTACTGAATTAGCCTGCATACTCCGAAAACCATCACAAAATTCTAAAATAAAAATTAGACTTTAGGTACAGTCAATTGACATACAGCTGTCTAATATTCAATCTGTCAAAAGTTCAAATATCAATGGCGAGCATTTTTTGTATAATGCAAAAAAAAAATCTAAAAGTTATTTCATCAATGTTTGGAAGATGGATCTTTCTTTCAAAGTCAAAGTCAAAATCAAATCATTTATTTCAATTAGACCATTATAAGTCACTTTTGAACTTCAAAACGTCGTCTTTATTGGCCAGTTTTTTTTAAGTTTTCACACGTATTCTGCTAGTACCTAATTCTTGAGTTCTCTGTTTTAGAAAGCCATAGAAAGGGCGATGGCGTACCTTTTCTATACAAAGATACTTGCAAGATGTGATTTTTCCTACGGAGCCAAGCCTGGAAATCAAAAATGGTTGTTTTTAGGGTTCCTTACAAAAAAACGGAACCCGTATAGAATCAGTCGTGCGTCTGTCTGTCTGTCCGTCCGTCTGTCACAGCCAATTTGCTCCGAATCTACTGTACCAAATCAGGTGAAATTTGGAGGATAATATAATCCAAATGACCCAAACACAGATGTGCAAAGTAAATAAATATATTTTTTTTAAATAAGGGTCATTTTTGGGGTACATAATTAGGAAAACAAAATTATGCAAACCTTACTGTGTCATTTAACAAATGAAAGGGCTCGAATGTTTTTTATTATTGTAAAATAAACAGTTTTGTTTTTATTCATGAAAGAAGACGAAAATTTACCATCCCCCCCCCCTGAACTCCGAAACAACTGAGCTTAAAATTTTGAAAAAAAATAAAAAATATTGTTCCTTACTTTTAGATTACAGGAAAACATATAAGAATTCTATCAATTGAAAATAAAGGGTAAACTCAATACAGTACGTTCACTTACGGAAAATTTAGTAGATTCAAAATTCACATTCAATAAGAGGGCCTATTGTAAAACAATTGAATAAAAACACTTGACTTTGGCATTGAACGGAACCCTCTCCACGCAAGTTCAACTCGCACTTGGCCGGTTTTATTTAAGATACATGAACTACATCTAAAAGTACACTATTTCATTATTATTAAGCACATTATTTCATTTTATTTCACATATTCCACGTTTTTCATTCAACGAAACGTGAGTATTGTTACACATTATAGATTGAGAACAACACGGATAAACTCACTGCGTTGCATTCAACTTCTTATTTTTTTTGTGTGTCCTGAATACTAAATCTCTTTTGCTAAATTATACGTTCTATTAATTCGAGGATTACATTAATCGATAGATAGTTTTAAAATCTGTTTATTTCACGTTTTGCTTTATTTCAAAAGATCGTTTCTCTCTTTTCATAAAAATAATTTAAATTATTGTGCCAATCTGTTTCTGCGGCAAAGAGGGAATTAATGCTCAAGGCTATATAATCAGGGAAGCGCCTTAAGAATACGATAATTTATGACTTATTGTATGTCAGCAAATGTTCCTTCGATATGCCGATGGAACATTTCCTGATTTTCCATTTTCCTATTATCTATTACATAAGTAAATGACCAATAAAATAAACTGTTCTTGGTATCTTAATGTATTATTATGAGAATTGTTTAGTGTTGCTTTGCAATTTGGACTCAATTGTACTGCACGTTTCAAGGTCGAGTTGATTTGGCATGGCATGCAATGTTATCTTGTTTATAGGCAACCGTTAGGTACATATCAGAACGCGTACATACTAGATATTTTTTTAACAAGTGCGGAAATTCTAGAGACTGATTCTGGTGCTCAAAACCAACAACTTTTTCTATGGGACCAACATCCAAATCTCAAAAACAAATTCTTCAACTTCCTCATAGAAATCGCAACAAATGATTGACCACTTTGTATGAAAAAAAACATTCTTTTGAGATTTCGATGTTTTTCAATAGAAAAAGTTATTGTATTTGAGGATCAAAATCAGTCCCTAGAATTTACGAATTATTCAAATCTTCTTTTTACACATCGATTTGAATCTGACTTGTTTAAATTGACCTACAATTCAAACTTTATTGGTTTTAGTTATTTGTATGTTTTATTTTTTTTCTAGTATTTCTTACCTATTCTTATTAGACCTCTTACCTAGTCTTATAAGAGATGGTTATTGAGGAATCGGCGGCGCTTCGACCGCCGAGGTTGACGGGACCCGCCTACATCATTGGCGGGTCATAGGACGCGGTGAATGTGCGAGCGAAACCCGTACCCCCCGCCCATAGGTCGGTCGAGGAACACCGTAGTGGTTTTAGCTGGTAAGAATCCAGCACACACCCTGTCTTTCCCAGACGGGGGATAGTCCATGAGGAGCTCGTGGCTAAGTTGACGCCGTACAAATCGATCGGCCAAAGGTTAAGCTACGCTAGCCGGGGTCGCTCTGTGGATGGGTGGCCATCTTTTTCATACCGAGTTGCCTTCGTGCCGTTGGTCCCGGCTGTCATTTGTAGATCTTTGGCAGTCGTTATGGGTAGTCAGAACCCAGAAAGTCTGACAACCAGTCTCACCAAGAGTATCGTGTTACCCAGTAACTGGGTTGTGGAGGTCCGATAGGCAGTTGCTCCATGTAAAACACTGGTATTCAGCTGCATCCGGTTAGGCTGGAAGCCAACCCCAATATTGTTGGGAAAAGGCTAGGCAGACGACGGGATAGTCCATGAGGATTTCCTCACGTTAAAAAAAAAGCGAAATCTTTCCATCATAAGCATTTCATAGAAATACCAACAAAAATCTATCTATGTATTATTGCAAAACAAACAATTCGCAACGCATATATTATTTTATCCAAGGTCAAGAGCAGCAAAATCTTCAAGTGGCCAAATAGTAGCCGAGCCGAACAGCTGAGAATGATAACACAAATTGAAACACTAGAGAAACTATTCTAATCTAGCTAGCAACTATGACGTCACTTACTATTATGAATACCAAAATATCACGCTGATTCTCCTCTACGGGATAAGCAGACAACCCATTTTGCAAGTAATCAAATCAAAATACTCAAACTAGTGCAAACTTGAATAAAATTGACGCTCAAAATTGAAAAACACACATTTAAAAAAACATAACAAAAAAATTTCGACAAATTACAAAAAACATACAATCCATACTTAATATTATAAATGCGAAAGTAATTCTATTACGCTTTCACGATGAAACGGCAGAACAGATTTTGATGAAACTTGGTACCAAAACAGCTTGAACCCTAGAGAAGGACATATGCTACTTTTTAATCTAGTATTAAAAAGCGGGCAAAAGCTAGTATTAAATAAAATCAAAATCCAGTACAATTCAAATACAATAATTGAAATTAGTTATGTTGTTTAACTATGACTGTAATAAAATTTAAAAGGGCACTTATCGAAATATTAACTGAGAAAAGTTATTACACTATTTACGACTTCCTTAATGATGAATCGCTGACTGATTGACATATTTTTATCATTGTAACATACTTTATAACCAGTCCGACAATTTTATTTTTAGTAACCTAACATGACATTTATTTAACTAAATTTGACATTTATAATTTTTATGATTTGACATTTATCTTTCGTAAAATATTTTTTTAATTTGATTTTGTAATTGAATGTTATTTGCATGCCCATGCGACGGTAGAATATGGAGGATTTTACTATGTAAAACAGAACATCTTTATACTAATTACCCATGTTTGCAAATTAATAAATGATTTGATTTGATTTTTAAGCACCGTTTAATAAAGGTTTAGTCTACTGCCATAAAATAATCTAGATTCCGAGTTGCTATTAGAAATCACTGATGAACCAAATCTAATTACATTTTTGCGATCTCAGACTCGATTGGCGACCAATTGAGCAACGAGGCTGTCAGTGTCAGTCGAAGTTTTGGAGAACCCTAAGATCTAAATTAGGTTAAGCTTGTATTGTAGACGCTATATTTATGTAATGTAAGAAACAACATAGACAGAGCAGCAAGATTCTTCACAGGTTCGAGTATTATGTATAGTTAGGGCGGGTTGCTTCAACTATATATTACTGACCGGTAATAGTCAAAAATGGCGCTAACTATCGTCAAATCAAAACAATGGGTTGTTTCACAAAATCGTACGAACAAAAAAGTTACTATTACCATAACCGACCAGTCAACGTAATTTTGTGTTGTCAAACAGCTACTTCATCAAACATCAAAATATTATGGAATCTCTTTCTGAATAATTTTAACTGACGGATATTTATGTCATGAAACAACCTGTTACATTTAACGTAAATTAAACATCATCAGTCATAGTAACTTTTTAACCGTCCGTATGTAACGTTAACCGACTGTATAAAACAACCCGCCCTTGGGTGCTCAAATTAGTGAAGTTCTCAAGATAAGCATTACATGCCCCGTGGGGTGGTCTGGACTAGAATAGCATCCATTTCATGCCAAGGGTCTCGTAGAAGTCGAAAGGGCAGCAGCGGCTTCCGTGTACTTAACAATTCTAATGCGATCCCCAAGACGTCTGCCAAGCGTGGGGATTATGACAACCCCCCTTTTATGGGGGAGCCCTTTGTTTAACAGTGGACGTCTTCCGACTGATGATGATGATGAAGCACCCAAACGCAATGATACGCGAGCATAAGCTTACACACGCCACAAGGAATCATCTCTAGCACGCTATTTTGAACTCTATTTTGTTAGCTGTGGACTTTATTATCAAGTAGCTTCTGCTGGCGGCTTTGTCCGCGGGAAATTCAAGTAAACCATTATAAAATATAGCGACACTCAGCCTTTATTAGTGTATCTTTTATCAGTAAAATAAGTCTTGTAATCGGATCAGTACGTTCAGAGATTTTCTCTTAGAAACAAAGACAATGAAAAACTAATAGTTATTTGTTATACAAGAGTGCAAAGTTGCTTTTTAACCGCGTGTTCAATTTATCAAAAGAGCACGAGGTGAAAAATCTTTGCACTCGAGTGCAACACGTAACTTTTCATTCCACCTCAGCGAGGAAATGACTAAATGCAAAAAAAAAACGTTTACAAAGTCTGAGTTTTTAACAAATTAAAAAAAAGTTGTATGATATATTCGGCACCATAGAGGTAGCAGTAAATAGGTTTAATGTTTTTTTTTAATTCACAAACTTAGTGCACACGATGTTCTAAATTCAATTTACTTTATCCTCTAGAGAATAAAAACGGCTTTTCCACTCAGATATTGAAGATAAATTTACTTTATCCTCTAGAGAATAAAAACGGCTTTTCCACTCAGATATTGAAGATTAAAAATACTCTTTCCGAGATGGTGGGATGAAAAATACTTTTTATCCCTTCTGTTCGAAAAGTGTCGTTTTGTTCTTCTGTAAGCGGGAGCAAAGTAGATCTTTTCTCCACTAGACTTTTTAGCGGGCAGTAATGAGATTTGAATTTGGAACATGAATCGTTCATTGAAATCGGACTCAAATTGTTTATACTACTGGCTGTAAGTGTTGGCTGTACGGTGCGGGGAGGCGTGGTAACTAAAAAAAAAACAAAAGCGCGCGATTTACTTCCCTGTTCTTGTAATCGGTACGGACTTTATAGTATTTTTTTTTTATAAAATCCAAGAAACTATAAAAATTTACCTGTAATAGAAGATACGACATTTAATGCATTTATTACACTATATAACAAATAAAATAACAAATTATCTGAATTTTCACGAATGTCATGAGGGTTTGAGACATAGAGTATAGATAGACTATAGAGTATAGTAATATAGACTGGCTGGGCTCCCATTCAACTGCACAGATTAAATAGACGCTGACGACATTACGGTTCGCCACCGTAATAGCGTTAGTAGCGTGACTGATACAGTAGTAGTTTATAGTATAGTATAGAGAAAATATATTATTTTCTTTACATGTAGTTAACTTATTTTTTTTTTTTCAATTTACTCACACATGTAGGGAATGTGGACTGTAGTTTTTTTTGTTCTAGTGGTAGATAGGGTGGTAGGCGTAGTGGCGATATAGGAAAGTATGAAATGCACGTTTTTATCACTTCACAACTTTAATTATCGTTAAAACACACGGAAACACATCGGCCTTGCCGTACATCAATTTCGAGAGAGCGAGAGCTATACATTGTATGAAAGAGACGGGAACAATGTAATGTTACCAGTTTATATTTAAAATAGCTACCTTTAATTTTTAATAACATATTATGTTTTTGTTGGTGTTTCCAACATGCTGCCCACTTACGCGGCAAACAACCTATTTTGTAAATATTACACAAAATAAAATGATTAAATTATAAAGTTTCTTCATTTATAACACCTTACCATAAAGCACACTTGTACAATGTACATCGCAACACTATTTTTTTTTAATCAAAATCAAATACAAAAAACTTACATTAAAACCATTACAAGGTACAATGTTTAACAACAACCTTTTAATCAACTAAAATGAACTAAGTTTATTTCAATACAAGCACAAATTGAATTGAAGACTTTTATGATCTTCAGGTACATATACATTTTTATAGGACATTAATAAAGTTACAATGCAAATATAATAATATATATTATCAGTATATTATCATATATTACAATGTTGAGCAACAACTAACAATAATATTTATCTATAATAATAATTAATCTTTACTATTATAATTGAATGGTAAAATACAAATACTTGGCAAGGACCTATTATAGATTTTTCCATTTGGAATTTGTAAATCTAACGCTCTAACTTTGTCATCCTTACCAGGATAAACTTTTACTACCCTTGCCATTGGCCAAAATAATGGCGGCGCGTTCGGATTTTTTAAAATAACTAGCATGCCTTCAGTTACATTAGGTAAATTATCACGCCACTTGGGCCTATTTTGCAAAGTATTTAAATAGTATTTGTGCCATACATTCCAAAATTGCTGAGTTAATTTATTACACATTTGCCAATGCTTAAGTCTATGCACAGGTACATCAGCAACATTGCTTTCAGGATATGCAACCATAGAGGTGCCAATTAGGAAATGCCCTGGCGTCAGATAACTAAAATCAGAGCTATCAGCAGACATGGGTAACAAAGGCCTAGAGTTTAATACTGCCTCAATTTGAGCTAGAACAGTGACTAATTGTTCATAAGTTAAAACAGATTTTAATACAATGCGTTTTAAATGAAATTTCATACTTTTTACAGCTGCTTCTGCAAGTCCAGCAAACACTGGTGAACAGCTTGGTGTAAAATGGAAATTTAAGCCTTGATGAGAAGCATACTCTTGTACCAAAGTTTGATGACTGGCAGAAGCTTGCAGCTTGTACAAATCAGCCAACTGGTTGCTTGCCCCTCTAAAACACCCGCCGTTGTCGCAAAAGACTTCGCTGGGTAACCCACGACGAGCGGTAAATCGTTTAAAACAGGCTAAAAACGCGTCAGTTGACAAATCTGAAGAAAGTTCAAGATGGACAGCTTTAGTAACAAAGCAAACTCTTACACAAACGTAACCCTTGGACACTACGGCGCGTCGTAAACGAGAGTTTTTGATATCTACGGGGCCAGCGAAGTCTATCCCGACTCTTTCGAACGGTCGAGCGGCTGTAATACGCTGCTGAGGCAAGGAACCCATCAGCTGCTTTGCGGCGCTGGCCTTTAATCTGAAACACGTAATACATTTATGTGTTATCTTTTTTATTTCTCGTACACCATTTATAATCCAATATTTTTGGTTTAAATGAGCCAGCATCAACTTAGGTGCGGCATGTAACAATCTTAAATGCTCATGTCTAATTATAAGCTCAGTTATAAATGAACCTTTCGGTAATATTATTGGATGTTTTTGAGCAAACGAAAAGTCGGTATTTTGAAGACGTCCTCCCACTCTAACTAAACCCTGACTATCTAAGAAGGGATGTATTGGCTTTAGAGGACCCTTGACATTTTCATTATTTTTCAAAGCCTTTATTTCATCCTTGAAATGAATATGTTGTTCATTTTTAATAATTAACATTAAAGCTTGGTGTAATTCAGAACTATGAAGAAAAGAATCTAAATTTTTATTATGATTGAGTCTGAGATTGTTTATGAATCTTGTTACATACGCCATTATTCTAATAACTTTATTAAGATTCGAAAATCTAGTTAAAAACTGGAAACAGTTCTGATCACTTTGAACAATCAAAGAAATCGCTGAATCATGTTCAACCTTTAGCTCAGGTAGGCCAACAGGCAATGCTACCTCTACACAGTTTTCTTCGACTGAAAAAGTAGGAGAGTGCAGGAACGAGGGCCCGTGCCACCAGAGGGCGCATGAGGACAATTCACAGGGATCTACTCCTTTACTAATTAAATCAGCAGGGTTGTCCTGTGATCTTACATAATGCCAATTCCAAGCTAATGTTTTTTCTTTAATTATTTTCACTCTATTTGCAACATAAGGTAATAATTTTGTTATTTCTATTTTTAGCCAAGCTAAAACAACCTGAGAATCTGAATATAATAAAACACTATCAATTTTAATTTTTACCTTTAAAATATTATAGACTCTGTCAATTAATATAGAAAGCAAATGAGCAGCATTTAATTCTAATCTTGGTACTGATAATTTTTTACTTATTGGATTGACTCGCGACTTTGAACAGAGTAACGCTACCTTTACCTCACCTGAAGCATTGACTACTCGTAGGTACACACAACACCCATAACCAACGGTGCTGGAAGCATCAGAGAATCCAATCAACTGCACTGAGGCAGCTGATTCAGGAACTGGAACATTTCTAGGTATTTCAACAATATGCATTTTAGACAAACTATCAATGAAATGATGCCAAACCACTCTAATGCTTTCAGGTGCAATGTCATCCCAGCCTATACCTTCTGACCAAAGTCGTTGCATTAACGCCTTAGCTTTGATAACTATAGGACTAATAAAACCCATGGGATCATAGAATCGTGCTATGTAACTTAAAATATCCCTTTTCGTAGGTTTATCATTATTAGGTAACGTAGGACAAGCAATTTTAAAGCAATCTTGTTTCATGTTAATAGTCAAACCCAATGCCTTCATGCTACATTCTTGTTTTTGCAATTCAAGCTCATCAAACTGCCTTTGAGAAATTGGAATATCATCTAAAAGCGTCGGTGAGTTAGAAGCCCACTTGTGAGTATAAAAATTTCCCAAGCTAAGCAATTCTTGCAACTGTTTTCTTGCATCTAACATAATATTTAGATCAGAGTCTGCATAAAGCACATCATCAACATAACAGCTATTGAGTAAAATAAGTGCACCTAGCGGGTAATCGTTGCCAAACCTTATTGCAAGTTCTTTCAGGCAACGTGTGGCTAGATAAGCTGAGCTTTTTAAGCCATAAGTGACAGTCTTAAGACGTAAGCATTTAATTTCTTCCTCACAGTTATTGCGGAAAAGAATATTTTGTAGCGGTGTAAATTGAGGATTAAGCATTACACATCTATACATTTTTTGAATATCAGTGGAAAAAGTATAATCACCAAAGCGAAACAAGAGAACAATATCAAATAGCTCTTTTTGAACTGGAGGGCCATTCAACATTAAGTCATTAAGTGAAACTTTCTTTTTTGTCTGCATTGAGGCATCGAATACTGACCTAACTTTAGTTGTTTTACTATTTTCATTTATTACAGCATGATGTGGTAAAAAATATACAGGATCCTTATTTACATTGTAAGAACTAACTTCCACATATTCAGCATGACCTAATGTTATAAACTCATTAATAAATTTATTGTATTCAATTTGTAATAAAGAATTTTTTTGAAACTTTTTTTCTAAGTTAAGAAACCTATGATATGCAAAATCAAATGAGTTACCAAGAGTATTGTTTACATCTTCTAATGGTACCTTCAAAGGCATATCAACATAAAAAGTTTTGTTTACAATTTGAACTGAATTCTGAAAAATGCTCTCGGCAAGCTCGTGTTCAGTTAACTTTTCATTAAATGTTTCCGGAACCTGTTCAGCCTTCCAAAAGCGTGACACAGCTTCATTAATATCAGACTCGCATGTTAAGCAAAGCAAAGAGGTTACCTTAGAATTAGAAACCTGCGGGGCAGGCAGCCCTCCCGCGACTACATGTCCAAACCTTGTGTTTATTAGTTGTGGTTGTGTTATATTCTCGTTCTCAGGCGGCAATAGTACCTGGAAAAACACATCCGCACCAATCAACAAATCTATTTCAGATGGTGTGTGGTAAGTCGCATCCGCCAAAACAGTATTGGCAGGGATTTTTATTTTAGAAATATCTATCCTGCTATGGGGGAGTTTACATGTTATTTTCTTAACAACCTGACACTTTAAAGAGGTTTTATAATTTGATGTTAATGAACACAAGTCCACAGGTACAGAAAACATGGAAGTATGTTTTGAATTTGTGACTCCTATGATATCTAACCTATTTTCGATAGGGTCCAATTTTAGTTTTTCGACAACCCTACTTGTTATCATGGATGCTTGAGATGCTGAATCGAGGATAGCCTTCACATGGACTTCGCAGTTATCCTTGCCTACAAGCTTGACCAAAGCTGTGGGAAGTAAAATATCATTAAATTGGCCACCTGACATTAAAGAAACAGGTGACGGTGGTGGTTCATAATGTACAAGTGAGTTATGAGACTTCTTGCACTCACCGCACTTGAAATGGAACCTACATTTCTTTTCATGTTGATTTAAACATACCTGACACAACTTTTTATTTTGAACGAACTCTAATCGTTCTTTCGCAGGTAAGCATTTGAAAGTTTTACAGTTATAGACTTTGTGGTCACTAGCATTGCAAAATAATTAAACATGTTTTGTTACCTGATGAGGTTGATGCCACATTGACTACAGCTTTCTTTGGCGGGGGCCCAGGATCAGAATTCTCCAGAGCCAACGCCCTTTTCTCGAGGAAATCTAACATCTCCTTAACTGTGGGGGCTAACTTTCGATCTCGCATCAGCTGGTAGTTCTCCTTGGTGTGGGTATCTATTTTGCGTAACAAAATACATAAAACAATCTCATCCCATTCATCAACATTTGAACCTAAATTTTTAAGTGCAGTTAATATCTGCTTCACCTGGGATACAAATTCCCTTATACTTTGAGGGGAGGACCTTGCAATCAAAGCTTTGACATCTAATAATGAACCATTGAGTTCGTTAACTATAAGGAATCTATTATTATATCTTTCGTCTAATAACCGGAGAGCTTCCGGGTAACTTTCACTGGTTAATGGCAAAGTCTTAACTAAATCATAGGGCTCATTTTTGAGAAATGACCTCAGATAATATAGCTTCGAAATGTTGTCTAAAGTTACATCTTTACTTATGACAGAATTAAAAAGATTTATAAACGGCGTATAGTCACTATACTTACCAGTAAACATATCTATCTTTATAGTTGGTAGACGTAGCTTAGTGTTATTATGTACAGTAGGCTCCTGCACAATAATTTTACTTTGTTTTTTATCAATTTCAATATTCAAAGTGGAGATGACGCTATAATATTTATCTTCGATTTCACTGTAATCCTCTGTATCACCAGGATCCAGTGCCAAGATCAACTTGTTGTACTCATCATACTCAGCAAAAGTTTTAACTAAACGATCCCTTTTTGCTACCAAACTTTCGTAAGAGTCGGGTATAAAACTTTGTTGTGACAGCCTTGTAATGCTGCCTTTCACATATCCCCTTGAACAGACGAGCTTTTTTAACTCAGCCATAATGGAGCACTATATTAGATTTATTAAAACTAATTGCAATACTAGTTAAACACTAAATTAAAGTCAATAAGTAAAATCTTATATTGCAACTTTTTCGTTGTAAAACTGCACAAGATGGCGTATGGTGGGACGCCGCCGAATATGGGCATGCGCAAATATTGACGTGAACGAATGAAAATGAACCGTGTATTGTATCGCAGCGTAGGGCGCTGATTGGAGGGCAATGACGTGACGTTTGAAGACAGAATACAAAGCACACCGTTGATTGGATAACGAGCGTACCGCGCGTTTTCTGCACGCTGCAACGACCGTTGATTGGCGGATTGACACCCGCGCAAACTCGACGAATGAACTTCGACTCGATGAACGCCGCGACGACCCCTGATTGGTTGATTTGCGAACGGCGAACCTCGTCGAATGAAAACTTGCTCGCTGCACGCCGCGAAGGCCTGTGATTCGTTGTTCGGCGTATGACGCGTGACTGACTGAGACCACAGGGCGGAAGCGGAAATAGTCAAATCAATACTTTTTTCTCGCTTCCGACGACTTTTTCCAATCGAATCTTACGATATTTTAATTGCAAATGGATGTTTCTCCTTCGTTGCAGGTTTTGAAATGCTCCTCGAACCTCGTGGATGTAGCGGAAAGCTGTTTCTTGATGTGTTGCGTAGATAAAAACACGATGCGCAGTCGCCACACTCGTAGCCACGCCACCACTATCCGTCTCGAATGGACCAAAATGTAGGGAATGTGGACTGTAGTTTTTTTTGTTCTAGTGGTAGATAGGGTGGTAGGCGTAGTGGCGATATAGGCAAGTATGAAATGCACGTTTTTATCACTTCACAACTTTAATTATCGTTAAAACACACGGAAACACATCGGCCTTGCCGTACATCAATTTCGAGAGAGCGAGAGCTATACATTGTATGAAAGAGACGGGAACAATGTAATGTTACCAGTTTATATTTAAAATAGCTACCTTTAATTTTTAATAACATATTATGTTTTTGTTGGTGTTTCCAACAACACACTCTTTGCTACACGTTTCCTTTTATTTATTTATCGACTTAGTTTCATAAAACTGGTTTACATTCGTTATACGTCACACCCAAGGTCCAGTTGAAAACCAGCGTCAGGCACAAGTGGTCTGGCATTTTATGCTGAACTGGGCCTGTTTGGCGCAGCCGTGGGGTACACAATAATGTTTTTTATTTATTTCTGTTTTTTTTACCTTTTTTTTTAAATTGTTTTTGTGTGCACATGGTCTATGTCAATAAACGTTTTATCTTTCTTTCTTTTCTTTATTTTGCAAAATAATTAGTTCTACGTCGAGTTCTGAAAGTGATAGTGCATTAACTCCTGAAACAATAAAAATAGAAGCTAATTACGTTATACAAAACTTAATACCTACGAAATCCCGGGAGAAATATTTTCTCATAGGAGATGAAAAGTAGACTATATGACTCGAGAGCAGAAATATTTTTCCCTCAGGCGATGTTCTTTGAATCCCTCGCTACGCTCAGGATTCTATTTTAGAATCCCTCGCTATGCTCGGGATTCTATTCTAGAATCCTTCGCTTCGCTCTGGATTCAAAATAGCGCCCTCGCCGTAAAAATATTATTTTGCTCCCTTGTCATACAATCTACTATTGCTTCTTTAAGATAATTATTAGTCATCATCGTCACCATGTCAACCTTTAGACGCCCACTGCTGGGCATAGGTCTTCCCCAAGGGGGTTCAGCCTTAATCGCCATGCTAAGCCGATGTATGTTGGCGATCGCAGTAGTTGTTAGAGTATTTAGAAAGACGCTGCTGTCCATCCTCTGTTCAGTATCTCTTCTGGTCGCCTTCTACGACGCCCACGAGTAGAAATAGAGTGGTAGTATTCGCAGCAGACACCACACGGCGATATTAGTATAGATGTGCAAATGTAAAGTATATCAAGTATTTTGTTGTTCCATTTGCGCAATTCCTAATCCGTAATGAATATGGACGCGTTTGGGGAGATAAACGCTCTTCAGGTTTATTTGACAGTATTAAAGTGACACGAGTTTTGCTGACATCGGTTGTGAGAAAGCTTTTTTCAATTAACTGATTACTTAACTACTATCCACGATATGCTATCAAAGGATTCTTGGATATTTTGGTCACATTGCCCGTCGGGAACCAGGTAACCTTGAAAAGTTGATGGTGATGGGCACGGTGGATGGGAAAAGACCTCACGGACATTCACCTAACCGCTGATCAGACCAAGTAACTGCCCTCACAGGACTCTCTGTTACGCCCTGAGAGAAGCAGAGAACCGAACGAAGTGGAAAAGCGTCATATTTAAAGCCACGAAGGGCTTTCAGGGACACGACCTTCGATAAGGAAGAATACGACTAAGAAAAACATACACACACATAGCGTACTATTTTATTTATTTATTTATTCACATGGAAAACCAACAGCTATACAAAGATTGGAATACAGAAGTTGAGTAAGTTACATAAAGCCAATTATAGGTTTTCACGGCTAGAAATATATTAATTTATAGAGATCTTAATGATCACGGGAAACACGCACAACAATCAGAAAATTTAAAGAGTTAAGTAAAGGATTATTAAATCACTAACACTAATGGACAACAGTAAAACTATAGTAAAACTATTCACTTTTGAAAAAGTCAAGGTTTAGCTGATCCCGCACTGAAAAGCTTTTGGTGGTAAACACGTCAAACGAGAATTGCTTACACAATGAGTTAAGGTGTTTGCTCGCTCGCACTAGGTAAGAATTACGCCTATAATTAGAAGAAGAGGAGGGTATGGAAATAGGTGGGTCAAATCTTACTGATCTCTGAGGGACATTGAAATGCAGTTTACGCAAAATATCAGGACAGTCAATCTCATTTGCTATAATTTTTAAGAGATAAATCCGCCACCCTTCGACGATTTATAAGTGGCTGCAAATGGAATTTTTTGCATAGATCTAAATAGTTCACGGAGTGGTATTGAATGCGGAGGCGGAAACATAGAAAACGAATGAATCTTTTTTGGATATTTTCAATTTGATCAATGTATTTATTATAGCATGGGTTCCAAATTTGTGCCGCATATTCGAGGTGACTTCGCACGACTGAGCAATACAAAATTTTGAGGGTTTTAGCTTTCTTAAAACAACCTGCAAGTCTCATAACAAAGCCGAGCGACCTCGAGGCTTTAGCCACTATATGCTCAATGTGAGTGTTAAATAAAAGCTTAGAATCGTGATATACACCTAAGTCACGCACTCCATCACATCGCTGTAATAGCTGTCCTTTGAGCATATAAGTAGTAGGGAGTGGCACGCGTTTTCTACTAAATGATTTCACGGAGCATTTTGATGGGTTTAAATCCAATTTATGCTAGATCAGATTGGAGAGCATCCATGTCATCCAATGATGATATTGAAGAAAATATCTTCATATCATCAGCAAAACAAAGCAAGTTTGAATAATGGAAACACGAGTCGATGTCGCTCACATAAATGATAAAAAGTAAAGGACCCATCAGCGAACCCTGAGGGAAACCACTAGGAGCCGAAACCCAACTTGAGATGTAATTGCTGACAACAACAGCTTGGGACCTGTTTTCTAAATAAAAGGAAAACCAGCGCAGCAAGTCACCTCTAATGCCGTTGTTAAAAAGCTTCGTTATGAGGATGTCATGATCGATTCTATCAAAAGCTTTGCTATAGTCCATGTAAACGACATCAACTTGTGCCCCATCATCCATCCTTTCAGTTAGAAAGTCATTAAGCAGAGCCAAGTTGGAAACGGTTGAACGGCCTTTAAGGAACCCGTGCTGCGAAGGACTAAAAGACTGCCTGAGCGCTGCATAAACTTGATCATAAACCACTCTCTCAAAAACCTTAGCTAATATGCACAATTTGGAAATTAGCCTATAGTTAACCTAAAACTAAAATCTAAAACTTCATTTTTATGCCCTTTTTTATGCACTGGAGTTATAAAAGCCGACTTCCAGATATGGGGAACAGTACATGAAGAGAGTGATTTTTTAAATAGGAGAGATACTAGCTAGGCTATTGATTTAGCACATCCAATCAGAAATTTAAGTGATAAGTGGTCCGGGCCACCTGATTTAAATGGATCCAAATTATTAATTAACTTAGCTATAACATTTTAATCAATTTCAATCGTATGAATATCTGAAGGTATATTGAGATTAACCGCCGTTTGCGGAGGACGGGGATTATTAGACGATACAACACTAGGGTTAAGAAATGTGGAATAAAACTGGGAAGAAAACGCGTTACAAATGGAATCCGGGGAGTGTTACATCACCATACTTGAGGTAGCTGGGCATTATATTTGATTTAGACCGCTGCTTCACAAAGCTCCAGAAACGCTTAGGCTGCTTCACAAAGCTCCAGAAACGCTTATGTGTGACCTTTTTATACCTATGTTTCACAAATAAACTTTTGACTTTGACTTTGACTTTGAAAAAGAAGTCTGAAGTCTGACGCCTTAAAACGCCTGGCTGAGTGTCTGGCCCACTGGAAGTGTCTGGTAATAATAACTGACGCGTGACAACGCGGTTGGGGCAGAGGTTGAGCGATTAACTGCTGTGTATTTGTATGGCCTACAGATAATTGTCCCAGATCTGGCTGTTTGTGTATGTGAGTTTATAAGTTTGTAAACGCAACCGCGACACAGGAGAAATTCCTAATCTTTAATATCGATAAGTTGATTGCATAGAATATCTTGTAAAACATATCAAAACCAGACGTCTCACTTAAATGTATCGGTGTACGGTAAATTTCGTACCTCATGATTTACCTAGCCTTTTCACCTCCACAACCCAGTTACTGAGCAACTCTTACTGGCTTCTGACTACCCATAACATCGTTTGTACCTTTTACCTGAAAAAAGACCCAGTATAAAATCTAGCATGTACAGCTACTCACACTTTCCTTCACTACAATGGGGTAACAAACATACAGATTCACAGATAGAGTTACTTTTACATTTATGTAAGTAGCCTAGATCACAAAACCCAAGTAAACGTTTATTCACTCAAATAAATTGACAACACAGTCCCCCAACACATCAACATGATCAAATCTCGTAACACTATCCGAAAGCCTTAAATATTTTCACTCAAGTCTGGGCATACAAAATATCCTTCATTTTTATACATTTTTTTACGCATGGAAGGAAAAAGAGCGTGCCAAAAAGCGACGCCTAACTCGATCTTGGATATATTAAATTACCCAGGAGGTATAAGATTTTTGTGTTGGGAGACAGCCCTGTTATTGATTTAGTAGTTGGCTCTTACAGAGTTGACATTGCCTGTGTCTCGTTTAAAAGTTACAGGCGACAGATAGGACAACTTTTTATGTGTGGGTATTTTTAGTGTGTGACGTAGAATTTTGGACTCTGGGGTCTTGAAGAAAAACTGCAATGTAAATGTCAGAGTTTTTGTTCCTCCAAAATGGTTTAAGTTTCGGTGGTGTGGGATTTGTGACATGTGAAATATGTTTATTGTTGTTCAAGTTCTTATAAGGTTTTGAGTAACTAAAGACATTTGGACCACTTGTAAGTGTCTTAAATGTCACAGAACCAAAAGATCGTCATCTTTTTATCAACGAGAAGTACGAATGTCAAATTGATTTATCAATAACACGATGAGTTTTTTAGTTACTTTATAAACACTATAAAGCGATCATCATCATCTGCCTAACCTTTTCCTGTCGGTTTCCATTCCGACCGCATGCAGCTGAATACTAGTGTTTTACATGGAGCAACTGTCTATCTAAGCTCCACCAGTTACTAGGTAACACGATACCCCTTAGTGAGATTGGTTGTCAGACTTCACGATTTCTGACTACCCAAAACGACTGTCAAAGGTCTGCTTTTTGAGTCAAGAAGGGGTCTCTGTATGAAATGGATGGTCGCCCATCCACAGACCAACCGCAGCAAGCGTCACTTAACCATGATCAATCGATCCGTAAGGCCTTAAAACATGGAGATATTTTACAGCAATAAAGCTTTGAATCTGTCTGAAAAGGTTTACAATACCTACTCCAGTAATCTAATTCAATGTTTACAAATCAATCATACTGTCCACGGTACATTTTTTCTTCAAAGAAAAAACCTAATTCCCTTGAAAATACTTCTTATCCGCCCTAGCCCTAAATCAGTGGTGTTATTATCACCGCGATATCAACATAAAGGCGGCGTCAATGGGCCTTCCGATTGCGTAATAACGAAGATAAAGAAGCACCGCTTACAACAACCCGCGATAAGGAAATCGCTTGGCGATACAAAGTAAAAATACTTTTTTACACCGAAAAAGAAATCTCATCGAAAATGTAGTAATAAAGTAAGTTACGAGGTTAGTGAAACTCGTTCTCATTTTTTTTCTTTGCGTTCGATTTTCGAAACGTATGAATAGAATAGTTGTTTTATTGTATTAACAATATTATTCAAATAATATTATAGTCTATATAATATTTGTATTTATTTAGACTGTAATATTTGAATAATTTATTTCGTACCTTTCGACGTGACGGCGACTCGACATGGCGGCGATTCGACGTAGTGGCGATTCGACGTAGCGGTGACTCGACGTGTGCGACTCGACGTCAAGGAAATAAATCGTTACAGAGTACTAAGTCCCAGCACATTCTACCAGTGGACCATTAGTAAGCTGAAATGATAATGATGACATTCTACCATTTAGCATGCAAAAATGTGCACTTATCTAACAAAGTCGTTTTGGTGACTCTAATTGATTCAGGAAAATGACGAATTGATGAAGAATAATTAGTTCAATAAATTCTAAGTCAATAAATAATGATTTAACAAAATGTATGTTAGGCTTTTTAGTAGGTCAGTCCCATAAGCATGTTAAGGTTCTATGGTATCTTAAACAATGATCAAATATTATGGTCATAGGTAAACGAAAGCTGTTAAAACACCATACACTTATTTATCCCTTTATAAAGAGTTATTTGCCGATTGCATAATCGACCCTAATCTATACTAATAGAGGCAGAGTTCGTTTGTTATTTATTTTTATTTTTAAGAAGTAATCTATAAAAGCACGTTTTATGTAATCGGTCCACGATTACATAAAATATTTCGCGGATAGAAATCTAATAATAATAATAACATAATAATAAAATGTTTATTAGTACATTCACATTTAAATATACAAGTACCCAGTTACAACATGAAATGTTGTACATAGAGACAAATTAAATGGCGAACTGCTGCCTCCTAAACTAGGCCGAAAACCTGTGTTTTAGGAGCCAATGTTCCTCCAGATAAATTAGTCACAACTGATATTGGCAGTCATGCATGTACTTTAATGTACTCTACAATACTGTAATCTACACTAGTACCACACTCACGACACTCAATATAAACGAAACGATATAATTGCCTACACTACTACCAAAATAACTGACTGTACAAATACGTGAGCGTGTGTGCGTGTCTACGCGCCGCTCGAACTAAAAGCCAGTTCCGAGCGCATGTTGCACGTGAGAAAATGTGAGGAACACTGTTTCGGGGGGGGGGGGGCGGAGCGTGTCGCTACTGTACTGTAGTATGTTCTAATACTTATACTGTGCTAGTACTGAGTGTCATGGAATATGTTTTACGGTAAAGCGACCAACTGACCATGACTTTTTCCCGTGTACACGCACGAATCGGCCAAGGAAAGTCGGTTTGGCCGCTTCAATAGTACCTACACTTGTTTTCTACGCAGACAAAGTCACGGTCAGAAGCAAGTTATAACTCCTTTGTATTTGTGTAAACCTTCTGAACACATCCATAATAAGCTACCGATCACTGGTTCACGCTATCTGACGTCATGCTCCAGTGATTTCATGACGTCACCAACGTAATTAGCTGCTACTTCGAAGGACGCGTGCCTGTATTATTATAAAGATAAAGAATATTGTGGGAATTAATTTATTACTTGGTGGGTTGTGGTAGACAGAATTAGGCTTTAAATGATTGCTATTAGGTATTTAAATTGAGTGTTGAAATGTATAATGTGTTACACTGTTATTGTGTTTATAAGGGTGAACTTTTCGTACAATAAGTGACTGAAATTAGACCAAGTAATATTGATCTAGATTATAAACCTAGAATCAATAGTCCATAATGTCGGAAGCGTAGCTTTAAACTACACAAATAAAATATGTGCGTTTCTTTATTTTTTATTTAAATAGGCTTACGTTTGGCCGCATCTCACTTGATCTAAAGTGATAATGCGGCCTACCTAACGCCTACCTAAGATGAACCGGTTCACTTGTGCCTTGAAGATTCCCAGATTATAGTTATCAGCGAACAGAGAGGCGAGCAGTGAAACCTACAGTCTGGCAGTTCGCACAATAAATATGTTTCAAAACTGTGGAACTTCAACCATAATAGCGTTTATAGACATAAATATCGTAAACTCACATACACATATGGATACATCCAGGTGTATCCATATATCTGGAATATTATTTTAAAATATTTATAACTCATATAAATGTGAGCTGTCGATTGCTCAGCGACACTGCCCTAACCTTATTGTTAGAATGTTACTTTAGAGGTAATAATAATAATATGTGGGGACATTTCACACACGGCCATCTGACCCCAAACTAGGGAAACCCTGTACTATGGGTGTCAGAGAGCTGACATCCATAATACACAAATACATTTTAAATACATGAGGACCAGAGTGGAAAGTTCTTAAATTCCTCATCCTTCATAGAAAAGGGAGGATCCTCCGACCAGACGGGTGCAGTGTCTACTGGGCTACTGCCCGACGGTTGTAGTCGGGACTTTGTACATAAGCTAATGTCGCAGAGAACTCTGATTGCGCGATGTAGGGAACGTCGTGTATTACTTATCATTTGCGATAGATGTAGTCACATTACTAATAGTAACTTTTCTTTATTTTCAGGAACTAGTGGCTACATGTAACACAATTTGTGTTTCACAACATAGCTTCACGAAGTATCGTCGTTATTCGGGTAATAATTCTATTTCACCTTTAACTTAGCATAGACGATTTTGTACGTAGTTTTATTTTAAGTAGATGAAAATTGCGCGCCTGGAGTTTATTGCTCATTCCTCGCTACAGGAATCTCAACTTTGGATCGCAGCTATTGCGAAAAATTAGGAAAATATTGGATCAATTTATACATTTTCCTTTTTCGTTTTCCTTTCCTATAATATAAATTAAAATCCTCCGCCCGCTGAGTTTGTGTTCGTTCGAGACAATCTTAGAAGCTGCTGTACGGATTTTTATATGGTTATCACCAATAGAAAGAGGAATTATCTATACCCTGTTCACAATAAGATTAGACATTTACTCAAACCTTTTTTACAGTCCGTTCAACCGATTTTGACTTCTATTACGTTGGTATCATGACAAATGGCAACTGCAGTAAACAGTTGTTATTGTAATCACTTTTTGCCTTTATTGTCATCCTTAAGCCTACGGAAAAGAAGTCAAAATCGGTTGAAGGGACTGTAAAAAAGGTTTGTGTTTATGTCTAATCTAATTGTGAACAGGGTATAGGAAGGTTATAGGATTCCATCTGCATAACCTTTTCCCAACTATGATGGGGTCGGCTTACAGACGTTTAAATCGATGCAGCTGAATACCAGTGTTTTACATGGAGCAACTGCCTATCAGATCTCCACAACCCAGTAACAACAACACCACTTAGTAGGATTATTTGTCAGATTTTCTGACTTCTGACTACCTATAACGACTGTCAAAGATCTTCAAATGACAGCCGGGACCAACGGCTTTACGTGCAAAAGTTATCAGATCCTACCTATAATCTCTACTTTACTTGCCCTAACTTCACAAACTCTACTCCTTAGTCAAAATATTTATATGTGACTAGGCCATTTCGCTACCGTTACATGGGCGTGAGGTGAAAAATGTATTCACTGTTCATTACTTTACAGTTAAACAATAGTTCTTGTAGTAACGAAACCGCCAAGCCACATTTATATATTTTGACTAAGGTGTATAGTTTATGAAGTTAGAGAAAGTAAAGTAGAGATTATAGGTAGAGATCTGACAACTTTTTGATAGTGCGAGCCCTTGCTTTTGCGTCATGGCAACATTATACATAAAAATGTTTCTGGTGGGATTTCACTTCTTTTTGTAAGTTGTCTAAGACATTTTTTTTTATTTTGTTCAGTTTTTCTAGTTTAAGTTTTTTTTTTGTTGTTTGTGTACTAATACTTTAGCTTACATACAAAATTTCAGCTTTCTAGGACATCAGGAAGAACCCCAGAATTTTGACGAATCATCAGTGAGTCAGTGACGAAATCGGGCTTTTTATTAAAAACCAATAAATTCTAAAGTATAAGAGCTATGCAATTGAAAATTTATACATTTAATAAGGTTACTACTGATATCATATCCCGAGAATTTTGTTCATCTGGCATAATCTGAACCCAAGTTATGCGGGTTCAAAAAAACCGACGAAACGCCTCGAGAAAAGTTAGGCAGTGCCCTTGCGCTTCGCTTGGCCCGTCTTGGCGGGGGCACTGCAGTGCCCCCAGATTATGAAACTTAAAATGTTATATTGGCACTTGCTCGAGCACGGCTGTGAACCCCCACAACCACGTGCATGAGAGGCGGAGAGAGTAAATTATATACTTACTAGCTTTTGCCCGCGACTTCATCCGCGTGAACGTCGGTTATCGCGGTTGCAAATGAAACCACGGATTAAAAAGCCTATGTCCTTCCCCAGAGTTCAAACTATCTTTATGCCAGATTTCATTAAAATCGGTTTAGCTGTTTTAATCAGTACACGGATCGCCGACGTCACTCAAAAAGCATCCAAGCTTAAGTGGGACTGGGCCGGCCACATCGTCCGCATGTCGAATATATCATGGGCTAAAGCAACCACAATGTGGGTCCCAGAAAACGTCCAGCGACATCGAGGTAGACCTAGGCGAAGATGGCGGGATGAGCTTGACGCTTACAGGAGGGATTGGTCCACACTAGCTCTGGACAGAGAGGGTTGGAAAGAAGAAAGGGAGGCCTTTGCCCTGCAGTGGGACAATATAGGCTGAAAATAATAAATAATAAATAATAATAATAGCTGTTTTATCGTGAAAGCGTAACAGACAGAGTTACTTTCGCATTTATAATATTAGTATGGATTAGCCGTCCCCCACATTAGGCGTGCGCGTTCCTCGGGCGCAGCGTGCGCGCCACGTGACGCTCGCCGCTCACCTTGGCATTTAACCCCCTCCACAACACTGTCCGCCCTGTGACTGACCGAAACAGTAGCGGGCGGTAGGGATAGCGGGTGAAGGGGTAAGAACGCGTTCGCTGCACACACGTGACGCGGCGGCAACAGGCGATGCTAACGCAATAGCATCGCCTAGTGTGGGGTCAGCCTTAGTTAATGCAACTATGCTGTACAAAACGGTGTGTGTATGTGTGTGAGAGCGGATAAATGTATGTAAAAAAAATGTGTTTACGTAAGTCTATAGAAATAATAAAAACAAAATTATAAACATGTCACTTTATGAACTACATTAAGTAAAGCTATCAATGTTAGTAAATATTCAGTCATATTACAACTCTGTGTCAAGAGCCACTTCGTGACCATGCACTAGGCACATGGGAGTAATAGCACAGAATTTATTAATTCTGTATAAATGGTATGGTGGTGGTGGTATGAAAATGGTCTTATGTATCAATACAGGGACTTTTTTTTGAGACGGGGCTGTAAGTGCATGTATTTTAACCGTTATAGTTACAGGAAAACGTTCCTAGGAAGCTATCCATAGCTTTTTGAGATATTCTGAACAACATTCACAGATTTTGGGAAACATTTTGTCAGCGAAAAAAATGCGAAAAAAAAAAATTTTTAGGGTTTTGTAGCCAAAGGGTAAAAACGGGACCCTATTACTAAGACTCCACTGTCCATCTGGCTGTCAGTCTGTCACCAGACTGTATCTCATGAACCGTGATAGCTAGACTGTTGAAATTTTCACAGATGATGTATTTCTAGTTTTCGCTGTAACAAATAATAATAATAATAATAATAATATGTGGGGACATTTTCACACAAGGCCATCTGACCCCAAAATAGGGAGACCCTGTACTATGGGTGTCAGACAGCTGATATACATACACAAATACATTTTTTTTTGTAAATACATACATATATAGATAAACAACACCCAGACACAAAGCAAACACAAGTGCTCATCACACAAATGTTTACCCTGGGCGGGAATCGAACCCGCAACACGCTGCGCAGCAGTCGATCGCTCAGCCACTGCGCCAACCGTGTCGTCATAAATAATACTTAAAACAGAATAAAATAAAATTTAAGGGAGCTCCGATACAAGAAACGTGATTTTTTGTCGTTAAAAAAAGGTTATAATATAGTGTCTAATGTTCTATAGATAATGGTACGGAACCCTTCGTGTGCGAGTCCGACTCGCGCTTGGACAGTTTTTTTATATGCCTATCCTATTTTATGTAGGGATCAAAAGCCTAAGGGACCATTTAAGGTATGAGTAGTAGAAAGATATCACCAAAAACTTTTACCACAAATACTACAAAATTACAAATACCAACATCAAAAAAAAGGAGAACAGAACACAATGTCAGTACATCACATCAAGCCACAGTATTGCTAAGTAAAGAAGACATACATTGCCAAGAAATGTCGGGCGGTGGGCCAGACATCTCGAAATCGCTGAATTTCAGGCGTGGCTACTATATGATAAGACGTTATATGCTGTCGGAATGAGTAATATTCAAAGTATTTTTATAAGAATACCCACTGTTGTCTGAGATGGAACATTCTATGACTTTTATTAAGTCTGTGACCTTTACGTGTCTGTGAAAATATGATTAACTGTGAGCTAGACCATCAATGTGGAAATTACTAACTTGACACTTAACGAAGTTGAAAGTACTAGAGTCTCTCACGTTGGAGCGAAAATAAGTACCAGATTTTTGTACATGAAGGTTTACGAAATCTATTCCCCTATCAGCATGATCGGGTACAACAAACTGGAGACAAGTAGGAACTTGGGAATAGTCACGTATACTTTTAAACTGTTGCGTGGTAAGACGTGTATTCCTGGTTTTTTAAAGGAGATACATTTCAACACACATTTCTGAACTTACAAAAGGCCTTTCTTGGCTTATATCCAGACATTATTCTTCATGTATATATGTGTTGAGTTTGTTCTTGTCATATTCCTTGTTTAACCCAGTATTTAGTTACAGCAACGCTATCCTCTGACGCCGATATTAGGTCCTCACATGAGCAGGATATTGATAGGCCCAACGGCGCAAGATAGAAGGTGGACCATGGTGTCCGGAGAGATACCGCTAAACCACTAAAGATTGGCATCATCTGTAAGCCCTACCTTTGATAATTCTCTGTGCTCTTTGATACTAAATTAATGCTAAAGAAAATCAAAGGGCGTTCAAATAATCCCATAAGTTTTTCTTTCCCATCCTAAGGTTCCTTGAAGTATCGGCCAAAATCGCTTTGAGAAAAGAAATTAAGTCTTCCACTTGACCAGTTAGGAGTTCGATCCATGATGTCCCAAGTTCGATTTACAGGGCGGATAAACATTATAATTGGATTTTTCTGTCTCAATATGGATTGGAATTGGAATTCCGCCCCCTGTCCCACGGGACATGGGATATGGATTTGTTAATATAGGATGGTGTGTACTTACACTTTGGCTAACTTGTAACTTTTACTTTGGTTTCGTGTATTATTACTTGAACCAAGATACCGACGTAGCCCGAAGAATTGCCAAACTTAAGTGGCAGTGGACAGGGCACATTGCTCGCAGAACGGATGGTCGATGGGGCCGAAAAGTTTTGGAGTGGCGACCGCGAACCGGAAGACGTTGCGTTGGAAGGCCCCCCACTAGGTGGACCGATGACCTGGTAAAGGTTGCGGAGATCCGCTGGATGCGAGTCGCACGGGACTGGTCAAAGTGGCGACACTTGGGGGAAGCCTATGTCCAGCAGTGGACGTCGTTTGGCTGAAATGATGATGATGATTATTATTACTTGCAAACTCATTATCTGTCTAGCCTTTTCCTAACTGTGTTGGGGTCGGCTTTCAACCTAACTGACCTCCACAACCCAGTTACTGGGTAACACAATACCCCTTGGTGAGACTGGTTGTCAGACTTTCTGGCGTCTGGCTACGCATAACGACAGCCAAAGATCTACGAATGACAGCCGGGACCAACGGCTTCACGTGCTTTCTGTATCACGGACATTGTTACTTGAAATAAAGAGTTCGATAGGTCCTGATAACAAACATAGAATGAATACTTTGTTAATCATATTTATTCTGTTATAAGTGAAAAATAACATTTATATATATGTCCTGTCCCAGTCATGGTACAGAACTAAGATAAGGTTCAACTAGTTCATTGATACCCAAAGTGGTTTATATCACAAACGATCGACGAGGGCCAAAGGGCAAAAGATCAATGTCAGCGAAAAAAAAATTTGGTTTATGCGATGTAAATGGGATCAACGATAGTGGATATCTTTTTAAGCAGGTCGTGACATTAATTTTGCTTTTGCCTAAATAGAATAATTCTCTGGCTTTTTCAAGTTTTTCATACTACAGTTCCAATCCTTTTAAAAAAAATCTTTTACACTTACTGATTTTAACGCGAGAGTCAATAGAGATGATGTACAAGCTTATATCCAATTTTAGATTTTTATTATTTTAGCGGTGGGTTACCTAATGGACCTTTTTGACTCACTAGCACCGCTGTCGTCTCACAGCGGATGTTTTTGGCAACTTCTCATTGTGCGTCAAATTTTCGCGTTCCTTTTAGCTCAGATATCAGCTATGCTTATAACCGATTAACGCTAGACCATCTATCAAAAACATGTTTGAAATTGATGAATTTGCAATAAAACTATATAAGGTAGGTAGGCAGGGGCTCTAACCGAAATCAAAGAAGTTAGCTTGTGGTCTACAAAATAAAAAGAACTGAAATGAATGTGAACTAGATATAGCCTCAAAACCATATTCAATCGAAGAATGTAATCCGATTGCCTAGCATCATACTGGAAAGAACTGATGGGTCGATGTTGATTGGCAGCATTCTAATTGCAACTTAATTTTGTAACAGTGCAGGGCACCTTTTTTAATGGCCCTTCGAGCAAAACAACATAACCTATCCCAACAACAATATATTACTCTGTTAATTCCAGCATTGTGTTACCACATTTTCCAGTTATACACCCACAGTATCGTCTAAAGTGTATAAACCACTTTAATTAGAACAATTCCTATAGTAATTTGTGCTACAGCCAACTATTCGCATCCGTACGCCAAATTAACTCTATCATTTTAAACACCTACCACTTTACAACCTGAATTATACCCTATGTCTCACAGAATGAAGTCTTAAATTAATTATGTTACACGTACCATCAAAATGTCACCACCTATGTGATTGACGGGTATTCGAGACTGTCCTTATACTGTCAGCAATAAATGTCAAAATGCTATGGCATGTAGGACATTGTATCGTACGTTATTTGTGTGAGTACAACCTGTGAGGTAATTAATTGTATCTAATCACTTTCTGTGCGCTAATTTGGAAACTAATGTGCGTAATTTATTATATTATTATATATCTACGTCTCGTTAGATCTTATTTATTATGAGACATGATAAAACGGGCGTAATTAACTTGTATGATTATAATTAAATCTTTACGGTCACATTGACAGGAAGTTCTATATCTATAGAATTCGTTGTCAATGAGATATTTTCAGGACATTATCACCTTTGGTAGGTAGGTAATAATAATGCCGTCTAAATTCCGTTTGAAGAGTGAATTGCATTCACTCTTCTCTCACTCTCTTAATCCGATAGACAATCCAACACGACCAGGGAGAGATTATTTGCAGAACCAAAAGCTTTCCGAGGGAAGAGGGTATTACACCGCCAACTTGACAATTGTTAATGTGAATTATGGTTATTTTATTATTTGGTATGTATATATATATATTTGTTATACATAATATGTTTGTTATTGTATGAGCGATATAGATATGTGCACTTAGTAAGATTAGTATAATGATGTGTATGACATCGTATTGGAATTTTCTGTAAGATGTTGTACTTACTGTCATAAATAAATAAAATAAATAAATAAGTTATAAAGATACTTGTGATGGGGATATACCTCGCAGCTTCTCGTGGGTTACTAGCTACAATGTTGAGACATAAATAATAACTAAAGATTAGGGACTTGGATGTTACTAAGATTGTTTTAGCATGTTCAAGTTAACGTATATCGTTGTCAAAAAATAAATAAAAGGCCCGTTTTGACATTTGAGTAAGACCTTAGAATGTAACTTGGAACGAAACTGAAAGAAGCAATGAAATAATAATTCATTACTTAAAGTGTTTGGAATATATTATATATGGAATATATTGCGAGTATTCTTTTCACGCTTACTTATAGTAGCATCCAATTTCTAATCATGACGAATCGTCTTAAAAACAGTTATGTTCACAGTCTCTTTTTTTTTAAATACTAGTGTTGTAACCAATTATACCCTATAAAAGATAGCTTGATCTCTGCGACATATGTCAAACTGATATTCCTAGGGTTGTCAGGATATTAAAAATTGTCGACAGAAATTATCGACGTTTCTTACTATTATCAATGCTAATGTAACATTATAATTGGGTGTAATTGAATTACAAACGTTACTAAATTAAACGAATATTTTAATATAACATACATTTATTCTCTTAAAGGAGTACACCCCAAATCCATATCTGAATCAGTTTCTGAATCGCTAAAACAATCTTGTAAATTTATTATAAACTCTTGTTCGCAAATATTATCAAATCAGACGTCCCGCTCCCAATCTTCTTCCATTAGTAATTAATTTTAAATTAAGTATTATTTAAAATATCGATAGTTCATAGTCTGTGGTCGCGATGAATCATCGCCCATCACTAATTAGGTCGACATGCCCATAAATTATGACAATGGCAGGTACTGTCTGTACTATTATGAAATTCAGTACTTCATAGGCGTGATTTTACTGACAGCTGTCGCAGAGATCAAGCTATCTTTTATAGGGTATAATTACTGAATTTCAACAGCTTCATTCGATTTTAGTAATAATTAAATATTGTGTAGTGATATTTACTGAAAAAAATGACCTTAGCGCTCAAAGCCGTAAATAAAATGATGAATTGGCAAAACTGGTTTCTATACTTATGGCTTGTCTCTGACCAATCGGCATTATTTTGTGATTGAGTAAACGTTATTGTAACTAAAAATATTAAATTAAAGCCAAATTGACCTTTCGTACCATTGTATCATTTCAAAATACCTACAATATTCAAGTTTAAGTTAAATTTTCTAAACAGAACTTTAATCCAATGCACTTTACAATACATAATCAAATCGATCAAATACTCATATAAACTTGAATCGATTTATAGTGAGTATCGAGTACCGAGTCGTATGGTTACTTCACTAGTTACGTCACGATGACAGATGTCAATACGGGCCTATTACATTTTTACAACAATAGTGTTTGTGTGTGTGTATATGTGTGGGTAAGTGTGCGGTGTGTGTGTGAGTGTGTGTATGAATGATGATGATTAAATAACTGTAGTGTGTTGTGATTGGGTATAGGTTCTTCATTAGCATATTCTGGTTAATATAAGTTCAATTTCATCATACGATTTCGATTTAAGCCATTACGTAAGAGTATTTTTATATTCGTAACGCAACATGGGGTAAATATTAAGTTTAAGGTTTCATTTATTATAGATATAACTTGATTGAGTATTGCACTGACGCCAGGCAAAAACCGTCCGGACCCTTGGGGAGTGGGCCACAATATCTTTACGTCTTTTATCGAGATTTGATGGGTCAAATGCAAGATTCTTGTGAAGATGTATGGTTATAGTCAATATGTATAATTTCCTAACTGAGAGCAAATTACTAATCTTGTAAAGGTGGTCTGTAGAGTACCGAAACGGTTTGAAGTACATGACTTTGATGAGAGATCTTTGAGCCCTTTCTAGGTCTAACATTTTGGCCTTAGTGGCTCCTCACCAGATCGGTATGCAGTATGTGATGATATTACTTTACTTTTTTCATATAGGCGTGATGTGTATAGATTTTTAAAAGTGTAGATAAGATAATATTTATGTCAGTGTATATCGTGTTTTTAAGAAAAGTTATTAAAGGACAATGCCAGAAACTATAGTACTTTGCCCCACTCAATAAAAAAGGACAATGCCAGAAACTATAGAACTTTGCCCCACTCAATAAAGTCATGTGCAATATGTAGCATCTTACTGTTTATTTATTGCTGATAACTAAAGTCGCGCGACTTGATTTACTATGGATTTATAAAGCAGCGATGCTGTCGCGCTGTTGTCGCGCTGCTGTCGCACTGCTGTCGCGCTACTGGCGCGCGACTAATTTGAAGGCACCCTAAAGTTACAAGTTATTTCAGTTTTACATTTTTTGGACCAACCGCGACAAACTAATGCTAACATCATACAATATTGTCATCATCTGCCTTTTCCCAAATATATTGAGATCGGCTTCCAGTCTATCCGGATGCAGCTGAATACCAGTGTTTTACATGGAGCGACTGCCTATCTAACCTCCACATGGTTGGGTTACACGATACCCCTTGGTAAGACTGGTTGTTAGAATTTCTCTACCTATAACGACTGTCAAAGATCTACGAATGAAAGCTGGGACCAACGGCTTAAAGTCCTTACCGAGGTACGGCGGCGTCGCAGTATGAAAATTATGGTCACCCATCCAAGGACGAACCACGGCAAGCATAGCTTAACCAAAATGACAGGTTGGCTTTTACGTAGGCATAAGCTCCTTTTTTTTATTTATTCTATAATTTTAAGGGACTTTTCCGCGTAGCGTATGACAGTCCCATCGTAACCTAAACTTACAATATACCCTAAACTAAAACTAACTAAATAATCTGGGCCATGAATTGAAAAAAGTCTCTTGCATCGTCACAATTTGGACCTTTCACCAAATTTTAAGCCATAAGCTCCTCTAACACCATTTGTAGGATTTATTCAGGTATTGTATCGGGAGATATCAAAAAAACGACTTGATTCTTGAGTAAAATTGTATAATGTTAATAAAAGTAAAACTGTCGGTAGATGGTGTAAAATAAATGTGTAAAAAATAAAAGACAAAAGTCATTAGCTAAAACACATGTAGCTGCACCATTGCTATGACGAGTTTAGTAGGCGTTCTGCGTAAACATACCCCCGGGCGTTGAAAGCCTGTCTTTCAACCGGAATGGTCAGACTCGGGGTAGATGGGCAATGGGCAAATCTTGCAGAATGATCGGCGGAGCAGGCCACTGGAGGTTTTGACATCTGCGACTCTAATCACGCCATCCGGACCTGGATAGGTAGCTACAATCCGACCCATTTTCCACTTCAGAGGTGGCATGTTGTCTTCCTTTAGAAGTACCAGGGAGTTCAGCTTCAGAGAGCCTTTACATGTGCGCCATTTCGTCCTAAGTTGGAGCTCCGAAATGTATTCCTTGCTCCATCTGCTCCAAAAATGTTGTCGGAGTTGTTCGATGCGTTGAAATCGAGATAAGGAATTGGTGGAATGGTTATGGTAGTCAGGTGTCGGCAAAGATGTCAAAGGACGTCCAATTAAAAAATGTCCGGGTGTCAATGGTGTCAAGTCTTCAGGATTCGATGACAGCGGAGTTAGTGGTCTGGAGTTCAGAATCGCTTCTATTTGCACCAGTGTAGTATAAAGCTCTTCGTAAGTTAGATTACAAAGGCCCAACACCCTGACTAAATGATGCTTCGTTGACTTGACACCAGCCTCCGCAAGGCCAGCAAAATGAGGAGAATATGCAGGAATGAAGTTAAAGGTAATTCCCTCTTTAGTCATCTCCTCAGATAACGAGTCGCAATTCGCTTTAAGAAACTTTGATAGGTCATTGCATGCACCAACAAACGAGGTGCCATTATCAGAATATATATTAACCGGTTTACCCCTACGCGAGATGAATCTCTTTAACGCCATGATAAAAGTTTTGCTGGTTAAATCACCGACTAGTTCAAGGTGAATTGATTTTGTCGTAAAACAGACGAAAATGGCGATATATACTTTAACTAACTTACAGCCACGACCCTGTCGAACCGCAGACTGTATTGGACCTGCATAATCCAAGCCAATATTTTCAAAAGGGAAACCTCCAGCTAGAAGTCGCTGCCGTGGTAAATTACCCATGATCGGTGTGACAGTTTGACCTTTAAGACGACAACAACGTACACATTTACGGTAGCACGACCTGGCTAAATTACGACCTCTTATAGGCCAGTATGTGTCCCGTATTGAAGCCAACAGTAGCTGGGGTCCAGCATGAAACAACCGTTTGTGTTCATACTCAAAGAGTAATTTTGTGAAATGATGATTAGACTGTAAAAGAATTGGACATTTCTTATCATATGGTAAATCAGAGTTTTGTAATCGGCCTCTAACACGCATTATTTTATGTTCGTCCAGAAAAACGTTAAACTTCAACAATGGACTTTTCTTTGGTAATGGTTTATTATGAAGTACTAACTTGTATTCACTAAAAGACTCGTTTTGACTTATTCGAATAATTAAATTTAAAGAATTTTGTAGCTCATCATTACCAAAGGGACCATAAACAGATCGTTTTTTACATGCAGCAATAAAACGTAAAAGGTATGCCACCGTGCGCTGTAGCCTTAAAAAACTTGAAAATCGGTTAAAGTTAAGAAATTGATTTGCCATATTCTCATTAACAGTGCCATGTAAAGTGACGTTTGGTTTGATTTCCGGCAATAATTCATCAGTGGATTGTGAAAATCTAAAAGGCCAACATGATACGTCATTCTTTAAAAAACTTGGACCAGACCACCAATTATCTAAAGAAGCTAATAAATTAATGTCTACTCCACGAGAGACATAATCGGCGGGGTTCTGGTCAGTTGGGACATGTCTCCACTCGCAGTTGCCAGTCTTCTCTAAAATTTCTGCAACTCTGTTGCGAACGAAGGGTTGCAGCTTGTTCGGCAACATTTTAAGCCATCCAAGAACGACAGTGGAGTCTGTCCAAAAGAATGTACGGGGCCTAGTGTTTAAGCGTAATGATGCGACCACCTTTTCATAAATTCGGACTCCGACCAGAGCACCGCAAAGCTCAAGTCTGGGAATGGTGGTTGGTTTCAGAGGGGCAACACGACTCTTTGCTATCAACAAACGCACCAACACTTGATGTTCATTGTTAACACTGCGAACGTATAAGCATGCTCCGTATGCTCGTTCCGATGCATCAGTGAAAACATGAAACTCTAAAAACTCCATTGAATCAATTAAAACACGACGTGGAATATTAATTTCATTTAATTTTGGTAAATTCTTAACTAGTTTAGCCCAAATCATACTAATGTCCGGCGATAGCTGTTCATCCCATGACAGTTTGTGTAACCATAGTTTTTGGAGTAACATCTTCATCACTATGATACATGGAGCTAGAAGCCCCAAAGGATCAAAAATTTGTGATATAATTGATAGCATGTCACGTTTTGTATCGCTCCTAATAATTGGTTGACTAATGGGAAAATAAAGTTGATCAGATTGTGATTGCCAACCTAAACCTAACGTTTTGGTAGACTCAGATCCACCAATATTCAAGTCAAGTGAAGATTGGGGACTGTCAGAACCAATCATCAAACGCCTATCATTTGACTTCCACTTCCTTAAGTTCATTCTAGCTGAAGCAAGAGTAGAAGTTACTTTATGACGCATATCTCTTACTTCATCGAGATCGTCTCCTCCCGTCAGCAAATCGTCGACGTAGAAGTCGCGTAGTATGACCTCAGCAGCTCTTTTATCAGCGCACTCTAAACCTAACTGTTTTAGACACCTTGTTGCAAGGAACGGAGCGCTGGCCGTGCCATACGTCACGGTATTAAGCTGGTACGTTTGCAATTGAATTAACGGGTCATCACGCCAGACGATTTGTTGAAGATGTCTGTCATTTGGATGAACAACCATCTGCCGGTACATCTTTTCCACGTCGGCAGCAATAATATATTTATGTTGTCTAAAACGTAATAATATCGATAAAAGCTCATCCTGTACTACAGGTCCGGTCATCTGTATACTATTAAAAGAAGTACCTGTAGTAGTAGCGCTGCTGGCATTAAAAACCACTCTTAATTTAGTGGTGACACTGCTGTCACGCAAAACTCCGTGATGTGGGAGGTAATGTCCTGAACGTTCAATATTTTTACATTTTGACATATGACCTAGACTTTCGTACTCTGCCATAAAATCTTTGTACATCTTAGACAGTTGAGGCTGGCTTTTGAACCTACGCTCTAAAGAAGAAAAACAATGTTTAGCTCTTAGAAAGGATTCACCTAACATATCCGGGGAACATTTCAGTGGAATTCGAACACAAAATTGCCCGTTCTCCAAACGTGTAGTATTGTTTATAAAATGTTCCTCGCATAGTTTCTCTTCTTGCGAATACACTGTCGTAGTGCAGACCTCTTCTAATTGCCAAAACCTTGTGAGTTGATGATCTATGCTATTATTTAATTCATCATTACCGTCAGAAATAATCTTTGTAAAATTACATTTTACCAATTTTGATGGTGTCGAAGCATAACTAATTCTAATTGGGCCTGAAACCAGCCATCCCAGTCTAGTTTCACAAAGAATAGGTTGTCCATCTCCTAACTTAATTCTTTGGGATCCCAGTAAGTCCCAAAAGATGTCAGCACCGAGCAACATATCTATGGGGGCCGGTGAGTAAAAGTTAGGGTCAGCTAGACAAATATTAGATGGGATTTTTAATTTTAATAAATCTACATGTCTACTCGGAATATTATCGGTAATTGAAGGTAGAACAAAACAATTTATGTTAATGGAAAAGTTATCGTCTAAAGATTTTATTGAAACTGGACACATTTTATTAATATGTGAAGATGAATTATTAATACCTAATATGGAGTTGTTGACGGTATTGCCATTTAAACCTAATTGGTAGTACAGTCTTTCAGTCATGAGACATGATGTGCTGCCACTATCAAGCACAGCACGAGTAACGTATTGCTGACCGTTTTTACCTACAACATTTATTAACGCTGTGGATAGCAATACGTCACCACGTTCAACACTCGCAGAAAGAGACAAACCTGTACTAGAAGTTGACGGAGCGGGGGCGCTGGTCGCATCATCACTATTAGCGGAAGTAGTAGCCAAGTCTGACTTCTTCGAATGATCTGCGACATGCACCAGAGTGTGGTGCTTGCGCCGACATATTTTGCAACTTGCCTGTTTACAGTTATTAGCATAATGTCCTGAAGACAAACAATTATAACAAATCTTATATTTTGGTAGCAATTGTAACCGGGCTTCATTACTCAACGCCAAAAATTGAGGACAACTGCTTAATTTGTGCTCACCATTACATTGAACACAACTCTTAGGCTTAGAAGAATGATTATTTACCTGATTACTCTTGTCTATTTTATTATTGGAATCTTGTATAACCATTGTCCTAACATTAGAATGTTTGCGAGTGTTTGAATGTTTATCAGTTGTTGAACTTGACATTTCTAATGTTTCGATTAATTCAGCACGTTTCTTAATGAATGTGAGGAACACAGCAAATGTAATCTCAAAGTCCTTGTCAAGGCGACCCTTATACTCTTCCCATTCACGGTAAGTTTTGTTGTCCAACTTATATCTTATAATGTAAATGAGTAAAGTATCCCAGTGGCTCACTGGTTCGCCAAGGGCTTCCAAAGCACGCAAGTTTTTATTAATTTGATCGATTAAAGCTTTTAAATTCACTGACGACTCCTTACTAATAGTCTCAATATTAAATAATGCTGAGACATGGTGTTGAATCAACAGATGTTTATTGTCAAACCGGTCACAGAGTAACTTCCAAGCGACTGAATAATTAGCGGCAGAAAACTGAATTGAGTTTATTACCACGGCAGCTGAACCTTCTAGCGATGACCTCAAATAATGGAATTTATTTATGTCGTTTATGTCATCGTTAGAGTGAATAAGGCTGACAAATGTGTCGTGAAATTCCAACCAATTTACGTAACAACCGCTGAATTTTGGTAACTGAATAGTCGGCAATTTAACCAGCCTGTGATTATTAGAACGTGGACTTACCTCACTATCAGTTGGATCCCTTTTCTTATAATCATCGAGCACTTTCTGAGCTTCAGATAGGGTTTTATAATAAAGGGACTCAAACTCGCTACGTTCTAACATTTGACCATCCAAATTATCCGTACTACATTCCAGTGCCAATTGCACCTCGTCATATTGGTTATACAATAACTCAAGCCTATTTAAGCGCAATTGTAACTCGTTAACCTCAGAAGGACTTATAGAAGGTTTTAATGAATTTAAATAGTTCAAGAATACTGTTACCCTTCCCTTGTAACTCGCCCTCTTTCTAATGAGCTCCTTATCCTCTGGCATTGCGTAAGCTGGTGCAGTCAACCTGGAATGTATACAATTAATGATTTAACAGCGTCAACAATTTTATTGTTACGATACCTACTGCCTGTAAATTCCTACAAAATACGAATTTACTGCTAACTTTATTAATTGTTTACTTATGCTTTTAAAATAATTAACTATTAGTCGTTTTTAACAATATTAACCTACCTAAGTACTCTTTATATTATAAAACAATGCAATTATGAACCTATCTAACTTTTAATGTGATTACATGAATAAATGACTCAGTAACTGTTACCTACCTAATAAAATTATAATAATGCAGCTATTTTTATAGCTACTTTTAAAAGGTACAATATAACTGTGATTAATACAAGATAAACAAGATTAATACACTAAAGTCTGATCAATTATAACAATTTGTAAGCACTGATAGGGTTTTGCAAATTCAAGTTTTACAATGATTAGGTATTATATAACTCTGTACTAACCTGGTTATTAACGGTTAATTAACACTAAATACAACCTGATAATAGAGTGTTGGGTGGAACTAATGATGATTAAGATAATCCAGACCAAGGAAAATTCCAAATCTTCGCAGTGACACAGCAAAATGAATGTCGCAACCAACTTCGCTTGTTCTTACGAGTTATCCACCAATTCTCTTGAAATCCTTATAATAAGGGCTGATCGAAGTATTTTCCAACGTGAAATCTTCTAATCCAGGAACGAAGGACCATATGTAGGATTTATTCAGGTATTGTATCGGGAGATATCAAAAAAACGACTTGATTCTTGAGTAAAATTGTATAATGTTAATAAAAGTAAAACTGTCGGTAGATGGTGTAAAATAAATGTGTAAAAAATAAAAGACAAAAGTCATTAGCTAAAACACATGTAGCTGCACCATTGCTATGACGAGTTTAGTAGGCGTTCTGCGTAAACACCATTCAACTGTATATTTTATAAAAGGCAAGCCATCTTCCAATACACAATACCACTACCTTAATGGTATTCTGATGTAACGGATACATACGTACATATGTAATATGTATGTACGGATACCTACGTACATTCAGTACTAAAATGGGATACATAAACCACATTAGAGGACGCGCTCGTTTTTAGAATAGAAACTGACACCGTAGCTGAAATCGGCATTATTATATTTAGCCTGTACTGTCCCACTGCAGGGTCCTCCCTCCATTCTTTCCATCGGTCTCGACTTTTAGCTATATCTTGCCAATTCTTAAAGAAGCTATCTTAATCGTTGCGCCATCTCTTTCGTGGTCTACCGCGGCCCCGTCTCGTCATTTCAGGGGGCCAAGTCTGCTCGATACGATCTCATTGTCATTTTGTTAAAAGTTTGTAGGTAATCTGCTAAATTCATGTGATCGATCATTAGTCGGTCAATGGTCTCGTAATAGAATTGTTTTATAATGACATTGTCGTATTGTCATTATTATAAAACCCGTTAGTAGAATCATTTCTACTAACGCATCATTGCTTTGAACATTTATTCATGCCAGATTTCATTTATATAAATTTTTACATTTTATTTATAAGTATTATAAGCAATCTAAAGTAGTAAGAAATTCGTAAACTTTAGTCAGTCATTCATTTGTCATTATGTACGAGATCAATTGAATAAATAATAAAATAAATAAATTAGTAAAGTAAATAAAAAAAAATTAAACGTAGAATTCTTGTATTGAGAGAGTTTGTAAGAGATTGTGTAATAGTAATTCACGTAAGCATCGAAAACAGATTCAGTGATTGAAGCTAACAAAAAAATAACCCTACAACGTTCATCAACCTAGCCTTTTCCTAACCTGGTTGGGGTCGACTTCCAATCTAACTGGTTGCGCCATGTAAAACGCTGGTTTTCAGCTATACCAGTGTCTTATATGGTGCGACTTCCTGTCCAACCTCCACAACCTAGTTATTGGGTAACACGATACTCTTTGGTAAGACTGGTTGTCCGATTTCCAGCTTCTTACTACCCATAAAGACTTACAGACTACTTTTAGCATTGGCGATTGGCAATTTAACCATTATTTAGAAGCTAAATGCACTCAAATATTCCACACCGCACATTTAAAAACGCCAAACGCGGCGATTGATTAACTTTTCAGAAGCTCAACACAGCGGCTGAACGCTACACTTCGCATACATCCGGATGCTGGTCGCATCGATTTGGTATCTCCGGAACGCGATTCGAAGTCAGGCGCTTACTCTGTGTTACACTAGATTTTAACGAAACTACACCCTTACTGGGTATTCTAAAGAGCCTACACTGTTGCTTGCTTTGTCGAGAGTCGACTATAGATCGGCAGCACTACAGCCGACTCGATCGAGCATCGAGGCAGGGGCTAAAACGTGCAATTCCGATACCCCGTCCGAACGCAGAAAGTCGCGAAATTGCAGATCGCCAATGCTAAAAGTAACGTGTGTGCTTTGGCCCTTACTTCGTCAATTTTATTTGTAATGGAGCTATTTGTATGCAAAATATAAGTATCGTGGAACAATCACTGCAGCCGATGCAATCGTAATATCGCGTGATTCTACGCGATTCCACTAGAGCGCAGATGGTTGTTTCAAATAATTGGTAGAGTTATGTAAGGTTCTTGGTTTAGCTGAAATTGCTGGATTGATCGACTAGCGTTCTCAATGTTGCAGAGGATTAATTGTTGTTTGTATGGGATCTTCACACTGTCGTGATGGCCTTGTGGTTAAGGCGCCCCTAATGCACGACGTAGTGGGTTAGCAACCGGGCATGAGCAAATACCAATGTGACTTTTTCAATTTCATATATACTTTCTAAGTTGTTCTTAAACATCACCGAAATCGATGAAGGGAAACAAAGAGAGGAAACCTGGACTATTTTTAATATATTTTTTTTTACTATTAAATAGGCTTGCGTTTGACCGCAATTCACCTGATCGTAAGTGATAATGCGGGTGATAAGTCTGAAATCGGCCATCACGACACACTACATTATAAATATAAAAGACTGTATGTTGGTTTACATAAGGCCTTAGTCTCTCTTAGTTATAAGGTACTAACATAAAGTTCATACTAACAATATAAAAGATTGTATGTTGGTTTAGATAAGGACTTAGTATCTCTTAGTTATAAGGTACTAACATAAAGTTCATACTAACAATATAAAAGATTGTATGTTGGTTTACATAAGGACTTAGTCTCTCTTAGTTATAAGGTACTAACATAAAGTTCATACTAACAATATAAAAGATTGTATGTTGGTTTACATAAGGACTTAGTCTCTCTTAGTTATAAGGTACTAACATAAAGTTCATACTAACAATATAAAAGATTGTATGTTGGTTTACATAAGGACTTAGTCTCTCTTAGTTATAAGGTACTAACATAAAGTTCATACTAACAATATAAAAGATTGTATGTTGGTTTACATAAGGACTTAGTCTCTCTTAGTTATAAGGTACTAACATAAAGTTCATACTAACAATATAAAAGATTGTATGTTGGTTTACATAAGGACTTAGTCTCTCTTAGTTATAAGGTACTAACAAAAAGTTCATACTGACAATATAAAAGATTGTATGTTGGTTTAGATAAGGACTTAGTATCTCTTAGTTATAAGGTACTAACAAAAAGTTTATATTAACCCTGCAGTAGTCGCGCACCTAAAAGTAACAGGAGTGGTCGCACGGGCTACATACGTAGTCCATTTTCAAATTGAAATAAATAAACTCATAAGCATAAACAGTTTATTAGACGTATGAAAATATAATCACTACAGTTTTCTTAACTAAAAATGATTAACATAACCTAATCACAACCTCTGTGTTACAAAAAATCAACAAAAATAAAAAATCTCTCTAAATTGGCACAAAAAATTACAGGATTCGCTCTAATTGAGATCACGATAAAAAAAAAATACTAGGAACTAATTTCTAACTTCTATTTTCTGCACAGGACAGACACATAATCTTCGAATGATGCCCACATACGAACTTGTTACACGCGGTGCACATCTTTCTTGTGCTTTTACTGCAGGCTCTTCCAAAGTCATGGCAACGGTGCACAACATTACTCGATGTCGCTGCCGAGGGAGTTGGTTGGGTTTCTGTGAATCATAGAGGAATCCCCTATTCAGAGGAATCGTTTTTGACCACAATGTATTGTCAACTCCGGTATGTGTCAATGCGCGCGCGTTGCTGAGGCGGTTCATGATCTTCAGCCATGCCTCAATCGGTGCAGCTCGTTTATTAGTCATTTCTATGCTAAAAAATAAAAAGTCATTGATGTTAAATCTATCCGAAACTAATAAACAAAGTTTAAATAATGAATTTAAGTTAATTATCATAAAATTATTAAAAACACAAAAGTTTGTCATGATAAAAATACTTACGTAATTGGTCGCGCGGGCTACAATTGTAGTCTATGCACTTCGCTGAAGTCCTGTGACACAACCGCTCGCGACTGACCCTTGTGCTTGACTTAGCGTGTCTCTCGTACATTCGTTCGAAAGTACCTGGGAGCGCAGAAACCTAATGCTTACCGATTCTGAGAAATTCTCGATTTTGTATGAGTGGGCTACATATGTAGCCCACGCGACTACTCCAGCCAGGGTTAACAATGTAAAAGATTGTATGTTGGTTTAGATAAGGACTTAGGCTCTTTTAGTTATTAAGGTACTAACATAAAATTCATGCTAACAATATAAAAGATTGTATGTTGGTTTAGATAAGGACTAAGTCTCTCTTAGTTATAAATAAAATAAATAAAATAAAATAAAAAAGCCGTTTATTCTACTACCCAATTACACTTCATTTACAAAAATGTTTGTAGCATGCGTATACCTAAATAAAATACATGATTGAGATCCCTTAACATGCAAAATGATTATATACATTTTTCTTTTTTCTCTCTGTGCTTAATTGAATTATACATTTATTAATTTTATTATTATTTTATTAATTATTTTATTGTATATTGCGTATAATGTATAATTACATATACATGTATAATTTATTTATTTTGTGCTAAATATAACTTATTTGTATTGGATATTAATTAATTAAATTAGAAGTAGTAGTCGCCTCTTTGGCGTAGGCCTCCCCCATTACTTTCCAGTAGTGCCTGTCTCTGGCTTTAGTCATCCAGTTCGACCCTAGTCTTTGTATAAATAGGTCTGCCCATCTTTTTCTTTGGCGTCCTCTAGACCTTTTTCCTTCTCTTGGGATCCATTCTATAATTTTTTTTGTCCATCTATCATTTCCCATCCTACATATGTGACCAGCCCAGTTCCACTTTAGTGTCCTCACTCTTTCGACAATGTCAGTAACTTTAGTAATAGTTCTAATTTCTTGGTTTTTAATTTTGTCTGATAGTCTGATTCCCAACATGCTTCTTTCCATTTTTCGTTGACATATTCCTAGCTTGTCTTCCTCGCATTTTCTTAGCGACCAACTTTGACAACCGTACGTCAGACACGGTAGAATGGCTACTTCAAAGAGCTTTTTCTTTATACTAATATGTATTGATTTATTTTTCATGATTTCCTTTAATCCCCAGTATTTTTTCCATGCTATGGCGATTCTTCTCTGCACTTCATTTTCAGTATTATTATTAAATGAAACTGATTGGCCCAAATAAACATATTCTTCGACAAATTCTACATTCTGACCATCGACCATTATAGGATCGTTTTCTTTATTGTTCGTGATTATTTTAGTTTTGGTAATGTTGATCGACAGGCCCACTTTTTTACTTTCTTCTGTCAAGTCGTTTAGCATAGTTGCCAGATCTGACGTATCTTCTGCGAAGAAGACTATGTCGTCCGCGAAGCGGAGGTGGCTTAAGTATTCTCCGTTGACTCTCAATCCTCTTCTTGTCCAATCAAGTTTCCGGAAGATGCTCTCTAGGACAGCAGTAAATATCTTAGGCGATATTGGATCCCCTTGCCGAACGCCTCTTCTTATGGGGAACTTCTCACCATCTCGTTCTAGCCTAATTTTTGCACAGCCTTTTTTGTATATTTGCTGTAGCACAATTACGTATTTTGCATTCACACCTTGTTGTTGTAGCGTGCCCCATATTGAGTTGTGATTCAACGAGTCAAACGCTTTTTTGTAATCTACAAAACACATATAAAGTGATTTATTATACTCTTTAGCTTTTTCTATGGCTTGAGTTACCACCTGTATGTGGTCCATTGTTGAATAATTCTTCCGGAAACCTGCTTGTTCGCTTGGCTGATTTTCGTCCAAAGCCTTCGTAATTCTGTTGAGAATCAATTTAGAAAACACCTTGTACACGTTTGACATCAGACTGATGGGTCTATAATTGTTAAGGTCACTACGGTCGCCTTTTTTGTGAAGAAGTATTGTAGTCGAGTTCGACCATTGCTCCGGAGTAGATCCAGTTCTCAAAATATTATCAAATAGTGCTTGAAGAACGCTTTGCAATGGTTCCGAGAGGGATTTCATTAGCTCGTTTGAGATATTATCTTCCCCCGGTGTTTTGTTATTTTTTTGTGAATCTATAGCATATCTGATCTCATCTTTTAGTACATTAAGATGCATGGTTAAATCGTGTTCAATGTGATTTATAGGTTCTAGACTTGGCTCGTTGGATTCATAGAGAGCACTATAGAAGTCTGTTGCTATTTTCAATATTTCCGGTCTTTTTGTTACTTGTTTGCCGGTTTTGTTTTTTATATTAGGTGCCCAATCTGATTTGGTTCTTAGCTCCTTAAAGGCTTTCTTAATGGCTCCTGTTTTTTGTACAAAGGATTCGAAAATAAACTGTCTATGTTTTCTGTCATCTTTCCTTAGGTTTCGGTTTATTTCCTTGCTAATTTGAGTAATTTTTGTTCGTACTTCCTTCGTTCTTTTCGTTCGGTATAGTATTTTACGTTCTTCTAATAATTCATGAGTTCTTGTGCTAACTTTTTTTGTGATGTTTTGTTCTTCTTTTGGTAATTTTAGAATTAGAGATTTTATTTCTGACACGAAAGCATTGTACTGACATTGTATATCTGGTGATTTGTTTATGGCTTGCATCAGTTTAGTTTCCCAGAATTTTCCAGTTTCACCTGAGATAGTTGGCAATTTCTTTGTGTATTGACTGTTCGATTTGATAAACTTCCTTTTCTTTTTAATGCTTAGGTTGAGTGCACATCTTAACATACGATGGTCTGTTTCGAAATTAAGGTTGTTTATTATATCGAAGCTGTGCATTTGTTTTGGTTGGCTCGTTAGTATGTATTCTATCTCATTGCGATGTTGATTATTTGGTGACCGCCATGTCCATTTTTTATGAGGCTTTCTAGGGAACATACTATTTACTATTTTCAAGTTGTTTTCGAGAGCGTATTCTACCAATAGTTGGCCACGTTTGTTTCTCTTGCCAGACGAGTGTTTCCCGAAGATTCCTTCCTCACCCGATTGGACTTTTCCTATTTTGGCGTTGAAATCTCCCATCAAAATTATGTTTCCTGAATTAGTCGACTTTACCGCCTCGTCTACAGTCTGATAAAATGAACTAATTTCTTCGTCATTGTAACATTCGGTAGGTGCATATACTTGAATGATTATCCAAGTTTGATCCTCTTTTAAATCTATTTCAAGGGCCACAACTCTCTCTGAATGGCATTTCAGACTTAAAATGTTACTTTTTAATGATTTTTTTATCAAAAACCCGACGCCGTTTCTACTGTTGCTGCTCGGTGAGTGGTATAAAATAAAATGGTTATGTTCCTCTATTAATTCAGTCTTTCTTCTAACTTCGCTTAGGCCAATAATGTCCCATTTGATTCCATTAAGTGCATTGTTTAGTACTGTGATTCTATTTTCTTGAAGTAAGGTTCTGACATTTAGACTTGCAATGTGTAGAAAATTGTTTGTTTGTTTACTGTTTTCAGAAGTTTGACTGTAATGAGTGGTCGTCGTGTACTTTCCTGGGGGGGTTTGGTCTGCATCCTCCACGGGGACCAGCCGGATTGGAGGAGGTGGAGGGACTACCTCTAATCGTTTTTTGTGGTGGGGTTTATTTCTGCGGAAGTAGATTCAGACGTATTTTTCTGTGGTACAGTATTCATTTACGAAGTGATATTATTTGTTTTGGTTTTCATTGGAATTTGCATTTGTATTTCGTTGGTGATAACGGTGCTAAGGTGTTTAGGCGATTTCGATAAATAGCGTTTTTGATTTCGTGTGTCTTTTATTGAATTTCGGATATTTGGATTATCTTTTAATATAACAATTTTGTCGTAACGTAATACAGCATTTTTTCCTTGTAGGCGTTCTTTTACCACTTCGTTTTGGAGCTCTTTACGCTTTAACAAAACCTCTTGAGAAAATTCTTCTTTAATACTAATAGACGTATCGTTCAGTGACTTACTTTTTTTCAAAATTTCTATTTTCCTCCCCATTGTTGTTAACATCACTGATATAGGTCTGATCTTTGTTCCTTTCTTGCCCAACCTTCTGACCATTTCTATTTCAAAGTTATGAATGTCAATCTTCATTGTATTATTTATAGTAGATACTATTAATTCTTGAAGTTCTGCATATCCACGCTCTGTCTCTTCCACTCCAAAAAATATAAGGTTTTTCTTTCTGACCTGTCTTTCCAAATGCTCTATCTTTTCTTGTTGTTCATTCAATTTTTTTTCTAAGTAGTTGGTTCTGTTTTCGATCATAGTAAATTTTTCATTAATATTGTTATTAATTGTTTGAGTGATATTTTCTTGCATATTCTTCATTTCTTGTTTCTGAATAACTAGGTCATTTTGAATTTTTTTTAATATTTCCATCATCGCGTCCATTGTTTTGGTACTAGTACTGCCCTCTAGTGTCTACAAGTAGCGTAACTTTGCTTTGGTTAGATTGCAAGTTAAGACTGTCGACAAGAGCCGTGCGCGAGCGCAGAGCCGTTGCAGTACCGCTTGATGTTGGTAGAAGGCGTTAGCGGTTGCACACAATATACTTTTTTCTTTGTAGGTTATGTTGCTTATTTGGCATTACTTTTTTCAAGTTTTGCCTATCACCATTATATATAACACTGACTGACCTTCCAAAATGACTTTCTAGTAGTTTTCCTAATACTTCTACAGGACTAACACTTTATATTGTGTTCCAATATGTTCCAAGCGAGGCGGTATTTTTATGTTTGGTTTTTTTCTTAATTTTAAAGAATTTACCCCAACTTTTGATGAAACAGTTCACTTTGCACTTTACTGCATTTGTTCTATGAGGTTTATTATAGCAAAGAACACTATTTCTATTTTTATTTCGGTAAATAATACGGAGCTGAATTTGAATTTTGAATTTTTTAGTTATAAGGTACTAACAAAAAGTTTATATTAACAATGTAAAAGATTGTATGTTGGTTTAGATAAGGACTTAGGCTCTTTTAGTTATTAAGGTACTAACATAAAATTCATGCTAACAATATAAAAGATTGTATGTTGGTTTAGATAAGGACTTAGTCTCTTTTAGTTATAAGGTACTAACATAAAGTTCATACTAACAATATAAAATATTGTATGTTGGTTTAGATAAGGACTTAGGCTCTTTTAGTTATAAGGTACAGTGGAACAACGTAATTAGTTTACACATTGCACGCACACGCGGTATGAAGAGTTACATACACAAACATTAAATAAAACGAACGAGTTCTGCTTTTTATTAGTGTGCGTATGTCGCGTCACTAAGCAGTAACTATAATATCAATGTATGTATCGTCATCAGTAATCTGTGTAATTGAATAAGTTATAATATTTCGCACCCAATCATTGTAACAGGTTTGGCGCAATGGCTAACGTATCTGGTTAGTCATTAAGAAGTCTTAAGATCAAATCTCGGTTGCAATACATTCTTTTTGTTTTGTAAACATAATTTTCGTAAAACTTTCATTACCTAGTTGAATTGCTAACAATTCAATTCCGTTAACAGATGAGTAAAATAACGTTTGAGAAGTGCGCACGGAACTCTCAGCCAATTTATTTTGACCGTTTAGGATATAACTACCCACAATTTTTGTTTATTTTTTCATACTTCCACCTTAGTTTATAAAAAATGAGCATTCTTAGTTGTCAGTCTACGAATATAAATTGCAATCCTAAGTATATAGATGAACACACATATTTCTGTGCGTTCTTTGTTTCTGATCCAATTGTGCTTCAACTTCTTCCAACCATACAACAAGACGCAATTCATTGTTTTGCATGAGCAAAACGTTTTCATTAGTGAAATTGCAAGGTGATTATTAATATCGGTGAGTAACAAAGCTACTCGTGACAATGTTTTCATTACGTTAGTAATATTCCAACTCAAATTCTTAACTTATCTCACCTTTGACCTATGACTAAATTAATGTAAAATAATATTTAAATATATCAGAATTTGATTCTGATAAAATTTACTTATGCCAGTCTGTTTTTGTCTAACATAAAACATTTAGTCGAAATAAAAACTTTTAAATTATGTAATTAAAATAGTCATGAAACACGTTTATCATTTATCTAATAAATAAATAACGGTATTAAGTTTTATTACAACGAGGCAATATAAGACAGTCAGTTAATTTATCTATGATTAATTATCCACCAATTCACCATTGTTTATCTGCATTATTTTAAATATTATTTTGTTTTTATTCATTAAGGAGAACCGTGCAGTTATGTGTCCATCGAAGTGCGTATTCTGAAGAAATAGACCATCATCGACGTGGGCCAAAACCGAAGGCGAATTCTTCGGCTCGTTACCACGACATCGTGGCAAGGCTGTTTACGGGATTAATCCGTTTTTATCCACCCGCATAACTGCATCAACACATAATGACATGTGTGCTTATAAACAGTGCGATATCACCTGCTGACCGGCATGAAGCTGGTTTAAGTTGCAGTAAACCACCACGGAAGATTTTTCTGTCCAACGCTCACCGGCAAAAACAAATTCTATTCGCTAGGTCATATTATTATATTCATTTTAATTGGGAGAACAATGTGTTTATTTTAGTGATGAGAAATGTTTAAAGTCGTTTATGGATGGCGTTAAAATACTGTAAACGAAGCCGAATTACTATTAATATACTTAGGTTTAAAAGCTACTTCATGTTGCCGTGATTCTCTTATAAACACCTAAGTTATTATGTATAGTCCGTAGTTGACAGTTATTTGCAGTATATATTTTGAAGTGTAAGTGATGTTATTGTTATTCAGTTAGAAGTTAAATTAATTTCTTACTATCTAACATGTTGATTCACTTCACTTTCAATTCCACTTTGTTTAAATTTGAATACATTGAAAAAACAATTACGTCCATTCATATTCAATAAAAAGAAAACTTTGTCTTGTCTTATAAACTCTTAATGAAGTTGCCAATAGTGTTCTAATCATAAAAAGTTAGGTATCAATAGCGATATAATAATATTTTTACAATAGTTTGCGTTATATAAATAATTGTATTGGTTACACGTAGTTTTTTATTTGCTAATATTATAACCCATGCCAAATTGAACCCTTTTTTTTTTTTTTTTGGTACGGGGTGGAAAATCCTCATGGATGTCCTCCGCCCTGGGGCGGGCGGAGGGGTCTGTCAGACTCTTACTGACTAAAAACCACCCCGGTGTTCCATCTCACACCTACGTCGGGGGTCGCGGGAACTGGAGATACTTCCGCAACCCCCGGCTGGTGCCGGCCCGCTGCAGCGGGCCACTTCTCGGGTCAGGGGGGGGAGTGAGGTGTTAGACTCCCCCCCGGACGTCTTAGAGGGGCGCGCGTGGAACACTACGCGCCGCCACCTCGGGTCCTGGTGTATGTGGGGGGCGACAGACGTCCCCGAGTCTGCCGCCCCTGGACCCATTTAGGGGGGCCGGAAGAGGGCGTTGTCCGCCCTTCGCCGACGCCCGGTGCGCCTGCTGCGGGCAGGGTGGGAGGTTGAGATCTCCCTCTCCCTTTCCGCAGCCTCCTTCTGCGACATGACACTTTCGCAGAAGGAAACCACCGCGTCCCAGGACTCTGCGCTGTCGACCATCGACTCGACCACGGCCGACAGCGACAGGTCACTGCCTACTTCTGAGACGAGGGCACGGCGCGGCCCCTCCCAAGCGGCACATTCCGCCAGCGTATGCCGCGCCGTGTCCCCCCGGCAGTCGACGCAGTGGTGACACCGGGCGTCCGGCTCCCTGTTTATGCGACACAGGTACTTCCCGAAGCAACCATGCCCCGAGAGCACCTGCGTCACCCGAAACGACAGGGAGCCGTGCCTCCTCCCGAGCCAGCGCTCAAGCACTGGCCGGACCGCCTCGATGATGGCGAGGCCGGCGGTAGGGCGCGAAAGCCTGTCCCGCCATTCCGCCACCAGGAATGCCAAATTGAACCCTAAGCCAACTCTTGTAAGAAACATAATAGTCGAAACGAGCTGGCTCATTCACTAATGACCCAATAGCGATAAGGAACAATAGGATTCCGCATTCCATCTTTTATTAGTGATCGATGATTCCAACGCCTAGGTTATTTAATAAAATATTTTGATTTATTTTATTGGTTTTATTTAATTACCTTTTTATTTTTTTGTTTAAGTAATTTTATTTGACACAAAATATTAATGTTTTATAGGACAAAGGAAAAATAAAAACCCAAAACCATAACACCTGCCGGGGTTTGATCTTACGACACGAGGCTTATCTATGCCAAGTGCTTTCACCGACCGGCTACCTGGTCCTTATTTAAAAGGTTGAAATATTGGACTTCATTCAATTAAAATTGGTATACGTGGGTATATCATACGCACACAAACAGTTAAACTTCATAACCGACCAACCGACTAGTTCATTTACACACACAGTGACAATATCCCGTATGTGTGGCCTGTAAATCAATTACGTTGGCCGAGTGTACTAACATAAAGTTCATACTAACAATATAAAAGATTGTATGTTGGTTTAGATAAGGACTTAGTCTCTCTTAGTTATAAGGTACTAACATAAAGTTTATACTAACAATATAAAAAATTGTATGTTGGTTTAGATAAGGACTTAGGCTCTTTTAGTTATAAGGTATATGTATTAAAGAAATGGATCGATGGTTGTCTGAATGAAAAATTTTATTGTTATTATTATAAACACATAAAAGTCGAAAGCTACGAGTACATTAACAACGAGTAATTTATAAAGACTACATCTAAAAAAATTAACGCAGAATGTAGTCACACAAAGTGCTAGTAAATAATAATAGTACATCCAACACTAAACAGTCATGTTCATTTATTGTCAGAACAAACAAGATCCTAAATGGGGTTCATTTACAACAACGCATTCTGAAAGTCACATTGAATAACCGAGGATTGAACTCACAGTATTTACCCACGTGATGTCATTTCACCGAGTTCGCTGTCTCACATTTCTGACATATACGGTATCCTAATAATGGCACCAAGGGTCAAGGACCCCAATGTCCGTCATGCGTCTTTATGTTCGGTCTATATACACGATAAAATGGGAGTAACGCTGAGTAACTCAGTCTTTAGGTAGGCATATAATAATACTTTATCAGTTTAGTGTTTTTGTAGGATCATAATAATATACTTTTATATTATGTTCATACTAAAATAGAGTTACAACTAACGCCGGCACGTGATGGTTCAATAAGTAAGGTGCCCGTCTCTCATGCAGGAGGTTGTGGGTTCGATACAGTACAAGTATTGTTTACATTACAGTGTGTACAGTTGCTGAAGGATTGGTTTTTACGTTGCGTGACTTGAATTCGATTCTCGCACGGAACGAATATTTGTGTGGCCTAAAAAGGCCACACAAGCCGCAGATATGCAGGATATAGTTTTAGAGGCACTGGTAGTTTTTCTGGGGATTGTGAGATTATTATTTTTGTAAACGCTACTACGATAGACAAAAAATAGAGCAACGTTTTCTTACAATTAGAAAACAAACATAAGATTTATGTACTTTTTCAGTTTTTCTTGGATATCACTGACATCAAAGGAAAACATCGTAAGAAAACCTAGGATTTACAAATAATATAAGTCTGAAATTGCCATCGAAAAATAACTTTAGCACAGAACACATATTAAAATTTGACATACTAGGTGATTTTTTATTCACGTTCCAAATTTCTCAGGGTGATAGTACCCATGAAATTGAATAACTTTCTCCAAAAAACATGGGTCGAAATATTAAAAAAAAAATCGGACTTCCCATACAAAATCGATCAGCTGACTATTGATTTTGTATGGGAAGTCCGATTTTTTTTTTAATATTTCGACCCATGTTTTTTGGAGAAAGTTATTCAATTTCATGGGTACTATCACCCTGAGAAATTTGGAACGTGAATAAAAAATCACCTAGTATTATGACTTTGCTTTTATTCTATGCTTTTCAGTACCTTCTTAACAATACATAAATCCATGACGAAACTGCAAAACTGTTAAAACAAAGATTGATTCGACGAATAAACGAAGAAAGATTGATAGTCCTTATTAAACTTTTGCTGATGGTACCACAACCTAAAACGTCATTTAAGTATATAATATATATTTTGGTTTTTGCTGATTTTTTCCAAAAAAATGCGAAAGCAATTTCGTTTTCAACCGACTTCAAAAAAGGAAGAGGTTATCAATTCGTCTGTATTTTTTTTTCTTTTTTTTTATTTATTTTTTTATGTTTGTTACTTGATTTCTCGGGACTGGGTGAACCGATTTTGATGATTCTTTTTTTATTTGGAAGCTAGTGCTTCCCGTGTGGTCCCATTTTAATTTGGTCCAGTTCTGACCATGGCGTCCATGAGAAAACCGTATAAGTCTTAAATTTGCATTAAGTATATGCGCGATTTGTTACGCGATTTCTCAGGCAAACGTAAACCGATTTTGAAAATTCTTTTTTTTATAGATAGGGTATGCTTCAGGGGTGGTCCGATATAAATTTTATCGAAATTGATTCAGCACTTTTTGAAAAATCAACAAATACCCAAAAATTTTACATAGACGACGTTTTAGTTTCATCAATCTTTGTAGTAGTGAACTTTCAATCTCTTCTTAATAGATTTGAATGAGAAGGAGGTACTAAAAAGCGGAAAATAAAAAGCTTTTTACAAAAAAGACAACCGCCTTCAAAAAGTGAAAAATAACTTTAGCACAGAACACACATTTACTTTAGTTTCGGAAGTCGGTGGCAATACAAAACAACAAACAGAACAAAGCCACTGAATTTCGAAACTAAAGTCAATGTGTGTTCTGTGCTAAAGTTATTTTTCACTTTTTGAAGGCGGTTGTCTTTTTTGTAAAAAGCTTTTTATGGGACTATTCCAGAGGTATACCCAACCATACAATAAATAATTTTCAAAACCTATTTATGATTCGCGTACCTGAAAACCTCCTTCATTTTTGAAGTCGGTTAAAAACAAATTAACAACCTTCCTCTTTCTTCCTCCCACCATTGATAGTCATCATTAAATGACAACAATAGTCCTCACGAGACATTATACAGTCTTTTTACTCTGTCCATTTGCAATAAAAGCTACCTTTTACATACAACGAGACATTATTTAAATCCTTGATAATACAAAAGGCGGGCCTGTAACCAAACAAGGATCGGTCGAGTGTGAACACCTTTTATAATGGAGGGTTCTGTACAAAAGATTATACGCTTCATTTAGTAGGAAAGGAGTTGATAATTAGGTGCGTTTGTGTTGGAGGGTATCTTGAGTGAATGGACTCGAAGTCAAAATGGGGTTAGTGTGATAAAAATGAGTCAACCCTTAATCTCTTAATTATTCATTTAATTCAGTTTACATTCATTCATCATCATTCATCATTATCAGCCGGAAGATGTCCACTGTTGAACAAAAGCCTCCCCATAAAACGCCACAACGAGGGGAAGACTGCCTCTTGCATCCACCGGTTACACGCGATGTTGAAGATGTCGTTGGTCCATCTAGTGGATTTATTTGATTGGGTGGCAGGATTTGTACAAAAATTAAAGATGGTTAGAGCAGTTGAAATTTTAATTCTTGTACTCTTGGGTATCTATAGAGTATCTTTAGGCATTTACAATATTTTTAAACCCTCGCAATAAAAATTGTTGTTAAAGATGAATAGTTTAACGAAAAACTCATTATTTCAATTTCAGAACGAAACGGCAGAACAGAAGAAGACGGCTGACAGTAATAGTGACAGTGACAGCCGCGCAGGTCTTACACTGAAATTGCATCGTTTTATGGGAAATAATGTCACAAATAATGATTATTTTTTTCCACACACTTGTCTCATCACTTGTTTGCCAAATTGATAGATCCATTAATGTCACTTGTCACTTTCTTTTTTTTTATAAACACAAAATGGGCAACGACATAAAATGAAAAAGTGTTATTTTCATTTCGAAATAATTTAATAATACGGGGGTTTAACAATATGGTAAGTATATCAATCTACTCCCGGTAATGTATTTCTCCACATCGGACAATATTTTAAACCCTCTACCTAAATGCTTTTTTTTTCATATAAATGAATGTATGGATTTCACCATGATTATTTTGGTCAATATTATTATTATCGTTTATTCAATTTCTTAACATATTAAATTACATTTTTAAATATTAGTAAAAAAAATAATAAAAACATATAAAAATATAAAAAATAGTAGCCCACCGGTATCGGGAACAGGGTCCAAGCTACCGGTGGTCAGGGCTCCTGAGAGAGGAATCTCCTAACAATACGCGCCGTGTCCAGGAGTACCGCTTTCTGTATCAAGCCCTTGATCCAGCTGCCCAACGAGAGCCTCCTTAGGTGTTGGTCGAGGCTCTTGGAAATGCGTCCATTGGCCGTAACGACTATCGGCACAATGACTGCTGTATTCACATCCCACATGTCGACAACCTCGCGAGCTAAGTCAAGATACTTAATTTGTTTATCTTTCTCGGTTTTCACGAGGTTCTCGTCATGCGGAACCGCTATATCAACAATCATTGCGCGACGCTCTAATCGATCTATCACCACTATGTCAGGCTTATTGGCAACAATAGTCCTGTCAGTGATGATAGATCGATCCCAATACAATGTGATGTTGCCATTTTCGAGAACTGGGTCGGGCACATACCTGTAGTACGGTACTTCCGATTCCACAAGCCTGTATTTTAGAGCAAGTTGCTGGTGGATAATCCTAGCTACAAGGTTGTGTCTATGCAAGTAGTCTCCGTTAGCCAGACGAGAGCACCCAGAGATAATGTGTCGGATTGATTCTCCAGGTCGGTGGCATGCCCGACAAATGTCAACCGTGCCGTCCTTCACAATATACCTCCGGTAGTTGTTCGTCATCATAACTTCGTCCATAATCGCACAGACAAAACCTTCGGTTTCCCCAAAGAGGTCACCAAATCGCAGCCAGGATACGGACGCCAAGAAGTCTACATCAGGTCCATGTAGGGCCCGGTAGAAGCGCCCGTGAAGCTCCTTGCTCTGCCATACCTTCTTGCGGTCATTAGTATCTAGTACTACAGGTTTGCGCCAGTTCTCGTTCGCTAAAGAGAGCGGGGTGAGACCCTTGTCCACTGAGACCACATCTCGGTGCATACCCACGTCGGCTTTAAGGAAGTACTCCCTGAGACTGCATACCTCACGGTTGTGCAGGGACTTAGCATTAAGAAAGCCTCGTCCTCCGCACTTCCGTGGGATATACAGTCTCATTACCGATGACCGTGGGTGATGCATCCGATTTGCGGTCAGCAATGTACGGACCCTCCTATCCAGGGCGTCAAGTTCCGTCTGAGTCCACTTGAGTATGCAGAAAGAGTACATCAAAACCGGCATGACCCATCCGTTGAAGGTTCCGGAACCTTGTTTCCGACTGATAAAAGACTATTCAAAACTTTATTCAGGCGGCCAAAGAAGCGCTCCCTCAACGATTGTTTCATGTCGGTAGCATTGATGCCTAACGCATCCGACATACCCAAGTATTTGTAGGTTTCGGCTGAGGAGAGGGATCTAAGGTGTATGGAATCCGAGAGTTGGGTTCCCACGGATTCCACAATCTCCCCTCGCTTCACATGCATGACTGCACATTTGTCCACACCAAATTCCATCCTGATGGCGCTACTGAACGTTTCTGTTACTTTCAGTAGCTCCATTAGTCGCAAATTGTTGGGGGCAAAGAGTTTCAGATCATCCATGTATAGGAGGTGAGATATAACCTGACCTCCTCTTCTCAACCGATAGCCCAGACCTGAACCCTCCAGCAACGTGCTTAGAGGGTTCAAAGCTAAACAAAACCACAGTGGACTCAGACTATCGCCCTGAAATATACCTCGCTCGATCCTTATCGGTTCGCTATTCTCCCGGATCTGCCGATATCCTGGATAGCGAAGGACCGTCTTTCATCGCCCCATACATGACATCAGGAAGGTGCGCAGAGTTGTATCAACTTTATACAACTCTCATGAGCCATGTATGTGGCACAGAATCATAGGCCTTCTTATAGTCTATCCAACATGTCGACAGATCCTTCCGGGAACGACGAACCTGCTGGTTAATGGCCATATCAATGAGGAGGTGCTCCTTAGTACCACGAGACCCGTTCCTACATACATTTTGAGAGGCAGACATGATAGAATTTTTGTCAATATGTTCGTTAATTTTAGCTCTCAAAATGGATGTAAGAACTTTATAGACCGTTGGTAAACAAGTGATCGGCCTATAATTTTTGGGTTCCGTAGTGCTACCTGATTTATGGAGCAGGTGGGTGATTCCAGTTGTTAGAAATTGGGGCAACGATCCTGACTCTAAGGCTGACTGGAACTGGGACGCCAAGCGAACGTGCGATCTCTGGAACCATTTTATCCAGAAATTGTGCAGCCCGTCCGGTCCTGGAGATTTCCAATTAGGTAACGGACGAACTGCACGGGCTACGTCTTGGGGGCTGATGGTTATTATTGTTATTATTATTAATCCTTTATTTCAGGCAACTAAGGCCCAAAAAACACAATACATACATAAGCATAAATACAATAATTATAAACTAATACATATTTTAAAACAATAAACTTAAAAACTACTGCACGTAGCCGACCGCGGAAACGCCGATACAGCACACCTTTCGGCCAAAACTCTTCATTGAGGAAGGTCACCAAATGTTGAGTCGGAACGCGCACTACGAATGACTTGAAATTGGTGTTATGGCGCGCCTCCAACTTCTCCACCCTCAAGGTCCAGTTGGTCTTCACCCGTAGATACTCCACGATGTCCTCAGTCTTTGTAGAGTGATGCAAACGGGACACGTACAGCTGCGTCGTCGGGACCGCAGGACGTAGCAGCATGTTAGATCCGGCAGGCGCCGTCCCATACTGGTTGCGATAAGAAGGCTTCTTCTTCTTCTTTCTCTCCACCTTGATGAAGCCGTCCCCAACGCATGTGGTCTTCACACAATATACAATACACATGCAAGGTTTATGCTTACAATAGATTTAAAAGTAATCAGTGTTCATCATCATCTGCTTAGCCTTTTCCCAACTTTGGGATTGACTTCCTATCTCAGCGGTTGCAGCTGAATACCAGTGTTTTATATGGATACATGCAAAAACAAGAAACAATTTTCCAATAAAATCCGGTATCTATTTGAAATTCCGAACACGTTCCTATGACGTGGTGTGTTTCCATTGGTCCGTATAAATTGTATTGAAAGCTGATTGGTTATGACGTCAATATTGTTTCGCTGTCAGCTATTCGCGAAAGACGACAAGTAAAATGTCTTATCCCCCTCTTCTGATGGCTGAAGGACATTTATGTTCGAGTCGATTTTTCTTATTTGCTTAGGACTAAGGAGGATGGTAATTTGATCATGATCAAGGACATTGTGACCTTTTAGAGAGATTTCTTTTAATACAATATTTTTATTACTTTCTCATTGTTTCTTTTGAAGGCAAATGGAAGTTGGTGTAATTAAATAAGGAAATACGGTGAGAGAGAGTGTTTACTAAATTAGTCATTGTTCTATTAGAAACGTAAGAAACAAAACTAGAGCATGCAGTAAACTTAAAACGGTAGGGTTCTTCATGCTCTAACTAGGCTTTTGACTAGCACCTTTTAAAAACGTTTTCGTAACGAACCAACACATGTATTTTTTTTTCTATATATCGAAATAATTGTAATGATTATAAATATTTAACTCTGATTACTTTTGAGAAGCTCGTGGCTAAGTAAAAGCCGTACAAATCGACACGTCATGATGGTCAAGCTACGCTTGCCGCGGTCGCTCCATGGATGGGTGACCATCCATTTCATACCGAGACCCCTCCGTACCTCGGTATGCATATAGGTCCTGGTTATCATTCATGGAATTTTCACAGTCGAATTATGAGTAGAAACTATGTAGAAAGGCTGACAACCGGAGAACCTAGTAACTGGGTTGTGGAGGTCTGACAGGCAGTTGCAGCAGTAAAAAGCTAGGCAAATGCTGATGAGGTAGAAATAAAGTAAGAAATATTTCTGGTTTCTTACGCCTCTCTCGAGTGACGATGATACCGCATAGGTGCATAAGCAGCGGAGGTTTGACCTTCAACATTTTTCGCCCGACAGTTGTTGTTAAATTATTTAGCCAATTATTAATTAGTTTAATTTTAAGTAAAGTTTTAATAATATTTATTTACAGAGGATGAATTCGTTAACGTATGATTAGAAATTTGAATTGAAAAAACATCTATCGTACAGCAATTTGGTATAATACGACACTTACTAGTAGGTCTAGAAATATCACCCATTGATACGAATAAAGCCTTCAACTAAATAAATATTATGGGGGAAACAGGTATTCCCAATTTGAAAATCGATCGAAATTACATAGTGGCTCCTCCTGAACTCATTGAAAATTCTACTTCCTACTTTCTTTTACTATAAATACTATTGTACGAGTAAATGTGATAGTTTGTTAACATACATGTATTGATTATATAGATAGATGTTTGTTACTTTCTACAGTAAAACGACTCTGGAATTTGCTAAAATTTGACACACATAGATATTGAGAGTGTCAAAGTCAAAGTCAAAGTCAAAGTCAAAGCATTTATTTCAATTAAACCATTTACAGGCACTTTTGAATTGTCAAGGAGTCGGTCAGTTAGACAGAAAGTTGAAGCTAGTTGCTCGTTCCAAAACGTAGGTAGGTCTCTATGGAGAAGAACGAGCAAGAAACTCCACGGACACTCTTTTAAACTCAGGTTTTTACAAAATACTGCTTACATTATTCTTGTTGCTTCTATATGTGAAAACAATGAAGGTAATCTAGAAATACAAAATATAAAAAATAATCAAGATAAAAACCATGGCAGTTAAGAGTTGACCAATCTCTACTGACAGCGCCCGTTCACGAACATGACGCGTGAATCAGCACCATTCAGCTCAACCATTTTAGAGGGAGCCGAATGACCCAACACACGCGCCACCACCAGCGAGACATTTGAGTGAGCATGACAATTCTCTCAACCGCCATGCTCATTTAAGTCAAACACATAATAATTTACTTAAAATATGGCTCCATGGTACTCACATTTACAAAATTGAAATAATGCTGCTAAATTATACAAATCTAAGGTTTCCAATGTTTCTAAAATGTCGAAAAAGTAATTAAAATATATATTTGTGTATAATAATAACGATACTCGTTACTCATGTCAATAAAAAAAAAGGGGTAGGAAACAACATTCCTCCAATTAGGAAATTCCCTAAACTGCCTGTGGAGCAGGACCAGCATTTAGCCAAGCATTTTTATCATTGATGTAGTCATCTAATTTATAATATGCTTGTCTACACAGTGTGCGTTTAATACATGTTTTAAATTGTCTTTCATTTAGTTGTAGAATATCAAGAGGTATTTTATTATAAAATTTTACACAGTACCCCATAAAAGAAGTATGAACTTTTGACAATCTGAATCTTGGCTGATCTAATTTGTTCCTATTTCTAGTATAAACACTATGTCTGTCACTTATTTTATTAAAAAGATGAAGGTTTTTTCGAACATGCATAATGTTTTCATATATGTATTGACAAGGTACCGTCAAGATGTTAATCTGTTTAAACAATTCTCTTAGAGACTCGCGACTGCTGAGATTATAGATGGCTCTGACAGCCCGCTTTTGCAGAATAAAAATAGAATCAATATCTGCAGCCCGCCCCCAAAGCAAGATACCGTAGGACATGATGCTATGAAAATAACTAAAATATACAAGCCTAGCGGTATCCACGTCTGTCAAATGCCGGATTTTTCTGACAGCGTAAGCGGCCGAACTCAACCGCCCTGCAAGAGATGTTAAGTGAGGACCCCATTGCAGCTTTGAGTCAAGCGTAATCCCTAGGAAAACAGTATTTTCGACGAATTCAAGTACATCTTTATTCAATACAACGTTACATTCACTACTTTTAACATTCGGTAAAGCGAATCTTATGCATTTAGTTTTCTTCTCATTTAATACTAAAATATTTACAGTAAACCAATTATGAACCTTAAGCATAGCGTCATTTACGTCGTCATGGTGCTGTGCCCGTCTATTAACTCTAAATATCAAGGAAGTATCATCAGCAAATAACACCATTTGTGGTTGATTTTTCAGCAAATAAGGTAAATCGTTTATATAAACTAAAAAGAGGAACGGACCCAATATTGAGCCCTGCGGTACCCCCATTTTTACTTTTAAGCCCGATGAATTTACACCGTTTACTTGAACTTGTTGCAGTCTATCAGTCAAATATGATTTTACTAAGCTAAGCGCTAGTTTACCCAGTCCGTAATGCTCAAGCTTTAAGAGTAGTGTTTCGTGATTCACGCAATCAAATGCTTTGGAGAGGTCGCAAAAGATACCAATAGCATCTTGAGATTCCTCCCAAGCCTTAAATATATGCTTGATTAAGGTGACACCGGCGTCAGTAGTGCAACGTCCTTTGGTGAAACCATACTGTTGATCATGTAAAATTTTGTGACAGTTAAAATGACTGAGCATTTGATCAAGCATTACTTTTTCAAACACTTTGCTAAAAACCGGCAAAACTGAAACGGGTCTGTAATTATTAGAGTCTTTGCAGTCGCCGGATTTAAAAAGTGGTATAACTTTGCTGAACTTCATTAGATCCGGGAAAACCCCTTGGTCTACACACAAATTAAAAATGAAAGCTAAATAGGGCGCCACTGTCTCAATAATTGATTTACAAACATTAGTAGACATCCCCCATAAATCTTCAGTACCCTTGATCTTGAGTTGTTTAAAAGCTTTAATAACGATTGCAGGGTTTATATGTTTAAATTTAAATTCCGTGGGACATGCTGAAACATTCGAACTTAGTAAGTTTAAAGCAAGTGAGGGCGAAGAATCTAAAGTTTCTGTAGTTTTAATAGGAATATCGGTAAAGAATGTTGCAAATTCCTGAGCAACTTCTTTATTAGTACTTAAGAGACCACGGGAAGTCTCTAGAGTGTAATCAGTATTATGTTTTTTGTTCCTGTTTGTTTCATTATTAATTATTTTCCAAACAGTCTTAATTTTATCATCAGCTGATTTAACTTTGTTGCTAATGTATAAGGCTTTAGCTGCTTTACAAGCAATTTTAAAAGTTTTAGAATAAGTCGAAACATATTTATTAAATGTTTCGGTGTTAATATAAGGCTTAAGGCCATACAACTCAAAAAGCCTTTCTCTACTTTTCCTGATACCTTTAGTTGCCCAGTCACTAAATAAAAACTTAGGGCAAATAGTTTTCGTTTTTTTCTTAAAAATATTATCAAACTCTGTTTGCACAACTGAAAAAAAATCTTTATACAAAATATTACCATTATTCATATTCAGTTCCTGAACGGGTGTAAATCATAGATTCGAAATTTATTACCGAGATGTAACTACGTTACCACGAAAGTTTACAATTGCGACGATTGTTGTTGCGAAAGTTCTTTATTGCGATGTATATCATACACAGACATAATTTTAATTCATACTAATTACGTCTTGAATGTAGCTAAGTAAGATAAATATATCTGTTCATTTAATTGATTGGTTGGCGCTTCGTAGTAACGCGTCATAGGGTAACGTGAAGACTTAACCAGTTACATCTAGGATTGCAAGGAATAACAGAGAGTGGTGGGAAGTCGTAAAGAACCTGTTATTTACAAGCGCTCTTCTTAATAGCAACATGCTCAAGAAGTTTTTAATTAATTAACTTAAAAATGAACAAAACTACTAAATCAAAATAGATTTCAAAATTGCGTGCATAAGACAATAAATTCCGTACGGAATTAAATATTGTCCATAATTGTCAACTCTTGTAGTGATGTATTTTAGTTCATTATCCATTAAAAAATGAAAACTTTTCAATATACATAATTATAATTATATTGTATATGTAAATTGTTATATGTTGTTGTTGTGTATATTGTATTGTGTGTTGTGTGTATTAGCTCTGTTTAGAGGCCTACTGATGACATTTAAAAATAATTCATTATAAATTGACTAGCATAATTTTAGCATAATTGTCATCATTTTTTTTAAGCCCTCAACGTTCACATTTGACATCTCTGAATGTCACAGATAAAGTAAAAAACAGTATTACTTAAAACTAGTACGTAGTAGAGACGCAGTCGTTTCAGAAATCAGAATATTTCCAGAACAGCCAAGCCTAAGAAATTGTTGGTATGGAAGTGAACGGCAAATTGCTCTAAGAAATTATAGCCGATAACTTTCCTTTCATAAGTTTTCGACGAACAGAATCCCCAAAGACAAAAACATAACATGAGTATAATAATGGTAATTAAAGTCGTGAGCAATCTGAGTAGTCTTCGGAAAAAGAAGTTGAGAAAACAATCGGAAACACGTTTCTCGAATTATCGGAGTCTGTGTCCCTGAATGATGACATTATTTGCTGGGGAGGATATGTACATTGATTAGGTGTTATACAATTTGTTTCTTACACTATATTTGTCATAAATAAAAAGAACTTGTCAAGACAAATCTAACAAGCCTAAACGCGATATGGGAGCTGTAAGCTATAGCATTATGTTTACACATGCTATATTTACTTTTTATAAACATGCAATCATTTTTCATAATTGCTGTCTACATATTATAATACTTGTTTTTATAAATTCATGGAATCTTTTATATTTTAAATGGGCCTTTAAAGGTACTTATAGTCTTTATGCTCGTCTCGTCTCTCTCTTTATAATGTGTGTCTCAGATCATAGTTCCCTTTAGTTTTACTTACATTATATTCCATTGAGCATAAAGCTAATTAAATGTATTTAATTCCCTTTTTATAAATCTGGAAAATAAATAATGTTTTGTTATGACACGTTTGTCAATGACAGTTGTCAATCTTGACAATTGTCAGTAATTCCTTTAATTAGTTTACGGCTTATATAACTTAAAACCTTCAAACTGATGTCGAATATATGTGTGTATTGCTGTATTTTATACTAAACAGCTGGACACCCGCTAATGTATCTGGTATTCTTAAAAATCCTATTCGCACTAATCGAATAAAAATAACTGGCAGTCTACAATAATTGAGTCTGGCCGGTACTATAATACCCCGCTGTATGACCATACGTCCGTTCTAGAAATAGAATTCATACTTGGAGAGTATTATGAATTTCGGAGGAGCGGACAGGAAAGAAACCTGTCAAATGGGTCAGTCTAGATCTCGCTATCGCTGAAGTAATACGCTGATTTACTTCTACTTTACTTACTACAAGTCTACCGGTCCACAACCAAAAGTCGGTAATGGTCCTGAGTCGTGCCGTCGTGCTGTCGCATGCCTGCTGCTCCCAGGGCGGGTCTTACTGTTAAGATCCCCGGGGACTTCCCCGCGGCAGTCTTATCTTCGGCCGATCCTGTTTGCCGGCCAGGCTGTGGAACCTGGAAATCTCTGCCTAACTTAGTGCGTCTAGGTTAGTGTTTTTTATATCTCTGTTTTTGATATTCATTGCATTCTTGTCTGAGCTATTAAATTCTAATGTACAATTCTACATAGCTTTTTATTTTATAAAGTAGTTGAATTGTTACAAAACCATTGAGGAGTTGGGTAGTCTGCAGGTGGCCTTGGCTGCAGCGTCAGGCTTAGCTTACCATAATATTGCATTGTCATCAGGTTAATGCATGAATACCAAATTTCAGCCTATTCGGGCTATGAGAACTTGTTAAAAATTCTGTTACAAATTTTGACCTAAACAAATATACATATTTAAAAACATACGTTTAATCAAATATGGTTTGCATAGGAACATTCATTCTATATTTACATGAATGTGAAGATGTTGTAACTAAAATATAAAATAAAAACGGCTATGAATATGTGTAAACTGCTACAATTATGTTTATAGATACATGGTGCTCATATAGTTTTCCTATAGTGACCACAGAGATTTCTGCGAAAAGGAATTTCGGGCCTCTCTCCCTGCGGCATAAACTCGAATGGCCAACACTAAGTGGGCCTCCAAACTCAGGGCCCTGGTGGCCCACACCACTTTGCACCTTAGTAATTACTTCACTGCATAGTATTCATGCCAAGAATAAAATGTTCTAAAACGCAAGTTATTTAACACGTTAAGTGCGAAGCGAGGCCTAAATCACCCCTGATACAACTTCCCTGTGGTGCGGCAAGCAAAAAAGTGAATTTCTCTGTCGTGCGAATGGCATAGCTTTGGTTTGGTCCAGTGTAGGAAAGAGATAAATATATATTTGAGATCACTAATGGCTCCGGACTCGGTGGTGTACCTACCTTGGTACCGGATGTCTTAGGCCTCGTGCCGCACTGAATTAATATAATTTTAATGCAGTGCGGAACGAGGCTAAAACGTCCCATATCCCCCCTGACCTCGTACCGCACTCAACGCGAGCTTCCCGCGACCAGTGTTGTGCATCACGTCGATTGGAGAGCACGTGCTTTTACAGCGCCGAACATGTCTAAACGATGTCGGAAGAAGTTAATTTAAAAAAAAAGCTTTTTACAAAAAAGACAACCGCCTTCAAAAAGTGATAAATAACTTTAGCACAGAACACACATTGACTTTAGTTTCGAAATTCAGTGGCTTTGTTCTGTTTGTTGTTTTGTATTGCCACCGACTTCCGAAACTAAAGTCAATGTGTGTTTTGTGCTAAAGTTATTTATCACTTTTTGAAGGCGGTTGTCTTTTTTGTAAAAAGCTTTTTATTTTCCGCTTTTTAGTACCTCCTTCTCATCCAAATCTATTAAGAAGAGATTGAAAGTTAACTACTACAAAGATTGATGAAACTAAAACGTCGTCTATGTAAAATTTTTGGGTATTTGTTGATTTTTCAAAAAGTGCTGAATCAATTTCGATAAAATTTATATAGGACCACCCTTGAAGCATACCCTATCCATAAAAAAAAGAATTTTCAAAATCGGTTTACGTTTGCGGGAGAAATCGCGTAACAAATCGCGCACATATTTAATGCAAATTTAAGACTTATACGGTTTTCTCATGGATGCCATTGTCAGAACTGGACCAAAATAAAATGGGACCACACGGGAAGCACTAGCTTCCAAATAAAAAAAGAATCATCAAAATCGGTTCACCCAGTCCCGAGAAATCAGGTAACAAACATAAAAAAAAAAAACAAAAAAAAAAAAAAAAAAAAAAAAAAATACAGACGAATTGATAACCTCCTCCTTTTTTGAAGTCGGTTGAAAACCCAGAAACAGAGCCAAAACAGGTAAATTTTTAATGAAAAAATCTTCAGTAAGTACCTAGTTTTTTCTTATCTTGGTAGCTATGTACCTAAAGTAAGTGTAAGATATTATTACTTAAGTATATTATACCTAAAGATATTATTGGTAATAACGATTATTGACGTACCTAATGCTTTGCAACATATCTAGAATTACCTATTATTCTATATCGTGATAATAATGGCTTGGCCGGTTTTTTTTTCTTTATGGCGCCTTCAAGCACAATTTAGATTATTTAAAAAAAAATGTATCCTTTGATAGCTTTGTGTTGTTTTGCCAGGTTTTGCCCTTAAAACGATCTAATGAGATATAATTGATCAAAATCGGTCAAGTCGTTGCGTAGTTAAGACAGTTTAAAAACGTCGATATTATTTTTCCCATCACTAATCGCAGCGAAAATTTGCCCTAATTCAGTGCGTTACGAGGTGTATAAGATCCCATATTTTGTTTTGCTAATAATTCCTAAACTAGCCATCAGATCCCGGGGCGACGGTGGATTAGGGTTCATCAATTCACTGTCTATATCAATAAGGACCAAAATTCTCATTTATCTTTGATTTCGCGCCAGAAAATGGATTTTAGTCTGTAAAAGGAGGTGGGGTCTAATAGACCGCGTGTCGCCCTAACGTCTGGTCACGGTACGGGCCGATTATACCTCGTGCCGCAGGAACGGAAAGTATGCAAAAATTGGTGCCGCAGCTAACGTGTTAATTGATAATACTGTATTCACACTTTTTCAGCCGCGTCGTAGTGAAAAATCTCATACATTATTCATATACTTGTAGGTACTTACTTTATAATATTATAAATGCGAAAGTAACTCTGTCTGTTACGCTTTCACGGTGAAATGGCTAAACCAATTTTAATGATATTCACTAGAAAAATATCTTGAAGAACTGGGGAAGAACATAGGCTACTTTTTAATCCGCGACTTCGACTTCATCCGCAATAATAATAATAATAACAATAATTCTTTATTATCAGGCTACTAAGGCCCATACACAAATGAAATAAACAAAACATAAAGTAACAACCGACATTCGCGGGCTAAAGCTAGAACAATATATAAATGACTCTTGCCCGCGACTGCTTGCTTTGTCTACGTGATTTTTTACGGGTTTTTACGGAACCATATTTTATTTGGTAGGTAACCAAATATAAAGCACTCAGGAAAAGAAAAGCGAAAAAATTTACAGAATCGGACGAGGGGTGTGATTCTGTAAGACCTCATTCTAAACTTCAAATCTGAATCCGCTGTGAGTTTGTTGATTGTCATTCTATAAACTCGGTTGATAATTCGAATTTACACTAGCGCCACCCTTGCGAGCGTGTCAGCGAGTCGAACTAAATTGACAGGGAGATTTTAACAGAAATAAAGTATGAGATGACACTTCGACGCTCACTTCGCACTCGAATCCGATTCAACGTATCAAATATATCAAGTTCATTTTGAACCTTATGCGAAGTGAGCGTGAATAGCGATGAGAGATGCGGGTTGTTGTTTGAATTTTACAGAACCGACTTACGGTTGTTTCAGAGATCAGCACAAAACAAACAAATACTTCAGCTTTATAATATCGTATCTAGTTAATATATCAAGATAGACAAAAAAGGAAACCGCGCCGCTTACTACAATAACCTGAATGATTACCTTAATTGTTATGTTAATCTGATTACCTTTAAAATGAAATTAACGAAGCGTTACCTTCACGCATTCGTAATTATAATACCTCGGATAATGGGTGAGACATACATTGACATTTTATATGACAGAGTTGCAGGATATTGCCACTTTTGATACTTTCTAATTAAACGCTAATTTTATTATGGCTACAGTCTTATGTTGGTAGGAAATCTCTACGTGCATATCAATTTTAAATATTTTAGTAGTAAGACGTTTCCGTGGCAGGCTTCTTATTTATAATTTCACTATATAGTATAAAACAAAATCGCTTCGCGCTTCGTTTATCCGCTTAAAAGATCTAAACGTACGAATGGGTTTTCATCAATAGAGTAATTCAAGAGAAAGGTTTACACATATAGTTTGATATTGTTTTGTGTTAATAGGGGATAATACTGTAATGTTCTGGCGGCAGAGTGCAGCACTAGCATAAACAGTAAACCGTTTTTCAACGAGTCGTTCTAAGCGTGATAAAAATTGTGGAATTCTGCCTTTAATTGAGTTCAAAATTGGGAAGTGGATTATATTATACAATAATGCATCAGTGCTGTATATTTGGATGTAGAAATGAAGGGAATTATTCATTTCCTAAAGAAGAAAATGTTCGAAAACTATGGGAAGCAGCAACACGTAGTAAAGACTTTTGGGCTAAAAACAGTCGAAAATATGTTCAGCACATTTAAAATCCGAAGATTTCATTGAAATTGGGATGTATTCAGGTGAGATAGTCGTATTTACAGAATAACGTTCACTATTATCATATAAGACAACCAAATATTATTTTATTCTGAGCATAACCTAGAATTCACTTTCAAATAGCCGTAGGATGCCATAATATAGTTAAAGTACAGTTTAGGTAAGTGAGATTAAGGGCGCGTATTCGATTTAGCGCAACTCAAAATCTAAACGATTGCTAGAACGGCGTAGCAGCATTGACACACACTAGTACAATACAATGCTCTGTTTGCGTGCATCAGAAAAAAAATATGCACGAATCGGCAAACGACAGCGCGCGATGTTTTACAGTGCTTTTTAAAATAATTGTCTAAAAAAAATGAGTTCGTATAACGGACTGAAAAATATTCTGTATATTAAATAAAAGATTTCCTTTCATAAAATAAATAAACTTCTGGACACATCTATTGGCCCACCTTGTATTTTCAGTTTCGTTTGGTCCTAGCTAAAATTTTATATTAGGTCGAGCAAAAAGTTTTTATGCAGTTTTGAACCTGGCACATTCACAATTTCATTCAATAGTCTTTTTTTTTAATTTCGAACACAGAATTTAAAGAAACAAAAGACAATTTGGAGCCTGTTTGTTGATATCAAACAATCGAATACTAAGAAAACTTGGTTTTATTGGTTTACTTGGATTTAATTCTTGAAAAAGTGATTGATATCTTTGGTTTTGCAACAAACATTACTTATTCTTAACATTAAGGTGAGGTTCTATCAATAATCTATGGATACTTCACCTGAAGTCGCCGCCCAAGCTGTGGCACTTATTCAGGCCGGACACAGCCAAAGAAACGTGAGTGCTCAACTTAATTTAAGTCGATCTGCGGTTCGAAATGTTTATCGGAGGTACCTAGAGACTGGCGGCTTTGTTCGTCGCCAAGGAAGACCACGATCTCGGGACACAACTGAAAAGCAGGATCGATTCATCGTGACGACCAGCTTGAGAAATCGTCACCTTACCTCCATTGAGATACAAAACCAACTTCGCGACTTCCACGGAGTATCTGTGAGCGCTCGAACTGTTCGGAGAAGGTTAAAAGAACGCGATATGGTACCACACAAGCCAGGTAATGGGCCCAAACTAACGCGAGCCCACCGAACAGCGCGCCTTCATTTCGCACGCAGTCATTTAAATTGGACACAGCAAGATTGGAGCCGTGTACTCTTTTCTGATGAGTCTAAAATTGTGTTACATGGCAATGATGGAAGGAAGAAGGTCTACCGACGTAAGGGAGAGCGTTTCGCATAATGCTGCTTTGAAGAGAGGGTTGCTTATGGCGGTGGCTCATGGACTGTCTGGGGCGGTATATCCGCGAGCGGCAAAACTCAACTTGAGGTTGTTACAGGACCACGACTGCCAACATTAAATGCTGAAAGGTACATTCGTGAGTGCTTAGAACCTCACGTGATACCATACGCGGACTATGTGGGCCCAAATTTCCTTTTTATGCATGATAATGCAAGAGCCCATGCGGCCGACATCGTCAGGGAATATCTTCGGGATGTGAACATCACAGTTATGGACTGGCCAGCCAGAAGCCCAGACATGAACCCCATTGAGCACATGTGGGACGAGCTAAAAAGACGTGTTAGGACTCGTCAGCCAGTTGCCCAGACGATGCAGGAGTTGAAAACTGCCATAGAAGAGGAATGGGAGATAATCCCTCAAAATTTCATAGAGCGGTTAATAAACTCTATGCCTAATCGTATGAGAGCTGTGGTAGATGCCCATGGAGGCAACACGCGTTATTAAATTAAACCTTTATTTTATAAAACATGTTTTTTATTCAAAAATCAATTGCCTTTAACAAGGCGCATATCCGACTTGTTAGGCGTAGCTTCATGTCGTATGGTATTCTGAATTCAAATTTAAAACAATACGATCGAAAAAGATGGTAAAATGTATCAGGTTTAAAACTGCATCAACAGTTTTTGTTCAATCTAGCAATCATATTTCGGTAGGGGCCATCGAAACCTAAACTCTAAGGTGGGCCAATAGATGTGTCCAGAAGTGTATATCAGTTATGCTTTTATTCAAATACTGGTGAAAAAAAATTGTCAAAGTGAACCGAACATAATAGTAATATTTTCGTAATTTTGGCTGTGTAGTAAGTACACTTTAAGACTGTAGGATATCCTGTTGGAAAAACGCATAAAACATAATATTTTGGCATATTGTAATGGTTGTATTCGTCCTGAAAGTTAACTCTGACGTTTATTTTCGCAAAACGATATGAAAGGATGGATTGTCTTCGCTTCAAAAAACGTCAAGACTTAATCTTTTCGAAAACTGTAATTGTCTTTAAAGCATCTGCTCACATCATTACGATATTGCTCTGGACAAAACGCAAAAACATGAAGTTTTCGTCACGAATCGAATACACGCTCTTAATTAAAACTTTTTTTTTAACATAATACCTAGTTATTACAATTAATAACATATTATAAAAAGAATACGAGGTTATGCTCCGTGGCGGTTTGTTTACACTTTACTGCATGTGCTAGTGGCGCTCTCTGCGCCGAGATTCGCATAATGTTCCCTATTTAAAAAATCGGAAAAAATCATGCCTACTGGGAAATTTTGAGGCTGTCGCAAGTAGGTATTCAATAAAGTACACCAGCAGCACATACATCTACGAGTAACATCGACTTACTGCATAATATCATTAACTCACTTAAGTACCTCTTATAGTAATGTAATATTATTATTTACAGTAAGTCGGATTTAAGACTCTTTCAATTTAAGCGTTTGATGCTGCACTGCTGTGGCGCTTGGGCACGGTGCGAGGGTCCTACGACACACGGGCGATTGTCTTGTCCGCATTCTAACACCAAACACTATCGTTCAGTTGCACGAAAACGACAATAGTTTAATGGAGACTGGAGACTTTAAATTCATGTCATCCTTTACATTTTGTATCAAAAAGAAAGTGACAGCATCAATTTAAAGTTTCCGTTAAACTAATGTTGGTTTTGTACAACTCATCGCTAGTCTTCTACTTCTTCTTTACGAATGAATGGTTTTTTTTTTAGATTAGTCTTGGTTTAGTTAAGCATTAGTGGCGTTTCTAATATCCTCTAAGGTGTAGTTGTAGGGACAGCTTGGGCACTGTATTAAGTGGGCTATTGTCTGGTCAGGAGCGTACTCACTGGATGTCGGTGGGACCTGTAATCTCCCATTTTGCTAGGTTGTGTTTGCAGCGGCTTACTTGTATGTGCAATCTACTTAGTGCTTTCCGTATAGGCTACTTCAGATCACTTCCGAGTGGCAGGTGTTGAGCGAAGTTGGTTGTGGTAAGTGATGTTCTTCCTAGCCCTTAGATACGTACGTGGCTAAATTGAGTTTTATATAGATTTGGTCACACACAGAGAAAATGTACTTATAGGTTTATTATGCTCTGTGGTTATACAGGTATTGATTGGTAGAGATAACATTTTACAAAACCGAACTTTATCTAAACCACGATTTAACTGGTTCGCTGCCAGTTCCTCATATTAGCGGAGCAAATGTACGGAAATACTGGTTTGATCCAGTTTTTGGCAGCGAATGGGTTAAGAAAAAAGTATAGGTACTTAAAAAACATATTTTCGATATTCGAGACTTTCAATACAAAGAGTCGAGAAATACAATGCACGGACCCGTGTTTGCTGCCCTTATTAACTAATAAGTAGTAGGCACAGTGAAACAAGCTATTTGCTGTACTGACTCGGAAAGTCTCAGGCATTGCAGTTGACTATAGGCTGGTCAGGTGTTTTGTCAGTTTGTAAACAATGTTGGGAATGTGCTGAACAATATATCAATTATGACAAGATATTTGCCGATATACAACCCTACAAGGTAAACATACTATTATAGTGACTAAAGGACTTCGCTGAGAAATAATTGTACCTATTTATTGTGTCTGAAATATTTTTCTTTATTTCTTTTTTTGAACTTTCTTTTACACCACATATTAACAATTTAGCTAATTTACAAGCAATGGCACATGACGTAAGGTCACATTTTGTTGGTAAATGTTTTAGATTTAGAAGTGTATGATTTGTTGGACACTGGAGCGGTTTGCTCAATACTAGAAAATCATAGGAGATCCCAAATTTCGAAATTGGAGTTATTTAACCACCCAACCAGTCTCTTAACCATCTATGCCATGAAAACTAAAATTGATAGTGTAATGAAAAGACGAGTATTTTTGCCTGTATACCAAATTACTTGTTCGAATGTACATTTAATTATTACTTCTCTGATATCATTTTCAAACCCAATCTATTTGAAGTTCAGGGTTGCGGTCATGGTCAAATATAATTGTCACCACGACACGTAAAAAGATCGATGAATAATTTATTGTAATAATCATCGGCTCCGTGCCTCGGATTGCACGTAAACCTGTTGGTCCTGGCTGTCATTCGTAGATCTTCGGCAGTTGTTATGGGTAGTCAGAAGCTAGAAAGTCTGACAACCAGTCTTACTAAGAGGTATTGTGTTCATCATATCAGCCTATTGCCGTCCACTGCTGAACGTAGGCCTCCTCCAGAGATCGCGAACCTACCCGGTCTTGGGCAGCCCGCATCCATTTTGTTACCTAGTAACTATGTTGTGGAGGTCACTGGTATTCAGCTGCATCCAGTAAGACTGGAAGCCGACCCATCATAGATAGGAAAAGGCTTGGCAGATGATGATAATGAGGCATCGAAATAAAACGGTGATGTTGGGACGCTCAAAACGGGCGATACCTTCATGCAATCGGAACAATTCTACTAACTTTTAGAAACGTTCGCATTCTTAAAATAGGTACCTTTATTTACGTAAATTAATAAAATGTTAAAATATTGACAAAAATATTTTTTTTTTACTATCGTGTAAATGAGATTGCGACCAGATTTTGTCATTTTGAAATAGAAAAATGGATAGTTTAGTTCAGCAGCACTTTCTTGGTTAATGTGCGCTTAAATGGGCAATATTTTCACTGCAATAATGTTGCTGCAAAATTTCTTTGTTTAGACCAGCAATACGTAAAACATTGCTGGCTACTAAAGAAAATAATAATATGGCCAGTGCAAAAGTAGCGGAAAATGTGGAGCGTGGAATGAACATAAGAAAAGTGTTACAAAACTAGTCGTAGCAGCCGCACAACATTAAAACGAATCCGCGGATTTCAGTAACATTTTAAGTATTGCCGGGTCATAATTAAAACATTGCTGCAAATATATTGTAGTCACACATTAGCCGCTAAATATAGCTCGTGTAGAAGTAGGAAAAAATATAGACCGTGGTATGATCAGCAGAAAAGTGCTGCAGCAATACTTGTCGAAGTGGAGCAACATTTAAAATGTAGCCGAGTATGTGTTCAGCCACATACACATGGGAACTATGAACCGGGAAACTATGAACCGTTTAGATACACCATATTTATACATCATCATCATCATATCAGCCGTAGGACGTCCACTGCTGGAAATAGGCCTCCCCTTAATGATGTATGTAGCTAAGCTAAACTAGTACTTAGAACTAATTAACTTGCTTTTGTTTATTAAATATTGCATAGCCGAGATATAGACTGTTGATTATAAAATTGTTATGTTTTTTTATAAATAAATAAATAAATATCTTGGGACAACTCACACACGGTCATCTGGTCCCAAGCTAAGCAGAGCTTGTGTTATGGTAACCAGACAACTGATATACATACTTATATAATTTATAAATACATACATATTATAGATAAACACCCAGACACAGAACAAACAATCATGCTCATCACACAAAGTTTGTCCTGGGTGGGAATCGAACCCACGACCTCCGGCTTAGCAGTCAGGGTCAGTGACCACTAGACCAACAGGCCCGTCATAAGATGCAATTGTACACAATTACGTAATAAATAATTCTTATATAGATTTCCATAAGGGCCAGTTGGTTATAATATAGGTACTTTATAAAAATATTCACAAAATCAATAGTAATTACCAATCGTTGAAAAAATTATCTACCATTAGAAGGTCATTGACAAAACGATCAAATCTATTCGAATCATAATGTAACGGCTAACAGCTAGACCAACCTCTGGGCGGTAATTTGGAATCCAATCCGTGTAAGTGGCTACAAATTAGCCCGATTGATCGCCGGGGTATAACTGACCGATGGGGTCGGTAATACCCCTGACGCGTTAATTCGAGTCACCGATAAATACGTTTAGTTGCTATTGCTACCAGTGGGGACCATTGATTGATTGTTGATTGTTTATTGTATTGTTGACGTAATGAAATCAGGAAAAAGTGAATAGAATGATCGAAACAAATGATATTGGTGACACAAAAACGCTTTTTGATTCAAAAGAAACGACTCGTCAGATTTACATAATTTTAAAATATGACGTGGATCTAGCTATTTTCAACCGACTTCAAAAAAGGAGGTTATCAATTCGTCTGTATTTTTTCTTTTTTTTTTATGTTAGTTACCTGATTTCTTGGGACTGGGTGAACCGATTTTGATGATTCTATTTTCATTTGAAAGCTAGTGCTTCCCGTGTGGTCCCATTTTAATTTGGTCCAGTTCTGACAATGGCATCCATGAGAAAACCGTATAAGTCTTAAATTTGCATTAAGTATGTGCGCGATTTGTTACGCGATTTCTCCGGCAAACGTAAACCGATTACGAAAATTCTTTTTTTATGGATAGGGTATGCTTCAGGGGTGGTCCCATATAAATTTTATCGAAATTGATTCAGCACTTTTTGAAAAATCAACAGATACCCAAAAATTTTACATAGACGACGTTTTAGTTTCATCAATCTTTGTAGTAGTTAACTTTCAATCTCTTCTTAATAATGGATGAGAAGGAGGCACTAAAAAGCGGAAAATAAAAGCTTTTTACAAAAAAGACAACCGCCTTCAAAAACTAAAAAGTGAAAAATAACTTTAGCACAGAACACACATTGACTTTAGTTTCGGAAGTCGGTGGCAATACAAAACAACAAACAGAACAAAGCCACTGAATTTCGAAACTAAAGTCAATGTGTGTTCTGTGCTAAAGTTATTTTTCACTTTTTAGTTTTTGAAGGCGGTTGTCTTTTTTGTAAAAAGCTTTTTTAATCTATATCTTTTACATTTTACACTTAAATATGTATTATCAATTATTTGGTAGTAAAAAGTACCTAAACGTATCTTAGAATGTACAAAACTCCTACAGAACCTACCGTAATTCTAGAAAATTTTCGTCAGCCGGCGCTACGACGCCATTTTCTGGTTTGGTTGATATTTGGTAAGCTGGACTTGATATCGAATTAGAATTGTTACGGGTCGATTGTTATTGGTTTAAAGATACGAATGTATATGGTTTAGAAAACAACACACTTCATACTATATCAAACCGTCAGTACTAATTTTAGGACTATAAAGATGATTTGATCTGATTTGGTTTGGTTTAATTACGAGACTGGTTGCTGACCACGTACTAACACGTAGTACATTGGGTCTATCTGGGCATCTATAAAATTGCATAAAGACAAACGTGATGAGCTGTTCGGTTGCAAGTATTGTAAAATAAGGACGAGCTCCAAAACTAGATGAAGCACAGAATCGGTAAAGATGTAAGGCATGTAGGGAGGCTTTTGCCCAGGAGTGGGATAAAATAGGCTAACAAAAATAATAAACTAACATAGAGAGAGAACTAATTAAAACAGTATACTAACACAAAAACATACGAGCAGAACCCTATATGTTGTGTAAATTAACCCCAGTTCTATATTTAACAAGTAGCACACCAAAGATTCATTATAGACAGCATATTCTATGAGATTTGTAGGTCATCCACATCTCTATTAATTTCAAAGTCCTTAAACTAATAGTAAATAGACCTAGTTCAAATAAATTATCAAATAAAAGTCTATACCACTAAAACTTTATCGTTAAGCCTTAGGCTTCGGTCTAGACAAGTGTGCCAACCACTTTATCGTGGTATTGTGAAGATATGAACGTTATAATGGCAGCCATTAACGCAGGCTTCACTTTAATTAACTGACAAGAAGGTCCAGCGTCGTTCATGAACAGGCTTTTTAATGGGGCAGCGGGGTAGACGAAGCTAAGCGATAGGTATGTGGAAGATTTATACTAAAGGCACGAGTGAACCGGTTCTTCCTAGGCAACCGTGCTACACTTTAGGCTGCGTCATCACTTAAAATCAGGTGAGTTGCGGTCAAACGCAAGCCAATGCAATCAAAAAAAAAGATTTGCATTATGGCTTCCTGATAAATCTGGGTCATCGTAACAATATTTTTGTGGTTTGCAAGGCAGCCATGCTTATGAGAACAAGTTTATATTGAATTATAGATTTAGATATAATACAGAAATGAATTGGTGAGTAATCGAAAACATAAAAAAAGATTGCCATTTTGTTGGTTCTGTTTATTTGTTGTTTGTTTCTTTTTTGAGATAAAAGGCATTAACAAAATCGAATTCTTTAGGGAGGTCGCTCTTGACAACTTTTTACTGGACGAAGAAACGAGTAATGAGTTTATTTTTCAAAGTTGCAGAGGTTTTACTCCAAAGAAAAATATTTGAGTTTTGAAACTTTTGCTAAGTTAATTGGTTTTTGTGGTGATCTTTAAATGATAAATTGACTTGGAAAAAGAATATTAGTGATGAGAAATATGCTAAATCGTCACTTACGTAGGTAAAGTCAGGCAGACTTTACCTACGTAAGTGACGATTTAGCCTTTCCCCAACTAAGTTGGGGTCGGCTTCCAGTCTAACCAGTGTTTTAGATGGAGTGACTGGCTATCTCACCTCCACAGTCCAGTAACTGGGTTATACGCTACCCCTTGCTAAGACTGGTGGTTAGACTTTCAAGCTGTCAAACGACCACTGTCAACGATCAACGAATGACAGCCAGGCATTACGTGCTTTTCGATGCACGGCGAAGTTTCGGTATAAAATGGATGGTTACCCATCCACATGTCATCCGAGGTAAGCGTAACTTAGCCACGAACCTCTCGTCATTTATGTAATGCCGATGCTGCTAATTCCTTGCGTGTTTTTTTTTATAATTGGTAATACTTTTTGTTTCTGTTTATGTCTACTTGACTTCAGTTTTATAACTTTGCCATTAAGCTGCCATTAGGTGGCCAGTCAGTTTACTTTTGTAAGGCCGTGCAAGATTAGTAGTACCTACGATATAATTTACGACCTTTTAACAAGGCGTACTGAAAAATGTTAAGGCGGTACCCTGAGCAAATAACCTTGAGCGTTCGTTCCCTCTGCGCCGCGCAAGAGATACAGTAGCAAAATAAGCTCAGATTTTAGAATTAAATCTTCATAAAATCACATATTGGGATTTTGAAAAAAAAAAATCTACCAAAATGTTCATTAACAAATTGCCTATCCATTAGTGTTAGTAAAAAATCGAATTAATGGTTACTTGCCGAGGCGATGCATGTTTTCAATAATTATTTCTCATTTCTGTGGTTTCGTTGTGAGGAGATTAGTTAAACACTATACTTCGTAAACAAAAATGAGATCTACCATTTTGGAGTCAAGATTATGTAGAAATTTAATCTATTTTTTATTTCTTGATATTACTTTTGGATACAGAGTATTCAGGTCCGAAAAACTGAACAAAAAACGGCTAGCGCTGCGTTTTGCACAGGGACGCGCCTTAAACAAAAATCTAAAAAGTGACAAATAACTTTAGCACAGAACACACATGCCTTTAGATTTGGAAGTCGATGGCTTTGTTCTGTTTGTTGTCTTTAATTGCCACCGACTTCCGAATCTAATGTCATGTGTGTTCTGTGCTAAAGTTATTTATCACTTTTTAGATTTTGAAGGCGGTTGTCTTTTTTGTAAAAAAAAAAAACTTTTTATTTATTACTTTTTAGTACCTTCTTGTCATCCAAATCCATTAAGAACCGGCAACACAGTTGAAACAGAGGGACTCAAAAGATTGAAGAAATTGAAACGTCATCTATGTACTTAGATGTTTAGGGATTTTGTTAAATCAATTTCGATAAAATTTATATGCGACCACCCCTGAGGCATACCCTATCCATAAGAATTTTCAAAATCGATTCACATTTGCCGGAAAAATCACGTGACAAGTACACAAAAAAAAACAATATACAGTCGAATTCAGAACCTCCTTCTTTTTTAAAGTCGGTTGAAAAAGAAACATCGCATGTCTTTACTAATGCCTCACCTCTTCCACGTCTTAAAGTGAGGTCAGAAATAAAGTTAACTATATTAATCGCCTAGCTAATCCACCAGAGTGCTAGCTTTATTACATTTTTATGGACAATTGCTTTATGTTCTAAAAGTTTAAAGGCATTACGGTAAATAAATATAAAAAAAAAAACATTGGTTTGTCATAATTCTTTATAAACCAATATGGTTCAAAATCTTCAAATGGGTACTTCGGAAGATATTTTTCTATTTCCTAGTATACTCCTAGAGCCGACTTTTACTGATATTATCGCACATGATTATCAATATTGATTATTGCATTTAAAAGATTTAAGAAATCATGTCTCTCAAACTTTTCATATTTATGATTATACTAGCGACCCGACCCGGCTTCGTATGGGCCTATAGCCTTCCTCGATAAATGGACTATCCAACACAAAAATAATTTTTCAATTCGAACCAGTAGATCCTGAGATTAACCCGTTCAACTAAACAAACAAACAAACAAACTCTTCAGCTTTATAATATTAGTATAGATTAAGCTCGCGTTGGGTAATTTTACATTATTTGCATACAGACAATAACAATCATAGAGTACAATCCATTTTTTTTTAGTTAAGAAGCTTTTGTTTACTACCACTTTAAGTTGGGACTTTATGAATAAATGCTAAACTGTGAGTTTTAGTACTGATTATAATATTTATAATCAGATACGGAATAAAGGCCCGAGTAAAAGTCGAATATCTATCATTAAAATAATTTTGTAATTAGGTGAGAACTTCTAGAGATAACCTCTTACAAACAAAAAAAAAACAGACAACTTTTACCTCTTTATAATAGTTCTCCTTATTTAGTATAGAACAATAAATAAAAAAGCCGCAAATAAGATGGATGAACATCAAATGCGAGATGAGTATGTTGAGATGAATGTGTGGAGTGAATAGAATGGATTAAGTGAGAAATGAATATATTAGAAGAAGTTTGAAAGTAGCAACAGTGACAGAAAAGTTGAAAGGGAATCGTTTGTCTTGGTATGGGAATTCCGCCTTTGTACGTTTGTGCATGAAGTATAAATAAAATAAAAAAAATAAGATGAAACGCATGTGATCTAAACAGTTATGAATATAAATGTCGATAGATGGAAAGGGAGAGGAAGGCCTAAGAAAAGATGGATGGATTGTGTGAAGAAAGATATGAATGAAAAGGGAATCAGTGAAAGCATGACGGTTGACAGGACGGAATGGGAGAAAAAAAACATGTTGCGCCGACTCCAAGTAACATGGGACAAGGGCTGGAAGATGATGATGAAGTACAATTAACCAACCTACCTACCTAAGTAACTAAGAAGCAACATCTCAGAACCTCACCATATTTTTCACCACATTAGTTAAAAAAAATACTTCGTTTTGAAAATGTTTCCTTTTCATTATAAAAGATACTTTACATAATTAAAAGAAAATAAAATACAAGTACTTTTGAAAACCTTAAAGGCTTGGCTTCAGGCGTCGCGAACAAATTTATGTATTCGTCGTTAGCGTATATTCACTAAGGAAATTATTTAGTGTCGTGTAGGGATCTTCTTGTATTATATATTTTTTAGATTAAAATATGATTAAAGAAAAGTGAAGTTGAAAAACAACCTGAGGTTCAAGTTTTTAAATTCAATTTTTAGGTAAGTTTACGTCATAATTGTTGTTTTAATTAGGTTCCTTTTCAATTGACAAATTAATACTTACGATACCGATATTTGCGTTTATATAACTACTTCCTCTCATAGCGTTCACGATTTTCATGCGTGAATCCCATTGCTCGACTGGACATATCGTAAGCAAGCGGATTCTCGGATTTTTTTGCGGATTCAAGACAGCTGAACCGTTTCTCCGGAAATCGGTGAGCTTCATTGCCTAGACGCTTGTATGATGGTCGCCACTGTTGAGCTGTTTTCTGGATTTGTAATGGTTGAAAATATTGTGGCGAGGTTATCCAAGTCAAAGTGGATTCAAGCATATGAGTTCGCGCATATATCTTTTACGCAAGTGTCCTGTTTCCTATTGATGTGTGAAATTTATCGTTTGTGACGCTTGAAAGAAAGGGGCCAAAGGGTTCTATTTATACCCAGTCAACCCTCGCAATAAACCGAATACTTCAAAATTATTCCAGTAATTTACAAGATACATACATATTAAACAAAATACAATTTTATTCATCAAATTAACCCTCCCATACCAGTCCCAAAAAGGCGTCAAAAGGAAAACAACATGTTTTGTTTTGACAAAATTGTTTGATTTAATAAATGTTTCATATTAATTCATTTAGGGGACGCAGCTGTGTGCTGGTTAACGAACTGGCTTAATCCAGAATCGGGTCAAGCACGAGCCGGCTGAGATATGGGGGCGCTGCTTATTTCCGTACCGTCTTAATATGGCGGCCGTACACCTTCGGTTTGCGGTGTAAGTGAGGAGATATTTGCTGCAGTAATTTTGTTCAAAATTTCCGTCAGAAAAATGTTCATGTAGTCACATGCCACGGGTAGGTAATATCTCTCATTCTACTAATTCATTTATCCTAACTTTATGCAACTACAAGGCGGGCTTAACGCCTTAGTTATTCTCTACTAGATAGAAGACACTAAAACTCCACATTGGATTAGGAATAATTTTATTTAAGTTTACGGCCCTTGTCATTGGGGAATAATTGTGACGTCAGAGAAGAAGGAAAGTGAATAATAATTATAGACAAAAGCTTTACTGTTTCTTATCAATACATAAAAAAAGCAAAAGATTCACACGGTACACGCTTTCACTCACTGATTCAACACGACGCGACGTCTCAAATACTACTAGACCTATGAAGAGACAACGTCGGGCGATGATTGAAGTTCCACGTTCTTGAACGTTTATTGTGCATACTGCCGGATTGTGAAATTCACTGCCCGCGTCTCTGTTTCCCGATAAGTATAATCTAGGCCTTGAAGATATCAAGGCACGAGTGATGATAGAATTTATTAGTCGACGTCGATCGAGCTGCTTGATTATTATTACTGATGGATTATAGCTGGGGTTAAACGATCGACGTCGACCGATGCCATCGACCGGCAATCGATCGATTAGTTAGTGGAACGGTATCCGTCAATCAGCTAAAGCTACCAGACTAATCGATCAACGACGATCGATCGATTGGTGTACACACAAGACCCTTAGACTTAATGCTCGTATTATAAACGCATCATCTTATAAACCGCTCTAAATTCATCCCTTTCACTGCTCCTTAACCCTCAGACAACGAACATTTGCCCCCAACGTGAAGCAAGTCACGGGTTAAAATTGGGGACGAAAAAGGTCCCCACTAACGCATGACCGGCGTAAGGATGATTTGCAAGCCAAAGTTTTATGATTTCGAAGTTGCCAACGTCAATTTAAGATTACAAAGGCTTTTGGGGTCGAGTTTAATACTAGTGGTGAAATCGGAGGGGTTTTTATGAAAACCTTTTTTTTGGCTTAAGAATTTATTCTTGGGAGTACTTTTAATAAAACGTTATTAGATTTTGGAGCGGCGCGTAAATATTTTGAAGTGTGTTTTCTGAGATTTCACACTGAATACGTGAATTTTTCTGTTGTAGTTTACTTTGTTATGTTAGTAATCTATATTTTTGATAAAAGTAAAAAAAAAACTCAAACTTATCTTCTTCTAATCAAATATATATTTTCTCATTCAATTTCTCAAAATAAATGGTAAATAAAACAACATTTGTACAAGTTTAATGCCTAATGGCCCGAGCCATTACATTTATTAGGTAGGGGCGTAATGTTAGTGTCTCATTATGGACGTAACTAGGCATCTAACGAGGGTCGTCGAAATACATCACAATCAAAACACTGATACTTATGCCTAGTTTCACTAATGTCAAGTTCAGTATCGCCTAGTTAGGTAACGCTTAATGTAAAGAGATACCGAGGTAACGGACGATATGATGGCTGAGTTGACGCAGTGGCCGAGCGATTGGCTGCAGCACTGTGTGTAAGAAAGAAAGAAAGATAAGCGTTTTGTTCACGCGAAAGCGACGCACGTATTATAAAACCATTGTTACAAAGCCTATTACTAAAACAAGTCATCAACATCATATCAACTTTTAGACGCCCACTGTTGGGCATAGGTCTTCCTCAAAGACCTCCACCTGTGTCAACCCCGCACCGCGTTCATCCAGCGGCTTCCCGCGGCTTCGACCAGGTTGTCGGTCCACCTTGTGGGGGGCCTGCCGACTCTGCGTCTGCCGGTGCACAGCCACAGCCTCTTCAAAACTTTTGTGCCCCATCGCTCATAGCAAAAGTGCAGTAAAAACAGTTTACATCATTATTCCCTCCCAAAAACGGTACAGAAAGCATAGTATAATAATTAACAATATTCACACATTCTATTAAAGTCAATCAGTGAAAGTAATTAAAATAATCACCCAAATGGAAATCATTTTACGTTCCATTACCGTTTATCGGAACTGAAAAACATGCAATGTAATGAACAAGGCCAAGTGTGAACGGAAACTTGAATTCGTGTTTCGTATAAATATTTTTCTTTTTCCTTTTATTTTTTATTTTAGTGGAAACTTGAAAGATTTTTTTAGTTTATATCTATTATGTTTATTACTGCCATAAATAATACAATATTATCTATTAATAATGTATTTTTATTGTGGTTTTAAAATTACTTAGGTCGAGACAGATGAATGCACGTATTTAGCTTAGCCATGTTTTGACACTTGTGTGATAGTAACAGCAATAATGCTTAGCTAAACCGTATTCAAATGTAACGTTTATTGATATCACAAACATACACCCCACACCTTCACTAACTAAATTACTCTAGCACACACTACATACACTACACACACATCACACTTTAATCTTTTTCTTTTTTTATTTATGTTAACTTTTTTGTTTGTTTTACCACATTGTAAATGGATATTGGTATACTTACAATATTATTGTCCAACGGTTTTCGAGAGGTGGAAATCTGGTGACCGGTTACAGGTTTTAATTACCTTCCACAGGCACCAGCGGTTCACAAATTTATTTGTAACTTGTGTATGCCAATAAATATTATTATTATTATTATTATCTAGCCTTACAGTTGCATCTTGAACTATAGTGTGTAACTATAGTGTAATTCGGTTTATTAGCTACTAAACCTTTAACGTAGATCAATTGATATTTTTGTTAATTTTTTTATGTTATCAACAAGCAATGTAGACTAAGTGCGGATTCAAACTAATATGTTTTTTCTTTATTGCAGGTAAACGAGGAGCTCAATTATTTTATATAGAACACTGACTGTAAGTTACATTTTCGAAAATACAGTATAATTATTATTTTATTTTATTTTCTTGTCACAAACTTGATTCCAATGCCACTTCATTTACCAGTGGAGTCTCAAGAGCATCAAAATGTACCCTATATTGTTAAACTTGAGACTTCAATTAAAGTGTAAGGAATCCTAGTCGTCCTTTATCAGGAAATTATCCAAGGTGGAAAATTGGAAATTCGTTTAAAGATCGCTAAAGATAAATAGGACAGGCAATGTTGTTCGAAACAGGGTCCTCCGTTGATATTCTCGACGTTCAACTGATTTGAATTAGAGGAAAGGTACCGAATAAGATATAAGCCCTGTGAGTAAAAATTAGACAGACCCTGCAACAAAACATCGTTAAAGATTCTGATAATTCGGTCTGCCAATCGCTATTATTTTTGAATTTGCAGAGTAAGTAAAGTTTTGACAGGGTCAAATCAATTTTTTTCATATTATATTAAAGATAGAAGTTTAAAAATAATATTAGAATGCAAAAATGATTTATAATTAGTTTTTTCTTTTTTTTTGTGATTATGATTATATATTATATCTAATAAACCCATTGCCAAATACTCAAACGCTACTCAATTTTAAGATGCCGCTAAGTCTCGTCCTGTCACAGTCACTTTAATAAAAAGTGAGAGAGACAGCACGGGACTTAAATCTTCGCATTCCTCTGACAGAAATCATTCAACCGCATTTGAATATTTGGCCGTAAGTCTCTCAAATGACTTTTGTTTCCGCAAAGTAAACAAAGTTTTGACAACGTCAATAAAATCTAGCACTAATTATAAAGTATTTAAAAAGAAGTTTAAAAAGATACAATAATAATTATATATAATTAATTACGGGTAACAAAGACCCATAACAAAATATGCCTTACACATATTTATAAAAACACAAAAAAATATTTATAAACTATTTGTACACGAAGTGATGGCGTCGTATTGCACTGCGTGGTGTCGCGTAGCTAGCCTTTCGCGGAATCTCCAAGCTCCGATACACGACACCGTTCAGCCAAAATTCTTCCTTGCGGAAAGATGCAAAAGTTATGTTCCAAAAAATAAATTATGTTTTGATTATTAAAACATTTTTTTTTTGTTATTTAATAATAATAATCTTCCATAGACGAATTCTACAAAAGCTTGTTTTATTTATACCCCAAGAACATTGAAATTTGAACTTCATCTCATTTTACGACTTTAGATTAAGTCTTGATCAGTATAAAACGGTTTTCATGATAACATTATTAAGCAGGACGTCTTATTGGTTCATCCCGTACGTGAGGCAATTTATTGCGGAGAGTGAGCGTAATGAATAAAAATTCATAACCTGTAGAATGTAGGTACAGTAATGTCCGTCAGCCAGTCAATCTTCGAATATTTATTTTATGTTCAGCCTGTATTGTACCATTTCAGGGCAAAGGCTTCCCTTCCTTCTTTCCAACCTTCTCTGTCTAGAACTAATGTGGACGAATCCCTCCTGTAAGCGTCAAGTTCATCTCGCCATCTTCGCCTGGGTCTACCACGATGTCGCTGGACGTTTTCCGGGACCCACATCGTGGTTATTTCAGCCCATGATCGGTTCGACATGAGAAAGATGTGGCCGATAAAAAAATGCTCTAATCTATATTATCTTCTCTATATGAGAAGAGGACTTTGCCCTGTAGTGGTATAATAATAGACTGAAATTCAGAGGTTAGATAGAAGAATATTAATTATGTCGTTAAAAAAGTATGCTTGCTAGCTTACAAACTGGATTCTTTTTCAGTCAGCAGGTTTGAAAGTTTACTCACATTCAAGTAAGATGGGTATTTTTTTATGTTATGTTTTACAGAATATTGTTAAAACATATTATTAAATATTGCCACTAGTCGCTGTAATGTTATATTTGCGACCTCTTTGTTTGAATAGAACTTTATTCATTTAATATTTGATCTTAAGTCATTTGTCACGTCACTATTATCTACTATATAATAAATATTTGACTCCATCAATTACATGTATTTAATTAATTATTGCACTTTAATGCGTCTACCTAAAGGTACGTCTCACGGAAAACATCTAGCAATAATATATGTACAATCAAGTATTATTATAACGTAGACATCCGATATGCTAATACCAAGATAAACAATTTCACTAATAACAAACTGATGACGCAGATGCTACGAAATCGTAGCACTGAGCTACGCCGTAGCTCGATGACGTAGCAGCACTCGCCAGAGCTATTTTAAGATTTTAAAAAACTTTTATGTTGCTTTGAAGAACTAAGTGGATAAACAGACAGACACGAACTGCAACTTTGTTTCATAGAATACAGGTTGACTTTTAATTTACTGCCCATTTAGGGGCTGAAAGTACTCGTGAATACGAACGTTTGTTAGGCGGTCCTACGCAACGTGCACTGTCTCACCGTGGAACAAACAAAAAAAAAAAAAACGTTCAGCCTATTATTGCCCCAGCGCAGGGCAAATGCCTCTTCTCGTACAGAGAAGGCAGAGAAGGCGTACGAGCATTGTCAAAGACAAACTGAGAAAGTACATTTGAAATTTAAAAAGTCGTTGTTCACGTGTTTTTGTCATGTGCTCGTGCCTGATTGCGAAATTAAGTAACATTGACTAAAATTTTCTCTCTTTTATTTTTGGTGTAGAAGTCACTGTTTTTGGTAGCGTGTAAAGTAACACTGTCAATACATTGTGCTTATAGGTGCATCCAACAGCACAGGGGTCCTGGGTGTATTTAAAGGCTAGTTATTTTATTTTAGTTAGTCAATGCTGTCCCACTGCTGGGCACAGGCCTCCCCAAGTCCTTTCAGGAACTTTTATCCAGCGCCACCTCGAACCAGCTCTCGTGGTACGCGTCCAGGTCGTCTCGCCATCTCTTCCTGGGCCGTCTACGGCGACGCCACCCGTCTTCAGGCAGCATTCCGGGAGTAATGCGACAGGACAGAATCAGGAACACCACGCTGCTCTCTAAAACGGGTATATCTGATGTAGGCAAAAAGGCTGCCAGGCTTAAGTTGGATTGGGCGAGTCACCGCATGTAGAATGACCGCTGAGTGAGAGTCTCTACGCAATGGGTGCCTGAAGGCTAGTTATAAAATCTTAAAAATATGTCGTAAATTTGACCTCCGATATTTACGTAACCAGGGGAGCAATTCTACTAACTACTAGGAACGATCGCATTCAAATCACATGACAGTTTCAATCTGTCAAAATCACCTGTCAACATCTTTGACAAGATTTTGACATTGATTGTCGCGATTTTAAACTGTTTTTTTTTATCTATTGATAGGTATACGTTTGGCCACTATCTCACCTGATGGAAAGCGATGATGCGGTCTAAGATGGAGCACGCTTGCCTAGAAGTATCCTATTTGCTCTTGACTTAAACTTAAAGACGTTTTAATCAGTAGGATTGGCTTTCAGGGGGGTGGGAATGTACAAACATAACACAGAAATAAGAAATTACGGTTTTATTACGTGTGTTATGAAACCCGTTATAGTAACTTAACATAGAAGTAAAATCTAACTCGAATTATTTGAAATACCTACCGAAATGTAATTAGTTTCAAGCTAGTTTAAAATACATGTATATTAATAATACATACATATTAAATAAACATGGGTTTAATCTCAAGAAGAAGTTTATACATTGTATAATCTATACTAATATTATAAAGAGGTACAATTTGTTTGTTAGTTTGTATGTATGGAGTATAATCTCCGAAATCATCCGATTTCAGAAATTCTTTCACTAATGGGAAGCTACGCTATCTGGTAAAATATGGGATAAAATATAATAACACTACCTTTAGTGTTATTATGTTTTCCCAATGAAAGTTCCCAATTTTTATCATGATATCCTTATATCATTATAAAAATTGGGAACTTTCCGATCGCTATACACATAACTTTTTTTTATATATATTGTTATAGGCTTGTGTTTGACCGCAACTCACCTGATGACTGGACCTTTACATTCGAATAAGCATACTCATAGAACCCATGGTAGATCTGTAAATGCAATAATAATGTTAAACACACGTCGGAACAGTTGCTTAACTTATACTAAGCACAACTTCGATCGTGCATGGAGTACTGTTCGCACCTTTGGTATGGACACAGTAAGTATTACAATACACTGTGGTATGTATCTGCCAAATACCAGCAAGAGGTGTTGGAAGTTATTGATAAACGTGCCAAGATGCTAATTAACAACGACTCCCTAGTTAAAGCTAAACTCCAGAGCCTTGAGCATTGCACCGTTGCCAGCCGATCGGTCTTTTATCGGGGACATTTCGGAGAGTAGGCTTTGGAATTGCACAATTTCATTCCCCGGTCTCCATTCCATCATCGGACGAGTAGAGATACGGCGAAAGGTCACCTATATGTTTGAAGTTCCACTGTCTCGAATCAAGCGCTTTGATTACACATTTATTGTGCGAACTGCTAGACTGTGGAATTTACAGCCCGCCTCTCTATTCTTCAAGGCACGAGTGAACCGGTTCATCGTAAGCAAGCGTGTTGCACCTTAACCGGATTTGCCGACCCTCTTTTGTGTACAGCGACCCTCAAGACACAATTTCCCATCCAAGTCATAACAGTGGTGCGCGCAGCTGAGACCCACATACCTTTCACTTCACACCAGTCATTAAACCATAAGCCCCCTCGTAAAGAGCCCTTAAACCCCATGTAATACCTACAGGGTGTGATGTACTTGCAAGACTATGAAATAACTTTATATGGGTTAATGTTGACAATTTACTGTCATGTTGTTGATGACTCTTAAATCTAGGGGCATATAGAAGTAAAATATTCTATATTTAGGTTTAAGCCCACTTAGCAAAAAATAAAGCGCCGACGAAAAATCTGTCAAGCTTTTCGGTGAAAAGTTTAATCGCAGGTACTCAATTCACTTTTTAATCTCACTGTGTCTCAAAACACAAAGCTGCTATGTCGCGCAGTCACAAAGGATAATGAAAGAAACTCATTTTATTTCTAAAGGTCTTCATCCACTGTTCCGTTTCGTAAACGGACCGTATCGACACATGCAAAAGAAATAGGTTACATGATTTCATATTCACATGGTAGTTATTTTCATCTTCTTATAATTATTTAATTAACATCATCATCATCATCTGCCTTGCCATTTCCCAACTATGGGGGTAAAAAGTAAAAAGCTTTTTGTCATTCGTTCTCAACAATTTACTTTTACGTCACCATTAAATCTTACGCTGTCTTTGTCTTTTTTAAGTGAGTAGGGTATTTTGTAGTACGAATTTCTGCAGGCCCATTCTCTTTTGGTTTGGTTTTTCCCTTCATAGGTCAACAGCTAAGTACTGTGAGGACCAGGCGAACTATTTAATTTATTATTAATGATTTGCAATTACCCTTAATGTCACTTCTGGCCAAATACTCAAAAGCTACTCAATTTTAAGAAGCTGTTAAGTTTCGTACTATAATAATAATAATAATATGTGGGGACATTTTCACACACGGCCATCTGACCCCAAACTAGGGAGACCCTGTACTATGGGTGTCAGACAGCTGATATACATACACAAATACATTTTTTTTTGTAAATACATACATATATAGATAAAAAACACCCAGACACAAGGCAAACACAAGTGCTCATCACACAAATGTTTACCCTGGGCGGGAATCGAACCCGCAACCCGCTGCGCAGCAGTCGATCGCTCAGCCACTGCGCCAACCAACAACTATTGTTGTTAAGACTTGTAATGTCGCAGTTACTTTGATAACCATAAAGTGATAGAGACAGCATTAAGGCCTAATGGCCTTCTTCTTCAATCTAATACCCTAATATGTTAATTATTATCAATTATTTTATACTAGCTTTTGCCCGCGACTTCGTCCGCGTGAATGTCGGTTATCGCGGATGCAGACAAAAAGTAGCCTATGTCCTTCCCCAGGATTCCAGCTATCTTCATACCAAATTTCATAAAAACTGGTTCAACCGGCTTATCGTGAAAGCGCAACCGACAGAGTTACTTTCACATTTATAATATTAGTATGGATTATTACATTTTATTGCTCGACCTGGCAGCCCACACCTCGGAAGTCAAGTTCTTGTTATTCTATATGCGAGTGTTGATCTCATTCACCACACCACACCATCAGCCAGAAGATGTCCACAATCTTCCCCCAAGGAGGGGCAGGGGGGTGCCATCATCCCCAAGCTAGGCTGACGTCTTGGGGATCGCAGTGTGGTTGTTAAGTACTTGGAAGCCGCTGCTCGACTTCCGGATTTTCCCTTAGTCGCGTTCTACGACACCCTCGGTATGAAATAGGGTGCTATTCTGGCCCGGACACCCCACGGGCAACTCATCGGTTTATCTCACTCATGACCAGCCTAAGTTTCCACAGTAAACACCCATTAAGGTTTTTGAACAAAATTTGGTTTCGAAGAATTATTTTAAACATAAATATTATATCACTAAAGCCTGGTAGCACACAGTTAGTTCAGTTCAGTTTACAGTATAAACACACTTCCAGGTAATTAGTTGCTTTGGCAGTCACATCGAAATAGCGTGTTGTTACGTGGAATTACATAGACCTATTGGCATGTTAGCGTAACTAAATACACTATAAGGTTCAGCGCAAGCATAACAGCAGTACACTTAAGCAATTTTCATTAAATTATTGACAAATTTACACCTTATTACATTAATACCGAGATTCCCTCCGTGCCTCGGAAAGCACGTAGAGAAGTTGGTGCTAGCTATCGCTCGTAGATCTTTGACAGTCGTTATGGATAGTCAGAAACTAAAAAGTCTGAACCAGTCTTACCAAGGGGTATCGTGTTAACCAGTAACTGGGTTATGGAGGTTAGACATGCAGCCGCTCCGTGTAACACTGGTATTCAGCTGCATTTGGTTGGACTGGAAGCATAGGGAAAAGGCTGAAAATTTTGTGCGAGAAATAATTCCGCGCAGCAATTATCTTGCATGAAATAAAGCAATTTTAAACTTTATTTTTGGTTTTAGTTTATTGTTTATCATTAGAGTTTATATCTGGCAAAACGATGCAACTAACAATCTCTCAGTAATAAAATTAATTACATCCAAAACTTATGCTTAATTAATTTTTGTTTTTTTTTTTAAAGTAGGCATATCTGCGCTGACCGTAACGGTAAAAATATTCCACTTTCGTGAGCGATATGAATCGGACTACACATAATTTATCAAATTCAGGGAAGTATTTAAAGGTAATTATGGACACGGCCAGGTTTTTATAAATTATTGGCCATGATTACTGCGCTTGATGAATAGTTTAAAAAGACATTTTCGTTAGGGATTTTGGATAAGGATGTTTTATACTGTTTAGTCTAAAAAAAATCTTTTAAAAAATCACGACTCACGCACTGATGTGATTAAATAATGAGAGGTATAACCTCAAGAAAAACTTACAAAGTAACTACCGGTCGAACGGGGTGAGATTGATTAGTTTTGAAATAAAAACCTACATAGCTTTTACATTATTAGGATAAAAAATCTGAAAAAAATAAAATTAATGACGACTTTTTGAATGAAAACACAATTAACTTTGTTTACTTAAAATTGATTAATAATTTAGGAGAAAAAAAATGATAACCTGTCCATTTTATTGATATTGAAAATGGGGCTGCTTTGATAACACCCACAATTTGCATTGCTGCTTTAAATTCACCCCGACGTAGAACGTAGTTTTGCCCAATATTCAGGGTTAACTTTGAACGTAATTTTTTCCACATGCAATTATCTTTAGTGTGTTACACCGGTAACAAAACATGGCGTAATGACTTGAATTCTTAATATAAGATTAAATAATCGGCTGTGTTTAATTTACGGGTACAAATTAGTAAAATATTAGATTTTTAGGTAATTATCAAAGTTATCTCTTGTTTTGAAAGTCACCCCGTTTGACGGTACCTATTGATTTATTGCTATCAAATCTTATTAAATCGGTTACACTCTCACATTACTATTCTGACAACACAGATCGACCGCTGCGTTTGGTTACGACCAATGACGCAAGAGGAACGCGGGCACTATGACAAGTGCCTGCGTCCAGGCGCCATTCTTTCCACACTACAATACGGTCAACGTAACTTGGCGCGTCTGAAGTTAGCTGTTTGGCTGCGCAATGGAACTTTTAGGAACGAAATTGTCTACTGCGCAGCTAATTGACTAACTTCAGACGCGCCAAGTTACGTTGACCGTACTGTACACGACAAATGAAGGAAAAAGCACATTGTAATGTTAAAGCGCTAACAAGCGACTTTTGCTGATTTTAAACTGACAATCATGTCAAAATGTGTTGTGTAAATGATTTGAAAAAAATATATGTTTATCTAGAACATTCTCTTAATCAATTAATATGTGAATATTTCTGATTAAGTTCACATTAAATAGTTTAATTAAATCGTGAAGTTGTGTTTGACGCGGACAAAACATATGATAATCACACAAAATTTACCAGGAATATTTAAACGAAACTTTTATTATCTTACAGACAGTTTTATTATCTATCTTTAGTATACGCCTTTTTTAAGTTAAAGAATACTATCTTTTATTTAATTTTTTCGACTAAACTTTGAGAGTTTTAGACGCAGCGCATACGATTCTCTGGTTGCTCAAGGTCACCGGCGCATAACGTCGCCTTAATGTTACGAAATACACCATTCAACATTCAAGAAAGTCTTCAAGATATTGTAGCTTACAACGTCACAGGACCGTGTATTACCTAGTACAATATTGTACCTACAGACTAAACAATATTAGGCAAATATATAGGTATCTATTATATTATCAATGTACAACCGAGAGATATTTTCCAATATGAGGTCAGAGTGAATTCAACCATACATATGAATTTAAAAAGTCACATTGGCACTTGACCGCTAGCAGTATCGATTGTCACATAAAACATGTTAAAAAGACTTTCAACAAAGTAAATAAAGCTCATGAATTCCAATGAAGTTTTATTTCCACACGAATAAAGTTCAAATACAACACACAAATTGAATCGGTTTTAGTTCTACGCATTTCAAAACCTTTATGTGAATTGTACCCACATATATCTACCGTCCAATTCACTATGTGGAAAATTAATATCAAACCTAACAAGTAGTACCTATTTTATTAATTTTGTATTGCAAATGGAGTGAGTCGTAACGTGCTAAACCCAGTCTCTAGGTGCTTATCTGTGTTGATACCAAAATACGCAATGTGGTTACTTTGCCTGTACATAATCCAGCAAAATGCAACGACGTGTAATCCTACACATCATTGCATTCAACTGGATCATTACCTGCACGTTAATAACACTAAACAAATTAGAAGGCCTATAGTATAGTACACGCGCGAAAACGTAAAAGTATTACATTTTTGGTTTTAAAACGATTGTCTTACGGTGCAATATTCTACAAACCAAGATATGGTTGAATTTGACATGACACATGGAGCATTACCTATTGTTATGAATAATGCCTTTTTAAACCTGTATTGTCCCACTACTGGGCAAAAGTCTCCCCCACAGCTATTCACTCTTCCCTATGTGTTGCCCTTTCTGTCCAATCTAGATATACTCCTATACTAATATTCATCATTTCAGCCGAAAGACATCCACTGCTGGACATAGGCCTCCCCCAAAAGGGGGGGATTTGCCATAATCGCCACGCTTGGCAGGCGGGTTGGCGATCGCAGTTTGGTTGTTACAAAGGTCACCTCTTACGACACCCACGGGAAGATATGGGATGGTGCTATTCTTTACGTCCGACACCATTGGGACCTATACTAATATTATAAAAATGTAAAATTTGTTTGTACGTGGGGGGGTAATCTCCGGAATAAAGTCAAAGTCAAAGCATTTATTTCAATTAAACCATTTACAGGCACTTTTGAACAGTCAAGGAGTCGGTCAGTTAGTCAGAAAGTTGAAGCTAGTTGCTCGTTCCAAAACGTAGGTAGGTCTCTATGGAGAAGAACGAACAAGAAACTCCACGGACACTCTTTTAAATCAAGTTTTTACAAAATATTGGTTACATTATCCTTGTTGCTTCTATATGTGAAAACAATGCAGGTAAAGAACAATACAAAACATAAAAAAAAACCTACTACTCATCCGATTTCAATAATTATTTCACCAATAGTAAGCCACTTTATTCCTCAGTGCTTATTGTAGGTTATATTTTACTATTCAAAAATTACAGGCAAAGTGCTGGTCTCTCATAAATAAATCTCTCAAAAATCACTAAGTCTAATTAATGCCTTTAAACTAAATAAATACACTACATAAATAAATACATAATTTGTGTTCCAATTTCAAAATCGGTTTATCTTTACGTTGCATTTACACCATGCACTCGAGCTAGGCCCACAGAGCTTTAATTAATCGCATGAAAGCACATTGTTCTGCAGTATAGAATTCAATTTAACCAATCACGTCACTGTAACGAACTTGATAGTCATTCAACAAGTTAAACAAGCCACTTGAGACGTGTGAACGAACTTTTATGAAGGGCGATTAGGCAGAGTCTTTAAATAAACCAATCATTTGAGTTATACTGCGGGATTTTTAATTTATTATCAATCTTTCCAGCGGTTCAATTTATTTATTTCAATTTATTTCACGCACAAAACCTACACAATCATTTCATACAAACGCACAGACTCGCATAATACTACACTGTGAAAATATTGTTTAGTTATAATTTTAGTTCTAATCTTTAGTTTTTATTTTTAATTTTCTCTTCTATTTTTTCGTTTAGTTTTAAGTCCAAATTCTGTTTTTGTCTCGACCTTCTAGAGGTGGGCGATAATGACTGCGACACAGTATTTATACTAATGCAGTTGTTATCGAACACAGAGTTTCTGTAAACTGAGTTTTTGGTTTAAGTAGATACATTATTATAATTATTATTATTATTTATTTATGCTTTAGGCACAAAGGTCCACAGGCATTCTCTATCAGCCAACCAAGGGTAACCACCCTTGGTTATTATGGGTATTTTAAGTTTTAAGTCTTATAGGCTTGCGTTCGGCCACAAATCACCTGATCTTATGTGATGATGTGGCCTAAGGTGGAGCACGCTTGCCTAAGATAAACCGGTGAAGAGATAATATGGCAGGGATGGCATAAATTACTCATCATCACTTACCCTTTTAACCTTTCGGCTTCCAGTCTAACCAGATGAAGACTTGAATTCCAGTGTTTTACATGGAACGAGGGCCTGTCGGACCTCCACATCCCAGTCACTAGGTAACACGACACCCCATGATAAAACTGGTTATTATCTTCCTGGCTTCTGACTGCCCATAGCGACTGTCAAAGATCTACGAAGGACATCCCGGACCAACGGTTTTACGTGCTTTGCTAAATAGATGATGGTGATGGGAATAAGTGGTGAAAGTACTAATGAATATAAATAATTTTTATTATGGAACCATCAAAAGAATAAAGGATCGAAAGCATGTAACCAAAAGAGTTATTAATATTAATGTACAAGGATGGAGAGGTAAAGGAAGGCCAAAGAAAAGATGGATGGATTGTGTGAAGATGTGAATGAAAAAGCGATCAAGTGCGAGTTAGACTCGCCCATGAAGGGTTCCGTAGCAGCAAGTAACATAATATAAAAGTTCTTATTGAGTTGATTGAATGAAAGGTAAATTGCGGTTTACGATTTATGACGTATTAAAAAAAACTACTTACTAGATCTCGTTCAAACCAATTTTCGGTGGAAGTTTACATGGTATGGTTTCAATTATTTTGACATTTATTTTTAATTTTATCATTCTCTTATTTTAGAAGTTACATGGGGGGGACACATTTTACCACTTTGGAAGTGTCTCTCGCGCAAACTATTTAGTTTAGAAAAAATATATTTGAGAAACCATAATATCATTTTTAAAGACCTGTCCATAGATACCCCACACGTATGGGTTTGATGAAAAAAAAAATTTGATTTTCAGTTCTAAGCATGGGGAACCCCCAAAATTTATTGTTTTTTTTTTCTATTTTTGTGTGAAATTCTTAATGCGGTTCACAGAATACATCTACTTACCAAGTTCCAACAGTATAGTTCTTATAGTTTCGGAAAAAGTGGCTGTGACATACGGACGGACAGACAGACAGACAGACATGACGAATCTATAAGGGTTCCGTTTTTTGCCATTTGGCTACGGAACCCTAAAAAGGAGTCGGTGATAGCATGACGATTGACAGGACGGAATGGAAGAAGAAAACGTATTGTGCTGACCTCAAGTGACATAGGACAAGGGCAGGAAGCTGATGATGATGGAACCAACAGTGAAATTAATAAAAAAACCAAACATTTTGATCGTGTTGGGGTTCATTTTTGTAAGAAACAGCTGATGGTTTTATTCAGAATTGGTCACATAACAAACATCATCATCAGCCGGAAGACGTCCACTGTTCAACAAGGGCCTCCCTCACGGGGAGAGGGGGTTCCATAATCCCCACGACTCCTGACTTCGGGATTTTCCCTTAGTCGCCTTCTACGACACCCTCGGGATGAAATGTGTGGGTATTCTGGCCCGGACACTCCCCGGGAAAAGAGGAAGTAATTACCTAATATCCATAAGTAATTTAAACGTTCAAAAGATCGATACTGAATTTATTATTATCATAGGTACGTGTATCAAACAAAAGGCATAATATATCATGTGGTCAGATTGTAATCGCTGGTCATTAGATCGATTTTCAGTAGGTACAGTTATATTGTTTTCTTTAACATTAAGTTTGTTTATCCCTATCTGTGTAAAAAAAACTAAATACTGGCACAAAATATAAAGGGGATAGAAAGACCGCTCCAGCCATCTTAAAAAATAATGACCTAAACTTGCCAGACTCACTAGGGCTGCTACTGTATTGACTCTGTATGTTTTATTTGTGACAATATGAAATTTTATTGACACTGGTTGAAACGCTGCATTTTTTTAAAACAATTTTTTTCTGTTTGTCATGAAATGACAATGTCTCTCATTTATTCATTTAAGACAAAACGTGACAGTCGAGACTGATGTCTGCTTGAAACTGCTTGAGATTGCCTATCAACGTAATGTGAATGTGTGCGTGAGTAAAATGGCGGTTTGTTCTGAGTGGTCTCTCTGCTCGGGTGCGCCGCAGCCTTACGCACTTTGTGGCTGTGTCAACTAATTATTAGGGTCGCTATACACATAAATAAGCGTGTCGGGATCCTGGAATCACGAATGATTTCTTGATTCAGAAATTCCAAGAAATTCCACGATGTTTTCCTTCAGTGCCGCAGCCTTACGTACTTTGTGATACTGGCCAGTTTAAGAAAACATTAAAAAAAATACCGGCAGGAAAGGCCTACTATTATTTCAATGAATTTTTGAAATGACTATTCGCTATAATGTAATGTAACTGACTGAATTTATTATATTTATTTTGAATTGCATGAATATTAACTAATTATTTTTTTTGATTGTTATTTAATATCAATCGTAATTGTTTTTTTTTTATTATTTAACCTTGTACCATTGTCTTTATTTTATTTAAAAAAAAATTGAAATCTTATGATCTTTCGATCAAATTTGTACACCAGCCATGGTCAAACATGTACCAAAGAATCTGCAACACCTATAATAAACACCATGTATATTATCTACACATGTTTTGCAAATAAATTAATCTTTATCTTATCTTTATCTTCAAGTTATAGGTATGAAAACTATATACCTAGCATTTGTGTAAACTGTTATGTTCTGTACCTTGTACCAAATCTCGACCACTAGCCAAGAGACGTTAACTGAAACCGTTTCTGAGCACAGAGCAACGCTGTAGATACCATTTGGCACAAAATATGTGAGCAAACTCAAGTGCATTTCCTCTTCACTCACTTTCATAGTCCTATGGAAGCTCAATACGACACAATCTGAGGTCTTCCTTTAACGCACATAGCTGTCTCTTTTTCTAGCACTACTATGACTTTTTAACCGTAGGAACCGTCGAAGACTCGAGGATTAGACGGTTGCAATGTTGCCACTTTGTGTATGCTGTGGTGAGTAATTATGGTGATTATTTTTTAAGAAACTAATTTCTCATAATTATATATATTATGCATTTATGCCCTACAATTCCTGGAATTGGAAAATGTTGTGAGTAGTATATTTGTTAAGTTTAATTTTAAGACAACACTGTTTATTCTTAATATACTACTGTTTGTTTTCCCAAATGTAATAAATAAATAAATCCTATATATTTATGTTATTTTTTTTAAATGATTCTTTTGACCAAATAATAAAAACACTTTAGTTTTGCAGTTCAATGAATTCGAGCGAGTTTTTCAAGGCACATAAGTTCAAGTTCAAGTTCAAGTTATTTATTTCATAACAAAAATACATTTGTGTCGAAATATCTGCACAGTAACAGTTACACAAAAAGATACAACGCAAAAACAATTATAACATAAGTATGTCCATCCAAACCAAAAATACTAATTTACAAAAATTAAAATTATCATTGATACAGAACATACATTTAATGTCGAAATATTAAGCATAAAAAGCAACATTTATATCAAGTCAAAGAGCACACTTATTTTATTTCATTTTAATTTTTAAGATTTTCATCATTATAAAATTCCTCAATGCTGTAATAGGTTTTATTGATTAACAAAGCCCTGAGTTTATTTTTAAATATGTTCACATTCTGAATATTCTTAAATTCTGTTGGTAATTTGTTAAATAGATTGACAGACTGAACACGTGACGAGTGTTTGACAACATTAAGTTTTGCCTGCAGAATAGTAGGAAGATCTTTTCTGCGAGTATCTACTCTATTTTTTCTTTCATCGTCCGTTTCAAACTCGTTTAAGTTTTTGTTTAAATGAGTAAGGAGGACTAAAATATATAGACATGGTACCGTCAAAATTCTAAGTTTAACAAAAAACTCCTTACATGATTCTGTCTGGTTTAGACGCAGCATGGTTCTTAATGCCTACAAGCCAACTTTGACCTTTGCGGTGTTAAAAATAATGAATGAAATAAAACGTGATCAATCATTAATAATTTATATTGACAACCTGACATTAACTAGCATGACATAGGTATAACTTAATGAATTAACCTTGGCGCGAGGACAATTAAGACCCAATTACCCATTAATGTTGAACAAAAATAAAAGAAAGAAAGTTCCAATACATTAGGCATTATTTGATACAAAAGGAATTGGTAAACCGACCCGTGTTCCATTTCCTACCGAAATACAAAGTAAGTATTTTATACTGTATTACAGGGATGTTAATAATGTATGTCAATGTTTCACCGCAGCTTTTGTTGTCTCAAAGAAAACATTGTTTTGACGATCAATCATAAATTCTAGAAATAAATGATTAGATCTGTGCGTGAAAGCATGTCTTGGTATATCATTAAGATGATCGATATGATAAGAGGAGGTAGGCAACACCGCCCTTCAATCTAATGTCATAAAAATAATATTATTAATACCAGCGTAGTATTGTCTCACATACAGAGAAGAAATTCCGTTAAAATCTCTCAAGGTGTATTTATTCTAGCTTGAGATGAGATTACAAGCTCAGTTCTAATCATAATCATGTCAGCCTATTGCCGTCTACTGCTAAACGTAGGCCTCCCCCAGAGATCGCCAACCAACCCGATCTTGGGCAACCCGCATCCATCCGCTGCCAGCCATCTTCTTCAAATCGTCGGTCTATCGTGCCGCAGGGCGTGTTACACTACGCTTGCCCAAACGCGGTCTCCACTCTAAAGGTTCGTACGGATTAGAGGCGGCCTCGGGGTGCGCAGCCACGCCACGCACGGCTCGTCTGTGGGCTGCCTCGGTACAAAATTAAAACATCACGAGGCAGCAGGCCGAGGCAACTTGCCGCGGGTCGAACCACGAAGGCGCGACATTCAAAATGGAGCCGGATCGTCTTTACAGCTGATTTACTTCTGCGTCTGTCATAGTCAAAAAACCGACAACTTGATGGCTCCCGCCGCCGCGCCGCGGCGCGGCATCGCGCGAGGCACGCCTCGGGCTGAGGCGCGTACGCACTTGAGGCAACAGCCGTGCGTGCCTCGGGCGAGGCTGCCTCTAATCCGTACGCACCTTAAAGCGTGTTTGCTTGTCCATTTACCATCTGTCCATCTGCAGAGGGCCTAGTGTCAGTTTTTATTCGAACTCAATCGCGCTAACGTGAACGGTCGCTTATGTCAATTTGTATGGAATAATAATTGTGTTTCCTATTGTTGCCACTAGACTAAGCTGTTCCAGTTTCAATACAAATTGGAGTTTACGATAACGCGATCGACTTCGAGTAAAAACACGTGGCCGGCCCACTTTCACTTCAGCGTGCTAATTTGACGCGTAATATCGGTGAATTTAGTTCACTAGCGAATGACTTCAGACGCACTTCACTTAATTTTTACACAATATACCGGCGCCATTTATTGAGTGATTTTAACAAAAGTTTAAATGTAATGTACATTGAAACTTTTGTTAAAATCACTCGCTTAAAAACAAAAGCAAAAAATTAAAGATATCACATAGATTGATTGGTGGAGCCTGTATTAAATCATTTAGAAGTACAATGCAAGCAATCAGGGCCTCATTATCGTATTGACAGCTCATCAACCCGGTTTGCGTGCTACTTGACTCGATTGAACTTCGTGCGCCCGGTTGCACCGATTGACTACGATTAGATTAAACTATAGCTACCCGCCCTGGCTTCGCTTATGTATTATCGTGATATTTCAACCAATTTACACAAAATCTTAACAAATTATACACCTTATCGTTAATTATGAATCACCCTGTATATTGGTGAAAACCGCATGAAAATTCGTTCAGTAGTTTTTAGATTACCGCGAACCGACAGACAGACAGATGCGGCGGGGGACTTTGTTTATAGTATTTGAATGATGTGCTGGATCAATGGTAATAGAAGGCAGTCAAGTCGCATTTATAGTTAGTTTATTATTTAAACAAAGTCTTTTGAAGTATTTTTTTAATTTGAAGTAAATAAAAAAAAAATATATTATAATTTCTTTCATTTTAATTGAATATATTGTTTGTAAAGGTTGCCCGCTGGATGCGAGTCGCACGGGACCGGTCAATGTAGCGCCGCTTGGGGGAGGCCTATGTCCAGCAGTGGTCGTCTTTGGGCTGAAGTGATGATGATGATGATATTGTTTGTTGATTAGGTGAACACATTTAAAAAAAAAAAAATACCTTGTAGAGAAGCTCGTGGCTAAGTTAAAGCAGTACAGAACGATTGGTCAAAGGCTAAGCTACGCTAACCGCGGTCGGTCTGTAAATGGGTGACCATCCCTTTCATACCGAGTTCCCTCCGTGCCTCGCAAAGCACGTAAAGCCGTTGGTCCCGGCTGTCATTTGTAGATCTTTGACAGTCGTTATGGTATGGGAAGCCAGAAAGTCTGACAACCAGTCTTACCAAGGGGTATCGTGTTACCCAGTAACTGGGTTGTGGAGGTCCGATAGGCAGTCGCTCCGTGTGATACACTGGTATTCAGCTGCATCCGGTTAGACTGGAAGCCGACCCCAAAATACGTGGGAAAAAGGTATAGTATTATGTTAACACAATGATAACACAATACTACATTTACTTCTTATAAGCATGCAATCATTTATCACGACTGATGTTTACATTTTATAATACTTGTTTTTGTAGATTCTTGGAATCTTTTATTATGCAGAAATAGAATATATGTACTTACAGTCTTTATGCTGGTCTTGTCTACGTTTCCTTTACTTTTACTTGCATTATATTCCTTAAATCACATTTTATATATCTGGAAAATAAATAATGTTTTGCTTTGACATGTTTGTCAATGACAGTTGTCAAACTTGACGATTGTCAATATTTCTTCTAATAAGTTTAAAGGCTAGGCAGATTTAGAGTGGAAAATCATTTTCAATTAAAATAAAAAGACGGTACCGTCCGCGTAGTAGTTGAGTAATTGGCTACTTGTGTCTACAGGTAGTTGTTCCGGAACAGGTTGCTAGTGTATGTGAGTTTAAATGTTTGTAGAAGAACAGGATACATTTTTACTCCGGGGCAACGCTTTTTTTTAATAGTAAAAAGGTAATATTTCGATTCCCGCCCAGGGTACATATTTGTGTGTTGAGCACTTGTGTTTGCACCTTGTGCCTGGGTGTTGTTTATCTACATATGTATGTATTTAAAATGTATTTGTGTATGTATATCAGCTATCTGACACCCATAGTACAGGGTCTCTCTTCATCTTCTTAGCGTCGATAGCAAACACGGAAGTGTTTCATGTGTGTGTATGTGTGCGTGTAAATGTGCGGGTGTGTATGTATGTGTGAGTTGGGTTTGTTCTGGTCAGATTCCTTGTTTGGTCCAGAGGGCCCAGGAGTGCACGAAAGGAGCCTCCCCGAGTGACGTACCTTCCGACTTGTGTTACGTCTGGCGCACCCTGGGCAATCGACTTCTGTCGATTGGCTAATCCTTTCACCACGATGGCAAATACCAGGGTCTCCCTAGTTTGGGGTCAGATGGCCATGTGTGAAATGTCCCCACATAATTATTAATATTAATTCGGTTTAAAGCGTTATTCGTTACTTATTGTTTCAGTTGCCGCAGTTTCAGCCCGCGCCGCTGAGCCTGTAGTTTTAAATTCGTCCCTAAATAATGGAAATCCGATTCAGACTGTCCCTCTGCTGTCCTCTCCCAGCGACGCCCTAAGCCGAGGCTCGTACCCCACAGGGGGTGCCCTTAGCGTGTAGTCGCTTAGTTTGTAAGTTATTTTGCCCTGGCTGGAGGCCCTAAAAATAATATTTTTTAAGGCACCACAGGAAAGTTCGGTTAAGCAGCCGACCACCTCCTAGGTTGACCTGCGGGAGAAAAAATAAATAAAAACCGTGTTTTCTAAAATCCGAAATGGTATCCAGATGCCTGAACTCGTTCTTTTATATCTAATCATTAAAAATCTCGTGTCATAGTGTATGTAATCGAACTCTTCCAAAACAGCTTGACCGACTTTTATGAAAAATTTGGTAGGGTCTGAGAATAGGTCAAAGGCTATTTTTTTATGTTTTTTTTTTTATTGCAGAACAAAGCTTGCCGGGTCAGCTAATTAATGTGTAAAAACAAGTATGTTGCAGATAGAGAAAAACGTATTAACTCACTGTGTTGCCGGGTTCGTCCGACTAGTTTCGATGGCAAACGGCCACCTTTCTTAAGGAGTTCCCCCGGCAACACAGTGAGTTAATCCGTTTTTCTCAATCTTTAATGTGTAACAATACTCACGTTTCGGTTATGTACTCCCTCTTCCCTCACTCTCATAGTCTGATGGAACTGCAAATTGACACGACCAGGCTGTTAGGCGCAGAACCAACGGGTTTTAAATTATGTGGAATGGCCACCAACTGCCAAACTCCGAGTATAGCTACTGAGAAAAATGAAGTTAAAAATGTAAAACTGAACTACGTTCTTTTTTTTAGTTTTTTTACCGACTTCAAAAAGGAGGAGGTTATCAATTCGAATGTTTTTTTTTATGTATGTTCGGCAAAGAGAATAAAGTCTTTGATGTTCGGGCATAACTCAGTCATATATAGACGGATTTGCAAAATTCTTGGTTCGAAAGGGGTTTATTCCGAAATGGTCCCATATAAATTTTACCAAAATTGATCCAGCCCTTTTTGAGAAAAAACTTTTTATTTTCCCCTTTTTAGTATTGCCTTAACATCCAAATCCATTAAAAAACGGCGACACGATTGTAAGTCCTCCAAAGATTGAAGAAACTAAAACGTCATCTATGTAACTTTTTTGGGATTTTGTTGATTTTCTTAAAAAGAGCTGAATAAATTTTGATAAAATTTATATGGGACCATTTCCGAAGAAACCCATTTTAAACAAAAAAAAAGAATGTTGCAAATTCATCTATATATGCAAGAGTTATGAACCGAGCATACATAAAAAAAAATACAAACATCCGAATTGATAACCTCCTCGTTTTAGAAGTCGGTTAAAAACAAAACAAGACTTCCAGTTGGTACATTTATTCATACATCTATACTTATACTTATTTACTTATATGATATTATAAAGCTGAAGAGTTTGTTTGTTTGTTTGTTTGGTTGAACGCGCTAATCTCAGAATCTACTGGATTGAATTGAAAAAATCTTTTTGTGTTGGATAGTCCATTTATCGAGGAAGGCTATAGGCCCATGCGAAGCCGAGTCGGGTTGCTAGTATATTATGTAGAGGTAAAATTTGTTTATTTGTATGTAGTAAGTTATCTTCGAAACTAGTCATCCGATTTCAAAAGTTCTGTCACCAATATGAAGCTACGTTAATAATATGAAGCGAGTGATAATGGCTATATTTTAGTATCAAGAAATTAGATATCCGTAAGATAATTACAATACCTAATGTAAGCCAAGTGGCTTACAGATCTCTGTAACTTTTTGATAATAAAATATAGCCTGTATCACCAATTGCCTATAAAAGTTATTATTTGGATAACTTAACACATGGATAACTAATCCCACCTTTGTCTGCCTTGGAATATTTTATTAGGTACATTTTTGTTTAATTTTAAAGTCTACACAAACAAAATCGCGGGTAGAAGCTAGTGTGTTTATAACTTATCGCAAACTAGACTAAGAATATTGTTTTTATTAAACCGCTGCCACACGGCTTTTATCAATTTTAGATGCATCTTATACTTATATGTCGTGTGACTTCAACCAAAAACATTTTGACTAACCTAAGAAACGAATCTAATAACCCATTAGTACTCGTTCATAAGTCTAACTACGGTTAAAATTCAGGGCAACCAACCAGTCATGCTATAACATTCGTGTTTGCGGCTATGGATTCATATCACTTCAACAGTCGATACACACGAACCTTTAGGTCGATTCTGTAAAATTCAAACAGCAACTCGCATCTCACATCGCTATTCACTCTCACTTCGCATTAGGTTCAAAATGACCTTGATATATTTTACACTTTGAATCGGTTTCGAGTGCGAAGTGAGCGTCGAAGTGACGGGGAAATTACCTTACAGAATGCCACTTCTTACGTCATCTCATACTGAATCTGTCAAAATCTCCCTGTTAATTTAGTTCAACTTGCTGATATGCTTGCAAAGGTGGCGATAGTGTAAATTCGAATTATCAACCGAGTTTTTAGAATGCCAATCAAGAAACTCACAGCGGATTCAGATTCGAAGTTTAGAATGAGAGCTTACAGAATCATACCCCTGTTTGACATCCATTTTAGGTTCTTTGTAAATATTATGAAACTGCAACAAAACAGAGATCCTTATCAAATCGTATAGGTAATTGTTTACTTTATGTTGATTAATTTATTCAAAAAGCGCTGGATCAATTTTATATGGTACTACTCCTGAGGATACCCTATGCATGCCGAAGAAATCGCGAAACAAACATACAAAAACATACAGGTGAATTGAAAACCTCCTCTTTTTTTGGAACCCAACAACACTTTTTGCCCGGCCTTGGAATCGAACCTCATGCGCAACAGTCATGCTTGCGATCACTAGATCAATGGGGCAGTTTAATTATTAAACAAACAATAAATCAAATTCTGCTGTAAAATAATACGGTAACGTTACCATTAAAAATGTCTCGTTAAAATCATCGAATGAAAGACAAATTACTGCTCTAATATATAATTCAGTGCCATTTTATCGGAACATTCGAATATTGAATAATTCTTTCTTCTTGAATGAAATATTCTTAAGGACACTTCTCGTTTAATAACCGCCAGTAATGGGCATTGGTGGCGTTAGGGTTGGTACACAGTGGTAACATTGGAGCTGCAGGAAATTATTTGTTTTACCTCCTTGCTTGCCAAATTGATTGAAAACAATTATTATTCATACTTTCATGCTTAATCCATATCCATACTTCCATCCATACTTTTATACTAATATAAATGCGAAAGTAACTCTGTCTGTTACGCTGTCACGATGAAACGGCTGAACCGATTTTGATAAAATTTGGAATGAATATAGTTTGAGCCTTGGGAAAGGACATAGGCTACTCTTTAATCAGCGACTTCGTCTGCATCCGCGATAACCGACATTCACGCGGACGAAGTCGCGGGAAAATTAAGAGAAAGAATATATAAACTACTAACTATTTCTAGTAGTTTATATTTCTTTCTTAAAGTATGTAAAAGAAGTAGAATAAGCATCGAATTTTTACATTGTCTAGAATCTGATAGTACTAATAGTAATAAAATAGTACTGACAATATGTCATAGCTCTAGACAATAAAGAGTTAAAATTCTTGATCGCTTTAAAAAATACAAATCAGCAAAAATACAAATCCAAAATGCAATATCTACCTTGCAGGAAAGTAGCTTAAAGTACCTATAATAAGTTACACTCCACGTTTTATGCTTTTCAAGGCAAATTAATCATGTTCCATGAAATTTAATAAGTAGCTATTATACCGTCATCACTCCCCTTAATAACACAAAACAAAATTTATTAAAACGATAACACCCTATACATGATGTACGGATGAAAACATTCGATAGGGCTGTCAGCTTGTTGCGAAAACGGGTTCCATATGAATATATTAGCCAGCCGGAAGATGGAAACGTTGAATTCATACAAATACTTGTAAATATTTTGTGATGAAATAGTAGATTTATTTACTGGTTAAGAAAAATAGTTCATATAGGGATCGAAACTTCCAAAAATAGAATGGTTTATTCTTTTATTTTCGTAAATTCAAGATCCTAGATTGTTCGAGATTTTTTTCTTAAGTAGTTTGGCAAACAGGGTGATGGCAAAGCACACATACATCTGCGTAGCCTTTTTCCAACTTTGTTAAGTCGGCTTCCAGTCTGATCAGATGGAGCTGAATACCAGTGTTTTACATGGAGCGACTGCCTATCTGACCTCCACAACCCAGTTGCTAGGTAACACAATGCTCCTTGGTAAGACTTATACTTTAAGACCTACAACGCACTTGTGTCTATCTGCAATGCAGTGTGCCTCATGCGGCAAGCTGCAGTATATACGGTCTGTCACAACGGCACTTCGTAATCCGGCTAACCGTATCATCTCGGTTCTATTACGGTCCGCCACATGTCGTCAATTACAAGCCTTTCTTTTCCATTAAATTGATGGCTGTACAGGGTAATTGAAAAATACCCAAAACCACTTAATCCTCACTTCGTATCATCACCCTGAACAATATTTGTTCTACGACTTTTCAAAATTCGTAACATTTTTTTTTCCATACAAAAAATGTAAATACACTTTAAATTTTGCATAATATTTTTTTCTGACACGGTCGACGAAAGGCCTGCAAGTAGCTGTGCCTGTACATTAGCCTACCTACTATCTACATCATATTCGCTATCATATGGGTGCGCGCGCGCGTAGTATACGTACATTTTACAGACTTCAAATAAATTGTTTTTGGCTACGTTATTTAATTGAGGTCAAAGTCGTAGAACAAATGTTATTCAGGGTGATGATACGAAGTCCAGATTAAGAGGTTTTGGGTATTTTTTAAATTTCCCTGTATAGCCAACAATATATTATGCGACAGCAATTAGATGTGCAGCCCTCCACAGTTCCAACACAACCGGAGCGGTTGACGACCTGCGGCCGCAAATCAGTGCGTTGATATTATGCGGTTTCATATAAAAATCGCAGGTCTAACGCACAAAAATCACATTTTAATCAGGAGGCTATTCTAGTAGCATTTAACTTTTTGACCGCTATATCAAAAAGCAAAAACGTGTCATCTGTGCCAAGCTAAGTTACATACTCTATGGAGTTACGTAAAGGAGTCTGTCATTTATTTGGTTTGTCATCTATACATGACTGTGACAAACAAGGTTAAGAACGTTCGTTTTCAAATCTACTTCTCAATCTTTCAAAAATACCTCCATTTTAGTCACATTATTGACATTGATTTTCGCTGCAATGAGATGATTTTGAACGTATTTAATTAGTAGAATTTATTGGCATTCAGATCAACAATAAATCAATAACGCCTACCCACTACAGTAATTAATTAACCTCACATCTTTCAATGAATAAACATTAATCAAATACACATCTCTCCTACCTTTCCCTAACTTTTCACCCACTCGTCCACAGTTAAAGGTAAGATTAATGCATTCGGATCCTAACATCGATTTGCAATTTACTTTTCATTCGGCGTTAATTTCGGCCTTTCCGCATGATTGTGGGAACCCTAAGCTACGTGTGCGTTGAATAAATGATCGCGGTTATTTGTGAACGCGGAGAGAGGCTTTTTAAATGATTATTTTTATAACATCAACCTGTATTTGTTGTGGGTTCCTGTCACTAGACTGTGACGACGGTGTGATGACCGTCATCACATTTGTTAGTCCTGATTTACCCGTCTGATTTTACTGTCTGAGTGGCCGCCACACTGCCGAATAGTACGAGTTGGTGCGGTTGTATTACTTCGTGGTTGCGATTATCCTTCATTTAATTTCATATGAAATTGTCCTGATTAATTAATCTTTTTTTTTTTTTAATAATAAAAGTTGCCCCACGCTATGAATGTGACTTGTGTCGTGGGTGCGTTTACAAACATATAAACTCACATACACAAACAGTCAAACCCGGAACAACTATCTGTAGGCCATACAAATATTTGTTCCGTGCGGGAATCGAATCCGCGACACGCAGGGCAGCAGTCAATGGTTCAACCACTGCGCCAACCGTGTGGTCAAAATGAGACTGTCGATTGGTTCCTTTTGGCAGAGCTAGGCTCATTTATTATTGTTGAAATCGGTAGAAAAAAATGCGCGGAAAGTCCTATTCAAATAGTGCCGAAAACTAAACATGTGTGTTGAATAACTGATGCCTTGTTGTTTGCGCTCGCTTTTTGTTCTAACTTTCATTTTGTTTAACACAGAACTTTCACAAAGGGCGTACAAAGTTACACATTTACATATTTTTGTTTTGTTTTAGTTTTTAGCTAAAAACCAAAAGTAGGTATATAATATTTCAACTTTTTGTTTGGTTTCGCTGAGAAAATAAGGCGCTGTATTACATTTTCAGTATTTACATAGTCCCTGTAGTAAAACTTGATACCTACCAACTTTTTAAAAGTATTTGGCCTAAATTATTTTTATTTTAATCCCTCACGGGCGTAGTGAAGATAAAAATGTATTATGAGCAACAAGGCCCAATTTCGCTAAAGTTATTTATAATAATACCTCAGTGCCCTCTTTCAGTATTGTCTTATGCTTCGTAGAGAAAATTACAATTAAGAAAGCACAACTCAACTTATAAAGTTACTTTTGTGTCCCAAGAGGTCTAGTTTAGTGTTACAAGTAGATATGACGCGATACAGTAACTAGGATTTGTTAACCTAAGGGGTGATAACTTTCACTTTAATAGTCAGATAAATTTTATCTGAGGAATAATAATAGCGGTTTGACATATTTTCTACACATAAGCTGTCAAACCGTCATTTTTATTCCTCAGATAAAACATATCTGACTATTGAAAAATCAGCGAGTGGTTTCATGACATAAAAATCCGTCAGTTAAAGTTATTTAAAAAGAGATTCCATAATATATTGATGTTTGAAGTAGCTGTTTGACAACACAAAATTACGTTGACTGGTCGGTTATGGTAATAGTAACTTTTTGACGTACGATTTTTTTTTAAATACCATCGATCACTAATGATCGATTTCAACAACCCATTTTTTTGATTTGATGATAGTCAGCGCCGTTTTTGACCAACCCACCCTATGTAAAAACCGTACAGATCGATGGGTTATGATGGTTAAGCTACGCTTGGCGCGCTCTTTCCATGGATGGGTGACCACTCAATTCATACCGAGACCCCTTCAAGCCTTGGAAAGCACGTAAAGCTGTTGGTCCCAGCTGTCAGTCGTAGATCTTTGACAGTCGTTATAGGTAATCACAAGCCAGAAAATTACGCCCAGTCTTAAAAGGGGATAATTATTGTGTTACCCAGTAACTGGGTTGTGGAGGTCAGGTAGGCAGTTACTCCAAGTAAAATACTCGTATTCAGCTGCATCTGGTTAGACTAGAAACCGACCCCAACATATGTAGTTGGAGAACAGCTATGTAATATTACGTGTCGCTAGCGTAGTTTTTATTGAGTTACAGAATACCTAATACAGTTTTCACCATGTAATCAACAGTGTCCGTGTGGTGTCGGACGTAAAGAATAGCACCATCCCATATCTTCCCGTGGGTGTCGTAAGAGGAGACTAAGGGACTTACCAGAGAATGGGCAGCAGCGTTCTCTGTGCTTTTGTAACAACTATACTGCGATCGCCAATCCGCCTGCCAAGCGTAGCGATTATGGCAAAACCCCTCCTTGGGGAGGCCTATGTCCAGCAGTGGACGTCTTTCGGCTGAAATGATGAATCAACAGTGAGCGTCGCAGTGAGTTCTTACAGAATAGCATGGCTGAACAAAAATTGTATATTTTTATACCCATAAACCTTTTACACTAACACCCCAACGAAAATATCCATGTACTACGTATAACTTCGTGCTAAAGTGCCACAAGTGGTCCCGCTTTGTGCCAAAAGTAGCGCGATACTCAAGCTAAAATTGTCACAGACACTAGACGATAGGCTTAATTATAACTGTCGTCGTATATATTGAGGTCGTTTTGAAATTGTTCGATCATAAGGGTTCCTACCTCAAAAGGAAAAAACGGAACCCTTATAGGATCACTTGGTTGTCCGTCTGTCTGTTTGTCTATCTGTCAAGACCCTTTATCTCGGGAACGTGTAGAGGTATCGAATTGAAATTAAAACCATATACTTAGGTTCACGGTCCCTTGAACCTGTGAAAAAATCAAACATCTAAGCTAACATGAAAAAAGATACGGCCGTTTCTGTCGCAAAAAACGTAAGTACATTTCGACACTCTCAAGGGAATCAAACTTTATAGGATACTTTCCGTTGACCTAGAACTATGAGATTTGGCAAGAAATATCCTCATAAACTATAAATACAGGGAAAAGTCTGAAAACTATACATTTGTAATTAAATCATAAAAAATATATTCTTTATTTATAACGAACTTTTATCCGCGATTTGGTCCGTGTGAATGTCGGTTATCGCGGATGCAGACGAAGTCCCGAATTAAAAAGTACCCTACGTGCTTTTCTAGGGTTCCAGCTATTCAGACAAAATTTCATCAAAATCGGTTCAGCCGTTTCATCGTGGAAGCGTAACAGACAAAGTTAGTTTCACATTATAATATAAATATATAGATAGCTGGTATGGATTAGTATATGGATATGTATTATGTACTTACCTACCAATTTGTACGGAACCTTCGGTGGGCGAGTCCAACTCGCACTCGTCCGGTTTTTTTTTATTTGAATTTGATTTTAATGGCCATTATTTTTAGGTAAATTGTTTTTGGTTGTAGATTTTTTTTTCCTTTAAAGGTTAATCGGGCTGTATACAATTGTTTTTTAGCGAACAAATGATTACATTATAACTGTAATTAGTAAGTGTACATTTAGAAGAAGAACAATTAAACATTATTGTGATTATTTAAAACCGCTCCCGCCATTTTCAAAAATAATTACGTAATCTTGCCAGACTCACTAGGGCTGCTACTGTATTGACTCTGTAGGTTTTATTTGTGACAATATGAAATTTTATTGACAACGGTTGGAACTCTTTGTAATTTTTTATAACAAAATGTTCTTGTTCGTCATGAAATGTCAATTACATCGTTTATTCATTTAGACAACACGTGACAGTCGAGACTGAAGTCTGCTTGAAACTGCTTGAGTATGATAAACGTAATGGCAATGTGTGGGTGCGAAAAATGGCGGCTTGTTCTGAGTGGTCTCTCTGCTCGGGTGCGACGCAGCCTTACGTACTTTGTGCCACTGGATAATATTTGACGTCCACTGTCTTCATCTAAACAAAAATTACAAAACAAGTAAAGTGTGATTATGGTAATTTCTGGATGTACTAGGCCAATTAGAATAATTCTCCCACTGATAGAAAGCTACTTTATCGCCTAGTTGTAAAGTCTATAATTTATTATTAACTTTAATACTACGTAGACGAAGTCGCAGGCAGAAAGTAGTCTCAGAGATAACCTCATGGTTTCCTAAAAAATAGCATATGGGCTCGTGGCTAAACGGTAAATTGATCAGTTAAGTTAGGGTGTTACCAGACCAGTCGATCGATCTTCGATCGACGGCATCGATCGATGGTAGGATGGATTAGTCGACGTCGATCGAGCTGCTTATTATTAGTGATGGATTATGCCCGGAGTTAATCGATCACCGTCGACCGATGCCATCGACCGGCAATCGATCGATTAGTTTATCGAACGGTATCCGTCGATCGGCCCAAGCTACCACACCAATCGATCACCAATGATGGATCAATTGGTATAGTAACTCCCTTATGCTTACCGCGGTCGGTCTGTGGATAGGTGATCACCCATTTTATACTGACACCCCTCCGTGTCTCAGAAAGCAGTCGTTACGGATAGACAGAAGCCAGAACCAGTCTTATCAAGGGGTGTCTTGTAACCCAGTAACTGGGTTCTGAGGTCAGATAGGCAGCCGCTCCATGTAAAACACGTAATCAGCAGCAGACTGCTTAGACTGGAAGCCGATCAACATAGTAGAGAAAAGGCTAGGCAGTTGATGGTGTCCTAAAAATGAGGTTTGCGGCGACTGGGACTACAATTAACTCGGACTACAGTCCAAGTTGCCGGATCCATTTAATTTTAATATTTTTCTTTCGGCGACTAGGACCACGCCTAAATGAATAATAAAAATCCATCGTTCAAGTCCAAAACAGTACAGTCAAACGAAAAAATATGTAAAATATAATATAATATATATAATATAATAATTATTTAAAATATTTCTTTGTTACACTGTACTGTTTTTGGTTTGAACAATAGATTTTTGTCATACACTTATGCGTGGTCCCAGTCGCTGGAAGAAAAATATTGAAATTAAATGGATCCGGCAACTAGGAATAGTCCCAATTGCCGGAGTCCGAGCTAATTGTGGTTCCAGTCGCCGGAAGCCTCCTAAAAATAATCATTACGAATAGCCATGTAAATAAATACCTAGTAACCCCACATAACACTTATTATTTGCGGGATCTCCTCAATATTCTCTAATAGTTATAAATTTGGATCGACATTTCTGGACTAGTTTCCGAACTAAGCGCGGCTCGATTACTTTAAATAAAATGTTACGACTGCCTAACACAGGATGCACAATGGTTCCTCACAAAATTGTGCAGAAGGTTAACCTATACCTACTAAAGTACCTTTTGGAGGGCGCCACTAAGTTCATTTTTGTTGTGAATCATCTAATACGGTGAGTGTTATCGGCTGTCAAGCAACGTGTCGGCGGCGGCCGCGGCGTCGGAACTCCAACACCCGGCTAACTTTCAAGCAGTAAATAGTTACTGTTAAACCTTATGGTGCCGGCCGCGAATAGCACCACTCCATTTCTACCCGCGGGTGTCGTAGAAAGCGACAGAGGGATATTGACCAGAGGATGGGCAGCAGCGTCCTTTTGAGTACTATAACACCTACTGCGATCGCCAACATGCATCGGCCAAGCATGGCGATTATGGCTGAACCCCCCTTGGGGGTGACCTATGCCTAGCAGTGGGCGTCTAAAGGTTGACATGATGATGATGATTTAAAATTTAATCCGTTTAATTACACGAGTTCTGACTCTGGTCCGAGTTCTAACTTTAGTTCTGTTTTAACTTGACATGGAACCAATGACGTCTAAATATTTTACGGTGTAATTTAAATAAATAGTTTTACTTTGACTTTGGTCAATAGGTATTATTAAAAATAAAAAACATATAGGCAAAAGAGCTTCATCTACCATAAGTGTATCACTAACGTGACGTATGCCGTGTATTTATTTAAAGTAATGTTTGGTCCTTCTGAGTATTTTTATATATTGTGACAGCGCGCTGCTGTTACAGGCAATATCAACAAATCTTTGCAATAAAATTAAATTAGGGTCAACAGCGGTGTATAAAACTGCCTTATAATGTTGTCCGCTGTTTTATTTTATTGTACGACAGAAGACAATTTGTTATTACAGTTTAAGCTCAAAATATGCACTGTATCTATAGAGGACAATGGTTGAAACTTTTAAAGTTGTATGGCTACATGGGATTTTTCTAGATACTATCTAGATGTATTAACATGGATAGTATCTAGAAAAATCAACAAACAATTTAAAAAGTGTGGGTAGGTTATAAGAGCTCCGCGAGGGGCACGTTGGAACTGTGCTAATTAGCTCACTTGAGCTCATTCTGGTGAGTACCTTGGCACTCATACATCTTGTGTACTATTATGAAACAGATGCTTTGCATTATCTTCGTAATTTGACATTTTAATACATATTTTTATAGTTTACGCTACGTATGCTCCTAAAAATTAATAATTTAAATTGAATTGTAATTTTATTGCTCGTTTTTAAGGATAGGTTAACTTGACATAATTATTTGCACACCATATAATATGTAATAGTAGAATGTAATTGGGCTGCGATAGTCTTTAATTCTTGATTTGTACGTACATTCTATCAAATACGACGAGACGGTTGGCGCAGTGGCTGAGCGATCGAATGCTGCGCAGCGTGTTGCGGGTTCGATTCCCGCCCAGGGTAAACATTTGTGTGATGAGCACTTGTGTTTGCCTTGTGTCTGGGTGTTGTTTATCTATATATGTATGTATTTACAAAAAAAATGTATTTGTGTATGTATATCAGCTGTCTTACACCCATAGTACAGGGTCTCCCTAGTTTGGGGTCAGATGGCCGTGTGTGAAAATGTCCCCACATATTATTATTATTATTATAATAAATTAATTAATAATTGAATTGAAATTTGAAAAAATAAAATCATCATATTCAAGTTTAGAATCATGTACTGAACCCATTATAAAAGTTGGTGTCACATTGTCCCTTCCACTGTGTATATTACGTAGGTACTATAACGTGTGATTGTAGGCATCAGTTGGTATTTTTCCCGCACTAGTAAATAATAACTGAATATCACTGTTCGCGACGCAATTATTTTGTTAGTTTTGGAAGTGTATGTAAGAGGTAGGAGAGGTGCGGGGTGCGAGGGGGGGCCGTGTCTTCAACGCGCGAACCCGGTTGGTGCCGATCTAACTTTAGCGACCGCCGCACGTCTCTTGCGCTCCGTGTTTTATACATGTACCGCCTTCATTTTAAATAATATACTGTCGAATGCAATCTGGAGTTTTCACTTTAAAACCATCGCCCAGCACATACTCTACAAGCTGGTCATTCGAGTCGGATCTAAGTGAATGTACCGGACTCCACCGCGCACGATGGTGAATACCAGAAGCAGTACGAAGAGGCAAAAAGAACTTGAAGCCGAGGCTGAACAGCGTCAGCCCAAGCAGGAACCATCGCTTAATCTAGTTCAACCCGAAGAGCCGCCGTTACCTGGAAAATCACATGAACATACAAAGAATATCTGTGACAAAACAGTTCTTATGGAAGTGGGTAGTGTGAACAAAAGTGAAAAACCTAAATCATTAAAGTCTAAGGGGGCAAAATCTACATCCTCATCCGTCATGGCAAGACGAAAGAAACTGGAACTAGAAGCGGCAGAAGCTAAAGCCCGCATACAAATGGAATTAATTGATAAAAAATTAGCGGCTGATCTGGCACAAATGGAGGAAGAATACAGTTCACAGTCGGAAGGAAGTGAAATACACACACACAAAGAAGTTGAGAAGTGGTTAGAACGCAGTCAGCAAGAGCTGGAACCGCAGCCTGTGCCGCAGAATGGTAACCAAATGGACAGACCGCACCCGCCGCCGCCAGCCCGCGACGGCACTGAGGACACAGTTCACCTGTTGGCGACTGCACTGAGGGACCTAACCGCTGTCTCTGCTGCTGGTGGTTCTGACGCCAGAATGCTGAGCCGATTATGCACACCGCGTGACTTACCTTCGTTCTCCGGTGACCCAATGGAGTGGCTCCAATTCAAACAGGCGTACGAGGAATCAACACAAGTGTGTAATTTCAACGCTAAAGAGAATCTGTGGAGGCTACGAAAATGTCTTCACGGATCAGCTAAAGAAGCTGTAACCGCTCTGCTGATCGGAGCCACATCACCCGACATCGTGATGTCCACGCTGGAGTTACAGTTTGGCAACCCGGACATTATCATATCTAAGATAATACAGAGTGTCAATAAGCTCGCGCCAATGTCTTCAGATTATCACAAAGATTTAGTGCCATTTGCTATTAAAGTGAAAAACTATGTGGCAGCAGTGTCAGCTATCGGCCATGATGAGTACCTGCGGGGGATGAATGTGGTTTCCATAATATTGTCCAAGCTACCTACTGTACTGGTATCGAAATGGGTCGATTACAGTTACCCACTCATCAATGAAGGCACAGAATCAAGGCTTGTTGTGCTATCTAATTTTCTAAATGAAGAAGCTATCAAGATATCAAAAACTGCCGTGTGCTTGACTAACGCGTACTGTGATAGTTCTACAAAACGTAAACAAAGTGACTTTCATCACCGTTCACAAACATTATTAGTGCAAAATGAACTCAGTGAAGATATAAAGTGTAAGTTTTGCCGCGTATCTAAACATAAAATAACTGACTGTAAGAAGTTCAAAAAGGCATTACGAAAGGACCGATGGCAATATGTGAAACGTTCTGGCCTGTGTTATAAGTGTTTGGTGTCGCGTCATAACAAGGAAACGTGTCCGGCGGCTCCCTGCGATAAAGACAACTGTGGCCAGCCCCACCATCCTTTATTGCACTTTACGATCACAAACTCTAATAATCAAACGAGTGTAAACATCACGGAAATAACAGACAATGAAGTGAGTGAACCGCGTTCTGAAGTCGTTACGCATGTAAACATGAACTATACAAATACAATATTGTTAAAAGTCGTACAAGTAAACATTCACGGACCTAACGGCATAATTAACGCGACAGCTCTGCTTGACGACGGATCGACTGTCTCATTGATAAGCGCGGGGCTGGCCGCGCGCGCCGGTGTGCGCGGACGACGGGAGTGCATGCGTGTGCGCGGTGCATGGGACAATACCGAGTTAGTGTGCGACACACAGGTGATTGATACAACGTTATCAAACCAAGATGGAACAATGTTTACGTTTAGCGCGCGCAGTGTAAAAGAACTAGACTTACCGAGGCAAAGTACGAACTTAGTTAACTGTGATAAGTTTAAGCATCTACACAGACTGAAAAGTGATTTATGTTATGGACAGTTTAAGCCTGAAATATTAATAGGGCAAGATAATCTTCATTTAATATTACCATTGGAAGTGATAGTCGGTGGTCTGCATGAGCCCTGCGCTACCCGCACGCCGCTGGGCTGGTGTGTGCACGGCAGGGCACCTACGAGTGTGACGTCACCGACGGGCACGCCGCATGCAACTTTATTTATCACTAATTATGAAAATAATGATGACGTCACCGAGAACAAACGGTTGCTTAATGAAATACACGAAGAGGTTCGCCGTAACTTCGCCGTAGAATCTATGGGAATTTCTGCTAAACCGCGGCTGAACTGCGACGATGAACGCGCTCGTGAACTGCTGGAGCAAACTTCAACTCTCGTTGACGGCAAGTGGTACGTCGGGTTACCCTGGAAGGACGAAAAATGCATAATGCCCGACTCATTCCCTCATGCAATGTCACGTCTGAAAAACGTCGAACGGAAAATGAAGAACGACAACGGGTTCAAACAAAGATACGTGGAACGGGTTCAGCACCTACTGGTTAATGACTATGCTCATGAATTGGCTGACACGCAAGTTACCCCACGAACCTGGTACTTACCCCATTTTGGAGTGGATAACCCGAACAAAACAAAACTTCGCCTAGTTTTCGACGCGGCAGCTAAGACGAACGATTTATCTTTGAATCATTATTTATTGAAAGGCCCCGATTTACTTACGTCCCTTTTTGGAATAATGTTACGATTTCGTGAGAATCGTGTGGCCGTGACGGGCGATATTAAGGATATGTTCCTGCGAGTTAAGATTAGACCTGAAGATCAGGATGCACTTCGATTTTTATACAGAAGTGAACCAGAAGGGCCAGTGAAAACCTTTGCCATGTCGTCATTGATATTTGGCGCAAATTGTTCGCCGTTCATTGCGCAATTCGTGAAAAATAAAAACGCACAACGCTTCGAGTCAATATATCCATCAGCTACACAAGCTATATATCATCAACACTACATGGACGACTGGATCGATAGCCTGCCAGATGAAAACACCGCTATCCAGCTAATTCAGCAAGTAAAAATAATACATCAACAGGGAAACTTTGAAATACGAAATTTTACAAGCAATAGTAAATCGGTACTCGATACTTTGCCAAAAGAGACTCTCGGAGCGACAGCCGTAAGATTTAAAATCGGCGAGCAGTACCAAGGCGAGCGAACGCTCGGCCTATTATGGCGGCCCGATGAAGATACTTTAGGCTTCGATGTATCATTTAAGAAAATACCTATAAATATAATTAGCGGAAAACAAAGGCCTACGAAACGGGACATGCTACGAGTGGTAATGTCAATTTTTGACGTTTATGGATTTCTTTCGCCATTTACTATAATTGGCAAAATCATTATTCAGAATACTTGGCGATTAAATCTTACCTGGGATGAACCGATACCCGATGACGTATATGGCGAGTGGAGTAAATGGATTGACCTGCTAAAAACATTGCATAACGTGAAGCTGCCTAGATACTACTGCGATGCCGCGGGTACGAACCGCGCGGGCGGCGGCGGCGGCGGGACGTGCGACAAACCGGTTCCTCAGCTGTTGTTGCGAGACGATGCGCCTGCGCTCTTATCTCTGACCGCCCCTCCATCGCTAATGAGTGCTCGATATACAAACCTACAACTACATATATTTTGTGATTCATCGTCTAAATCGATGTGCACGGTAGCTTACTGGCGTTGGGAATGCAATGGAATTTTTAACGTAACATTTATAGCAAGCAAATGCAGAGTGACGCCTAATAAAAATATATCAATACCAAGATGTGAATTACAAGCTGCTGTTTTAGCAGCTCGACTGGCGGATACAATTACTAAGGAACATAAAATAAAACCTGAACACAGAACGTTTTGGAGCGATTCAAGTACTACGTTGCACTGGATAAGAAACGCGGCGCGTACTTATAAACCGTACGTAGCACATCGCTTGGGCGAGATTGATGAGTTGACGCGTACTAATGAGTGGAGATACGTACCAACAAAACTAAACGTTGCTGATATCGGTACGCGGATAATTTATGATTGCAGTATCCTGGAAAATGAATGGCTTAAGGGACCTACCTTTTTGCGCAGCGAAGAACGTGACTGGCCGACCGATGTACTGAAACCTGTAAATAAAAACGATTTAGAATGCGTAACTGTAATACAAAATGAAACAATTGACTTACCTGTACCAGAACCAACTAGGTTTTCCTCATGGCTGCGCCTACTTAGAACTACTTATATGGTACTTACCTTTATTAACCGATGTAGAAAACTTACTGATGATACTGTCATTGGTATGGAGTGCGCTGAAAATTTATTACTGAAGTACTCGCAGGCTCAGTCGTTTCACAAAGAAGTGAATGACCTGAAAAACGGGAAATATATACAGAAAAATAGTAAAATACTTACCTTGTCCCCGTTCCTTGACGAACACGGAGTCCTGCGCGCTGGTGGTCGCATAGAAAAAGCCACTGATGTTTCACCGAACACTAAGAGACCTGTAATTATGGATGGTCGAAATTATATCACACGGCTAATTGTTAAACATTATCACATAAAAGCCGCACACGGTTTTCAAGAAGCAGTTGTGAATAACTTAAAACAAAAATACTGGATTACTAGAATGAGACCTACTGTGAAAAATGTTTCATCCAAATGTATGATATGTCGGATTAAAAAATGCAAACCTGAAATACCTAGAATGGGAGACTTACCTTATGCCAGGGTGGCCCATCATCAGCGTGCATTCACATTTTGTGGCGTTGATTTATTCGGCCCTATGGAGGTCGCTGTTGGCAGACGTAGAGAGAAGAGGTATGGCGTACTGTTTACTTGCTTGACCGTGAGAGCTATACATCTGGAAACAGTCGCATCGCTCACGTCCGACTCCTTCATCATGGCTCTGCGACGTATGGCTGCGAGACGAGGCTGGCCTCAGCAGATATTTTCTGATAATGGCACGAATCTGCGAGGTGCCGATGCAGAACTTACGAGATCATTGCAAGAACTCGATAAAGAAACGCTAGAGAATGCAGCCATGAATCAGGGTACCAGGTGGACTTTTATCCCCCCTGCTAGCCCACACTGGGGTGGGGCATGGGAAAGGTTAATCCGTAGCGTCAAAACTTCACTAAAAGTAGTGCTGAAAGAACGAGCACCGAGGGAAGAGACATTGAATACTCTGCTAGCCGAAGTTGAAAATATGGTTAACAGCCGGCCATTGACCCACGTTTCAGTCGAGCCAAACAGTCAGGAAACATTAACGCCAAACCATTTCCTTGTGGGGTCGTCGTCCACCTTGCCTCAGATGGGTATTTTCGATGGATCAGAGTTCTACTTAAGGAAGCAGTGGCGCATTGCCCAGCTACTTGCCGACCAGTATTGGAAACGTTGGGTGAAAGAGGTTCTGCCCGACCTAGTACCAAGGAAGAAGTGGCATGCTGAGCAGATACCCTTACAAGTGGGAGATCTTGTACTGGTTGTAGATCCTGACGGACCCCGGAATGTGTGGCCGCGGGGCTTAGTACAAGAAGTCATGCCTGGACGTGATGGCCGGATCAGAATGGTTAAGATTAAAACCAAAACTGGACTACTTACACGATCTGCCACGCGCGTCGCTCGCCTACCGATTGGGGATGAGTGCTGCTAGGCAGCACTGGGGTGGGGCATGTTCGCGACGCAATTATTTTGTTAGTTTTGGAAGTGTATGTAAGAGGTAGGAGAGGTGCGGGGTGCGAGGGGGGGCCGTGTCTTCAACGCGCGAACCCGGTTGGTGCCGATCTAACTTTAGCGACCGCCGCACGTCTCTTGCGCTCCGTGTTTTATACATGTACCGCCTTCATTTTAAATAATATACTGTCGAATGCAATCTGGAGTTTTCACTTTAAAACCATCGCCCAGCACATACTCTACAATCACTTTGTAAGACAGCTTTCAGGAAAGGTTTGTTGTATGTTATGACAGACAATATTGTCTTCGGTTTTAACGTTTTGTGTGATGTAGGTGTAGAAGAATGTTAGAATGAAATATAATTATGTGACATTTTAAGTTAGTCGTCTTAGAAAGATTGTCGATAACAAAACGTTTTTATAAAAAGAGGCTTGCCTCCAAAAACTGAAAAGTAAAATTAACTTTTTTATTTAATTATTAGTGCCAAATTTTTATCATAAAAATTATTATATAGGACCAACTTTGAGGTATATACACTATCCATTTAAAAAAGAATCATCGAAATTGGACTACCTACAGTGAAAAAGTGTCCCGCGGGACGTTACCGGGGTAAAACCTGAACCAAATTCTTGCGCGCTCGCTTCGCTTCGTATGTGTATTTCCTACTTAAATATGATAGCCAGACTTAAAAAAATAAAATTGAAGTCTCTTTATAATGTCAAAATACCAATATTTTACTAAAAGCATGAATGTTACACGGTACTTGAAGTAAAAATAACATTTTTAAAATGTTTGTCTTGTTTATTATTATTTGTCAGTCTACCTGCCTGTTTGTATCAGCTAATTTCCATAACGGAAAGTCCGACTTTGACAGGACTTCCACTGGCAGATAGCTGATGTTAGAAGGAGTAACATAGGCTACCTACTACTAAAAAGATAATTCATCCTATCAACTCCCGTAGGGTATTCGGGCTAGAATAGCACCTCCCCATTTCATCACGAGGGTGTCATCGAAGGCGACTAAGGGAAAATCCGGAAGTCGGGCAGCAGCGGCTCCCGTGGGGATTATGGCAACTCCGCCCCCCCCCTTTATGGGGGAGGCTTTTGTTCGACAGTGGACGTCTTCTGGCCGATGATGATGATGATCCTATCAACTTACTGCCGACCTGAAAAAGAATTAGGGTTTCAAAATTAAAACCACGCAGATAACTGGGCATGTACAAGGACAAAGTCATAGTAATATATAGTTGGTAGACTTCCCACCTGATGGACCGATGACATCGTCAAGGTCGCGGGTAACCGGTGAATGCAAACGGCAGGTTTGCGCTCATTGTGGCTTTCTATGGGGGAGGCCTTCGTTTAATGATCGTCTTTCGACTGATGATGCTGAAGCTAGTCCATATTAATGTTATTAATGCGTAAGTAAGTCAGTCTGTTTGTTTCCTCATCACGGCAAAACCACTGATCCGATCGTCATTAAATTTGCCAAGGAGGTAGTCGGGGTGTCTGGATAAAGACAGGCTACTTTTTAATACACGACTTCGCCTGCCTCCGCAAATACCAGGATTCACAAGGTCTGGACAAGGTCGCAAGAAAAAGTTTAACATAATATATGTGACGGCGTCAGCGACGACCGAGCGGTAGCGCCGTCATCGTTTGGGTTCGGTGGTATCGGGTTAATTGTAGAATAACAATATTCAATGCCGTAAGTACTAACTAACTTTACTTTATTAAATGTGATAGTAGAATACAATTCAAAAAAGTAAACCGACAGTTTCGCACTAGAGGAGTGTCCTGGTTGGTGTCTCGTGCAAAAGTAAGCTTCACACGGTTCTCACTCTCCAACACGACTCTGTCCACGTGCAGCCATTGCAAGTGATAACTGACGTCACAGCGTTTACCACTTCCTCTGTATTACAGTAATTAGCTGAGTAACTAATTCATTAAACAATATCCTTTTCCACGACATATATGTATAACTAGCAACCCGCTCCGGTTTCACACGCGTACAATGTAGATAAACGTATAAACCTTCCTCTTGAATTACTCTATCTATTGATGAAACCCGCATTAAATCCCGTTGCGAAGTTTAAAAAATCTAAGCGTAGTTACAGACGGCACAAGGCGACTTTGTTTTATACTATTTAAAGATTTATACATACATCATATCAGCCTATTGCCATCCACTGCTGAACGTAGGCCTCCCCCAGAGATCGCCAACCAACCCGGTCTTGGGCAACCCGCATCCATCCGCTGCCAGCCACCTTTTTTAAATCGTCGGTCCATCGTGCCGCAGGGCGTCCCACACTACGCTTGCCCAAACGCGGTCTCTACTCTAGAACGTGTCTGCTCCATCTACCGTCTGTCCGTCTGCAGACATGGCCGGCCCACTTCCACTTCAGCGTGCTAATTCGATGCGCAACGTCGGTGACTTTAGTTCTCTGGCGAATGACTTCATTGCGAATTCTATCCACCAGAGAAACTACGAGCATCGCTCTCTCCATGGCACGCTTAGTAACCTTGAATTTGCACCTACCTTTTTTTTACACCTACCACTAAAATAAAGTGGCGCATATTCCTTACGTTTAATAAGACAAATTCAATCTTCTCACTCACGTAATCATTTTTGGCGTAGAATCTAGTCACGAGATAGGTTATTCGTTTAAGTCTGTTGGTATAAATAAACGCCTACACTTGGCATTTTATTAAATCTCTCACATAAACCATAATCATCCGCTTAACCTTTTCCCATCAATTTTAGGATCGGCTTCGAGTCTAATCATTTTCAGCCGGAAGACGTCCACTGTTGAACAAAGGCATTCCCCACAAAGAGAGGGGGGGGGACTTCCGGTTTTTTTTTAATATTGATATAGGCTTGCGTTTGGCCGCAACTCACCTGATCTTAAGTGACAATGCGGCCTAAGGTGGAGCACGTTTGCCTAGGATAAACCGGTTCACTCATGCCTTGAAGATACCCAGATCATATGTCTCGGGGAATAGAGAGGCGAATGCAGTGAATTCCACAGTCTGGCAGTTCGCACAATAAATGTAAAGGGAGCAAAGCGCTTGGTTCGAGACCGTGGAACTTCAACTGTGTAGCGGTGGCGTAGATTTTCCCTTAGTCGCCTTCTACGACACCTTCGGGATGAAATAGATGAGTGCTATTCTAGCCCGGACACCCGTGTTTAACATGGACTATCCTATCGGACCTCCACATCCCAGCTACTTCGTAACACGGTACCCCTTGGTAAGACAGGGTGTCAGACTTTCTGCTTTCTGACTACCCATAACGACTGTCAAAGATCTACGAATGACAGCCGGGACCAACGGCTTTACGGGCTTTCTCAGGTTCGAAGGTGTCTCGGTATAAAATGGATGGTCACCCATGTATGGACAGACAGTAGTTTATCCATGACCAATGGATCCACACGGTTTTTACTTAGCTACGAGCCCTTGTAAAACTCGCACACAAACCAAAAAAGTTAAAATCATCATCATCATCATCCTTTTTTTTTTTTCTTTTTTTTTTTTGGTTCGGGTTGGAAAATCCTCAGCCTAAAAACCACCCCGGTGTTCCATCTCACACCTACGTCGGGGATTACGGGAACTGGAGATACTTCCGCAACCCCTGGCTGGTGCCGGCCCGCTACGGCGGGCCACTTCTCTGGTCAGGGGGGGAGTGAGGTGTTAGACTCCCCCCCCGGACGTCTTAGAGGGGCGCGCGTGGAAAACTACGCGCCGCCACCTCGGGTCCTGATGTTTGTGGGGGGCGACAGACGTCCCCGAGTCTGCCGCCCCTGGACTTATTTAGGGGGGCCGGAAGAGGGCGTCATCATCCTAGCCTAGCCTTTTCCTAACTATATTGGGGTCGGCGGTCTAACCGGATGCAGCGGACTACCAGTGTTTTACATGGAGCGACTGCCTATCGGACCTCCACAACCCAGTTACTGGATGACACGATACCCCTTGGTTAAGACAAGGTGTCACACTTTCTGGCTTCTGACTAACCATAACGATTGTCAAAGATCTACGAATGACAGCCAAGACCAACGGCTTTACATGCTTTCCGAGGCACGGAGGGAACTCCTTATGAAAGGGAAGGTCACCGATCCACAGACCGACCGCGGCTAGCGTAGCTTAAACTTTGACCGATTGATCTGTACGGCGTTAACTTAGCCACGAGCTCACAAACCAAAAATGTTAAAATATTGGCCGATAAAACAATGTTGCCAATAATGAAAAAAATAATTCCAGTGTTTTGACAAGCTCTCGAGTCTATTATTAGAATTAGTCATTATGAACCGTAAGCTTTGTTAAATATTTTGAGGTCGTCTACGAGACGTACCGATTTAGATGCGACTGGGGAAAAATAATGAAGTATTTTCTTTGAATCGAGAATATTTACAGTTAATTTAAGCACTATCTACGATTAAAGTTATAGCAATCCTCGTGTTTGCGAATTAAATCAAATGCGAAATTGAATTTTCCAAAATAATGGGATAAAAATAAATGTTAAGCTAGTTCAATATCTTTATTATGTGTGCCTAAATCCATACTTCCATACTTATCCATACTTATTTTACTTATTAGTATATTAATTAATATTATTAATTATTAATATTAATAATATTATAAATGCGAAAGTAACTCTGTCTGTTAAACGCATATGAAAGTATAATACGGAACATACGTACTTCAATAAAAAATGTTTAAAATATTTGACTGTCTGTGTGTTTGATCCAGCTCGGATATCTATGGATTCAGCTAATCTCTGAAACAGTTGGAACCTTTGGAGAACCCGACAATTTTGACGGGACTGGCAGATAGTTTATGTTTTAAGGAGTAACTTGGGCTATTTTTATTTTAGACAAAAATTAGGGTTCCGCGAAAAATAGCCCGCTGATAACCGACTATCATGTTATCCGCATGATAGTCGGTTATCAGCGGGCTATTTTTCGCGGAACCCTAATTTTTGTCTAAAATAAAAATAGCCCAAGTTACTCCTTAAAACATAAACTATCTGCCAGTCCCGTCAAAATTGTCGCGAGTTAGTATTAATTACATTAGGTAAGGTATTATTATGTCTCGAAGATAGACCACCGATTACCGAGTCCAATAACGTAAATCGTAGTACAATATACATGTTAGACTATACTATATTCTGATTGAATGAACTCTACCCGTGATCACTCAAATCGTAATCTTCTTGCCTTAATCCCAGTTTATTTATGGTTGGTGGTTGGCCCAATAATATGTCATATCTTTACCCGCTGTCAACGTAATCACCCTCCTTGTCATATTATCACAAAGTTCATCAGTCTTCTCTTGAGTCTGTCTCCTTACTTACAGCTATTCACACTTTGCCCATCGCTCAAGTACCTATGAATGTCTGGCTTTAGCGCGCGACTACGATCGCATGAAAGTCGGTTATCGCAGTGTCTTATCAAACAAAGTCGCGAAATTAAAACTAGTCTAAGTATGTTTTAATTCAGCTCCTAAGCTACTTGCTTCACAAAGAATCATGGCAGGATTTGTACAAAAAAGGTAAAGATGTTTAGAGAAGTACAAATTGTATTTTTTATGTTCTTGGGTACCTAAACAGTAGGTATCTTCAGGCATTTACAATATTTTTAAAACCCCGCAATAAAAATGGATGTTAAAAGTGAATAGTTTAACGAGAAGCTCATTATTCCAGAACGAAACGGCATCTGGTAGTAACATTGACACTGAAAGTAATTTTACGGAAATAATGATACAAATAATAATTAATCAATGTACTTTTTCAACTCCGCCATTGTAAACAACGATTCACATAACTTGTCTGCCAATTGGATATATTCGTTAATGTCACTTGTCACTTTCATTTTTTTATAAACATAAAATGGCGACGAGATAAGACGAAAATCTGTTAATTTCATATTAAAATATTTTAATTATGCGGGGGTTTCAAAATATGGTAAGTATTTCAATCTACTCCTCCTTCCTTCTTTTTAAGGAAATGTCCAAAAGGTTGGTTGACACTTTCCGTGATCCAAGAGCTGGTTTTTACCTTGGTCGGAGATTAAGCATTGCCATCCAACGTGGCAATGCCGCCAGTCTCTTGGATACATTTCCAGATGACGGCGATGTGGACGAATTCTATGATGCCTTATTGTGTTAGTTTTTTTTTAGTTTAATATTTTAGGTTTTCTTTTTTATTATTCTTGTAAATATTGATGATATTTTTGAAATTAAAATATATATTTAACAAATTCAAAAAAGAAAAAAAAACTCCACTCCTGGAAATGTATTCTCCACATTGGAAAATATTTTAAACCCTCAAAATTAATCTTTTTTTTTCATACAAATTAATGTATGGATCTCGCCATGATTCTTTCTTTACAATCGATTTCGTGATTTTGCCGTAATGAGATGACAAACAAACAGACATACAGTTACTTTCGCAAGTATATTTGAATTGCACAAAATCGAACATGTTGTTTTATTATCATCAAATAAATAATTATAATAAACATTTTTATTTGAGACTATATTTAGTCCATGTTCTTGTTAACAGTTAATTAAAAACTAATGTTAGTCTCAGATTATGAAACAAAAGGCAGATAGACCTCGTGAAACACTGACAATGAAACCAAAAAAGCAAATACAAATTCAAAAGCGAATACCTACAATCTCGTGACTGTATTCACTTTTGAATTTGTATTTGTATTTTTATTAACGATCTGGCTCGTGCTATACTGACTCGGGTGAGTACAGCACGAAGCTCGTTGTAGATATTCACTTTTGAATATGTATTTGCTTTATTGGCTTCACTCTCATGTTTCGCGCGGTCTATCACACACGCACGCATTTTTCTTTCTTTTCTTTCTTTTTCTTTTCTATATATCTGCCTTTTGTTTCATAATCTGAGATGTTTGTATATATTTTTAAAAGCCTGTTGTGCCCCACTGCAGACAAAAGGTCTCCTCAAGTCTTTCCAGGTACTTTTCTTGCACCGCCTCGACCCAGCTCTCGCAGTACCACCAGTACCAGTTCTCCTAGACTGACGCCGACCATCTTCAGATACCCATTGCGTGGAGATCTTTGCTCAGTGATCACTATGCATGCGGATGACGTGACCCGCCCAATCACTTTTGAGCCGGACAGCCTAATTAAACTACAAATACCTACTGACACCAATAATTTAGGTCACGCTTTTATCATCACTACATAAAGTCGGCCCTTTTAATGTCAAATTTAATAAAACACAAAATCGGCCTGTCGTGTCGGGGTGATTTTGTGTTCATTCGGGCTTATCTTCGGAATTACTAGTCCGATTTTGTAAATTCTTTTGCTAATAGGAAGCTACCATTATCCCTGAGTGCTATAGGCTATATTTTGCTATAAAAATATAGCCTATAGCACTAAAAATGTGTAAAAAAATTCACGCGAACGCAGTCGCGGGCGAAACCTAGTTACCTATAAAAGAAAACAACTCAAAGAGAAATGTAAAGCAATGAACATACGGAATATAAGAATAACAAACAATTTAATAATTCACACAGTGGTATGTTAAGGTATATATTTCTTGTTATTGAAAACGTAGGAGAAGCCATGTTTAATATTTATGTTGGCAGTTGACATGATTACAGGTGAAAAGCTTAGCTTTCGTTTGTATACGTTACCTACCTGTCTACCTAATACCTATATTCTGCTACCTATTCATACTGCCTCGTTGGTCTGGAGGTCGCAAGCATGACTGCTGAGCGTGGGGTCTTGGGGTCGATTCCCAACGTTGGGCAAAGTGTTATTGGATTTTTCCATTAGGAATTTCTCAGTAACAGCCCGGAGGTTGGAAGTTGGTGGTGTAACGTCCCCGTCCATTAGAAAGCACTTAAAGCCGTTGGTCCTGCGCCTGATCTCTCTCCGGTCGTGTCGGATTGCCGTTCCATTGATCTTTGAGACGGAAGAGGGAATGCACTTGTGTTTGCGCACACACTTGTGCACTATGATTTCTTCTGTGTACTTGACAGGTCTTTATTGAGATTGACAACCGTGTTCGAAATTCGAGACACATTAAATAATTATAAGATTACAAAACCAGTCGAAGAATGTCGTGTAGGTTTTTACGTTTCAAATGGGGTTAATTTTACCAAAACGATCTATACCGTGTCAAGCTTTTTTACCCGTGCATTCATTATTTCACCAATGTAAAAACACTGGTATTCAGCTGCATTTGGTTAGAATGGAAGCCGACCCCAATATAGTTGGGTAAAGGCTAGGCAGATGATGATGATTCCTTATTTAAACCTACTGGTACGGATCTGTTATTATGTTTAAACTAAGTTGCCGCGGTCGGTCCGTAGATGGGTGACCACCCATTTCAAACCGAGACTCTTCCGTGCCTCAAATAGTACGTACATCATTGATTGTTGTTATAGGTAGTCGGAAGCTAGAAAATCTGACAATAAGTTTTACCAACCCAGTAACTGGGTTGTGAAGGTCAGATAGGCTATCGCTCTATGTAAAATACTGGTATTCAGGTGCATCGCGTTAGTCTGGAAGCCGACCCCAATATAATTGGCAAAAGGCATAGAATGATGATGATGAATAAAATAATTTATTAGTTCACGTTCCATTCCTTTGTACAGAACAGCAAGGGTCCAATCACTTTTCCACCCCTGTGTCACAGTTCATTGTCATTCCATCAAGAGGAAACCAACGACGATGAAATCTGGATCCTCGCCTCGGAAATTCTTAAATTAATTACGACTGAAGCCGGGTTATCCGCGCTACCCGGCTACCCAGCCACTTTTAACCGGGCAAGGCGACGCGACGTTTTTGCTCAATCTAACCCAGTTATATCAACATGATTTACAAGGCAAATTAATTGTATTATACATAGTTGTTCTGACTAAATTGTAGCAATTTGCTCGACAGATTTTGTTAGCGTGGACGGATACGGGATCAAAGAGTTAGTTTGTTATTTGAAGAGGTCTAAAGAGAAAATTTCAGAAATTCCAGTACGTAAGAACTTGTCCAAAGGGCCAAGCACGAGAGCGTTTAGGAAACGTACCTACGATCGATTTTTAAAGATTCATGGCAGAATTTGTACAAAAAAATAAAGATGTTTAGAGAAGTTGAAATTCTAATTCTTATATTCTTGGGAACACAAAGAGAATCTTCAGGCATTTAAAATATTTTTAAAACCCCGTAATAAAAATGGATGTTAAAAGGGAATAGTTTAACGAAAAGCTTATTATTTCAGAACGAAACGGCGGTTGATAGTAACATTGACACTGACAGCCGTTTTATGATAAATAATGTCACAAATAATGATTAATCAATGTACTTTTTCAACTCCGCCATTATAAACAACGATTCACATACCTTGTCTACCAATTCCATAGATTCGTTAATGTCACTTGTCACTTTCTTTTTTTATAAACACAAAATGGGCAACGTCATGAAACAAAAAACTGCTTTTGTCATTTTAAAATATTTAAATTATGCGGGGGTTTAAAAATATGGTAAGTATATCAATCTACTCCTAGTTAATGTATTCTCCAATTTGGAAAATATTTTAAACCCTAATAAATTATTCTTTTTTTTTTCATACAAATGAATGTATGGATCTCGCCATGATTCTTTGAATAATTAAAAAATCGGTCGCATTTGTTTTCTTTTTCGTTTTGAACATAATATGTATTTAATTTGCTTTGTTCCTATGAGTGATACTAATTGTTATTCTATGCAAATATTATAAAGAAATTAACTTTGTTCGTCTTTTTGTCTGTTTGTAAGAGGTCATCATCTGCCTAGCCTTTTCCCAACTTTGTTGGGGTCGGCTTCCTGTGTAACTGGATGCAGCTGAATACCAGTGTTTTACATAGAGCGACTGCCTATCGGACCTCCACAACCCAGTTACTGTGAAACACAATACCCCTTGGTAAGACTGGTTGTCAGACTTCCTGACCTCTGACTACTCTTAACGATTGCCATAGAACTACAAATGAGAGCTGGGACCAATTACAGCTTTACGTGTTTTCCGAGGCACGAAGGGAAGGGAATGGAATGGATGGTCACCCATCCACAGACCGACCGCGGCAAGCATAGCTACCTTTAACCATTTGATCTATACAGCTTTTACTTAGCCATGAGCTCCTCTATTTATAAGAGGTATTCATTCATTATATCATACTGACCCGATTACAAAAATGTTTTCACTGATAGAAGCTACATTATTGTCGAGTGTTATAGGGTATTGATTCTATGGTATATTTGATTTCGATGACTATGATATGTCGTGATCGTCGTCGCGGTTAAGGCGACGATATACGCCGGCGACCTTGAGTGACCAGAGAATCGTATGCGCTGCGTCCAAAACTCAAAGTTTAGTCCAAAAAATTAAATAAAAGATAGCATTCTTTAACTTAAAAAAAGGCGTATACTAAAAGATAGATAATAATATTGTCTGTAAGATTGTAAAAGTTTCGTTTAAATATTCCTGGTAGATTTTGTGTGATTATCAATGTTTTGTCTGCGTCAGACACAACTTCACGATTTAATTAAACTATTTAATTATGAACTTAATCAAAAATATTCCCATACTAAATGATTAAAAGAAGTTTCTAGTTTAATATATATTTTTATCAAATCATTTGCGACACATTTTGACGTGATTATCTGCAAAAGTTGCTTGTTAGCGCCTTAAAGCGTCACCCTTTCGAATTTTTGGGTTAGCAAACCGGCCAGTAACAAGTACCTATGTAGGTTTTTTTTCTATTTCAAAATTATGTAATTTCTGAGTTTGTCTGACATCACGGACATTAGTGAAGGAAAACATCGTGGAATTTCTTGGAATTTCTGAATCAAGAATTCATCCGTGATTCCAGGATCCGGACACGCTTATTTATGTGTATAGCGACCCTAATAATTAGTTGACACAGCGTGTATCAACAGGCTATAACAAATGACACCGGGAAAATAAAATAAAAGAACATCGAAATAAGATCCTACAGTAGACAAACTATTTCAAACTTTTAGCACTGCAATTTACTTAGTTTTAACCTGCTATACTTACTTCGTGGTTAACTTTAACTTACTTAAGAACTTAAACTCTCCTTGTGGTTTTAAAATGACCCGGGATTAGTAGAACAGTGTCCGAGAAACCAGTAGTGATGTGCCAAGGTGAAATCGATACCAGTTAGTGTAGACATAAATAAAACATGTCCGTTGGTTTTTGTGATACCTTAGCTCCGTGGGTAAATCGTTTAAGCTTCTGGTATTTCGGAAGAATTGTTTTGTAATTAGCTAAATTTTATTTGGATTTTTATGTAAATATTCTGGCTAAATTGTTTTACATTATTTTTTTTTGGTGTTATGTAAAGCTTCAGTGGTCATCAATATCGTATCAGGTACCGTAGGTTGATACCTACGGTACCTGAGCTGAAAATAATAACAATAATATGATATATTATTGTTATTATTTTCAGCCTGTATTAACCCACTGCAGGGTAAAGGCCTTCTTTTCGTTTTTTCAACTCTGTCTTCACCTTTGTCTGCCACTTTTCTCTGTCTAGGGCTAGTGTGAACCAATCAGTGTTGTTAGCGTCAAGCTCAACATGCCATCTTCGTCTGGGTCTGCCATTATGTCGCTTGACGTTTTCCGGGACCCACATTGTGGTTGTTTGAGCCCATGTTCCGTTAGACATGCGGCAGGTTGTTTACATTTAACTTATTTTATTATTATACCCTTTCATACATAGCTGAACATATTAAGAATAATTCCCGATCGAATTTCAGTCACAGTGGTCAATCTAAATTGAAATTAGCCAAGTACAAGGAGATATTAAACTGTACAAGTGAATGAGACAATAACAATTTGCCTACCAAGAAATCTATGCTCAGCAATCGCGCTTGCGATGACGAGTCCAACGAGGGTATCAGCTGGGTATAACAGCTGATTGATCAACAATGTACCTTCATATAGTCCATTCACGTTAAGAAAATAATGAGTCATCGTTCATTGACCAATCCTGTCGCAAATAATATTGCTAATACTAATCACTCTTCAGTTGCACGAATGACTACAACAAAAGGAGATTCTCAATTCGACTCATTTATACATAATTATATTGTTTTATGTTTGTCCACGAATAACTTTTACACTGTAGTCTGGATTAATGATTATTTTTTTAACCCTACATAGCTAACGTTCCTAAACTTCTCTAATAAGCTAACCATTCGACATTTTGACGATCATTTTTAAAATATGTTTTTTATTAAAATTTTATTTCATTTAAATCATGTTTGTTATAAATATAGGAAATATGGGACATTAATTAAAGATAATCATTACAAAAATGAATATTTATTGAACTTTGAAGTACTAAATCACAAATCCTAAATTTCACATGTTACTTTGAGATCAATAAGCAATTAAATATTAAAATGACTAAATTAGAAACTATTGTTTAGATATATCGTGTTTTTTTATTTGTATTATAAAGAAAAAGCTTTAAAATTAACCGTAAGTATTAAATGACTTAGATTTTTTTGGCACAAGTTGGGTAAAAGTCTACTTTATGTTCGCCACTAGGGAAACTCTGCAACTACTGCAGTGATTCTTTGTCATGTGCCTTTTCTTATAGGAACACAAACTGTAGCTTTTCCTTTTCCTTGTTGAATCGTATTCAGGTATCAAAGGACTTTCAGAACTAGTTGTTTCAAGAATTTGACCTTGACCTTCAGCACGCGTCTCATGGTTAGCATTGTTGGCAATTCATGCCAACGTTTTAACCATGGCTGCGTGGCAGTGCTTTTTCTCCAGAAACCAAGATATTATGGCAGATGACGTTGAAGTTGATACTCGTTAAAATGAGCATATCCTAAAAAACATGCATATATTTGAACACATCTGGTCAAATGTGCCGCCTATTGTGGCATTGTAAAACTTTATCATTTTTGGTTTTTTAGATGTTGGGTTTACAGTTTCTTCGTCGTCACACGAGGACAACAAATTAATATACCATTTTGTTTGGCTTCAGTTTGAATGCTAGAAGAGTTAGTGACCCATCATAACAAAACATCAATCAACAAACCATCCTCATTCTCACTATCAGAAAAAACATAATTTGTGTTGACATAATCTTCATTATTTAATTAACGAACCATGTCGTCATCTGTGATCAACCTCGCAGCCATATTTCACTATCAAACGTTATAAATAAATAAAAACAAAGCTAAAATCAACACAAAGTGCAGGTCTAAAGTTACGCATAAGCTAACCATTCGTCAAATTGACGAGCATGCAGTAGGTATCTCCAAAACTAAAGTACTTACCAGCCAAACATGGCCACCACGCGACGTAGTCTAGTGGTCACCAAGTTGGCGCAAAACCGCGATTTTGTAAGTAAAACCATTACAAAGAAAGAGGGAGATATTTATTAGATGCTCGTCATTTTGACGAACGTTAGCTTTCTAGGGTTAATTGATAGTACTATATACTTACCTCGAAGTTGGTCCCAGATAAATTTAATGAAAAAATTCCACCTCCAAGGGGGAAAGGGATAATTTGGATGTAGGCACTAAAAAACGAAAAAAACACTTATTTATTTCTTAGTTTTTGAAAGCGGTTGTCTTTTTCTTAACGCGAATAGACAGTAGTGCCTTCTCAAAACTTATAATATTTTATCAACATTGTCATATTATTTGTCAACAATGATGCCACCAATTCACTCCCCCGACGTACACAGACGGATATTACAATATCTGACTACAAACTAGTTAAAACTGTATCTAAACTTACAATGAATACTGTCATCAACGGATATTGAGACAGACATACTGGGAAGTGATTGCATAACACAATACCCGCGGGGGCAGCTGTCACAGCGATGACAGGCTTTCATTCTAATATAACGACGTTCAACAGGATTATTCTGTAAAGATATCTCTTGGTGACTTCTGACTTGGTGATATTTTGGGCTATTGACACTCGGGCACAGGCCCGAATCACAGGCTAATCTGTAAGGTAGGTACTGCCTGTGTTACGGGCCGTAATGTACCATTCGATGCGAGCATGTTACGTTACGCCATGTTCTAAACTCTTGATAGTGAACTCTTTGCTCGCCCGTGCTTCAGATTCCATACTGACAGAGGCGCGTAACACTCAAAGAATTCGCCAAAACACCAACATCGGGGTGGAGTACTCGCAGCGAGCAACTAACCGCTCGTTTCATGTTACGAGCGCCATGTTTCCCCGTACTGGGCCTCAAGTCTGCTATTACAATAGTGTCAGAATGGTCTATCATTGATTTCATAATTGTTGATTTTGACAAGTTTGGTAATCTACTAATATAATGGCGTCATTATGACTTTCCAATGGTCAACCACTGACACGCCAATGAAAGAAATGATATAGAATAGTAATCTCGTACAAAATGACAACTGAATGACTGACTTAGGCGGTAATCTGCTAAAATTTTGACAGTTTCTGTGATCAGTGACCTACCATTAGAACGTCATTATGCAGTCATTGCTTTTAATTCGACCGACCAGTGATCGACCATTATGAATTTAGCAGAATACGAACTTTTAGCAAAATGACAATGGGATCGTGTTGGAATGACGAAATTATAAAAATAGCAGACTTGGCCCCCTGATTGCACGAACTCTCGCTGTGTAACACGTTACATTTCGCCCCGTAAGTCCGGTCAGTACCCAGCTTAATAATCTCCCTCAGTGAACTCTAGGTGAAGTTAGCTGTCATCCGTCCCGATCACGATATCTATGGTTCCGATGGGACGGACAAAATACCATCACAATCGATATTTCTATATTGACGACACGGTTGGCGCAGTGGTTGAGCGATTCACTACTGTGCTGCGTATCGCGTATTCGATTCCCACACGCAACAAATATTTGTATGGCCTACATATAGTTATTCCGGGTCTGGCTGTTTGTGTATGTGAGTTTATATGTATGTTATATATTTTGAACCCATGACACAGGAGAGAACACTAGACGAGAGGAACTAGTGTGAGGCAAAACTTTTTAAATAAAATAAAAAAGAATCTTTTCAGCATTTCGTTACTATGCTGTCTGCTATTAAATTATTTATATCTATTATTATATTGTACCGACATTTACGTATCAGACACCTCCTGAAGTCAAGGTGAAGAACTACGCATAAATAATTACAAGTACCCAATTATTCTATAGTGTCCTTGAAATCACGATACCACTACTTCTCGATAGTTTTAGTTCTAGTAGAACCCTAAGCCTCTTTTCTTTTCTTTTATTCATAACTATATATACATTTATGTTTATCAGCAAGCTTAATGCCTAGGATACTTCGTTTCATAACACGTTGGCACTAACGAATTTTGTTTTTGTTTTGGTTTTATAAATCCAAGTTTGTGCTCCGTATGACATGCAAGGTAATAGGCATTAATCTATTACCTACTTTCTTCTTGAGATTTAAGGGGAGCTTTGATTTTAAAATTTCTTTGAACCTGCAGTACTTCCTCCGTGTCATGTTGTTGATACGGCGCTCTAGTTCGTCTTCGTGTCTGGATTTTTTGAATGAATTTGTTTACCGAGATATATTGTCTACATATTCAATAGCTGTTTCGTGTACATAGGTCTTTGTATACTATTTGTAGTAACTTTCGTTTTTGACGTGTTCCAATATTCGAATGGACGAGTCCAGCTGGAAAAAAGAGTAAAGGGAGACCAAAAGAAAAAATAATCGATAAAATAATCGATGAAATAAAAAAAATAACCGGTAGAGACTGGATGCTGACTGGAGGGAGGCCTGTATCCAAAGCGGGGCCATGTGTTAAACAACTCAATTAATTTGAAAATATCTTTTTTATCTATGTAAATTGCATGAAAATAAAGGCTTTATTATTATTTATTATTATTATTATTATATATATTTAATAAGAGATATTTTATATTACACAGGACGGAACACATCAAAGGGCCCCAAAGGGAAACCACTTTAAATCCTTACGATAGATTACAAAAAGGAAACATTCTTTTATTTTTTTAAAGAAACAAAACTGTTTTTTTAGATTTCTCGACAAGCTGTCCTAAACCAGGCCAGCTAAAAATTAAAAAATAAACTGTAAATATAGTTATTTGTGTATTTTACCTATATGTGTGCTTTTGTTAAGCTAAAAGGCCATGCTTTATTATCTTTAATACAAGCTACCACCAGCGACTTCGCTCGCATGAAAACCTACTAAGATATACCTAGCTTTACACTCAAAAATAAAGTAGCTTTCTTTTAGCGAAATTGTATATTCGGAACACTGCTCTTAAGAACTATCTCGTACAGTCAGCAAAAGAGATAAGTTTGCAGGTCATCGGAAATGGTTGAAGTTTAATTAGAAACCGATGGATGTTTTCGAATGAAATTTAATAAAATCATTGAAATGTTTATTCTCTATTTATTTTATTTTATTTTATTCAAAAACATCCATCGGATTCTAAGTAATCTTTAACTATATCTGACGACACTGCATACCTATCTCTTTTGCTGACTGTACAAACAAATAATATTTTTTTTATTATTTCTCTTGTTTAATTTATTAATTTTATTTCCATAAACTCCTTACAGCTTGAATACAAATATTAAAAACGTTATAGAAAGAATTCCAATTACAAGTTTTCACAGATAAATTGAGAAAAGAACAAGTAAACAGTGGGCGGACAAGAAAAAATAAACAATACCAGCCTATATTTGTCCCACTGCAGGGCAAAGGCCTCTTCTCAAACAGAGAAGACACGAGCATTGATCACCACGTGCGCTCAAGGCAGATTGGTGATTACAAACTTATATAAGTCCAGGGGGTCAAGTCTGCTATTTTTATAATTTCGCCATTCCAACGAATTCCATTGTCATTTTGCTAAAAGTTCGTAATCTGCTAAATTTATAATGGTCGATCATTGGTCGGTCGAATTAAAAGCAATGACTGCACAATGACGTTCTAATGGTAGGTCACTGATCAAAGGAACTGTCAAAATTTTAGCAGATTACCGCCTAAGGGCGGGTTGTTTCAAACAGTCGGTTAACGTTACATACGGACGGTTAAAAAGTTACTATGACGTGCGATGTTTAACGTACGTTAAATGTACCGGGGTTGTTTCATGACATAAAAATCCGTCAGTTAAAGTTATTCAAAAAGTAATTCCATAATATTTTGATATTTGAAGTAGCTGTTTGACAACACAAAATTACGATGACTGGTCGGTTATGATAATAGTAACTTTTTGACGTATGATTTCGTGAAACAACCCATTTTTTTGATTTGACGATAGTTAGCGTCATTTTTGACTATTACCGGTCAGTAATGAAGCAACCCGCCCTAAGTACTGACTTAATGACTGCATTCAGTTGTCATTTTGTAGGAGATTACCATTCTATATTATTTCTTTCAATGGCGTGTCAGGGGTTGACCATTGGAAAATCATAATGACGCCATTATATTAGTAGATTACCAAACTTGTCAAAATCAACAATTACGAAATCAATGATAGACCATTCTGACACTATTGTAATAGCAGACTTGAGGCCCATGTTTTATCACCATGCTTACCTTCATTGATGTCAATGATGTCCAAGATAAATTTAGAAAGTACTTATGAATTAAAAAAGTCGCAGTGGTACTTACCCGGTTTCGGACCCACAACCTTATGCATGAGAGCCGGGTGCTTTAACCATTTGAGGCCATCACAAAAAAAAAACACTTTTCAATCAATCATCATCAATATCACAGCCTTTTATTCTAGAAAAATATGCATAGTGTTGTGCATTACAATTCGACATATCGATAGGACGTTGACGGTCGTATCCGTCGGAGCGTTTCTTCCATTAACAGCCGAGTTAATTGAAAAACTAGCCGCAAGAGAACTCATCCACCGAGGGCTGGCCGATTGTTTTGTTACAAACGAAAATTATTATGCAAACAACAATATGAAACAAGTTCTACGATAGAATACTTTAGTGACAATAGTTAAAACAGACTTACACGTAATTTTTTAATCAATTACCGATTAAAAAATAAAACTTAGGGTGGTCTACAATCATGAACAAGTATCTAAATCAATAAATACTTACATGTTACATGTTTTTTTCACAAGGTCACTTTCACCCTTTATTACTGATTAATTATTATTATTTGTTAATAAAATTGTCTATCGGTTACAAGTGCTACTACTGATTAAGGGGTCTAGGTTTTTATTCGTAGGTCGGGCGAAATGTTTTCGGGTTTTTCATCAGGAATTTCAGAATAGCAGCCGGAAGACTGGATTCGAACCCGGATGATGGCAATGCGCTTACCAACTATGACATGGAAGTTCTTACATAGAAGACTAATTTTAAAGTCAAAGTCAAATCATTTATTTCAACTCAACCAATAAAAGGCACTTTTAAACGTCACATGAGCAAAGAACATGGAGCATAACGTACCCACCTTGTAGTAAGTTGAAATTGGTACCATTCGAAAGGTCTTTAAAAATATATATATTTGTTGTACGGGGGCAACTTTCTAACTTGCAGGGGATATTCGCGGTTGAAAATGCCGAAAATCCTTAGTAAAATCGACCCACACACATTTGGCATTTTGGTTATTTTATCCATTAGGTTGGTACTTGGAACTATTTTGCGCAAGTCTCGGTGTGTCGTAATTAGTTAGTACCTGTTTGGAACTGTTTTTGAGCGTGCGTAACTAATTACGACACACCGACGCTAGTGCAAAATAGTTCGAAGTCTGGGTTTTTCTAACTATTTTGCGCTAGCGTCCATCCATTAGGTGGGTCTAATAGATAAAATCACCAAAACATCGAATGTGCGTGGGTCGATTTCACTAAGGATTTTCGGCATTTTCAACATCGAATATCTTTTTTTCCCCTGCAAGCTACAAAGTTGCCCCGCACAACAAATATATATTTTTCAAAGACCTTTCGAAAGGTACCAATTTTACTTTCTACAAGGTGGGTACGGGGTCCATACAAAATTACCCATTGTTCTCCATACTTACTCTTTTAAAAAGATGTTAACAACGTTTTCATTTACAGGAATTATAATAATAATACGTGAATACGCTGTACCTGGCATTAAAAATACTAAACTAAAGTATGTACAAAGCATTGCAAGTTAAGGAATGACAGCTAAGTTATATAGATACATAGGGATACTAGGTACTATAATAGGTAAGCCTTCGCTTTTACCTACTTCCTCGAGAAAAACAGGCGTGATATTATTACTTCAATTAAGAAACGTTATTTACCCTTTGATTATAAAGTAACAGCCATTTGTAACGTTAACGACTTTCAGTTTCTGATTGACGTGAACACAAACGTTATTATAAACTTCAAACAACAAATTTTAACCAAGAACCGAACCCACCTCTGGTTAATTAACAGCTAATTCACAGGTGAACTTCAGATTTATGGGACCAATTTATTAAAATGGCGTCTCTTATCGACGCATACATTAATTTATCCAACTCTCGAACTTAGATTCGCAACTTATCGAATTAAACTTTCTTATCGATAAAGTCGGTAAGACAGTGTGGCGAATGCCTATTTTATCATTAACTAGCTTTTACCTTCGACTTCGTCCATGTAACTTTCGGATTTCAATTTTTTTTTAATTAAATATAGCCTGTAGCAGTTAGGGAGAACGTAGCGTGCTATTAAGAGCGTGTATTCGATTCGTGACGAAAACTTGTCAATTTTTTTCCACCAGTATTTGAATAAAATCATAGCTGATATATTTATTTACGAAAACAAAGGTTATGCTTAATTCATTTATTTTAGACAATTATTTTAAAAAACACTATAAACCTCGCTCGCAATCGTTTGTCGATCAATTTAAATGATTCGTGCTCATACTTCCGTGTTCACGCACAAAAACAGAAAATTGTATTGTATTAGTGTGCGTCAATGCTGCTACGATGTTCTAGCAATCATTTAAAGCAATTTTGATTTTGAGTTGCGCTAAATCGAATACGCGCCCTTAACGAAAGAATTTCTAAATCGGAACAGGAATACGGGATACGGAAAAGAACCCTTAAGATCAAGTAAACATAAATGTAGGGAGTAGGTACCTATATACGTTAAAGAAAAAACTCTTTAATAAAACTCAGGCGTGTTCTAAAAATATAAAACTCTTCAGATTCCCTTCTTACATCCAGTATTAACGTAATTATCCGCGATTGTCTCAGCATTCTCTCCTTCGGCTCTTCGTAGGCGCTGACGGCAATTCAATACATTTTGTATAATATGCCGCACCCCATTCCTGTTTAGCTTAAAACTGTTTACGTTCTGCTAAAGAGATCTCTTAAATTGCCGGAAAGCAATTAGAGAAATAAACAATGAGACTGAGCCTTCGTACCAGCGAATAATGTTTTAGGATTCTTTATTCCGAGGTCTGAATTCGACCATCTTAAGGCGCGGTCTGATTACGATTTAAAACGCTACACTCACACCACGAATAAGGTTGAAAATTGAAAGAATATCTGTGTAGACGATGTGATTAATTTGGGAATGGGAATTTATTTTACGGGTTTTATTTAGATTATTCAGAAAATACACATTATCACTCTGGATAGAGTAAAAGAAAATGCGTTACGTCATGCTACCATAATTTGGGTTATACTTATCTTTAAGAAGTTTATCTTTTACTTTGCTGACAGGAAAACATCGTGAAGAACTGGGACTTATGATAAAAATAAGTCTGAAATCGCCAAAGGTGGTGATCTATGCTCGTGCAATGATATTTTCTGTATAAGAAGAGGCCGTTGTCCTGCAGTGGGACATTGAAAATAGGCTGGTCTTATTTATACTAATATTGTTTGTTAGTTTGAGCTGTCTCTCTCTCTCTCTCGTCTGATTTAGATATTTTTTTCATTAACAGGAAGCTATGTCCGCGAGGCGTAAGCTGAGTTTTGCATTTGTGTGAGTGTACATAGATATTGTAGGTTTGACGTCAGCCTAGAGCGTGACGCGTCCCTTGCTTGACTTAAACTGGTTTATACTGCTTTTTGGCAATCGACCTGAGGCGCGGTGCGTCCCGCGCGCGACTCAACATTTGTTTTTTGGTGATCACTTACACAAATGCAAAGCTCAGCTTACGCCTCGCAGACCATGAGTACTACAGGTTATATTTTGTTAGTAAAAATTAGGGATCCGTAAGAAAATAAAATCGTACAAAGTCGCAGAAACAAGCTAGTACTAGCTAGGATAATAAATATGCACGGTGTACGATGTTCGTTAGTGGTATGCATGTGCAAATAACGTTGTTGGTAGATCATCGAACACAACAAAGTTTGTTCGTGTGTACGTGACTTTACAATCTTATTGCAATGTGTGTAGACCATTTTACGTAATATTTACATAATGTTATTTATTCGTTTTATCATTTTTTAACTAGAACAATGTACAATATTTACAGAATTAATAAAAAAGGAAAGCCTATACCTAACTATTAAACTGAAAAAAAAAATAGAACAAGGCATCAAAAAATTTCTGCACATCGCCGCCAACTGGAAATGTCCCCAAGAGACTGACGGCATTGCCACGTTGAATGGAAATGCTCAACCTCTGTCCGACGTAAAAACCAGCTTTTGAATTACAAGAAGTGTCAACCAACCTTATGGAAAATTCCTTAAAAATTAGATAGTTAATAGCCATAATTATGTGTTAAATCCATATTGGCTGAAAAGTTTACGCGATATTTTTTTACTTTGCAGAACATTTCTTACTTTTATCGTGCTCTTAATTAGGTGTAAGATCAAACTCACTATTCAAGATAATGCCCCACCTAAGGATGTCGTGATAAGCAACTAAAGGTTGACGTCATGAAGGCTATAGGTATGTACAGACAGCGTCATCCCACTTACACTTTTTGAAGGAATTTAAATGCGTAAGGGGTAATCAGTCGATGATGCTGTCTGTACAATAGATATTAAACCATTTGCTGACAAAATGAAGGAACATACTGGTTTAATCCAGATTAAACCAGTACTTCCCCACATTTACTTCGCAAATATGCGTAACTGACACACAAAACATTAACTCCCCTGCACCCTCTCCTCCCCCTCTACACCCCGTTGCTCTCATAGTCGCAAGTGCGACTGTTAAGCGAGGGCTCCTGGTTTCGATTCCCAGGTCAGGCAAAATGTTATGTGTTGTTTCCAATGCTAATGGGGTCGGCTTCCAGTTCAATCTGATGCAGCTGAATATCAGTTTTAACACGATACCCCTTAGTAGGACTGGTTTTCAGACTTTCTGGCTTCTGACTACCTATAACGACTGTCAAAGAACTACGAATGTACATGCGTGCTTTACATGCTTTCCGAGGCATGGAAAGGTCTCAGTATGAAATGGATAGGCATCCATCCACAGACCAACAGTGGTAAGCGTAGTTTAACCATGACCTATAGACAAAACAGGGACATAATCCGTAAAGTACTAAGTTCAATAACCGGACACTGTCCCTTAAATAAACACCTATGTACCATAGGTGTGACAGAGACCTCTATGCAGAGGCTGCATGGAGGCGGAAGAAACGCCACAGTACGTGCTCATGGAGTGCCGAAGCATGGCGGATCAACGGGCACAGATTCTCCACTCTCCAGCATCTTTACCAGAAGTCTGCAGCAACCTGAAAAGGCTGCTCACCGTCTGGGTTGAACTGGTATGGCTAGAGTACTCCCCCCCCGACCCGAGAAGTGGCCCGTACCAGTCGGGGGTTGCGAGAGTATCTCCAGTTCTCGCGACCCCTGACGTAGGTGGTGTGAGATGGAACATCGGGGTGGTTTTTAGTCAGTAAGAGGAACAAAAGGAAAAGGGATGGCTGGAGTAAAAGAAGGAAACGTTATCACGTACAATCGCCCAATCAAGTGGCTAACAGTGCGTTGCACAAAACCAACATTAGTTTAATGGAGACTTTAAATTGATGCTGTCACTTTCTTTTTGATACAAAATGTAAAGGATGGCGTGAATTCAACACCAACATTCGTGACCTTTAAACTAATGTTGGTGTACGGTGCAACCGTACATTGCGAAATTATTGTACATACCGCGTCAGCATATCCGCCAACATTAATTATTCATTTTCACTTACTTACAATTTAGTTCACTACCGGTCATCGAACGCACCGCGTGTTCTCACGTATCAATATCATATCAGTATCATCTATCATTTATTCTTAAAAACTATCTCTATTTGAACTTTGGTGTTAACTTAGTATAATAAACTGTTAAACCTTCATGGACTCGTATCATTTAATCATAGCATTCTATCAGTAAAAGCTACACGGTACAACATCGTACAGTTGGTTTTGTGCAACTCTACGTAAGTGCGGAAAATGTCCAGCTAAACTAAACTAACCATGACTATACGGCTTTTACTTAACCACTGGCACCTAAACCCTAACATAGTTAAGAATGTAAATGTATTCACGCCAGTTTCTAAAAATAGCAAACGGCCACGATTTATTTTATCATTAAACAAATTGCCTTAGGACGCCTAAAAAGACTTGCTAATGTTTTTAACTATATCAGGAAACTGTCTACTTTTAAAACTAAATAACTTTAAAAAAGATTGGGTCATCCTTCCTCTGCGTTTGTTTATTTTGAAGATAACTTTATGCACAAAATCTAATAGCACTGTACAAAGGCGGACTTAATGCCTTGGGCATTTTCTACCAGTCTACCTTAGGGTGATGCATAGATAATACATGTGTACACTTTTGTAGATATTGGCGCCAATTCTGTTGTTCACAAACTAAATTAAAATTAGGCATTTGGCATCTCTTACTACCAGGCAGCTGAAGAAAAGAACGGCGACAGACAATGACTAAGTAAGAGATGTCAAATTAGTTTTTCCCTTGAACTTCGCAGTGTTTTTAACCGACTTCAAAAAGGAGGAGGTTATCAATTCGAATGTTTTTTTTTTTTGGAACGAAGTTCCTTATCGCGCGTTGTGAAAGGGGGCTAGACGGAAAAAATTCTTACGAAAAGTTGTCACGACATGCCTTTAATAAGCTAAATTGAATCGTTGGAACTGTCAAATAGAGTTCATTATTAGTTGAATGGCGGCTTTTCTATGAAAATATTGGAGCGAATTAAAACCTTATTTTTGCTATTTTTATTACTTCACAAACGCAGACAATTCGAACAGAAGAAAAGCGAATTAAAACCTTATTTTTACACATTAACCGTGAAATTCGGTTGCACATAGCTCCTTTGGAGCGAATTAAAACCTTATTTTTACACATTAACCGTGAAATTCGGTTGCACATAGCTCCTATTGTCCGGTCGGGCACCGCCTATACGTTTCTCAGAATAATTTTATCATACCTAGTTTGGTAAAATTTCAATTTTTAACCGTTTACGTTTACAAAATAAAGTCCGAATTCGCTTTTCGTAGAATATGTTTATGTATTTAAAGGCGGCGCGGCGAACTCTTTGAACTAGGTACCTACGGCGATATGTTTAGTTCATTGCGTGATAATTCCGATGATAACGACCTACGAGATAAATCCACCTTTCACTGTGAGACTGTGTGGATTGTGAAAACGAGTGTAAATTTTAAGTCGATAATTAAGCCATAGAATACGTAGGTTAGGTAGGTAGGTAGTTACTGTACCTACTTCTATGTTTTGTTTAGTAGGTACCTATTGAAAGTTTGGGTTTGGTAATCATGAGCTTTCTATCGGTCGCGGTCGTCAGTAGGTAACCACTGCACCTTATCGCTCTAGGTCACAGAGTACTTTTCTCTAGGTTTTACTAGCGACAATAATATTTTTTTTTATTTGATTAAAATGTTTTGGTTTAAATTAAGCCAGTGGGAGCTTAGGTGGGTACCTAGGTAGGTAGTGGTACTTACTTTTATCATTGGCGAATTATTTGTAGTTGTAAGTAGGTAAGTGAGTAGGTACTCTTTTGCTAGAAAAAGAAAGGCAGGCAGGCGTAGGTACCTATAGGTGCTATAGGTAACCTATTTAAATAAATTAGAGCTATTCACAAACACAGTTTTAATCAACTTTGGCTTAATTAAAAAACTTACCTATTAGGTATAAAATTTACACTTCCCTGTATCGAAGCAACTGCTCAATATGGAGTCCATTTCGCTCGATACATAAACGGGCACGTTTAATTAAATTGTCTTTTAATTACATTAATTGTTAATAATAAAAAAAATATTATTATAACTTTAAAAAAAATAAAATTTTATTACAATTCCTTCACTAATTAATCGAAAGGAACTTCGTTCCATCCGGGTGTCCCTTGACACCTCTCAAGTTGTTTTTTTGTATGTTTGAGCATAACTCTGTCATATATGGATGGATTTGCAAAATTCTTTTTTTGTTCGAAAGGGGTTTATTCCGAAATGGTCCCATATAAACGTTTTACTTTCTTTAATCACTGGAGGACTTACAATCTCTTTTAAGTGTGTCGCCGTTTTTTAATGGATTTGGATGTTAAGGCAACACTAAAAAGCGAAAAATAAAAAGCATTTTCAAAAAAAATAAAACCGCCTTCAAAAACTAAAAATTGATAAATAACTTTAGCACAGAATACACATTACTTTACTTTCGGAAGTCGGTGGCGGTGGCTTTGTGTTTGTTGTTTTGTATTGCCACCGACTTCCGAATGTAAACTAATGTGTATTCTGTGCTAAAGTTATTTATCAATTTTTAGTTTTTGAAGGCGGTTTTATTTTTTTTGAAAAAGCTTTTTATTTTTCGCTTTTTTTAATAAATACGTGCAGAATTGACAACTATAATTGTATGAACATTTTAGATCAACTTAAATTGACAGCTCTTATTAACATAATGTCTCTTTCCTGTTTTATTGGAGAGAAAGAGATATAAAAAACTTCAAATTAATTTAGTTCGTGCACAACGGAATTGGCACCAATGTTTTTGTTTTAAATTTAATCCAAGCTGTTCTCGTGGCTCGGGGTTAGCTAAAAGGACACGCGGCCTTTTACTTAGCTACGAGCTCCTCCTTAATGTGAATGTTATAAGCGCCATTCAAATCAATCAACCACCACAAATATGCAATTAAAACAACTGAAATCCATACACAACTGCGGTCCCATTCCAATTCAGTTTTATCGTTTAACATCTCGATTTTCGGTCGAAAACATTTTTATGTCATTCAATATAGAATATCGATAAGTACTATCCAATTTGTATCGATATCATTTTTATTGTCCCTTGTATATTCGATAAGGTTCGTAATACAGCATTGTATGAATAGCAAATTTTATTACGGTTTATCTTGAAAGCATAGGATCGTTGTATACTAGCTAATCAAATTGAGAAGCGTAGGTATTTAGGTAACCTTCAGCCTTCAGGGCCTTAGCCCAAAATCAAACTATTGGTAACCGATTTTTTGTCGGAAAAAAAAAATGTATTTCATCATGATTCGATAATCAGTCCTACCAAAAGTCTGCCGTGTGCAAAGAAAAGCCCTTAAGGTTTTAAGGAGACCGGCTTTCAACTACGGTTAGTTAGCTTTGAGACTAAAATTCCGTGCTTTTAATGAAGAAAATATAGGTAGAACGTTAAAAGAAAATGAGAAAGTTTCAGCAAAAAAATATGCAGCCATTTTGTATTTTATGCTTTTAATTTACAACGAATATTAGGTAGCAAAAATATAAAAGGCAGATAGTTTTAAAAATATAAAAGAACTAAAAGCTAGATGAAAAGTACCGTGTTCTCAAAATAATTCTCGAATTTTCTTATAATGTTAAGTCGTGGAAGGTATTGGCCCCAGAGTGAAATGGTAGCGCGTTGGCACTGATATCAAAAGTAAAAAACCGCCATATTAGAGAAGTGTTCGTGGCGTGACGAGTGACAGCTCCTAATGGTGCGCAGTAAATTCAAACGATCCTATCCGCTTGTTGTGGTTACGCTGACAAGCTTCGCTAGCGAGGGTCGTGCTTGCTATCTTCAATTGTCTTTAATCTCTGGTAGCCTAGCATGAGAAAGCGGAGTAAACATAAGACAAATTCGATCAACTCAATTTTTAAATTGGAAATACCCGTTCTGCATATTTGAACTTATACATGCATACTTGAAACTATTTATTTAGTATAAAAGCTTTATTGATATCAATTGGCAGTGAGCTGGGCACATTGCCCGTAGACCCAATGATCGATAGGGCATAAACGTCCTGGAGTGGTGGCTGCGCACCGGCAGACGCAATGTCAGCAGGCCCCCCACAAGGTGGACCGAAGACCTGGTCAGAGTCGCGAGAAGCCGCTAGTTGAACGCGGCGGGGGAACATACACAGGTACACAGGTTGAGGTCTTTGGAGGAGGCCTGTACCCAACAGTGGGAGTCTAAATGTTGAAATGATGATGATTAATTTCAATGGTTGGTGCTTATTATATAAAATCAAAATGCTAAAGAATACTTAATCTTATTAAAAATCTGAAAAAAGATTCAAACCGAAAACTCTTCGCGCGTTCGTGCTAATGCCGCTGGAAACGCCTTCCTGCTACTACTACTCGTGACGTACTAACGTCAAGTCGCGTTCGCTACCGCGCCCGCTACCGCCTTAACCATTGCGCTTTCACTATGGAAGAGGCTTTACTATCAAGCACCACCCACTATTCAACCCCTTGCATCTAGCGATAATATTACAGTCAGCCTTTTCTCTTTACTCCCACATTTTCATTTAAACTCCTACGCCTACACTTTGTGCTGCCTACGACTACCGTACACAGGCAAATGACAGCTAGTAATGATATTCATTGACAAAGTGCTCGATTTAATGAATAAATAATTGTTTGAGCTGGTTAATTATTACGTTGTATTGACTGTGACATTTCGCTGTTGTAATATTTTAGTTTTGTTTAGCGTGTGGTGTTGGCTGCGAATAGCACCACCCCATTTCCACCGGTGGGTGTCGTAGAAGGTGGCAGAGGGATGTGGACCAGAGGATGGGTAGCAACGTCTTTTTGAGTACCATAACACCAACTGCGGTCGCCAATATGCATCAGCCAAGCATGGCGATCACGGCAGGACCCCCCTTTCGGGAGACCTATGCTAAGCATTGGGCAGCTAAAGGTTAACATGATGATTATGATGATAATGAATGTTACAAAATTAAATAGCTTAAGCCTAACTTGTAAGTGTCATCAACTGCTTACCCCCTATTCGAAGAAATTTTAATGCGTGGGGGGTAAGTAGTTGATGACGATGTCTGTACAAAAGACAACGTAGCAAAATGGGGATTATAGATCCCACCGACGCCCAGTGCGAGTGCGGCGCTCCTGACCATACTATGGCCCATTTATTTCAGTGCCCAAAGTGTCCCTACACTTTAAAGTATATGAAAAATGCTACCGCCCGCGGTTCACGTAATATTACTTTGATCCACTAGGTAGCAGTGGATCAAAATAATCTTAAAAGAAAAAAGAATTAACTCGATTCGAAAAGAAAAAGAAGCTTAGGCCTGGCTCGTACAGAACGTTCAAATAATTCCAAGAAAATGTAATTCCGGGAAGAAATAAAATAATCTAAATTTCTAATTCAGCTGATCTGACTGTGTGCCAAATTTAACCCAAATCTGTTTTGGCGTTAAGGCATGAGGTTGATTAACAAACATACAGACTCATTTTTAATAGGCATAGCTCCTGCTCCCGACTTCGTCCACATTAGAGACAAGGTTATCACAAAACAGCCAATGACACTCAGTAACAAAAATAGATTTCTATGAGTGTTTTTTTTTGGAATCGGACCTATCCTTTCCTAAATTTCCCCTAACAAACAAACTTTACTTCTTTATTTTATTTGTATAGAAGTACAGATTAGTAGGAAAACTTAGAATAAACGAGCCACTAAATTGACGTAGTCACGAAAAAAGTAAAAACTAATAATAATATAGGCTAATGGAATATTGATATCTTTTTAATTTAAATGTCAAAATTAAGGAGTTTGAAATCCTTTTAGTCGACTATATGTTGAAAAGTATAATGTTTGTAAACAATCTAAGCCCCAGCACAGGTCAATTACAGTAAATAATCAGACCAGGCCCACTAACAGCAAACACATTTTATGATACTATAGCTTATGCCCGCGATTTCATCCATGTAATTTTTCTTACGGAACCTTGTTTTACTGTAGGTACTTAGGGATAACGTAGCTTCCTATTAGGGAAAAAAATTCCAAAATCGGTCAAGTAGTTCTGAAGATGGAGATTAAACCTTTTAAACAAAAAAAAACTTTTTAGCTTTAAAATACGAGTATTTAGTATTAGAAGAGTCGATTTTCAGGTTGGTCAAGTACCTCAGGACGGGTGTACCAGTTAAATTGTTTATTTAAATTACACCAATAAAAAATAGATCACTACCACCACCAATCACTCACCATTTACCAAACAAACCCTCCTCGCTACCACCACCTTTCACCGTCATTGGTAATGGACGATTACCACCAAAAGCATTTTTGAACGTCACTTACAAGAATAATAAATTGCATCTAAGTAGGGCAACTGTATACTTATGCCTTCCAAAGATGGTTTCGTATGAAGAAGAATAGTCAAGAAACTTGTATACTTTGTAAATAAAAAAAAATTACAATATTTTGTATAGGTAGGTTAAGTTCAATAATGATTGATGATAAAAATGATGATATAAAAAGTTAGTATTTTTATCAATGACAATTAAAAAAAAAATATATGAATGTGATAAGATGTACCTACCTAAAATATAAATTACTATAAATACTACAGATACAAATAACACTTTACTATAGGTACAAATTAGGTAATTCTAATATGCAGTGCAGTTCAAGGGAAGGACAGTGATTTCTTCCTGTTCCTCAGATTTCAGTCCTATTTAATTTATTTTACAAGTACCTAATATTGATTTTGCCCATGTAGGCCTTTCAAGATACCTAAAGATAAACATTCCAATGTACCTAATACTATTCCAATCCCCTATTCCAAACCGTAGTTCCATCTGCATTGCGACTGCCTCTGCCATAAAAAAACAATATGAAGGCTACCTCATAACAATATCAATTTCATGAATGAAATGCAACATTTTTTTTATTAAGGAGTTCGTAGCATGCCACGGTCTCGTTTCGAAGACAAACAGCAGTGTTATTGATTAGTGTTTTTAGAGGATAACGTTTTTATGCCCGAAGGTTAACGAGGAAAGGCCAAAAAGAGGTTGTAGTTTGAATTAGGCAAGTAAAAGCGCGCGGAATTCACTCTAAAAAAAAGTAATTCAATCAATTTTTAAATAAGATATTAGTGATAGTGTTTTGTTTTATTTTTATACAACAAGCGTATTATGATAGACCATGATAGACGTATTTCTAATTCGAAAATCGATTCGACGTCAGTGCGGTCAAGCTAGACCTAGATGTAAAGGACATGCTTCATATTGGGCCCAGTCTGTGTACACCACTTCAAAAAAAAAGAGAAAAATCCTTAGAATCCGGGAAAAATACAGATAATTCATTTCAATGTATACTGTTGTGGTAGTAAATTGATATTTAACAATTATTTTTGTGGGTTTTCAACATGGCGTCACTCAGATTTAGCTACTCTATAAACCATAGATCGACCATTGATCATAGAAAGAGAACTGTCAGCTGTCAGTGGTACAACAGTGTCACTTTCGTCCGTATGTTCTGTGCTTTCGTTTCGTTTTGTTTCTAGTATTTGGAGTTCTTTTTAACAATCTTCTATTCGTTTTTTTGAATTCAACACCGTTTCTTTCCCATCTGTTTACCTGGTTGTCCACAAATCGACGTACAAAATCAGAATTATAAATGTCAAACGTCATTAATCAATCAAAATGACAGCTTATCGCCATGACTGTTTTTTTGTTGTGTGTTGCAATTTCAAGTGCAATTTCGTGTGTTTAACCTGCTCAAAAAGCCATTTTAAAGTAATTGAACAGTTGAGAACTATTTATAATGTGTTTCCCTATTTGTAAGCATGGTGTACAAGGACTGGGCCCAGGCTCCATACATTTTGAAACAACTCCTTTATTTCATAACCTCTTTAGGTACCTTTTAGGTTAATTTTTATCATTACATATCTAAGGAATTGAAAAAAAAATAAAAGTAAAAGGAAACACGAAAGAATAATGGTATACACAGCGTCATTAACTCCTTACCCGAAGAAATTTTAATGTGTGGGGGTAAGCAGTTGATGACGCTGTCTCTACCAAGTCTCTAAAATTAAACGAGTTACCTTTTGTTCATACCGTTACAATTCTGCAATGCTTATTCTGTAGAAGTCAGTTTAGTCAGTCACAACTCGATGAAAACCACGCAAGCGCTACTAAGTGAGAACATAGGAGGAGCAAACTATTTTTATGTAACTATTTCACCGAATACGAAATACTGAATCGGAAATGAAATAGGATTCGAATTCGCGGGTGATCTGTTGCAGAATTTCATTGAACGAAGTTTCTCAACATGGCTTGCGGTAGATGTGATTTGGCCGGAACGACTTTCTCTTTCCCTCAGTGTATCTTTCTATGAACAGGCCCACAGCGCGGTCTCTCTTTTTTTCTCTTTCTAGTGTGTCTGTGTATGTCGTGTCAGTATAGAAAATGCGCGAAGCACTTCGTTCCTCCTGGAGGTCCCCAGAGCGCAACATTTTTTTGAAACAAATGCCCTTCCAATTTTAAACTTTCGAACAAGGAACCCTATACATAGAAAGTGCAGAATATCATCAAATCTCTATCGTACGTGGTTACACAGTCAACTATTGATAGTAACGTCTGTGTAAGTACAATATGTGCCACTACACATCCAACACTGTCCAACTGTGATGCGAGGGCGATGACTGAGAGTATCTCCACGTCACCTGCATGCATATCAGTTTCCGAGCCAGTAAACTGACAGAATACAAGTCGTGAATAGTATACGAATGGATATTCTCTATATGTACAGTATACATGACACATTCAGCTGGTAAGAATGTCAAAAATGATGTACAAGTGATAGAGATGACACTACGATTCTGAACCTCCTCTCAAAACTCGATGTGTGAAGAAAAAGATTAATATAATAGTTCAATATATAGAGTGCAATGTATAGAAGAGTAATAATTAATATTCAACATCATAAACTATCAGCCTATTGCCGTCCAATTCTGAACGGGCCTACGTTCAGAGATCGCCACTCAACCCAGTCTTGCTGGGGTAGGATTTTTTGGGTTTATTCATTACAAACATACAATTATTTTATTATATTAGATTAGAAAATTAACAAAATAAAAAATAATATTTCAATACCTTTTCCGTCGTTACCCAAAAACCCAATTAAGGTTCACGATGATTAAGTTATTGTTAATCAGAAAACAAAACACAATCATACAAATGGACACCCCAAAACCTTATCGTTAATCAAAATATTTGTAAACTCAATTTAAATGTTAACCCTACAATTAGGCGGGTTAATTCAAAGCGATAGTCTGGCCAGAAACATACATAGTTCTGTGGAGCGATTAGAAAGTCAAACAAAAGCCTCCGAACGTGGGGGGTTAATTAGTGAACTGGCTCACTTGACCCGCTGGGGTGTGGTGCAAGATTATGTAACCTGGAACTCGAAGGGCTGGTGTCGAGAGGGTTGGTAGGGTAACTATATTGTCTGCGCGAACACTTACATTTTTTAACACAATTCTTTATAAAGTGATATTGTAAAACGTTTAATTAAGATAGAACTAAGCTCTCAATAAGATTATCTCAATGATTACATCAATTTTATTACGACATTACCAATTTTGTAACTCCAAAAATAAAAGCACAATGTTGGTAGGAACTACAACCAAAACAAGTGCTTAGAATAGCTAATATAAAAAAAACATATCATCGTTATATATTTAAAATCATAACTTGGCAATTTTGACGTGTGTTTGGATCGTTTTGGGGGTTAGCTACTTCACCCTTGGTTGTCCACAATGATTTCGCCAATTCTTCTGCTTTATCATAGCTGTTTGCTGAAATAAGTTTTTCACTTCTCTTGCTCAAAAAGGCCGTCAATGTAGCGTACCAGAGCGGGGATAAAATAGCATTTCATCCTCTAGGGGATTTTTTTTTTTTTAATTTTTGTGTGTCATATATGACAATGAGCCTACAAAAACGAAAAAGTCTTTACTCATAAGTAGAATAATCATGAATAAAGACTCGACTAATTACTGTTTCATAAAAAAAGAACCTCATTTTAATTTTGAAAATGAAACTAAAATCGGCGATCTCTGGTAGAATGCATGCAATGTGTTGCGGCTACAGAAGAAACAAAAAAAAGACATTGGCGCGAAATCTTTATAATTTTTCTCTAATTGCAAATTGAATTGGTAGTGACCGTAATTAATTTCTCGCAATCGTAGTGAAAAGTATAGTGTAACACACGGCGCTAAAACCCATTAAAACTCGGTTTCTATTTACTCCCTCGCTAAAGCTCAGGAGTAAAACTACCTCGTATATAATGGGTCATTTTAGCTCCTTGTATAACAATCTACTATTTATTTATTATTTCGAAAAAAGAACGTAATTACTCACTATCGTTGTAAATGTTTTCTTTTTTTCTACGAACTAACAACATTTTTATTTTATTTTAGCCTGTACCTACTGTAGAGGTTGCATGCGTGTGGCATGCACGTTGAAACCATTAACTACATATTTGGTTTATGTCGGAACACTTTGGAATCTTCTAGGTTTATAAAAGTATTTTAAACAAATTAGAACATACATAGTTGATATGATTTATTATGACACAAGCACTGACAAACCCGGCCTCTGTCAGAGACAGACGCAATATTTTTAGTTTATCTTCAAAATAGAGTTTTTTAAAAGTCTTTTCATATTTGATTCCAAGTATTTAGTTCCTCGTACGTTACAGTACCTAAAGTTTTTAATACAAAATCACCTAGTCATTTTCATTAATTTCATTTTAATTTATTCAATAAAATTTACATCGTGTCTGAATGTTTCTGTCGATGCGAAGTAATATAATTAAAAGTAACAAAAACACACATCCACATTACACATACGAATTCAACATTTAAAAACTATCTCAACACAAAAATAAATTAATTTACAATAGTTCCATTTACACAATTATTATAACATCAAAAATAATTTTATTTATAATATAATAATAATAAAATAATAATGTCTTAAAAAAGCCCCCATATACATAAATTACATTTAAATTGAACGAATTTAAATTACAAGAATATTTATTCTTGTAAAATATTAATATTCATAGAATAATTTCTCACTGACATTATTATTTACAAGAATATTTAATATTATTAATATATTGTTTAATAATAATAATACAAATTAAATATGCTTGGTCAGAGTAGTAAGTGGGTAAATAATTGATCTAATTGAACATGTCAGTGAGAAATTCATCAACAATATAATAGCATTTTTCTACTAGAAAAGTAAGTAGTACATTTCTTGATTTGTAAAATTCTTTTTTAAATCCACTTTATCTCATTCGAAATAAAGTTAAAAAAATACAGCTCAGTATTATGTTAGTCAACAGTTACTGAAATCCATACCCTGAATTAAAAATAGACCTAAACTTAATTAAAATAGAGCGTACCGTTGCTTGTACCACACTCCACCCTGTCTCTATAACATGTAGTTCGAATTCCTATTTGTTAATCTGAGTTTAGTTTAATTGAGAATCTCTATCCAATTCCACACATTTATAGGCCTTTGAAGAAGGCACGTAGGGTGTATAAACATGGGGATCTTAACAGGGTGTGTACTGTATATTAATATTAATGAGTTCCTGTGAGGCATGGGTCTTGACAATTTTGTGAAATGGGATTGCTTAAGGCGAATGGTGTATCGTTGTACCTTTGTGGGTTTGGTGCTGTTTTTGATTGGATTAGATACCTTTGATACCTTTTTCATCCTTAGGCAATTTGCTAAAATATAAGTCTATGGTTTAAACAACTGGAATTATATGTATCGGAAATACCACAACAATATTCTTGTTTAACAGTATTTCACCCAAAATACTGTTGTATAGAGAAAATCGAAACCACTAGAACAATTAATGAGAAATTTTGCACTTAGCTTCCTTTTATAGATAAGTACTAGGAAAAAGCATTTGGAAGCCGAACCCCTAAATGGATGAAAAGTGTTTTTCTCTAAATCTTATAATAAAATGACAAAGGGTTTTTTGAACTAAAGTGCAGTCAGTCGAGATTTGGATTCTATTATAGCAACTGAAAACTTCAAAGTCTACTTAAGTCTATGAAGCCGTCGAGCTGATGCGTGCCTCCACTTCCCAGGGCGGATCCCTCTGAAAGATCCTCCTGGGACCTCCGCTCCTGAACTTGGAGCTGACTGAGCGCCAGTCTTCTTTCATCGATCCAGTCCTGTCCACTTGTCCAGTTGTCATCTTTGCTGAAGCCGCCTGCGCTACCTACCTTCCTACCATTACGTACCTTACTACAGTGCGTTTTAGGTTAGTCTTTTATATTATTCTGTATTTTTACCCCACTCATTTTTCTTTCATGTGCAAGTCTACTTAGCTTTTCATCACAAAATATAGAGGGTACAGAAGGACCGCTCCCGCTATCTTCAAAAATAATTACCAAAACTTGCCAGACTCACTAGGGCTGCTACTGTTTTGACTCTACAGGTTTTATTTGTGACAATATGAAATTTTATTGACACTGGTTGGCTCTTTGCAATTTTTTATAACAAAATTTTCTTGTTTGTCGTGAAATGTCAATGTCTCTCAATTATTCATTTAGACAACACGTGACAGTCGAGTCGTAAGTCTGCTTGAAACTGCTTGAGAATGCCTATAAACGTAATCAATGTGTGCGTGGTAAAAATGTCGGTTTGTTCTGAGTGGTCTCTCTGCTCAGGCGCGACGCAGCCTTACGTACTTTGTGCTTTCATTTAATAGCATCAAGTAGATTTGTTACAAGTTGCAGGCAAATTGCTAGTATACCATACCTTAAAGTATATTATTATTTTACGATTATCATTGGTCTAGCCTTTTCCCTAGTTGAGAAAAAGCTATTGAGCTCGGCTTCCAGTCTAACCGAATGCAGCTGAATACCAGTGTTTTATATGGAGCGACTGCCTATTGGACCTCCACAACCCAGTTACACGATAGGTAACACGATATCCCTTGGTAAGACTGGTTGTCAGAGTTTCTGGCTTCTGACTTCCCATAACGACTGCTAAAGATCTACGAATGACAACCGGGACCAACAGCTTTACGTGCTTTCCGAGGCACGAAGGAAACTCGGTATGAAAGGGATGGTCACCCATCCACAGACCAGCCGCGGCAAGCGTAGTTTTACCTTTGACCGATTGTTCTGTACGGCTTTTGTTTAGCCACCAGCTCTCAAGTTTGCGAGTTCCGAAAGATACTCAATATTAATAAAGAAAAACAAACGTATTCGTTTTTCGAATTCTGTGCGGTGAATGCTTTTTTTTTTTTTTAAACGTTGCCCCACACGAGGAATTACTCCTGTGTCGTGGGTACGTTTTACAAACATATAAACTGCCATACGAAGTTAAAAGTCATAGTCAAAGCATTTATTTCAATTAAACCATTTACTTTGAAATTTGAATTGTTAAGGAGTCGGTCAGTTAGTCAGAAAGTTGAAGCTAGTTGCTCGTTCCAAAACGTAGGTAGGTCTCTATGGAGAAGAACGAGCAAGAAACTCCACGGACACTCTTTTAAAATCAGGTTTTTACAAAATTCCTACATTATTCTTGTTGCTTCTATATGTGAAAACAATGAAGGTAATCTAGAAATACAAAATTTAAAAAATAATCAAGATAAAAACAATGGCAGTTAAGAGTTGACCAATCTTTGCTGACAGCGCCCGTTCTCGAACATGACGCGTGAATCAGCACCGTGCAGCTCAACCATTTTGGAGGGAGCTGAATGATCCAACACACGCGCCACCATCAGCGAGACATTTGAGTGAGCATGACAATTCTCTCAACCGCCATGCTCATTTATGTCAAACACATAATAATTTACTTAATAATATGGCTCCATGGTACTCACATTTACAAAATTGAAATAATGCTGCTAAATTATACAAAACTAAGGTTTTCAATGTTTCTAAAATGTCGAAAAAGTAATTAAAATATAATTGTGTATTGTGTACTCGTTACTCATGTCAATAAAAAAAGGGGTAGGAAAAAACTTTTCTCCAATTAGGAAATTCCTTAAACTGCCTGTGGAGCAGGACCAGCATTTAGCCAAGCATTTTTATCATTGATGTAGTCTACACAGTGTGCGTTTAATACATGTTTTAAATTGTCTTTCATTTAATTGTAGAATATCAAGAGGTATTTTATTATAAAATTTTACTCAGTACCCTATAAAAGAAGTATGAACTTTTGACAATCTGAAACTTGGCTGATCTAATTTGTTCCTATTTCTAGTATAAACACTATGTCTGTCAATTATTTTATAAAAAAGATGAAGGTTTTTTCGAACATGGATAATGTTTTCATATATGTATTGACAAGGTACCGTCATGATGTTAATCTGTTTAAACAATTCTCTTAGAGACTCGCGTCTGCTGAGATTATAGATGGCTCTGCCAGCCCGCTTTTGCAGAATAAAAATAGAATCAATATCTGCAGCCCGCCCCCAAAGCAAGATACAGTAGGACATGATGCTATGAAAATAACTAAAATATACTAGCCTAGCGGTATCCACGTCTGTCAAATGCCGGATTTTTCTGACAGCGTAAGTGGCCGAACTCAACCGCCCTGCAAGAGATGTTAAGTGAGGACCCCATTGCAGCTTTGAGTCAAGCGTAATCCCTAGGAAAACAGTCTTTTCCACGAATTCAAGTATCATCATTTCAGCCGAGAGATGTCCACTGCTGGACATAGGGGGGGGGGTTCAATTAAAGTATACAACAAAATTCAACATTCGGTAAAGCGAATCTTATGCATTTAGTTTTCTTCTCATTTAATACTAAATTATTTACAGTAAACCAATTATGAACCTTAAGCATAGCGTTATTTACGTCATCATGGTGCTGTGCCCGTCTATTAACTCTAAAAATCAAGGAAGTATCATCGGCAAATAACACCATTTGTGGTTGATTTTTCAGTAAATAAGGTAAATTGTTTATATAAACTAAAAAGAGGAACGGTCCCAATATTGAGCCCTGCGGTACCCCCATTTTTACTTTTAAGCCCGATGAATTTACACCGTTTACTTGAACTTGTTGCAGTTTATCAGTCAAATATGATTTTACTAAGCTAAGTGCTAGTTAACCCAGTCCGTAATGTTCAAGCTTTAAGAGTAGTGTTTCGTGATTCACGCAATCAAATGCTTTGGAGAGGTCGCAAAAGATACCAATAGCATCCTGCGAATCCTCCCAAGCCTTAAATATATGCTTTATTAAGGTGACACCGGCGTCAGTAGTGCAACGTCCTTTAGTGAAACCATACTGTTGATCATGTAAATTTTTGTGACAGTTAAAATGACTGAGCATTTGATCAAGCATTACTTTTTCAAACACTTTGCTAAAAACCGGCAAAACCGAAACGTGTCTGTAATTATTAGAGTTTTTGCAGTCACCGGATTTAAAAAGTGGTATAACTTTGCTGTACTTCATTAGACCCGGGAAAACCCCTTGGTCTACACACAAATTAAAAATGAAAGCTAAATAGGGCGCCACTGTCTCAATAATTGATTTACAAACATTAGTAGACATCCCCATAAATCTTCAGTACCCTTGATCTTGAGTTGTTTAAAAGCTTTAATAACGATTGCAGGGTTTATATGTTTAAATTTAAATTCCGTGGGACATGCTGAAACATTCGAACATAGTAAATTTAAAGCAAGTGAGGGCGAAGAATCTAAAGTTTCAGTAGTTTTAATAGGAATATCGGTAAAGAATGTTGCAAATTCCTGAGCAACTTCTTTATTAGTACTTCAGAGACCACGGGAAGTCTCCAGAGTGTAATCAGTATTATGTCTTTTGTTCCTATTTGTTTCATTATTAACAATTTTCCAAACAGTCTTAATTTTATATTAAAACTGTTTGGAAAATTGTTAATAATGAAAAAATATCTTGAGTTGTTTAAAAGCTTTAATAACGATTGCAGGGTTATATGTTTAAATTTAAATTCCGTGGGACATGCTGAAACATTCGAACTTAGTAAATTTAAAGCAAGTGAGGGCGAAGAATCTAAAGTTTCAGTAGTTTTAATAGGAATATCGGTAAAGAATGTTGCAAATTCCTGAGCAACTTCTTTATTAGTACTTAAGAGACCACGGGAAGTCTCTAGAGTGTAATCAGTATTATATCTTTTGTTCCTATTTGTTTCATTAATAACAGTTTTCCAAACAGTCTTAATTTTATCATCAGCTGATTTAACTTTGTTGCTAATGTATAAGGCTTTAGCTGCTTTACAAACATTTTTAAAAGTTTTAAAATAAGTCGAAACATACTTATTAAACGTTTCGGTGTTAATATAAGGCTTAAGGCCATACAACTCAAAAAGCCTTTCTCTACTTTTCCTGATACCTTTAGTTGCCCAGTCACTAAATAAAAACTTAGGGCAAATAGTTTTAGTTTTTTTCTTAAAAATATTATCAAACTCTGTTTGCACAACTGAAAAAAGAACTTTATACAAAATATAACCATTATTCATATTAAGTTCCTAAACGGGTAACTTACTAATTAAATTGATCTAAATTACCAGATGTATTGGTCTTGACTGTATCTGTATTTTTTGCAAGGGTGTGTTGGACTCAAAAGCAACGGTCAAACCGTTGCTTTTGAGTGTCCGCTGTGATCAGAAGGGAGATAATTTACAATAGCTTTATCTAAATAGTCGCAGCTACAAAAAAACATTATCCATACAAGTAGCAGTGGTTGCAGTTATTCGTGATGGTTCTAAGAACACATTTGACAAATTAAAGGATTTAAAGAGGCTTAATAATCTACTGCTATTTGCGTTCTTTTCTAAAATATTAATATTATAGTCTCCACAAATTATTATTGATTTATTACCAAGTTTAGTCAGAACATCCTCCATTATAGACTCAAATATAGAGTAGGTTTGATAATTCGGGGGTCTGTAAACGCACACTATGACATGCCTATCTTTTTTTTTTTTTTTTTTTTTTTGATACGGGGTGGAAAATCCTCATGGATGTCCTCCGCCCTGGGGCGGGCGGAGGGGTCTGTCAGACTCTTACTGACTAAAAACCACCCCGGTGTTCCATCTCACACCTACGTCGGGGGTCGCGGGAACTGGAGATACTTCCGCAACCCCCGGCTGGTGCCGGCCCGCTGCAGCGGGCCACTTCTCGGGTCAGGGGGGGGAGTGAGGTGTTAGACTCCCCCCCGGACGTCTTAGAGGGGCGCGCGTGGAACACTACGCGCCGCCACCTCGGGTCCTGGTGTATGTGGGGGGCGACAGACGTCCCCGAGTCTGCCGCCCCTGGACCCATTTAGGGGGGCCGGAAGAGGGCGTTATCCGCCCTCCGCCGACGCCCGGTGCGCCTGCTGCGGGCAGGGTGGGGGGTTGAGATCTCCCTCTCCCTTTCCGCAGCCTCCTTCTGCGACATGACACTTTCGCAGAAGGATGACATGCCTATCTAGCTCAACACAGGACAGTTCAATAATATGTTCAACCGAGAGTTCAACTATGTCTTTGCGAGGGTTGTACGTTGTTTCATAGCTAATAGTTTTATAGAATTTCGTTTCACATAAAATTTTTCTAATAATTTCGTTTCATAGAATAATCAATACGCAGAATACTTACTTTCAAGATTTTTATATCATTGATTTTTCTTTCACATAAAGTTTATTGTTAGAATAATCATATCATAGAATAACAAATCAAATATTCTCTATCCTTATATTTTTTATTTAATATAAAACTTATTCCCAAGAATGGGAGTCACAGTTCTAACCAAACCTACTGCGCGTGCGTGCAAACAACCATGCAGCATGCAAGCAAGTATGCAGCGTGCAAGCAACCATGCAGCATGCAAGCAAGCATGCAGCGTGCAAGCAAGTATGCAGCATGCAAGCAAGCATTTAGCGTGCAAGCAAGCATGCAGTGTGCAAGCAAGCATGCAGCGTGCAAGCAAACATGCAGCGAGCATGCAACATGCAGCAGGCATAGTTTCTGTCACGGCTCCGGCGTTGCGGGGCTCCGGCGGTCCCACGCGAGCTTATCGTCGCAGATGGTATTCACGCTCACCACCGCGGCGGCGGGCGTTAAAACCTCCTGCTCCTCAGCTCGCGGGCCGCCTCGCCCCTCCACGCCTACGCAGATTTAAATTACACTCTAGGGGTAGGGCAGACAAGACTACGTGGAGTCGGTATCGCAGCGATTCGTTTCTGTCATTTACTTTTGTAGCACAACATATTTTCTTCTTTTTAAGACATCATTTTTGTTATTGTCTATTTATACACTTATTCGTTAAAAAATAATTCTACTGTTTGATAAGATTGTTAAACAAAAAAATGTGATTAAAAATTCATTGAATTGTGTTTCTATGAAATATTTTTCATTGAAGTAAATAGTATTTGAAACAATAATAGTCGAAATAAAAATACGAGAACCAAATATTATATGAAACATTTTCTGGGAAACGAAATTCTATGAAATTTCTGTCTGCGAAACAAGGGGACACCCTTTGCGAGACTTAGATTTAATATTACTTTTTAATACAATTAGTGAACCACCACGCAGCATCGATTTCCGTCATTCATAATTAATTAACATTTCATATGATTTCAACCAATGTTCAGTTATACAAATAATGTCGAACATTGTCTTCTCTAAAAACAATTCAAATTCCAATTGCTTGGAAGAAAATCCTTGAATATTTTGATGGAATAATTTCAAAGAATGTTGCTTAGCCCTGTTCTTTAAACTTGCTGATTGATTGCTAGAAGATACCTTGTTATTGATAAGTTGCATTAAATTGATACTGGTATCTTCTGTTGTCTTACTAACTAGTTTAAACAATTTGAGCTTACCACCTTAATACTAGTATTATTACTAACTATTGTGGAGCTAATTACGGAACACTTCGACATATTAATTATGTCCGAGTTTATATTAAAGCCATGCTATCTGACGTCTAAACCTAATAGGCAGATACACTGTATCTCTAGTCGATTTCAATTTTTCAGCAAAAGTGTTGGTGTCAAGAAACTTGAGCTTGTCATTATAATGACCAGCTAATAAATGCATATGATTATTAAGCATAAGTATGTGTACACAAACAGCCAGACCCGGAACAAGTATCTGTAGGCTATACAAATATTTGTTCCGTGCGGGAATCGAACCCGCGACACGCAGCGCAGCAGTCAATCGCTCAACCACTGCGCCAACCGTGTCATCAAAACTATACACTACACATTTAAACTATACATGATATAGACTAGTACCTACTATGTAAAATATTAGACACACACTATACCCTAACGACCTCAAAAGTCTATTTGAATATTTTATTCAAATGGTCTGACTTAATCAAACTAAATATTCAAAGCCTACTCTATTATTATAGAACCAGAATCTAAAATAAACCAGCAAGCTTACCTAATCAATCCGCTGATAAAGTCGGCGTACAATTCTCTGACGTGGATGTACTGAGCGCAATGTTACAAACTCATCTGTCGCTTCAGGGCGACATGTACGCTTCAAAACAAACCCACGTATTTTCAATTATTATTGCGGGAATGAATGTTCTTTTTTTCGAATCTATCTTTATGAAACAGTTCTATGAGTGATTGTTCCGTGTTGCTAACAGGCAAAACACGTAGGGACTTATAACAATGTAAAAATACACTTCATCATTACCATATCAGCCATAGGATGTCCACTGTTGTATATAGACCTCCGCTATAGATTTCCAAAAGGACTGGTTGGATGCAGCTTGTATCCAGAGCGTTTCTGCGGCCTTAATCAGGTTGTCGGTTTACTTTGTGGGTGAACGTTGCGCTTGCTGGCCCTTGTCCTTTGTGCTTTTGTCTCCTGCTTGATAAAGGGAAAAGTGGAAAAATTAGGGGTTCGTAAAACAAATCACAAAGTGGTGAGTAAAATAAGCGGATTTTCACCCCGGATTATAATAGCAATAGGCTCGCCCCCTGTTACATGTGGGCGGATCTAGAACTTGAAAACAATCTGGCAAAGTTTAAGTTTAATAAACATTTCACGACCTTCGAATAAGTTCCGATTCAATTACTTGTCAGATAATTTAAATTCTGTTCCATTTTTGATGTGAAATAATCTAATGCGGCGGATCAGACCACCTGTTGAGCGACGCTTTTGAGCCAATAGCCATCCTTTCAAATAGTAAATAGTTACTATTTAAAACTTAACCCGTTTAATTATGCAACATTAGTCCGAGTTCAGACTTTAGTCCGAGTTCTAACTGTAGTCCGAGTTCTAACATTAGTCTGAGTTTAAATTTTTATTCGAATTCTAACATTAATCTAAGTTCTAACTTTAGTCCGAGTTCTAACTTTAGTCAGAGTTAAATAGTTTCGATGTTTCACATCTGTCAGGAGTCCAACATACATATTTTAAAAAAATTGACACGACGCGTCTCAATTTTTTTAAAATATGTATTTTGACTTTTTAGCTGCTACGCATCTTACAGAGCGTGAAAGTACATATTATTATATGAATACAATCAACGTTTACTATGAGACAAACTCCAACAAAAATGTATGGAACCGCAATTAAATTGTACGGGACGGCTAGAATTTTCCCCCACATTTCAGGTTTGGTCCCTTAAGGGGCTATTAAACGACTTTTACAGATTTTAAACTGACAATCACGTCAAAATGTGCAGTGTAAATGATTTGAAAAAAATATATGTTAAACTAGAACATCCTCTTAATCATTTAGTAAGTGAACATTTTTAATTATATTCATATTATATAGTTTAATTAACACGTGAAGTTGTGTCTGACGCGGACAAAACATTGACAATCACACAAAATCTACCAGATATAATTAAACGAAACTTACACCATCTTACAGACAATTTTATTATCTATCTTTTAGTATACGCCTTTTTTTTAATTTTGACAGAATACTACTTTTATTTAATTTTTTCGACTAAATTTTGAGAGTTTTGGACGCAGACTGCGTCCGTTCTGCATCAGTTTTGCGTCCAAAACTCTCAAAGTTTAGTCGAAAAAATTTAATAAAAGTAGTATTCTTTCAAAATTAAAAAAATATTGTCAATGTTTTGTCCGCGTCAGACACAACTTCGCGAGTTAATTAAACTATTTAATATGAACTTAATCAAAAATATTCACTTTCTATATGATTAAGAGAATGTTCTAGTTTAACATATATTTTTTTCTAATCATTTACACTGCACATTTAGACGTGATTATCAGTTTAAAATCTATAAAAGTCGTTTAATAGCCCCTTAACAATAGTTTTTCGTCAAAGTCAACGTACAATAATAAAAAAGAAAAACCTATAACTATTACACAAAAAAAAATTGCCACGTTGGATGGCACTTAACCTTTGCCCAAAGTAAAAACCATTCATTTATGTCAATTAGACCATTAAAAGGCAAAGTTGATTCTAGTTGCTCCAAAAGGTAGTTTCGTATGGAGAAGAATGGGCAAGAAACTCTATACTTACTCTTTTAAAAACAATGTGTACAATATTTTGCATTTACAGTTTATAGTTATATTACAACTATACGTGAATCCGATGGACCTTTCATAAAAAAACACTATATTGAAGTATGTACACAGTATTACAAGATAAAGAATGACATCTAAGTTGTATACTTAGATACATAATCTAAGTATACAACTAAGTGTACACAGTGTATTCCTATTGTGCCGGTATGGTTAGGCACATAATAATATGTGAACACTATGGTGTTCACATATTATTATTTACAATTATTGAAAAAGTTGACAACCACTCCTTACATTTCAACAAACTATGAACCGTATTTTGTTGATGTACAGTGCTGTGTCCATTCAGACTTCTGCCTAACCATACCGGCACAATAGGAATAATGTTATAAGCGAATAAAATATGAGCAAAGTCATGGGCAACAGCTAGTAATTTATGTATACCTCTTGTGTGTTCATGATTATGTATACCTTTGCTTCGTCTAATCTATCAAACTGCGTGTGGGGGCTTGAGTTCCTGATGATGCGGGTAGCGTAGGCGTGGGATATTAAGTAGGCCCTGATTTGAGATTAGCTAGGTATAGATTTATTATAAACTAGCTTAAGCCCGCGACTTCTTTCGCGTGGAAGTCGTAAAAAATTAAGAACTACTTAAGTACTTCAATTCAATTCAATAGCAATTATAAATTTCACTGACAGACAGTGTACAGCTTGGTCTAGAAGCACGAAACTTTTGCTAAGGAAAGATGTTTCAAAATTTCCGAGCTAAAGGAGACGAAAATTTGTATAGAGATTTGTCTTTTATGCCAATAGGAAATTCTGTCGTGCACACGGACTGAAAAAAGCTGACTCTTTTGCGATACTTGCTGAAAAAAAAAAGTGATCATATAATTGTTTCTTTTTTACATTTTAAGGTAAAAACAGAGTCCGTACGTATATTGCACGATTTAAAAACGATTTTTTTCTTTGTCGTTCTTTCAAATATATTATACTGTACGCAAGTATACTTTTATTTTATTACACATACGTACACAACAAATGTTGAAACTCCAAACCCAAATATGTTTGAAAAGAAGAAAAAACATTAAGAAAGCTTAGCTATATATTTATAAAACCTCTCTGTAAACTATATTAATTTGTAGTTTTGCCGTTAGTCAAAATGTACAGAGAGTCAGGACTGGTGACGCGAGAGCAAGCGACGTACAGTTGACCGTGAGAAAAGCAGCTGGTCTTGAGATCGCCAACCGCAGCCTTCAGTGTGACAAACACCGACCGACCTGAGACTTGTTTAAAGTCATGCAAAAGCACACGCTCACAGGGAATTGCACACGCTTGAATTGGAAGGGGTAATTGTGGGGAATCAGTGGTATACGTGGTATAAACACTCTCACCAACGCCACAACCTGTTACAATTTCAGCTTCAATGATATTTCTCTGCAGACAGACGACTTCGAGTCGGTTCCTGTTACACAAAATAATAGGTACACCGACCTTCAGCTGGAAGATGTGCGCTAGAAGTCCACTTGCCGTAAGCGAATTCTATTCTAAATTTTACGGCGTAACGTAGATGTATACTACTTCTCTCCCTTCAATTTGAGAGAAACAAAATGCTTTTATTGATCGCTGCAGCTTGATCAATTTTGGGTGTTATAATACTTATAATAGCCTGTTCACACACCCAAATTCTCTTGATGCGGTATTTGACTTATGTCGCCGTACAACACATGAATCAGTTCTTCTATTGTAGATACTACACTATCAAGAGTCTCTGTTAGATCCACCTGCCCTCTCTCCTTTGGTAGAGAGCTTTCACCAACTTTTAAATGAACATCGGAGAATTCTTGAACACGTGAATTGCCTCCAAGCTAGGTACGCATATTGATGGTCAAGCGCGATTTATAAACACGTGACCATAGAATTGATCGTTTCAACGATGCATTTACCTCGTCAGCCCTAGTTCCTTGCGTCACCACAGGCAGCGTCTGTCGGAAATCGCCACTAAACAGAACTGTGACCCTACCCATCATGTCTTGGTTTCTGCGGATGTCTTGCAGGGTTCTACAGCTTCCACTGCGTTCCTATTAGTCATACATGTCTCTTGTCACTGTTTCGTGATATGTACCGCACAAATAGGTTTCGCTCTCACTGGCATTACTCTCTTAATCGATGAGAATTTTAAAGCAGTGTGGCAGCGCAATTTAACTTGCCTCCTGACCTCTGCAAGAATACCAGTGGTAATTAATGTTTTTTCTGTTCAACCAAGAGCATTCATTGCTCTGCAATTACTCTGAGGTGAACACGCTGACGTGGTTATTTACGATAGTACTCATTGCACCTGGGTCGTAATTGGTTTCGGCAGTGTATTTCCGATTTCCACGATTTTGATGTGCCAGTGATAGCGGGGCGGCCGGTAACCCAAACTTGACCACAGGAATGACGCCGATGTAAACGACCACGTTTTGAAGAGAAGTAAGAATTGTTTAGAATACGTTTCTCATTGTGTTCAATGTCACCTTTAGTAGTTGATCTCAAAACTCGCAAGAAGTCTTCGGACAGATGATGCCGATATTTCTTCCACAAAAGTACTCGTGGGTTTGCAATTCCACAAAACAAACAAATGTCTTTAACGATTGGGAATTTTCGAAAAATTTTGAAAGTGTTTCTCTTCGCCACACTATTTTTATAATCGTTTAATTTAATGTATTAAAAATTATATGTAATTCTTCTGCAATATAATGTTATAATTCTGTATAACTATATATTGTACTCTTTGCTAATAATATTTATTTTGAGTTGAGTTTTCAAACATGACATTGTGTCAAAATAAAATGTATTTAAATCAAAAGCACTAAGAAGTATTGATATCAACTTCGATGCAAATCACCCTCAAAATAACTTTCTTCCCATTTTTTATTCCGTTAGGTGTTGAATTTCAATAAAATACGAAACCCATCTTCCATCAATTCTGTTAAAGAATGTTTATGCGAAATTTGAAGTAGATTGGACCAAGGAATCACGTTGTCCCATACAAACTTTGCCCCCGTTTTGCACCCCCTTAGGGGTAGAATTTCGGAAAATCCTTTCTTAGTGGATGCCTACGTCATACAAAGCACACACCCTCCAAGTTTCAGGTCTCTACGATCAGCGGTTTAGGCTGTGCGTTGATACATCAGTCAGTCACCTTTGCCTTTTATATATATAGATTGGTAATTTTGTTTGTTTGTATATTTTATACCTAATTATTTATTCGGTACTTTACATAATAAAACATTCATTCATATTAGTACCTTTTCTTTTTATACCATGTTTTACTCAAATAAACGAATTATTGTTCTCATATACATGTTATATTACGTTATAGATTGAGAAAAACGGATTAACTCACTGTGTTGCCGGGTTAGTCCAACTAGTTTCGATGGCATACGGCCACCTTTATCAAGGAGTTCCACAGGATGACACACCGCCCGTCGCGTTCCTGCGGACACAGCGCGCGGCCGCGCGTTGCGCCCGCGCGGACAACTGCGGGAGTGGCGAGGACGAGGGTAGAGGTGGCGGAAGAGTATCTTGCTTGAAACACATACACACTGAGCTGACCACCTCATCACTTTTGATTTCCTCCTCAATCTATAATGTGTAACAATACTCACGTTTCGTTTAATGATAAATGTTATATTTTAATTTTTTTTCATTTTAAAATACTTGTATAAAATAAAAACATTCAAAAACATAAAAAATTGTAGCTCACCGGTATCGGAACAAGTTCCAAGCTACCGGAGGTCAGGGCTCCGCGGACTCCAATACACGCCGTGTCCAATGGTGCCGCTTTCTCAATCAAGCCCTTGATCCAGCTGCCCAACGACAGCCTCCTCAGATGTTGGTCGAGGCTCTTGGAAATGATTCCATTGGCCGTCACGACTATCGGCACAACAACTGCTATGCTCACATCTCACATGATGATGATGACGATAAAGTAGCGGGACAAGTCAAGACACTTAATTTGTTTATCTTTCTCAGCTTTTACGAAGTTTTCGTCATACGGAACCGCTACATCAACAATTATTGCTCAACACTCTATCCGATCTATATCGATCTATTACCGCTCATCAGCATCATCATCAGCCGTAAGACGTCCACTGTTGAACAAGGGCCTCCTCCATATAGTGGGGGGGTGCCATAATCCCCACTCTCGGCAGGCCTCTTGATTGCAGTGAAGTTGTTAAGTACATGGAAGCCACTGCAGCCCGATTTCGGGATTTTCCTTTAGTGGCCTTCCTACCCTCGGGATGAATTGGGGGGGTGCTATTCTGGCCCGGACACGCCATCGGAATCACCGCTATGTCGGGCCTATTGGCTTCAATTTACTTTTACTATCTTCAAGGCACGAGTGAGCAAGCATTTTTTACCTTAGGCCGCAACCTCACTTAAGATCAGGTGAGTTGCGGCCAAACGCAAGCCTACAAAAATATTTAAAAAATATATTATTATTTTTATCTACTACCTAACCACGAAATTACTTCATGCACCTAACGCTATTTTTGACGTGACAACGTCTTATAAATCGATGATCGATGCTGCATTCACGAAAAAGTGTCACGTTCCGCCTGAGCCTGAGCGTGCAAGCGAGAGCGCGGTACAAGCGCTCCGCCCATCTCGACGGAAGCCATTATTTGCTTATATGTTAGCCATTTTGTTTCTTTATGACGTTATCACGTAAAACTATCGTCCGTAAACCGACTTTACAGACAACCTATTTTTTCTTTGTTCTAGGACCGAGCATTATGCCAGTCACAACCTGAAGGCGAGCGGGCGATGCGCCGCGCGGCGGTTCGCGCGCGCGGTGCGACGCGCGTAATATGCGCTCATTGAACGAAACAGCGTGTCAGGCGCTGCTCGAAGACGTCCGCTGGGACGAGCCCGTCAGCCTTGTCAGCTTGGCTATACTCGCGCTTATTGACGTGCTAGTTATTGCAGGTAAGTCATCATCATCATCATGTCAACTTTTAGACGCCCACTGTTGGCCATAGCTATGATTGGCTGATGCATGGTGACGATCGCAGTAGGTGTTATGGTACTCAGAAGGACCCTATTGCTTTCTCTGGTCAGTGTTCCTCTGTCGCTTTCTACGACACTCACGGGAAGAAATGGGGTGGTGCTATTTGCGGGCGGCACCACACGGAGGATAAGTATAACATTACTATAATTGGATTGAGTTTAAAATTACATTTGAGTAAGATCTATTCAGGAGCTGGTGGCAAAGTAAGAGACGTACGTATTGACTGGTTATTATGGTTAAGCTACGCTTGCCGCGGTCAGTTCGTGGATGGGTGACCAGCTATTTCATACCGAGACCACAAAGTACGTAAGGCTGCGGCGCGCCCGAGCAGAGAGACCACTCAGAACAAACCGCCATTTTACTCACGCACACATTGACATTACGTTTATAGGCAATCTCAAGCAGTTTCCAGCAGACATTAGTCTCGATTGTCACGTTTTGTCTAAATAAAAAAATTAGAGACATTGACATTTCATGACGAACAGAAAAAAAAATGCAAGGAGGTTCCAACCAGTGTCAATAAAATTTCATATTGTCACAAATGAAACCTACAGAGTCAATACAGTCGCAGCCCTAGTGAGTCTGGCAAGTTTAGGTAATTATTTTTGAAGATGGCGGGAGCGGTCCTTCTGTACCCTTTATATTTTGTGCCGAGACACATCCGTGCAAGCCCGATACGCCGTTGGTCCCGGCTGTCATTTGTAGATCTTCGACAGTCGTTATAGGTGGTCTAAAGCTAGAAAATCTGACAATGACCACCATTCTTACCATGGGATATCGTGTTACCCAGTAACTGGGTTATGGAGGTCAGACAGGCAGTCGCTCCTGTAAAACATTGCTTCTGGTTAGTCTGAAAGCTGACCCCAACTGGAGAAGCTGGAGAAGTCTCAGTATGAAAACGGATAGTAACCCATACATGGACCGGCCGAGACAAGCGTAGCTTTGACTTGAAAAGCATCTTGGTAAAATAATTTCTAATTCTTGAAATAGAACCATGGAGAAAATCCATTATCAAAGGTTAAGGTTAAGTAAAACGATCCATTCTAATATGAAAACGAGAATGGTCCAAAATTAGCTTGTACTCAAAACAATTTAATATCAGATGTTCAACTTAGAATATTCCAGACCACAACGCTTATTTGAAACATAATAAGGATTATACGAAGCAGAATTCAAATGTGTAATTCTAAATTCAAATGTGTAATTGAAATCCATCGGTAACAAGACAACGAGTTCAGTAATTTAATCATTTCGCTTCTCGAGTTCTCACCAAACGTTTTTGTTTGTACGGTCAGCTTCAAAAGTCAATGAACACTTACTTTTACAGGATATCGTCTAAATAAACACACAACAACACGATGCTTTTCAGTATTTTCAGGTTAGAGTTTGTTCTTAATTTTACAGCATTTCCGTATTTACTTTAATATTATATCATCAATTAAAAATATGCCTCGTGTCTCTGAAAGTCAGAAGTCAAAAAGTCTGACAACCAGTCTTACCAAGGGGTAGTGGAGGTCAGATAGGCAGTCACTCTATGTAAAACCCTAGTAGTGGACTTTAAACTGACCCCGACATAGTTGGATAAAGCCTATTCAGATGAAAAAACAAAAAAAGTCAATAAAAAGATAAAAGATATTTTATTTGTAAAACAAGATGAACAATAATTACGATTTCATAATTTTGTGTGTTGAACGATTTTGCCCACTGACCGTACGAACGAATTAGGTCACTGACCGTACCCCTTTCACATTCGTACGTTATACACTTATTTCCATCCCCCATTGTAGGTCCGTGCTACGCGCTACGCCTCTACGTCGTAGCACGTACTACGAGGCTACGGCGCTACGTGATTTATGAGTACTTTAGTGAGTGATTTTAAAGAGAGATTTTTCTTTTTAATGTAAAAGGTGCTTCAGAAGAAAATGTTTGCTTTAAAATAAATCTAATTAAAAGGTATTGGGTATCGTCCATTAGACAAAGAAAATAAACAGTGTAAGGAATTAAAGCAAAACATTGTTTGAGGACTGCTCGGTGCGATGTTCCGGATAAACAAAATGTACTTCGATTTTTCTGTTGAAATACACTTTGAAGCAACCTGAAGATAAAAGAGGCGAGAGAAAAAACCGGATTGTTAATGTAGTAAACAATAAATACCTACTACATTAACAATCCGGTTTTTTAGGGTTCAGGTAACTGAAAGGCGATGACGGAACTTTTGTAAGATCACTTTTATGTTTTGCCTGGCAGTCATAAAATATCATTTAAAAAGTCACTGATCGAGTAATTTGCTTTACTTATTAACAATTCTTTGAGTTTATTTTTAAAAATATTCAGCTTTTCAATGTTTTTAATACAATTTGGTAGTTTGTTATAAATTTTAATCCCAATCCTAAAAATACTCGTTTTAAATTTGACTGTCCTACATTGAATAATACTCAATTCATTTTTATGTCGTGCACTTCTTAATGTTTCATAGTTTTGTTTTAGATTGTTTATTAATTTAATTTAATGATGACTATTGTAATTATTTTGATAAATGATTGAATTGGAATTTACTAATACAGCTTTAGGTAAACATTGTTACTAACCCTTTTATGAGTGCAAACTTGAAATAAATGATTTAATAATAATAAAAGCATTTTTTAAATATCATTATGCTTTGGAGGAAAGTGGAAAAAATGTTTTTTTTCTTACTCCTCCGCTGTTCTTTTCTGATTAATTTCGTAGCGGGACCCAAGACAGTTGTACTATTTCTTTTCAACTCATCGAGCTTTATTGCCTCGACGCTTTCCTGGTGGTCGCCATTGTTTATTCGGGTTTTCAGGAGATGCAGTAGTTTGGAAATTAATGCATAAAATTTTTTTTTTGCTTTATACACAATCCATTTTCTCTTCTTCATACACCGACCTCTAGATCTATCTTGCGGAAAGCTATCTGCCTAACTTTTTTCCAACAATGTTGGGGTCGGCTTACATGGAGTTACTGCCTGCATGATCTTCACAACTTAGTCACTGGGCAACCCCATAACTCTCGGTAAGACTGGTTATCAGACTTTCGGGTTTCTTACTACTATTGAACATTTACAAGCCCTAACTTCACAAACTCTACACTTTAGTCAAAATATGCCGGTGCTTGGCCGTTTCGCTATCGTCATATAAGGGAAAGGGGAAAAACTTATTCACTGTTCATTACTTTTCTGTTATGCAATAGTTCTTGAACCGCCATGCCACATATTTTAACTAAAGTAGCTTGTAGAGTTATTGCGTGTAGAGTTAGAAGCTTGACTCTACATGAGATCTGATAACTTTTTAACAGTGCGAGCCTCGTCTGGTCTCGTCTTGGCAACACTTTACATGGAAATGTTTTTAGTAGGATTTTATTATTATTAAATCGTTAATTGTAATACTCCCTACCATTAACACCACCCAAATCCACTAATACACAGAAAATAATTCATATATTAATTTCACCTTTCAATCACAACTCGAACAACTCCCTGAAAAGGACACTGACTGATATTTTCAACATAAAACAAATCTGAACTCAACAACATTCGCCACACTTTAGAATAAAAGCAGGGGCTCTTTATGTAACTGGCATTCATTTATACCTGAGTCATTATACAAGAAAAGACAGAGGGTACACAATGAAGTTAGCTATACAAATTAATAAAGAAAACTACAGTGTCTCTTTGTGATGTAAAAACAACAGCATTTTTACTAAATGCATATTATGAAAATATAGTATGGTAAAGTATACGGCACGTTTATTAAAAAAAAACAACAACATTTTAATTTTTTGTCTGTCTGTCTGTTCCGGCTAATCTCTGAAACCGCTGGACCGATTTCAACTGGGCGTTAAATGGCAAATAGGTGTTGTTATAAGGAGTAACTTAAGCTACTTTTATTTAAAAAATAAATTAAAATCCCGCTGATAACCGACAATCACGTGGACCAAGTCACGTGCATCAACTAGTTTTCTATATACTTGTCGGATCAGTCAGGATTTAGTCCGTTAGATTTAGTCATCATGTGGGCAGAATATGGGTTTCGTGCAATGAAAACACACTGGGTATAGGGTACAATACACGGCATTTATTAAAACCACAATTTAACACACACTACATTTAAATAAACTCAGACACTATAATTAACATAGTATAGACATAGTTAACATCACTTCAACAACGAATCGAAAGTACAGTTTCGGGACGTGTTAGCTCCGTTGCGATCAGACACTGGATTCTGAATGTCTTCCTCGCTGTTGGCTGAAAACATCACGACTCTGTAGAAGCGCGCCAAAATGGTGGTGGTTGATCACGTGTTCTCGATAATGGCGGCTTGCGATTCGTCGTTTCACGTTCATACTATTGACCGGATACGACATACTAATATTATTATAAATAGTAAAATTGTTTGTTTGTTTGTAAAAGTTCATCAAAATATTTCACTTATAGAAAGAAAGTCTATTGCAGAGAGACATCGGCTATGTTTCATGGAACACGTCTTGACTTTCACGTACTTCCTCAAGTTGAGGGCAGGGCCTAGCTCGTCACATAGCTCTTATCCGTATGCACGCCTGATGAGAGCCCTGGGTGTGATTTCTACGTTAATTGATAGTGTATACCTCAAAGTTGGTCCCATAAATTTCACGAAAATATAAATAGGGTTGTAAAATTAAAGAATGACTTTTTTTTTGGTGTCACCCTTGCGAAATGAATTTGTGTGATAAAATTAAGCACTAAAAAACGTAAAAAAAAAACTTTTTTTACTGTCACTGACTTGCGAATTTAAAGTTTTTTTTTTACTTTTTGTTTGTTTGTGAAGACGGTTGTCTTTCTTGTATAAAAAGTTTTTTTCATCCATCTTCTTCACGCCCCAACATTCTGATCCATTCAGTACGACACGACTTGGAGCTCAAGTAGGCTAATTAGTTAACGTTTTAACGTGTCACTAATCTACACCTTTTTACTTGTAAAGGTAGGTGGGTGGTTGTTCGATTATTGATCGATGCCATCGGTCGACATCGATCGACGTTGATCGATTGGTGTGGTAGCTTTGGCTGTGCGACGGATACCGTTCGACTAACTGATCGATCGATTTCCGGTCGATGGCATCGGTCGACGTTGATCGATTAACTCCGGTTATAATCCATCGCTAATAATAATCAAGCAGCTCGATCGACGGCGACTAATCCTATCGTCGATCGACAATCTTATCGTCGATCGACAAGCGATCGATTGGTCTGGTAGAAACTATCGATTGAAGTCGAGTAATCCATGCTATCATCGTTCGATGGTCTGGTAACAGCCTAATATCATTGTTTGGAACTGAATTATTGATGGCAGTTCAAATTGGATTTTCTGCTCCTATATTTAGTATGGAAGGTGAGCCCGCTCGGACGAGGAGACTCCATTAGGCGATTACATCGGGGACTATACGTTTCAATCGCAAAGTAAACAGACCCAGTGTTTACATAGTTAAAAATGTTACGTTAATAGTTGGTGTGTTCTGATTTTTAGCACGTGTTTCTTTAGCGTGAAATTGTGTTTAGAATGTTAACTAACCTGACCTGTTTACTGTTAGGATGGGCACTGAGGTGACTAGAGCATGTTGATTTTCGTAGTATGCTTGACAAATGGTTATTTTGCGCTTGTAATTGTGATGTAAAAATAGGTTTTTATAGCTTATCTTAGCATGGTTACCATAGTGTTTTTTGTTTTTACCTGCTAAAGTACCGCAGCAGTGTTATTGTGTTAAAATCTCTCTCAGTGAATTAAGGTGAAATAAAGTTATTATTATTCATTTTATTTTAGCTTGTGTTGTATAGACACTACATCAACTGCTAACCCCCCGCGCGTTGAAGTTTCTTCGCATAGGGGGTAAGCAGTTGATGACGCTGTCTGTACCACTGTCACATTTTGAAAATCGTCTCGCAACTAAACTTTGCTTAATCTTCCCCTTGGCAGACCCTAAGACAGGGTCGCCATGAAATGTTGGGGGTTCTAAGGTCTGTTAAATCAGACAACCGCGACCGACTTGATTGGATGTACTTTAATCATTGTTATACTTCTACTGTCAGGAGGCCGCGGAACAGAAAGTTCGACAGATCAAGCGATACCGGTTTGTAGGGTTCCGAAAAAAAAAACGAAACCCTTATAGGATCACTCGTGCGTCTGTCTGTCCGTCCGTCTGTCACAGCCAATTAGCTCCAAATCTACTGGACAAAATCAGGTGTTTGGTAGGATGGTGTAATTCTATGACCCAAACAAACACAGATGTGCAAAGTAAAAAAATATTTTTTAAAAATAAGGGTAATTTTCGGATGGCAAATCAGGAAGTTAAAAAAAAATATATATTTCTTATTATTGTAAAATAAATAGTTATGATTTTATTCACGAAAGAAGTCGAAAATTTACCATTCCCCCCCCCCCCCCGATCTCCGAAACTACTGAGCCTAAAATTTTGAAAAAAATACAAAATATAGTTCATTGCTTGTAGATTACAGGAAAACCTATAAGAATTCTATCAATTGTCAATTGAACCCTCTCCACGCGAGTTCAACTCGCACTTGGCCGGTTTTGTTATTTAATAATGTAGATAATGTTTAAAATTATTTGCCCTCGCCGTGCCGCTGCCGGCCGCTGCCGTTCTGGTGTGAATCGGCCCTAACCGTCAAGCTTATCCTGCCATCTTCGCCCGGGTCTACCACGATGTTACTGAACGTTTTCTGGGACCAATATTGTGAAGTGAACTTGTGGTGAGCTTAATGCCTAGCATTCGTTGGCATAGTTTAAATTCACGCTCACTTCACCTTATTTCGCCGACGAAAATTTTTACAGAATAGACCGATTGATAAAACTTTTCAGTGTCAACGTGATGAGTAAAAAAAACATCGTGAGGAAATCTGGATTTCTACTTAATATTTAAGTCTAACATCGCCAATTTGTCTCATTTGTATAAGAAGAAGTATTTGCCCTACAGTGGATCCATAATAGGTTGGTATTTTTAGTTTAGCTATAAAATAACATTATTTCACCATAATCCCAAAAGAAATCACATGAAATGCTTAAAAAAATATCATATTCAACCGTTCAATGCTTCTACATCCAAAAATATTGTTATCTCCATAGAAAAGGCGGACGTATATAGTTACGTACAAAAGCTATTTGTATATAAATCTGAGGAATCAATCGAGCATTTGATAGCGGTTGTACAAACCTATTGTGAATGTGTATTGATAGCACTTATCATTCACTGACGCTATTCATCCCTGTTTGGAATGAATAACGCCAGTGAATGAATTTTGGACATAAACTCGCGTAGTTAATCCTGGCCAAAGTACTCTACAGGTTAAACAACTTAGATTAACCTAGTTCTTGGTTAACTACCAATAAAATATAAGTTTATTCTGTAAAATTATGGTTATATAAATACACAATAACACAATAAGCTCTAAAACACTCTACATCGAGCAGGAGACAGAACATAACTAGGCCAATAGGCACAAAGGGACATTTACAACTGGGAGAAGCCCAGTCACAGATTACGATTAACATAACCAATGGGTCCTATCTAGATCTGTGGTCCTAAGTGAGCTGTTACATTTGATTTCAAATAGGTATGGCAAAAACGCTCGAACGAACGGATATTTGGTTCGACTGTACTTACTTAATTAAACGTTACCGATTTAGATACATTTGTCAATTTTGTGTTTGATTGTATTTTTTTCTATGCTTCACACTAAGATTTTCTCCTGTATCATAGGTGCGTTTACAAACATAAAGTCACATACACAATCAACCAGACCTAGAACAACTATCTAGGTCATACAAATACGAGTATTGAACTCGTCTTAGAATAGTACCCACAACACGCAGTGGTACACTTGACAAATAAAAATCTTAATTTGAAATGCACTTAACAAAATCAAAAGGGTAAATTTAATGCTCACTAAAATAATTTTTAGACCCTTTATTAATTTTTTTTTTTTTTTTTCTAATGGATAAAAATGCTCACCATATATTGTGTGAACTCAGAATTTTGGGCACCCCGACTCGGATAGGTTAGGTTAAAAGGAGATAGACACCGCTACCCCTTTCGTGGTTTTTTTTCTAACCATCTAGAAATAGGAGCCCCGCGAAGCAGGGCTCCGTCGACCAAGCCTGATGGGAATCAGCAAAAATTACTAAATTGAAAGTCGTGAAATAAACAATTGGTAACATCTATTTAACGACTATATAAAATATTTGGTCTGAAATTAACTTTATGTTTTTGGCTTAGAATGACAAGGAAAACAGCTTCATTTCTACAATACTTCATGAAACACAATTTGATGAGCCATTCTGGCAGGTATTTCGAATTTATTGGTCGTAAATTAGGTGCATTTCTGGAAAGCGTTTAAACACAAACCAAATCAAAACTATTTTTGTTTTTAAAACGGTCATACGGCGATGTTACAAATACGTGTCAATGGCGCCACGATAAGAGTGCTTGAGGTATTGGTACAAGATTTTTTCTTAGAAAAGACGATGATCAAAGACAACCGGCCATCCTGTTTTAAAGTGGTTACAACCACCTTGTACACGGCTACATATCAAGCAATACATTTCTAGTATAAGCTGACCTCTCAATGTATTGAAATTCTGTACAGCACGGGATCAGCTTATATTGGAAATTTGTACCTTGAAATGTAGCCGTGTGTATAGTGAACATCAAAAGTCGTCCATGTTGTATTTATGTTTGTAAATCTACCTATGTGTGAATTTAAAAATACAGAGATATCAACTCATTTGTGAAATAGCAGTTTCTGGAACTAATACTTTGTAAAAGACATAAGGTCGGTTTTTGTTTGAACTTTTAAGTTTGTTGACGAACAGCGGCAGCCAGGGACGCAGACTGCGTCCGTTCTGCATCAGTTCTGCCTCCAAAACTCTCAAAGTTTAGTCGAAAAAATTAAATAAAAGTAGTATTCTTTCAAAATTCAAAAAAAGGCGTATACTAAAAGATAGATAATAAAATTATCTGTAAGATGGTGTACGTTTCGTTTAATTATGCTTAAACTGCACATTTTGACGTGACTGTCACTTTAAAATCTGTAAAAGTCGTTTAATAGCCCCTTAATTTAGTTTTGCCAAATCGCTCAATAATTAAATTAATTATGATAACAGTAAAAAAAATCCACAGGTTTCACGGAAATCTTCTTCTGAGAACCTATTGATATATTCGAATGTTTGTTTATTTATATTACACACGTTAATTTCATAATTACCTAAAACATAAACACCTCTTTTCTAACCTGTTGCTGTGTTGGACAGGGTCCATAATGATCCTAATACTGAACAAATGAACACCTACCACCTGAACATAATATTATACTTTTGAAAAAGCAATCAAGATATTAAAGTCGTAAAAATGTAATAGGCCCGTTTTGACATTTGTCATCGCGACGTAACTAGTGAAGTAACCATACGACTCGGTACTCGATACTCACGATAAATCGATTCAAGTTTGTATGAGTATTTGATCGATTTGATTATGTAGGTATTGTAAAGTGCATTGGATTGAAGTTCTGATTAGAAAATTTTACTTAAACTTTAATATTGTTGGTATTTTGAAATGATGCAATGGTACGAAAGGTCAATGTGTCTTTAATTTAATATTTTTTGTTATAATAACATTCACTCAATCACAAAAAAATGCCGCTTGATCAGAGACAAGCCATTCTATAGAAACCAGAGTCGCCAATTCAACATTTTATTTACGGCTTTGAGCGCCAAGCTCATTTTATTCAGTAAAGATCACTACACAAAATTGAATTACTATTAAAATCGAATGGAGCTGGTGAAATTTAGTAATTAATTGGTTACAACACTAGTATTTAAAAAAAAGAGACTGATAAAGTAGGTAACTGTTTTTGAGACGTTTCGTAATAATTAGAAATTGCATGCTATTATAAAGTAACCGCGAAAAGAATACTTGCAATATATTCCATCATATTATGTAACGTGCCTAAAAAATATATGTATTTTTTAAAACACTTTATGTAATTAATTATTATTTTATTGTATCTTTCAGTTTCGCTCCAAGTTACATTCTAGGGTCTTTCTCAAATGTCAAAACGGGCCCTTTATCTTTTGACAACTTTAATTTAATTAAAAGAACGTCGATATCCATTCGTCGTCTGTGTTACAGTATTTAGTCTCTTTCGACAGATATAATTAGAACAGATAAAATTTTAATAGTTTTATTATTGTAAAAATTGCCCTGCCCTCACAGGGTTATGTCAAAAATGTCATTAACTACTTACCACATGAATGCAATAAAAATTTGAATTTGAATTCTAATGGACATTGAAAATCCATTTTCGTAAAAATGGGAATTCTTTTAAAAATACTTTACCGACAGTGCACTCCATACAAAAGTAATATTTGATATGTAGAACGTATAAGAGTATGTAATAAAGTAAACGGGAAGTACCTGAAATGATGAAATTTAATTTTATAACTGAATGAAATGCTGCGTTCACAATAGAGAAGGACAAAGAGTAAAAAGCACGATAAAGATTATGCGAGGCGTAGCTACACAATTCAGTCCGAAAACTTAATTCAATAGATTGACTCTCGATTTTCTTTTATATTGACAGACCTGATATTTTTTGTTGTCATAGCTACGCTGAATATCTATGAACAAATTATATACCTAAAAAATACATCATAAAATGTGTTTGTACATTGATATTTACAAAGTCACTACATTAACCCCCTCCAAAGACCGTCAAGGGCGATAAAAGTCAGGAAACCTAACGCGACGCCCTGACCGCGTCGCTTTGACGACGCCTCTTCGGTAAAAGTAAGTCTCGGTGAGTCTGCATACATTCATTTACTACGGGAATTTCCCGACATCACCCGCCCACATGGTATACACCGCACTACAGATATAATAATTATAAGTACTTAAATAAACTTGATTAAATTTTATACACGAGTAAAAGGTACTAATATCAAGGCTTGTCGGTTGTCAGTTTCCTGTCAAATGACTTAATTTTAATATATATGTAGGTATTTACGGAGAAGTGAAAATATTCTATTATCAAACATCGAATTTAATTACTTAGTAATTATGTACAATATGAGACTACTTACTTATTTAGTGTCTTGTATTAATTGAAATAAATCCTCTTTTATACCTAGTTATTTTTCTGGTTATTACTATTGCCGTCTTGTCTGACTCTCAATAACATAAACCTGGTTCATCTGACAGATGACATTTCCTCGACTGTCAAAATGCGTCAACTGACGTGTGACGTTTCTTTCTACCACAATTTTTGTAAAGAGCGTGCTGTCTGTTAAGTCTTTCAAGAGTTTCAAGATTTATACCACACAAACAAAACCGTAGGAAGCCACTATTCTTATAAAAGTATTAGCCAAATAGTTTTGCGTGACTAGCAAGCAATAAACGATGGTTTATAGGCAAAATGTATTCGAACTGAAATGCGGAATGCTGATTTACCAATACAATATTTGTAATGGATTTGTTTGTTTTATAACAACAGACGCCGGTATAAGCCCACAATTTATGAGGAAGCTTTCATAGTTTATTTGTACTGATTCGCAAAGTAGCTAGGTATGTCTTTAATGTTTTTTAACGATTTCTATCGAAATGGGAGTCACATAATGTATATTCGAATTCGTCTAACTTGGTTAAGCTAATAAATGCTATGCTAATAAACTGTATTTTCTTAATTGAATATGAACCTTAAACTTTGGAAATAAAGTTGAAAATCTATAAAAAAAATTCGTTCCTGAGTCTATTTCATGGTCCAATCAAAATAATCACCGCAAGCTAACTTGCGGTTGAATATCATTATAATGATATTCATACATTTTGAACGCTCATAGTCAGTGGCCGACAATACATTTGGTATTAACTATGCCTAAGTTTGGCTACTCTTCGGTATATGCCGGTCACTTTATTTTTCCTAGGTCATTGCCTCTTCCTTTATTTCAATGATCATGTGGTTTCACTTCCAAGGCGTGAGTAAGTAAAAATATAACTTTAAACCTATAATTTTACCGCCACTGCTGGTTGTACTATCAACCAGAAGGTCGATTCTGTAAAATTCAAACAACAACTCGCATCTCACATCGCTATTCACTCTCACTTCGCATAAGGTTCAACATTACCTTGATATATTTGACACTTTGAATCGGGTTCGAGAGCGAAGTGAACGTCGCGAAGTGACGGGGAAATTACCTAACAGAATGCCACTTCTTACGTCATCTCATACTTTATCTGTCAAAATCTCCCTGTCAATTTTGTTCAACTCGCTGACACGCTCTCAAGGGTGGCGCTAGTGTAAATTCGAATTATCAACTGAGTTTTTAGAATGCCAATCAAGAAACTCACAGCGGATTCAGATTCGAAGTTTAGAATAAGGTCTTACAGAATCACACCCCAGGGCTCGGATATCTTATAGGATCAATTTGTTGACAAAAACCCCTCTGACTCGACAATTCGCACCATTAACTATATTAAGTTCTAAATAGATATATTAAGGTACATGTCAAAGAGGTGAATTCACAAAAGCACTATTGTTTACACTATGTTACAAACAATGTGTTTTATGTTCTTGAGATGTATTTTTGTGTTTTTATTATATTTCTATGTGTAATAATTGTTTTCAGGCATGTAAATAAATAAATACTATTAATCGACGACGCGCGCTCTCTGTGTCATTCACCCCAACAAATATTATATACAGGCTTTAATCAAAAATTCATTTCTATAAACCACAAAATTTAACCGAATTTGATATGACATTGGGTTTTCAAACCAGGACTCGGAAACGTTATTTAAAATAACGTTTTTAAAACGTTTCTAACCGTTCTTTGTACAACATTTTGTTCGGAACGAAAACGAAACGAGAAATAATGAGAATGTTTTCAAAAACCGGTTTATTCCGCAGGACGCAGTCGCACATAGTGTGCGGCGACAAGCATGAACATGTACCTAAGGTTCAAAATATAATTTATTCTGATGCTATCGCGCATTGACTCCGGTTAAAAACGGTTGAAAACGTTTTATTAATCGAAAACAATTAAAATTTTGTTCGTTTTCAAAAACGGTTTAAATAATGTTCCGTTCGAACGTAACCGAAACAAACTGTTTCTTAGGTGTTTAAGACGAAACCGATTCGAAAAATATACCGGTATGCAAGCCCTGTTTCAAACAGTGGTTGTGTTTGTGTGACAAACTGATAATCGAATTTGGAATCTATGAACGGCTCGTTCATTGGTTACAAATGTAGTTTGGGGATCGTGGCAATGAAAAACGATGAATACACACGAACTAACTTTTATTAAAACATTTTATAAACCTTCCTAACGTTCAAACACAACCGTCCGTCCTAAAAATCTACCGTCCTCGCCATCTTGCTTTTATATATCCCCTCTCACTCTCTCTTTCCATCCTATGTCTCACTCACACTTTCACGTTTCATTCTGCACACCATCCATACGTTCCATTCCATTCTCCATCCTACATTCGGCCGTCCTGCTCTCATATCTGCCCTCAGATATGCTTCTTCATCACACCTGACAAAACACTTCCACACGTCATTTATACACTACACATCTTACTCACTTACCAGCTTACGTTGCTGACACATGACAGTAGCAATATTAATAATAGACAGTTACTACATAATTCACTAAAACTCGACACATTACTACTTATATTATCAATTTCATTATTACATTGTAAAAACAAACAACTCTTTTAGTACACACTTAACCCTTAAAGTCATTTTGTATAGAATACTATACATAAAAAATATAAAAATATTCCAAGCAAACCCAACATTTTTTATGCAACTTTCTTAACAAAAAGTGATTTGTGATTACTCCTCTTGAAAATAACATTATAACGAAAGTTTTAACTAAGGTAAGTTTGGGAGTTATGATGTTAGTGTAATACCATGCGGAAGACTCTTGCGCACATCAAGCTAAAATATATAAAAAAGTCTTATTTACTGTATAAATCTAAAATGGGTGTTATGAATTTAGAATAATAATATATCGAGCTCATGCCAATGCTAAAACAAAAGATTTATACACAAATTTTTAATCGCTTTTACGAACATTAACTTGGATGTATAATATACCATACATTGCTACGGCCTGCAAAAATAACGTTTTATTGATGATGTATATTATTCTATACACCGCCAACTAAAGGGTGACGGTGTTTTTAGTATTATAATTTGATTCAGATCACAATATGTTTGTAATTTTTAACATTTTGGCAATATTTGATTTCCTTTTTCTTACATGCTTTCATGCTTGCTTTTAACAACTTTGTTTTACCCTGGGCAATGCGATCGGTGTATACTTGCACTCATTCCTGAAGTCATTTTTCAGATGTTAGTGGCGGTACAAGCGATTAAATCGAAGTTAACAGTTTCTACTCCTCCCCTGCTCCATCTATAATATCGATAGCCCAGTTTCATCTAATAATTCCTACATAAAAACTCAGACCAAGATTTTTTATCGATTTTCCATTTAGGCTCGAAGCAAGCATCCACAGATTCTCCTTGCCAAATGAAACTACCGCCGAGTTTAGTGAATGTCCTGTACCACTGACACAAGTTCTCTGTTTTGTTTTCCTTCTGGTACGCAATACAACTATAATGCATTGCCCTAAATAGCACCGCGACCCTTCTTGCCATATGTTCAACCGTCGCCATCAACGCTGCCATCTACATCTCTCCTCTTATCTCGCAGGCAGAGAAACAGAAGGAATCCCATAGTTGCAAGCAGAGCAAAGTAACACTGTATTAAAAAAATAACCCTTTCATTTGAATGGACCAAGAGAAAATTTGAACAAGCAACAGAAACATTTGATCAATGTTTCGACGAAGCTATTTTACAAATTGGTTGGCGATAGACGACTTCTATCGATTTTTCCCTGAAGACCTCATTGCTGATTTAGGTAACAGCTAATTTATATAGCGTTCAAGCAAATGGGAACTCAATAAAGGCAACCAAAGAAGATATAAGATGATAATTATCAAGTGTATCCCGCTCTTGTAAAAAAAACTGACAAATGTCGACCACTGCAGTTCGGGATTAGGTAGCTGAACAAAACAAAATAAAAAAACACCAGCAACTGCAAGGCCCATAGATGCTATCAGATACAACGCTGTAGATCATTGGCAGGAACACACCAAGTATCAGAGGTGCAAATATTGCAAAAAGGGTCAGGCAAGCACGAATTGTACTGATTATAATGTTTATTGTGTTATGTGGCTAAGAGAAACTGTTTTGTAGCTTACTTTACAAACTGGGTAATGATAATATAATTCGGTAATATTTTTTATTATATTATGAAGCATATTTGATTGCCTTTTTATTTTGATCATGGTGTGCCAAAGTACATTTTTGTATAGTATACTATACGTCCCTTAAACAGTTAATTTAGTAGTGTCGGAAGCAATGTATAGTATAATATACATTAATTATCTCAAAGTACGGCCTAATGAGATTTTTTTTTCCTATTTTTCCTAGTCTCATTCAAGGTCTAAAAAGCATAATCAGATATAATTTTGATATTTTGATTCCCTAAAATGTCGTGCGACTTTAAGGGTTAAAAAGAAACATTTCTTTTACATTTCATTAAGAACACATTTTACAAATAATGACTTTATACTTCTGTGAGACACAGCTTTACAATATCTAACATTCAGAGGTACCACACAGCTTCTCAACATCATGTCTATCTTTTATTTTTACTTTTGGTTTGCTGTAGTGTCCCAAAAACTTAGGTTTAACTTGAAGTCCTGGCCTAAACCGCGTTCTTTGAATGACAACCAAATCACCCAGTTCATAAGTTGAATGTTTCCTTTTCTTATTATAAGTTTTCTCATTCTCACCTTGTAGTTTTTGTATCTGCTGTTTAGCTTTCAGGCTAAAGTTCTCATCATTTTCATTAAAACTGTCAGTTAATTCTTTTTGACCTTCTTTACACCATATCTTTGTTCTTGTCAGAAAATTAGGGTTGTATCTTTTAAATACCGGATTGTTGGTCAGCTTTTTCTTCAATGTACTGAACACACAGCGTTGCTTATCTTTAAATGTAAACGACACATCCTTCTTCAGCAAACCTATCCCTGGTCTGGATAATATTATGTTATCGTCGTCACATGGCACCTTTAACTCGTTACACAAGTCCTCTGGTATTACATTTACGTCACTACTCGTATCCACTAACGCATTTATAGTTTTGTCGGCTAATTTTACAAACTTTATCGCTTTATTGAAATTTATTTGACGGTCATTTTGTTTGTTTACAACTGACATTACTTCTAAGTCATCCTTCATCTTGAAATTTTTGTCATCGCCTGCCGACGAGACGTTCTCATTGGCTGCCGATGTCACTCCGAACATAGCCGAATGTTTTTCCATATCCGAGTTGACATGTTTTACCGACAGTACTACCTAATTGATCGATCCATCCGCACTCTGAGGCTGTTTTACCGACGGCATTTGCTGATTGGTTGATCCAGCCGTACTCTGTGGCTGTTTAACCGACGTCTTCATAGTAGTCAAACTTCGACTTCCGCTTCCTCCTGCGCTCTGATTGGTGCATTTATGGCTAATATGGCCGTACTCGTTACACCGAAAACATTTGACTCCGTTTTGACATGCGCTCGCACGATGATCTTTTTCCCCACAGTTATAACAATAATGGCCAGCTTCTGATGCAGACTTTCTTACTGATGGTGCAGCTCGTTGCACCGGTCGCTCAGCGTTCTGGTTCTCAACTTTTTTCTTTATGACTTCGTATACCGCCAATTTTTCTTTCAGCAACGGGTAGGTGACCGCGCCGTACAATATCATCTTGTTTGTCTCCAGGTCTGTGATGCCGTCTATTATATATTGAATAGCGACATCATCAGGGAACTTAGCTCTTTTCCCCATCTCTTTCATAATCAACACATATTCGTAATCAGACTCATCTTCACGCTTCTTGCGCGCTGCCATAAGCTCGTGCATTACTTTACTGTTTGCAGCATCAGGGAACTCTTTCAGCACGGCTGCCTTTAGGTCTTCGTAAGTCTTGTAAACCTCTTCTGATTTAAGCCACAGCTCTGCTGTTCCCGTCAAGGACCTGCGTGCGATTATAAGTCGTTGTAGTGGTGTCCACCCGAATATCTCCGCGTTATCGTCTAGGTCTTGAGCCCATTTTGTGGAAGGGTAGCTAAGGTCTTCACCAGTAAATTTCGTCATTTCGTACATGTTGAAAAAAACGTCTTTTGTTTCTGCCATTTTTACCAACGTCGCGCGTCGTATGTAGCGGCGTGTTTCTTGTTAAAATTACTCCGTCTTCAGTCTTTCGTCTTCGTTTTTAGCCTTGGTCTTTCGTCTTAATTTTTATATTTCTTCCGTCTTTCGTCTTCGTCTTTTGTCTTCGATCTTCGTCTTTTTTTTCGTAAGTATTTTTCGTTTTCATAGGCCGCAATCCCGGACGAGCCCCCAAAAATGTAGTTTGGGGATCGTGGCAATGAAAAACGATGAATACACACGAACTAACTTTTATTAAAACATTTTATAAACCTTCCTAATGTTCAAACACAACCGTCCGTCCTAAAAATCTACCGTCCTCGCCATCTTGCTTTTATATATCCCCTCTCACTCTCTCTTTCCATCCTACGTCTCACTCACACTTTCACGTTTCATTCTGCACACCATCCATACGTTCCATTCCATTCTCCATCCTACACAAATTAATTTCATTATGGTCGAAAATTGGGCTCTTGAATGTCCATTTCATACCAAGACCTTACGAGCCTCGGAAAGCACGCAAAGCCGTTGATCTCGACTGTGATTAGTAAATCTTAGACTTAATTATAAACCAAGGTAAACAGAAACATGAAATTGAAAAAACCTACAATGAAATTGAAAAAGTCACATTAGTACTTGCTCGTGCCCGGTTGCGAACCCACAACCTCGTGTATGAGAGTCGGGTGCCTTAACCACTGGGCCATTCATCATCATTATTTCAGCCGAAAGACGTCCACTGCTAGACATAGGCCACTGCTAGACATAGGCAATCGCAGTATGGTTGTTACAAAGGTACAGAGAAAGCTGCTGCCCATTCTCTGGTAAGTTCCTTAGTCGGCTCTTACGACACCCACGGGAAGATATGGGATGGTGCTATTCTTTACGTCCGACACCACACGAACGACTGGGCCATTACGACATCGTATCGATCGTCGATCTACGGTAAAAAAAAATACTAAATTGCAAAAAATCAACATATTTGACTACAATGATGGTCACTCTACCAAATTAGGGTGCAAAATATCGAATTAAAATACCGATTGAGCAAAAATAACGGGTTTAAAAAACCCATTATAAAGTCCGAATCATCAATGACAATCTTTCCTTTTTCTTCTGAACCATACCTGCCAACCTTCTGGTTACAGAGGTTTTAAAGTTCAGTTTCTATTTTTTTTCCGCGCTCGTGCCACTGTCCATGTCAACTTTCATAGTGATTTAGTTAGTCTCAATTAAAGCCACGAAGTCAGATAAACTTTCTGCACTTTTAACAAACTGCAAATTTACACTTGCAGCATCAACCCCAAAAATAATCGTAAATAAAAAAAAATACTATCCTCACTATGACACCTGTCAATAAAAATCTCTTTGCTATTCCATATCAACGTACCCACATAATTCATAAATATACTGGCCACTTAGAGTTCACGTCATTCCTAATTTAATCTGGCCGGTTCCCATCTGCGAACCGGCCAGTTTCAAACTACAGAGGCTCAATAAAACCTTTTTGATAGTAACGAGAGGGTCTATCAGCAGACCCCAACCTTCTTCTTTATTTATAAATAGAACTTTTCCAATATTTTTTTCGTTTTGTTGTCACCAGCATCTGTTTGGATTACTTCACAGAGATATACCTATTAAGATACCCTTAATTTTTTTATGTACGAAGAAAATAATTGTCAGAACGTGGTTGTCCGCAATTTTGAGTATCAATTATTTATCTACAGCACGTGCTATACGGTGGCCGTTTTGTATCTCATAGAGGCAGTTTTTTTATTAATAGAGCCCGTCCACAGATACAAGTCAGCGGATTACCTCATGAAAAGGAACAACAGATTGTTTGGAGTTGAGTCTCTTTGAAGGTTACATGCCGTTTGCATTGAAAAGGGTGGTTAATTCGGGTCTATTTTGGATAATAATAATAATAATAATCATGTCTGCCTCTCAAAATGGATGTAGGAACGGGTCTCGTGGTACTAAGGAGCTACTCCTCATTGATATGGCCATTAACCAGCAGGTTCGTCGTTCCCGAAGGGATCTGTCGACATGTTGGATAGACTATAAGAAGGCCTATGATTCTGTGCCACATACATGGCTCATGAGGGTGTTGGAGTTGTATAAAGTTAATACAACTCTGCGCACCTTCCTGATGTCGTGTATGGGGCAATGGAGGACGGTCCTTCGCTATCCAGGATGTCGGCAAATCCGAGAGAATAGCGAACCGATAAGGATCGAGCGAGGTATATTTCAGGGCGATAGTCTGAGTCCACTGTGGTTTTGTTTGGCCTTGAACCCTCTTAGCACGTTGCTGGAGGGTTCAGGTCTGGGCTATCGGTTGAGAAGAGGAGGTCAGGTTATATCTCACCTCCTTTACATGGATGATCTGAAACTCTTTGCCCCCAACAATTTGCGACTGATGGAGCTACTGAAAGTAACAGAAACTTTCAGTAGTGCCATCAGGATGGAATTTGGTGTGGACAAATGTGCAGTCATGCATGTGAAGCGAGGGGAGATTGTGGAATCCGTGGGAACCCAACTCTCGGATTCCATACGCCTTAAATCCCTCTCCTCAACCGAAACCTACAAATACTTGGGTATGTCGGAAGCGTTAGGCATCAATGCTGCCGACATGAAACAATCGTTGAAGGAGCGCTTCTTTGGCCGCCTGAATAAAGTGGTAAATAGTCTTTTATCAGGCGGAAACAAGGTGCGCGCCTTCAACGGATGGGTCATGCCGGTTTTGATGTACTCTTTCGGCATACTCAAGTGGACTCAGACGGAACTTGACGCCCTGGATAGGAGGGTCCGTACATTGCTGACCGCAAATCGGATGCATCACCCACGGTCATCGGTAATGAGACTGTATATCCCACGGAAGTGCGGAGGTCGAGGCTTTCTTAATGCTAAGTCCCTGCACAACCGTGAGGTATGCAGTCTCAGGGAGTACTTCCTTAAAACCGACGTGGGTATGCACCGAGATGTGGTCTCAGTGGACAAGGGCCTCACCCCGCTCTCCTTAGCGAACGAGAACTGGCGCAAACCTGTAGTACTAGATACTAATGACCGCAAGAAGGTATGGCAGAGCAAGGAGCTTCACGGGCGCTTCTACCGGGCCCTACATGGGCCTGATGTAGATTTCTTGGCGTCCGTATCCTGGCTGCGTTTTGGTGACCTGTTTGGGGAAACCGAAGGTTTTGTCTGTGCGATTATGGATGAAGTTATGATGACGAACAACTACCGGAGGTATATTGTGAAGGACGGCACGGTTGACATTTGTCGGGCATGCCACCGGCCGGGTGAATCAATCCGACACATTATCTCTGGGTGCTCTCGTCTAGCTAACGGAGACTACTTGCATAGACACAACCTTGTAGCTAGGATTATCCACCAGCAACTTGCTCTAAAGTACAGGCTTGTGGAGTCGGAAGTACCGTACTACAGGTATGTGCCCGACCCAGTTCTCGAAAATGGCAATATCACGTTGTATTGGGATCGATCTATCATCACTGACAGGACTATTGTCGCCAATAAGCCTGACATAGTGGTGATAGATCGATTAGAGCGTCGCGCAATGATTGTTGATATAGCGGTTCCGCATGACGAGAACCTCGTGAAAACCGAGAAAGATAAACAAATTAAGTATCTTGACTTGGCTCGCGAGGTTGTCGACATGTGGGATGTGAATACAGCAGTCATTGTGCCGATAGTCGTTACGGCCAATGGACTAATTTCCAAGAGCCTCGACCAACACCTAAGGAGGCTCTCGTTGGGCAGCTGGATCAAGGGCTTGATACAGAAAGCGGTACTCCTGGACACGGCGCGTATTGTTAGGAGATTCCTCTCTCAGGAGCCCTGACCACCGGTAGCTTGGACCGTATTCCCGATACCGGTGGGCTACTATTTTTTATATTTTTAAATGTTTTTATTTTTCTATGAATATTTAAAAATGTAATTTAATATGGTATATGAAATAAATAAATGTGAATAATAATAACATCTGTTTATTTTAGAACAATTTTCATACATTGAAATCCACTTAAACTTAACTATAATCTTACATTATTAAAGATTTTACAGTTAAGCAGTTGCTACCTTGCTTAGGAAATGCTTTTTTAGTACATAATTTATTTGTTTACAGTTTTTTATATTATATCCAGTGTAGAGTTGTTGCGTACCGTTTGTTACTCCAGAAGCCGTTAATTTACGTTATTCGAACATGAAATGCAATTCTGTAAGACCTTTCTGCAGTGCTCACTTCTAATTCCGCGGTGAAAACAGTATTATGCTATTCTGTAACTAGAGGAACACTACGCTAGCGCCACTAAGTGAGAACATAGGTGAAGCGAACTATTTTTACGTAACTATTTTAGCGAATACAAAATACTTTTCACTTCAGGTAAGTGGAATCGGAAATGAGATGGGATTTGAATTCGCGGGTAATTTTTTGCAGCAGTTGACAGCACAGGCTTTCTGTGAAAATCTCTCTCAGTGAAGTGAGGTCGAGGTGAGCTGTCATTTCACGTGATGCTACGGATTTACAGCTCATTTTACCTTGAGATTAAATAAACCATTTGATTTAAGTACTTGAGACGACCACTTTAACTGACAGCAATTATTATATCTATCATTTTGTGTTTGATTTCAAATGGAAACAATTTCAATACATTTCGACTAACAATACTAATTACCCCTTCTAAGGGTTAGCTTTAGAACATCAATACGCTCGAACAGTTTGTATTTCCTTTTAGATAATGAACTGAAACTCCTCACTAATAGAGTTGAAAATTGTGTATCATTCTTCTTGGAAAGTTATGTAGGAGTCGTTTGGGGTGGAATCTCTAGGGGCATGAGGCCCTTGTGCCCATCTTATTTTTCAGGACATCGCTAAGTGACTGGTCGACTCTTCATGTGAGCCAAAGGCTGGTCTAATCTTGGGCCAAAGAATCAGTAATGCTGCTGGGCTATTGGGCACGTGTCCCGTTGACAGCGATTGAACATAATATTATTATTTTTATTTTTAAGCTTTTTTTATTAAATTGACTACGATGTGCTCCCTTACTGAGTGTAAACGCAGTGCCGCGAATAGAGACAGAACAAGAAGTCTCGCAAAAGAAACAACCAACATATCCGATGATCCGAGAAGAAGAAGAAGAATTCATTATCTTGCATTCAATTTTCAACTCTATTTCTGTAGGATGTTAGGTAATTTTCAATCGACGGAAACTGATTCAAGCGAATTACTGCTCTGACTGCGCGGTCTGTTAGTATTGCTTACCCTGAACAACAAGCCATCACTGAACAATATCTTACCACGGAATAGGCTATTATTATATTAATGGTGGTTACACATGAGAAGCTTAATCTTTATATACGGCTATGCGAATCATCTCACATTATCTAAAAACACATACATATTTGGAATATTGCTTACATGGCTGTTTTATTTATTTCTTTATACTTCATGCACAAATGTGCAAAGGCGGACTTAAATCCTTAGGCAGTCTCTACCAGTCAACTAAAGGTGATGAAAAGATAATATTTGACGGGTGCATTGTTAATAAACTGGACAAGTGCAAGTTGGACTCGCTCACCGAGGGTTCCATACAAATTTCTAGGTACATATCCATACTTAATATTATAAATGAGAAAGTAACTCTGTCTGTTACGCTTTCACAATGAAACAGCTAAACCGATTATAACGAAATTTGGTATGAAAATAGCTTGAACTCTAAGAAAGCACATAGGGTACTTTTTAATCCGGTACTTCGTCTGCATCCGCGATAACCGACATTCACACGGACCTAATCGTGGACGAAAGTTCGTTATAAATAAAGAATATTATTTTTATGTTTTAATTGTAGTATAAAACGATATTACTTGGCAAATTTCATAGTTCTAGGTCAACGGGAAGTACACTATAAATTTCGATTCCCTTGAGAGTTTCGAAATAAACGTTTTAAACGGTATTTATACCGCTTCGCGAAAAAAAGGTACGGCTGTTTATAAACGGCCTTATCTTTTTTCACGTTAACTTAGAAGTTTATGGTTTTCACAGCTTCAAGGGACTGTAGATTTGAGTACCTATATGGTTTTAATTTCAATTCGATACCACCAGGCGTTCCTGAGATAAAAGGTCTTAACAGACAAACGGACAGACAGACAGACGGACAACAAAGTGGTCCTATAAGGGTTCCGTTTTTTCCTTTTTAGGTACGGGACCCTAAAAACTGACACATTGAAATAATATTGTTTAAAGATCCAACTGAGAGTCACTATCACCATCGAGCAAAAATTATTAGGACAGGTTTTAGAAACCCGACCGATTAAAATCGACGATGATACTGAGTTGTGAATATAAGTTTATTTCGTAGTTTAAACTGACGTTGAAAATCATTATACAAAGTTACAGTCTACAGATATGCACTCAGCCCGTTAAACCCATATCAGACGGAAATTGTCCCCTAACGTTACTACGGCAGCGCCATACACCCCATAACGATCGACCCTGTCGGCAAAATGCGATAATTATCGTGTTGCAGGCACGGTGATAATCGTATGGCGGTATTAGCAAGCAAGGTTTGATGTTGTGATAATATTATTCTGGGATGAACGCGTAATCGCCACGCCAGGCAGATGTTGTTGCTTTCATAAAGATTACAATGGTACTTAAGCCCATTTGTGCCTAAAATTTAACTCGAAGCTGTAAAGAAAGAAATAAGAATGTGTATTGACACACTGCGGTACATAAAACAATACAAAACTAATGATACAAAAGGATAACAGAGAAAAAACGCAAAAGAAGAATGTGCCCAACAACTAAAGCTACACCAAACCGGCCCAGGGGTGTGATTCTGTAAGACCTCATTCTAAACTTCGAATCTGAATCCGCTGTGAGTTTCTTGATTGGCATTCTAAAACTCGGTTGATAATTCGAATTTACACTAGCGCCACCCTTGCGAGCGTGTCAGCGAGTTGAACTAAATTGACAGGGAGATTTTGACAGATAAAGTATGAGATGGCGTTAGAAGTAGCATTCTGTAGGTAATTTCCCCGTCACTTCGATGCTTACTTCGCACTCGAACCCGATTCAAAGTGTCAAATATATCAAGGTCATTTTGAATCTTATGCGAAGTGAGAGTGAATAGCGATGTGAGATGCGAGTTGTTGTTTGAATTTTACAGAATCGACCTACTGTTCAGTAATAAGTTAGATCCTAACACAAATCCATAAAAACTTCTGTTTCCAAGTAAAACTTCAACTACTTCGAACAACCTGGTTACTTATTTCTTTTGGTGAAAGAATTCAAGAAGTCAAATTGATAGATATTTGGTTTTCGAACCCGCAATACCTCATGCAAAAGAAGCGGGCGCCTTACGGCCTGTTCACGACTTCAGTCTCGAGCGGCGCGGCGGGCGGAACAAAATATACTAGCGACGAGAAAACCGCGCGCGTTCGCTGAGCGGTGACTCGTGGCGTGCTTGGTACATTTCTATACCTTTGATGTTACCGCTCGTCACTCCATAGTAAGCTACAGCTCATAGCGGCAAGATCGTGATCGAGCCGTTGGTCTCTGGACCACACGACACTGAGTGTACACTGGTACAGACAGCGTCATCAACTTGTGACCCCTCACGCTTTAAAATTTCGCATAGGGGGTAACCAGTTGATGACGCTGTCTGTACCTTTAGTTAAATAAAGGAATAAGGAAAATTGCGGTCGTTTGAGTTAATGCTATCCAAACAGTATCACATCAAAGACTGTATTTCTTTTGAAGTGACGCCTATATTGTCTTGTTATTTCAATAGTTTTCATTCAGCTTTCGGTTTCGTAATTAGTCGTAGAGGCATTTTAGTTAATTATTTGTTTGTGTGTTTGTCTCAATCACTTTCCTTTAGTTCTTGTGTGAGCTTTTTAATTTACTGAATAGTGCTGTTGTTGGGGATGGTAAGTAAAAGCAGGGGTGTGATTCTGTAAGACTTCATTCTAAACTTGGAATCTGAATCCACCGTGAGTTTCTTGATTGGTATTCTAAAAACTCGGTTGATAATTCGAATTGGCACTAGCGCCACCCTTGCGAGCGTGTCAGCGAGTTGAACTAAATTAACGGGGAGATTTTGACAGATTAAGTATGAGATGACGTAAGTAGTGGCATTCTGTAAGGTCATTTCCCCGTCACTTCGACGCTCACTTCGCACTCTAACCCGATTCAAAGTGTCAAATATATCAAGGTCATTTTGAACCTTATGCGAAGTGAGAATGAATAGCGATGTGAGATGCGAGTTGTTGTTTCAATTTTATAGAATCGACTTACAGTACGGTTCCGGCCCGACCCTTCCATGTCTCGGAAAGCACGTTAAGCTGTTGGCCCCGGCTGTCATTCACAGATCTTTGACAGTTGGTAATTGAGAGGTCAAAAAGCCAGAAATTCTGACTACGAGTTTCACCAAGGAATATCGTATTACAGAGAAATTGGATGGTGAAGGTCAGACAGGGAGTGCCTCCATATAAATCACTGGTATTCAGCTGCATTGGGTTAGAATAGAAGCCGACCCAACATACTTGGGAAAAGGCTAGGCAGATAATGTATTATAGTGCTGTTGATGAAATTACTTCCAAAAACAAAAGACTATTGATATTTTTATTCCGTTTCCATGTTTAAATGTTAGTTTTAATTGAGTCATAGTTACCTACATCCTGGGCCTCAAGTCTGCTATTACAATAGTGTCAGAATGGTCTATCACTGATTTTCATAATGACGTCATTATATTATTATTACAATAGTGTCAGAATGGTATAATGACGTCATTATGAAAATCAATGATAGACCATTCTGACACTATTGTAATAGCAAACTTGAGGCCCTGGAATGCTGCAGTAGTCGGTTTCAACTGCTAGATCAGTCACTGACAGGCGGGTGGAAGGCGCGCGCGACACTTGGTGTTGCAGCTCTTCAACTGTACTTATAAGCTTGATTCTGGGTCACTCTTATCCGTCCACTACCAGCTACCCCGTAAAACTGTTTGATTCAACTGACTTGGAAGCAACTGCAATGGATTATGACCTAACGTACTCTTGAAATTGATGTTTGTTTAGTAAAAATTCAACATTCGTCAAATGTTATACGCACTTGCAAACATAATAACAGTCGTGTTCACCATTAATCAACCCTTTTTCTTCTTAGCGTGTCGATAGCAAGCACGGAAGTGTTACATGTGTGTGTATGTGTGCGAGTGTGTATGTGTGAGTGTGTGTGTGTAAGTAGTGCTTGTTCTTGTCAGATTCCTTGTTTGGCCCAGAATTCAGCCACGGCAACACCATCCGGTGACGCAGTCATTAGGTCCGCACATGAGCAGGTGACAGGGCAGCATCAACCCTTTATGTAAGTATTTGTTTTATATTATTTCAATTTTTCTGAGGAAATTTTAAATATAGGGCGACTGGTAATTAGTGTACGATACTTAAACACGTGATTGTGTTCATGATAACAAACCACTTACCCAAAGAAAAAATATTTTTTGTACTGGTTCACTTTAGGTCACAGGCGTGCGCGCGCGTAAATTTTATACGGCTGTAGTTGTGTTATTGTGTTATGTCACAGAATACTTAATAGTACTACGTACTTAATAGTACTACGTACTTAATAGTACTACGCACAGAAGGGACACTCCCTTCCCCGCGCTATATCAGATACCGCACCTCACCCGGCACCTCACCCCGCACTTAGAGGTGCTAATCGCCGACTCTTTAGCCAGGGCGCTCAAAATCGTAAGAACTGCAGCGTTGTAGGTACTGCTGACACAAACACACAATTTTGGGATGTATTTTGTTTTAAGTTTTATTTATTAGTTTTAATCTCGATGATTCATTTACTTTCCAAGTTTTCGTCGTTTTATAATAATAGAATTAAAACTTCCGTAATAATAACATACCAACATTACCAGCTATTAATATTGCTCTCTCTCTTTATTGTCTTAGTCATGTTCTTATGTCTCTTTCTTTCACGTTCTATTCATTCTTGGAATTGAAAAGTAGTACCCTACGCACTAACTTTGTCGCGTCGCCCCATTGCGTTGCCGCGTAATGGTGCGGGGCGATCGTGAATTCCATATTTTGTAATTAGGTACCTTAATTTACCATTATTGATGAATAAATAAACCTCTTTACATAATAAATATTATAATATTACTTTTATGTCATTACAAATCCGAGTATTCAAAATCAAATATCATTTATTTTATTTCTTTAAGAAATAAATAATTGAACGCTCGGACAAGATCACTTCATAATAATGCTCGAAACGTTCGGGTAGTGCCGTCGTCGTTCGGTTAGCCCGACGCAAAGCGCTGCACTTTTCGCGCCATTTTGTACGCTAGCACGACATCCAACTGATTCAACCCTACTAAAATTCACGCACACATTTGAACGTGTACAAAAGTCATTTGGTTTTGTAGTAGTAATAGGTAATTATTTTGCAAGTTTTGTATGAAGTGTCCGAGGTGTGGTTATGTGTTTGTTATCATGAACACAATCACGTGTTTAAGTATCGTACACTAATTACCAGTCGCCCTATATATAACTGATTTAATATATTTAAATTATTTGATGAAACATAGGTGAACACAGGCTTAATATTCGCTATTAATGTAGTACAGCGTGTGTTAAAAAATAATCGTGTCTGTGTAAGGAAACTCTTACACATCGTATTTCGATTCGAGGATAAAAGAAAGTGGTACTGATACTAAAAACTTTCTTATTTACAAGTCATATATTTCAGAGATTTATGTACACTATGAAAAAATAATAACTTACAACAAACTGGTGCTAAATAAATCAATAAATAAATCATACGGAAAACGTAAAGAAAATATAAGACAAACTACTTACTTAGTGTAGTGTGTGATTCTGAGTGCGTGTTTACTTCTCTACGATCAGCCAGAACATACCTACGTATTGATTTATAACAACTTACCTTAACCTTTGGTTTTTTCGGAAGTCTTTTTAGCCACATGGACAAAAGGATAAAGATAAAGTATGTCCGCCTTACCCTTTGTTACGTTATGAAATTTAAATAAACTTTTTTTTTCTGATTTCGACTTTATCCTTTTAGTAATAGGTACACTTATTTAGTCTTACGAGTGGAATTCATATGTACTATGCAACCAGTCATACAAAAAAACTTTTATGTGCCTACTTCTTATCACACAAATTAATTACGAAACGGTGACAACAAAAAAAAACAGTCATCCCTTTAAGGTGGAATATTTTCAAGAAAGGAGGTCAACAAAATCCCATACAACTTTGCCCAAATATGTACTTTTATTCATAAATCATTTTTAGCTAATTATTAAAATATAACCTAATAACCTGTAATAAGTACAATTGAAACATGTGGCAACTATGAAAGCACGATTGTATTGCATTTTAATTGGTTGTCACTCGGGTTGACATTTCATAAATGTCATTTTGTTTGGTTTTTGTTGACACTTCACACATGTCATTCCGTTCATTTCTGCGTTTGACAGAAGAAAGAAGAAACTAGACAGTTTTTTTTTAAAAGTAAGGTGGTTATTTGAGACAGTGTTAAAATGGCGTTCTTTTTATTACGATAAAAGTTATTTTATTCTCTTCCCCGGGCAACTATATGAATAATTTAAGAATGCAATATTATTCAGTGTAATCTAGTGTATTTTATGCCACTAAGTGTACCTTCTGTACTAAATTGGGCAGATATTGTTGACATCCTTTATATGGGACCAACTTTTTACACTATTCATTAATAAGAATCACCGAAATCCCTTAAAAAAATAACAAATAAAACAAATGTGACGAATTGAGATTCTCCTTGCTTTTATTGAAGTTGGTTAAAAATACATGCCCTTTTGAACGTCATTTCTCGAATTCTGAGGGACTAGTACCAGAATGCGGAGATAACTCAAATTCGAACTCTTTTGAATTGGGAATACCTGTGTTCACACTCAATAATAATATCTATTCATTTAGTATTTGAGTTCATTTTGATCGGGCTCAATTCAGAAACTACTAATTAGTTTAATAGGGGTTACACCAATAGAACGAGAAATTATCTGAGATGGCTATATATAGGCTATAACTAATTATCAAAAGAATCCCTCCCCGACCCTTGCTCGTGCCAGCCCGCGCCGCTGAGCCTGTAGTTGTAGATAAATAATGGAAATCCGATCCAGCCTGTCCCTTTGCTGTCCTCTCCCAGCGACGCCCTAAGCCGAGGCTCGTACCCCACAGGGGGTGCCCTTAGCGTGTAATCGCTTAGTTTGTAAGTTATTTCGCCCTGGCTGGAGGCCCTAAAAATAATATTTTTTAAGGCACCACAGGAAAGTCCGGTTAAGCAGCCGACAACCTCCTAGGATGACCTGCGAGATGCCATACCGAAAAAAAAAAATTAAAATAATTAGGGATGCGTAAGATAATTCATGCGCAAAAGTCAAAGGCAAAAGTTAGTGTCGCATTTAATAAATTAAAACAAAAGCTGATATTTGTATTTTCAATGCGAAAATTTCCTCGAATCGAATACATTTACATCAGCGCGCTTGAGTATCTGATACCCGGGTACCGGCTCCGGCGGTACTTGTAAGAGGTCCAACTTTAGGTTCTCTTACAGGTACCGGGCTATGGCGTGGTGTAAGAGGATTCCAATAAGTTTCAATATAATAACCGCCACTTCTATTTAATCCAGATAATTAAGCGTGTGCCCGTGACGGGGTCAGGCTATATAACAACTTACTAACATATTATGTTATTAAAGAAAACAATACAAATCTTCTATTTGAACTTTTCTAGAAGCATGCAGAGTCATCATCATCATCATTTCAGCCGAAAGACGTCCACTGCTGGACATAGGCCTCCCCAAGGGGGGGAGGGGGGTTGCCATAATCGCCACGCTTGGCAGGCTGGTTGGCGATCGCAGTATGGTTGTTACAAAGGCACAGAGAACGCTGCTGCCCATTCTCTGGTAAGTCCCTTAGTCGCCTCTTACGACACCCACGGGAACATATGGGATGGTGCTATTCTTTACGTCCGACACCACACGGACCATGCATGCATGCACCAGAGGCATGCAGAGTGTTTATATATATATATAGCATAATATAATAATATATTTTCGCCCTTATTACGTCTGCGATCGTTGTTTGTTTCACGTTTTTGAAATATATATTAATATAATAATAATAATAATAATAATATGATAATAATATGATAATAATATGTGGGGACATTTCACACACGGCCATCTGACCCCAAACTAGGGAGACCCTGTACTATGGGTGTCAGACAGCTGATATACATACACAAATATATTTTAAATACATACATATATAGATAAACAACACCCAGACACAAGGCAAACACAAGTGCTCATCACACAAATATTTACCCTGGGCGGGAATCGAACCCGCAACACGCTGCGCAGCAGCCTTGCTATTTCTGTGCACATATTTTGGTGACGTAGTAAAAATATAAATTATAGCTGATCATAATATGCCTTGATTATAGCTACGTCTGACGTATATTAATATATATTATAGCTACGTCTGTGACGGGCTTTAAGCGTGTGCCCGTGAAGGGGTCAGGTTAATAACTAACATATGTCATTTATAAAACAATACAAATCTACGATTTGAACTTATTCTAGAAGCATGCAGAGTGTTTATACTATATAGTTAATGGCATCTGCCTGTCCAACGCATGCAGCCTCTACAGTACTTAGTTACTTTTGAATGTTTTTTTGTTTATATTGTGTTGGTAGTATGTATTTTCCTAAACACAATATTTATGGTAAAAAGGAGGAGAAGACAACTCAAGAATATAGGAAAGTGTGTGTGAACGTATGTTTCTGCACACCCTTGTGTATATGAAGAGTGTGGGTGAGTGTAATTATGAGTGTGCTGCGAGAAATAGTTATTATTATTATCAATAGTGTGCAAACTCCTATGAACTCGTTTTGAACACTATATAAATATAAGCAGTAAAGAAAGCAGCAACAAATCATATTTAAAAAAAAATCTGCATTAGTAAATTCAGAGTTTTAAAATGACATTACAAGTTTCATATTTCTCCTAACAAGATTGCCCCATTCAATCCGCTTCAGTTAATAATATCATCGAAAGCTGCCAACTCACTCAAACTTTCGTACCGATATGTAGGAAAAAAAACAATTTTCTTTGAGGAAATCGATTAAAATTACCTACTCGATCCCTGAAACTAAATTCATCGAAACTTTTGCGATTCGATGTATTCGCGGAATAATTGAAGAACTTGTGCCTCCATTTCTTCTGATACATTAACGTTTGTAACGTTGCAAGAATTTATAACGATGTTATTTTTCAAGAAGTTTTTAAGGAGGTTTTTTTCAGTTTTCGGGTTGCGTACGTCCGAATAAAAAACGGAAACCTTACAGGATCACTTGTGTGTTTGTTTGTCCGTCACTTACACCCAATTTGGTACGAATCTACTGAACCGATTAAGTTGGTAGAGATTGATAGAAATTGGATCCATGGCTTTTATCTTGATTATTTTTTTATGTTTTGTATTGCTCGATTACCTTCATTGTTTTCCCATATAGAAACAACAAGAATAATGCAACTAGTATTTTGTAAAAACTTGATTTAAAAGAGTGTCCGTGATGGTAGAATGGATGAGTCGACGTCAATCGATAGTTTCTACCAGACCAATCGATCGCTCGTCGATCGACGGCATCGATCGATAGTAGAATGGATTAGTAGACGTCGATCGAGCTGCTTGATTAGCCGCACCGCGCGCCGTCCGCTCCCCATTATGACCTGCAGCTCGCCTGCACCCCGCGCGCTATTTACCTGGCCTGCGCGTCCTCTTGTAAATATATTTCGAAAGAAACTGATGGATTATAAGCCGGGGTTAATCGATCAACGTCGAGCGATGCCATCGACTGGCAATCGATCGATTGTTTAGTCGAACGGTATCCGTCGATCAGCCAAAGCTACCACACCAATCAATCAACGTCGATCGATGTCGATCGTTGGCATCAATTGACGATCGATCAATTGGTGTAGTAGCACCCTAAGGGCTCAGCTACATGGAGCGACTTATACCCACCCGCGACCGCACGGTATACCATTCAGCTGCTACAATTATAACTCCAAGCTTAAGTGAATTTCCAACCCATTGCATACCAGTAGGTAACAACTGCAACACTCACAGCAAGGGGGATATAATTATCAGCACCCTTAAGTTCACTTGAGACTGGTCATCTCTTAGCTCTCAAAGTCAAAGTCAAAGTCAAATCATTTATTTCAATTAGACCATTAAAAAGGCACTTTTGAACGTCATAATAAAAAAATATAAAGTTGATTCTAGTTGCCCATTCCAAAAGGTAGTTTCGTATGGAGAAGAATGGGCAAGAAACTCCATACTTACTCTTTTAAAAAAAATGTGTACAATATTTTGCATTTACAGTTCACAGTTATATAACTATACGTGAATACGATGGACCTTGCATAAAAACACTATATTGAAGTATGTACAAAGTATTACAAGATAAAGAATGACAGCTAAGTTGTATACATAGATACATAGTGTTCACATATTATTTACAATTATTGTAAAAGTAGACAACCACTCCATACATTTCAACAAACTATGAACCTATGAACCAGTGTGTGACCCAAAGCAAGAATTAAATATAATGTATACATAAAATAAGTATAAATTAAGTAGTTTTAATTAGCAATCCGTTTGATTTTGTCCAGACTGTAGATTGTCCTATGGAGCCCGGACCAGCATGTTTCCAAGCATTCTTATCATGGATATAATCCTCTAGACTGTAATATGCTTGTTTACAGAGTGTACTTTTAATATATGTTTTAAATTTTCTTTCATTTAGTTGCAATATATCACTAGGAATTTTGTTATAACACTTAACACAGAACCCCATAAAAGATTTATGAACTTTAGACAATCTAAAATATGGTTGAGCTATTTTGTCTATGTCAAAAGTAGGCAGTGACTTATCGCTGCCCCCAGTGGGCGAGTCGATGGTCGACAGCGCAGAGTCCTGGGACGTGGTGGTTTCCTTCTGTGTCGCGGTCTTCTCTGTGGCGAAATGGTCATCTCGCAGAAGAAGACTGTGGAAAGGGAGAGGGAGGCAGAGGGCGGATAACGATCACTCCCAGTCCCCCTAAATGGGCCACGCGCATCAAGACTCGAGGTGGCGGCAGGGTTCCACGCGCTCCCCTCTTAGACGTCGCGGGCTGATTCTAACGCCTCACTCCCCCCCAGATCGGAGGAGGCCCTTATGGGCGAGGTTGCGTAAGTATGATAAGTTCTGCCGACCCCCGAAGTAGGTATGCGATGGAACACGGGGATGGTGGACATCGTTAAGGAATTCCACACCGGACCAAAAAAAAATTTAAAAAATCATCTCTTAGCAGCCTTGGCTATGTACATTCCAAACTAATTTTCAATTATTAATTATGATTATATTTTTGTCCAGATCTCTGGTTATAGATGCCAAACTAATTTTGAATTGTTCATTATGATCATATTTTGATCTAGATGTCTTTTAACGTGCACGACTTGCTACATTGTTCTCACATTGTACCCCTAGATTCAATATGAGTGATGTAACCTAAATTAAAAAATATATTATTGATTTTAAGTTTACCTTCAAATGAGTTTCTTGCTCGTTCTTCTCGATAGAAACCTACTGTATGGAACGAGTGACTAGCTTCAACCTTCTGACTGACTTACTCTTTGATATTATTCGAAAGTATCTGTAAATGGTTTATTTGAAATAAATGGTTTCAAGTTTGACTACTATGACGAGGTTTAAAGAACTTGTGTTTAAGTCGCACCGTGTAAAACACTGGTATTGGGCTGCATCCGGAAAGGCTGGATGACGACCCTTAGGGCGTTTGTGCACTACAAGGAATTTTACTGTCCGGCAGTACGATTTTGGAATTGAACCTGATCTGAATCTACGAGACTCGGTATCGGAGCGTAAAAAATCGGACTGTCGGATAGTAAAATTCCTTGTAGTGCACAAACGCCCTTAGACTACAAGCGCACTCGGCGCCATGTCTCGACGGCCAGGTCGCGGCGGCCAGTGAGATCTAGCTATTTGTAACTTTAAATACGGTGCGCATTTAGCGACAAGCGGCTGATGGGCAAATAGCTAGAAATCCCTGGCCTGTAGCCTTACATAGTTGGAAAAGGGCTAAGCAAGTGATGGGATTAAGGACTAGTTTCACCATCTCTCAATAGATACTATTGACCAGAGAGACAATTTTAGTATTACATTCTAATCCGTTTAAATTTTTCAAAAATACATCTACATTACCTACATTTTTGACATATTGATTGTCACTGAAATTAGATGGCGTCTAGTTATTTTAAATACGAGAAGTCTTCTGATATATTAAAATATTGCAATAGAATTAGTATGAAACGATCTGCCAAGTATTAAATGGGAACTCATTGGAAAGTGCTCGTGCCTTCTCTGTTTGAGAAGAGGCCTTTACCCTACACACTCTCTTTAATTGGCTTTGTGATAAATGTTTCTTTACAATTGAAGAGTTTATGAAACTAAAACATTAATAAATACAGGTGATAATAAATTAACTAGAACAGTTTTATTATTATATTGCTATGTAAAACTGCATGACGTTATTTAAATATAGGTCCCTAATAAACTGATATTATTTTGATCATTGCAGTAACAGTTTTAAATTATTATTTGAAATAATTTCTTATTTTTAATTTGCTATTGATTAATTCTAGAACCTATTTTAAATGTTATACCTACAGTCTTAATTTTACTTTAATATATTTTAAATATTTACAATTTTAAATGTTATGAATTTACAATTACAATTATTATAAATTACAATTATTATTACAATTATTACCTATAAACCATTACAATTATTATAAATAAATTTGAAATATTGAAGTATTGCAATTATAAATTATTAGGTATTGACTTGATCTTACGTGAGGGCTCGACGTGTAACACGACATGACCCAGATTTAATAAACTTAGATATTGTTAAAGAAGTTTAAATTGCATGTAATTATATTATTGTATTATTGTTGTTGCTTATTATAATTCTAAAATGTCAATGTTCTAAATTATTTTTTTATTTTTTGACTGAACATTTGCACGACCGAAAGGTTGAATATAGCGTAACAAACAAATTGTATAACACCTAATGTACATCCTATATTCTAGCAAATAAAGGTATCATTCATTCATTCATTCATTCATTCATCATTCATTCATTCATTCATCATTCATTCATTCATACAGAATACCAGCGCTGCAACATTTTATGTCGTAGCATTGTGGTGAGACAGGAGCATTTTTGGTCTCGTACAAAGATAAGTCTTTTTTTTATGTTGTATTGTTTTTTATAACCCTTTTATGTTTGTGTTTACCTGTATGAGGTTGCAAATAAACAATTTTTCTTGCTTTCTTTTGCATTGGAACAACAAATAAGCTGGTATTATTTTATTTGGAAACTATAAGGGTGTTACTACACCAATCGATCCATCATCGATCGATGCCATCGGTCGACATCGATCGACGGTGATCGATTGGAGTGGTAGCTTTGGCAGATCAACGGATACCGTTCGACTAATTAATCGATCGATTGCCGGTCGATGGCATCGGTCGACGTTGATCGATTAACTCCAGCTATAATCCATTACTAATTATAATCAAGCAGCTCGATCGACGTCGACCAATCCATTCTACCATCGATCGATGCCGTCGAACGACGATCGATTGATTGGTCTGGTAACACCCTAAACCGATTCCGCACTCCGGTCGGCCACAGCAAGGAGAATCTTTATAGGTGCGGGTTCTCAAACAATGCCAACCTTCAGTGCCTATGCAGCGTCTCTTCGCAGACCATGGTCTACCTTCTATCTTGCGCCGCATGCCCTGTCACCTAATGACCTAATGATACTGCGTCAGCAGATAGCGTATGCGTGACTAAATACTAGGCCAAAGAAGGAATATGGTTGGTCTCGTGGTCGCAAGCGCGACTGCTGACCGTGGGGTTCTAGGTTCGATTCCCAAGTGTTATTGGTTTTTCTATTAAGAATTTCTCAGTAACAGCCCGGAGTTTGGAAGAAGACGGTGTAACACCCTCGTGCCTCGGAAAGCACGTAAAGCCGTTGGTCCTGCGCCTGATCTCTCTCCGGTCGTGTCGGATTGCCGTCCCACCGGCCTATGAGAGTGAGGGAAGAGGGAGTGCACCTGTGTTTGCGCACACACTTGTGCACTATAATATCTACTGCTTACTTGGCTGATCTCCATTGAGATTGGCCGCCGTGACCGAAATTCGGTCGGAAGATTACAATTTTACATGTCAAGAACAAACACAATACACGCATACATACACATTCACATACACTCATACACACATGATACATTATATCTGTGTCACACGCGAAGAAGAAGTGACACGGACCTTAAGTGTATACCCGAGCCTTAAAAGACAAAACAATTAATAATACTTACGCTCCTAAAACTATTAATCACAAAATCTTCGTCGAAAAGGGGCACTTACTTTAGGCAGTAATTACACTAAAGTAAATTGGAAGTCGGTATCTGAAAGAGCGTCGAATGCAAGTCATTCTCGGACGCGGGTTTTCACAGCTCCGTCTCGTTAGTGAGTTTAATATGGCGTTTCAAAAGGTTTTTTTTCTCTTTACAATGTTTTTAATTCGTCATTTCTATTGAGTTTGAGCTTTTGAGTCTCAAAAGATTTTTATTACTGGAATAATTATGAATTTGATAAAGCTGTACCGCATCAGCACTTTATTTCAAGTGAAAATTGAGTTAGTAAAGATAAAATATGAGATGAAAAAATATTTTGTTTTGTATAACAGCCATGGGTTTACCAAGTACCAAGTGTTATATACAAAAATAGAAAGACGAATAAAAAGAAACAGGATATCAGAGAGTGTGCTTTAGAACACAATTTAATTCCCCTATCCCCATTCCATCATCGCACGAGCAGAGACACGGCGAAACATCACCGCCGTATGGTTGAAGTCCCAAGGTCTCGGACAAAGCGCTTTACTTCCACATTTATTGTTCGAACTTCCAGACTGTGAAATTTGCTGCCTCTCTGTTCCCCGATAAGGTATAATCTGGGTATCTTCAAGGCACGAGTAAACCGATTCATTCTAGGCAAGCGGGCGCCATCTTAGGCCGCATCATTACTTAAGATCAAGTGAATGGCGGCCAAACGAATCTAAGAAGAATAACAAAAAAAGACATCCTAGAAATCTATTTTTAAGCGAATTCGAGGAGGAGGTTCGACGTTCATCATTCTTTTCTTTGTTAAGACAATAAAAATGGTCAAAGCAACTCAATATTATTTTTCTTTCGTATACACATTTCGATTACTTTGAGAACAGCTAGCTCATAGTCACAAAGTACGTAAGGCTGCGGCGCGCCCGAGCAGAGAGACCACTCAGAACAAATCGCCATTATTCGCACGCACACATTGACATTACGTTTATAGGCATTCACAAGCAGTTTCAAGTAGACTTCAGTCTCGATTGTCACGTGTTGTCAAAATGAATAAATGAAGTAATTGACATTCATTAAGAACAGGAAAATTTTGTTGTAAAGTAATTGCAAAGAGTTCCAACCAGTGTCAATAAAATTTCATATTGTCACAAATAAAACCTACAGAGTCAATACAGTAGCAGCCCTAGTGAGTCTGGCAGGTTTAGGTAATTATTTTTGAAAATGGCGGGAGCGGTCCTTCTGTAACCTTTTTATTTTGTGTATATATATACTGTGATAAAAATAAAAGCAAGTCACCTCACAGTTCAACAAGTTTCTAACATCACTTTCGTTTCAGGAAACTGCCTGGTGATAGCAGCAGTGCTGTGCTCGTCCAAGTTGCGCAGTGTCACCAACCTGTTCATCGTTTCGCTGGCGGTGGCTGACCTATTGGTCGGCCTCGCCGTACTGCCCTTCTCAGCAACCAGAGAAGTGTTTGAGGTAAGTAACTTAGTTAGACCCAATCATCTCAATACCCACCACCCAAAGGGCAATGGAGAGGGCCATGCTCGGAGTTTCCTTGCGTGATAAAATCAGAAATGAGGACATCCGCAAGAGAACCAAGGTTACCGACGTAGCTCGAAGAATTGCCAAACTTAAGTGGCGGTGGGCAGGGCAATTTGGTCGGACGGATGGCCGATGGGGCCGAAAAGTTCTAGAGTGGCGACCGCGAACCGGAAGACGTTGCGTTGGAAGGCCTCCCACTAGGTGGACCGATGACCTGGTTGCGGGGATCCGCTGGATTCGAGTCGCACGGGACCGGTCAATGTGGCGACACTTAGCGGTGGCCTATGTCCAGCAGTGGACGTCTTTTGACTGAAATGATGATGATGATGATCTCAATACAACGACCGAGCAACGAGCGTTCCGACTCAACATTTGGTGATCTTCCTCAAGGAAAAGTTTTGGCCAAAAGGTGTGCTGTATCGGCGTTTCCGCGGTCAGCTACGCGACACCTCACAGCGTAGGTAACACGACGTCGACACTTTGTGTGCAATAGTTTTTAAGTCTATTGTTAAAAATGTGTAGTTTATTTATGTATTATGTTTTATGGGCCTTAGTTGCCTGAAAAAAAGGATAAATAAATAAATATTATAGTACGTCTTCGACACAGCCAATAATTTACTATTGAAATTAGAGCTTTAAACGTGTACGTTAAAATGATTTGTTACAATTTTTATAATGACAACTACATCAGGGCATCGTGCCTTATAATCAAGAATCGGTAAATGCCATGCCACACCGCCATGAATTTTCTTTCGTATCCCTTATTTTTTACAGTAATATAAAGCTTAACGCGATGATATGCGCCGGCAACGTTGAGCGACTAGAGAATCGTATGCGCTGCGTCCAAAACTCTCTAAGTGTAGTCGTAAAAATTAAATAAAAGATAATAAATATTCTTTAACTTACAAAAAAGGCGTAACTATACTAAAAGATAGATAATAAAATAAAGTAGATTTTGTGTGATTATCAACGTTTTGTTCGCGTCAGACACAACTTCACGAGTTAATATGAACTTAATCAAAAATATTCACATATTAAATGATTAAGAGAATGTTCTAGTTTAACATAGTATATCTTTTTCAAATCATTAACACTACAAATTTTGACGTGATTGTCAGTGTAAAATCTGTAAAAGTCTCTTGTTAGCGCCTTAAAGATTTTTTCTCAGAGATAACGTACCTAGATTACTATTGGCAAAATCATTTTTAAAATCAGTTATATATTTTCAAAGTTTATCCGTTACAAACAAACGTACAAAACCTCAAATCATTTATTTTTATAAATATAAGTTTTGACTACATGCATAAAAAACTTACTACATACTATTTTCGCTCAAACATGGCTGCAAAGCGAAGTCACCTAGTAATAACCAGCAGATTTAGATATTCACCCTCGTCCCCCCCTCCCGTCTGAAAGGCGAAGAGATGAAAAAAGTTAAATAGACTCCGGAACAGTCAATAAGGATAGTTTTCATTGCAATGGCAAGTTATTCAGGCACTTGTTGGCAGTAAGTATTCAATAAGAAGTACAGTCGAGCAAGCATTTTGGTGTGCAGGCAAACTTTTTTTGTACAACACTGCTTCTTCTTTTTTTCGAACCGATGGTATTCCTTTTCGTTAGACTACTTGGGCCTAGTAGGTAGCCACATTTATTGCAGCATTAGTGGCGTTTTGAATATCAACAATATACAACACTGCTGAAGTTGATTTTTATTTTTGATGTGAAACATCTATAGCACGTAAAACCGATTTCTGGCGTGGCGACGCATGCCGTGGCGACGCGTCGCCACGCTATATGATGGTATAATATACAGTCTATATGCAGTAGTGTGTACGGTGTGGCGACGCGTCGCCATGCGCAATCGACTGTGCGATAACCGAAGTCACTGATTAAACGAATTAAGTAGTCACGATTTGAAATAAATTCGTAATTTTTTGTATTTAATGAAAATAAATGTTTATTCAATAAATAGTCATCGTTATCTGGAAAAAAATAGTAATATTTTTTTTTATCATTATGACATATTTAGTTCCTATCACAATCTGTTCTTTTCTGCATATTACTTTTACAAAATAATGTCGATGTTTCACATCTGCCAGGCGTCCCGTGACGGCTCACATTTTTATTTATATTTATGAGACATAGTAGGCAAACAACAACTTATAGTATAGTAGAAAATAATTTTATTATGTTGGTTTTTCTTGCCCCTCCGCTGTTCTTTTTTGATTAATTCCGTTGCGGGATCCAAGACAATTCTTACGTTTTTCCGGGACTCGTCGAGCTTCATTACCTTGGCGCTTTCCTGGAGTGTGGCGGGCTTGTTGTCTTACAAAACCACCGAGTATACGCGTGACATTCACAGTATTTATTCACGTACTAACTAGTAATGAATAATAACATTTTTTTTTACAAACTTATGTTACTAACCTATATAATAACCTTTATAACAACAGTGATTACTTACGAATTTAATGTACCTACAGCGTTTTTGACGTGACAACGTCTTATAATTCGATAGCCGGCTGCACGAACGAAAAAACATGACGTCATGCGGCGTTACGGCGTTACATGACGTCATGCGGCGTTACGGCGTTACATGACGTCATGCGGCGTTACCTCGCTCTGCGGCGTTACCTCGCTAAAGTGAATGTGGTGTCAATTGTTTATAGCAACGATAATTACAGCGATAAAGGTGAGGTGATTCTTTCGCGTTGTCACGTTCAACTATCGTCAGTAAACCGACTTTACAGACAACCAATTTTTTTTAGTAGGTAAGTCATAAAGCCAATTACCATTAAAAAGATTTCATTTAAACATTTAACGATATTGTGTTAGGCGCCTACGTGAATTTTGATGACGTTAGCAAATAATAATAAAAGCGTTGTCGCTAATAATAATAACTGAATATAAAGAGTTAAGGAGTTGTCAATGAAGGCACGGGATCAGACATATTGAAAATAAAAGAGGTTCTTTAACGAAATTAGAGTTTATTATTGACAGAGCTTATTTTATTAATTCGACAGGAAATTACGGTCAATCAGTTCTTCATGTTTTTAAGAGATAATTAACATGACACCTTATAATAATAGCAATGACACCCAATAAAACAGTAACACATTAGTTAGCGTTTTTTTTCGCGGGTAGGTGTAAAAAAAAGACAGACGTGCCTCTTATATTAATTTTATATTTTAATTACAAATCCACAGTATTTTTCCTATATTTTCCTAAATTACTAGTTCATAACCCCTACAAAAAGGGTACTTACGTTTGCTGCACATTTATGTGACTTAAACCATAATTTTACACCACCTGCCAGCTCATCATTTCAAATCACTATTTTCACTGTCACTGGGCACAAGTAAATCACTGATTCTACAATGTCTCAAGTCGACGAAATCATCTCTGCACAGAAGAGCTTAGAAGACAGCTTCATCCGGAAGATGAGTGAACTGGAAGCGCAGATTCAGTGTGCTGGACCTGCCAAGGATACCGTGGCGAGGGTAGCGGAAGAGTTTCGCACGTTCAGAGAGCTGATCTTCAGCATGTTAAGTCTACTTAGAAGACAGATTTGCGAGTGTGCTAGGCAGGTTGACGGGTTGGAGACGAGGCAGCGAAGAAAGGCGCTAATCTTCCAAGGTATAGCGGAGGTTGACGGGGAGGAGAGCAGTGCAGTCATCTTGGAGGTATTGAATAACAGACTAGCTCTTAAAACCATCACTGCATCCTCCATAAGGGTCTGCCACAGACTTGGTGTTGCCAATAAAAATCACCACAGGCCTATCCTTGTCAAGTTCGCAAGCTATGATGACAGGTCTGCGGTCTGGAAAGCGAAGACTGGGCTGAAGGGTTCTTCCATCTCAGTCAAAGAGTTCTTGACAAAGACTCGACAATCCGTCTTTGGGAAGGCGCGGCTGCACTTCAGTATGCGGTCGTGCTGGACACAAGACGGTGTCATTGTTATCAAAGCCCCCGATGGAAGTAAACACAGGATCACATCGCTCGAAGAACTGAGTGCACTGCTGGTGAGGTATCCCAAGGCTCAAACTTCTGGAGATGGCCTGAAAAGCAAGACGAGTTGATTATGGTAACAATATGCTATTGTTAATTGTAAAATGAAAATTACGATGCGTTGGAAGTACTTACCTAAGTAATTGACTTCTTTCGTTGTGTATTATTAGGGTTACAGTTTGAACTTTGTCTTGTAACCATTGATGTTATTAGGTAGTCTTTGTTTTGTTTTTTTTTTCCTTTTCTTCGATACACTACGCTATGTGATTACACTTAACAGGTTTTGCATGCATTATTTTTTTTTTTTTATAATTGATTTACCCTCAATCAATTGTCTTGTCGTTCTCTTTATTAAGTTGCCAATGTCACAATGTCACATGTCAGATTGTCCAATTAGTCAAATGTCTTGATTGTCAAATCTGGCACATGGTAAAATTTGAATGACGTTTTCGATCGGATACGTTCCGAAAATGTTGTGTTTAAGATTTGTAGGGTACGTTCCCAATGCCATAATTGACTTAGTTTGTCCTTCCTTTCTAACTACTTTTATATCCACTGTGCGTTCGCTATTTTATTTTGTGTTCTTATTACCTGTTCTTACGCTGTTATCTTAAATATGATGATGTGAGCTGGCGGGTGGTGCAGAGATGCAAACGCTGTGCTAGAGTTTCGTGTAGTTCTCTATTAAAATATTATTATTATTTATTTTATTTGTATTTTAGTATTATATTTTTACTTTAGTTTGTTGTTTTTATATTCTATTTTATATTTATGTCAACTTTTTTTGATAATGATTCTTTTTTCTCTGCCAACGAATCTGCTGCCACTTCTATTGATGACAGTTTTTGTTCTATTACTGATACCCTTGGCGATCTTTTGCGTCAAAATTTCAATCAGCACCGTGACCAGCTGTTTAACGTTTGTCACATCAATGCCCAGAGTATTCCAAGCCACTACAATGAATTGTATGATACTTTTACAAACAACAACGTCCATGCCGTCCTGATATCTGAGACCTGGCTCAAACCTGAACTCCTATCCACCACTTACTCTCTCCCAGGATTCGTACTTCTACGGAATGATCGAATTGGTAAGAGAGGAGGTGGTGTGGCCATTTATCTTCGTGCTGATTTGCCTTTTAAAATTCTCGCTTCTTCATCCCCTAATAGTTCGGCTGAGTTCCTTTTTCTTGAGGTTTGTGTCAAAGGTGTTAAAACCGTTATTGGAGTTGTGTATTGTCCCCCTTCCGTTGATTACTTCATCGAATTCGAATCGATCCTAGAATCTTTGGGTTCGGAGTATGCACATCACATTGTCATGGGGGATTTCAACACCAACCTCCTTGCCCATAACTCCTCTCGATCCTGTAAACTCCTACATCTGGTCGAGTCAGCTAGTTTGCACGTGTTGCCTCTCCAACCAACTCATCATAACACTGTGGGTGATGATACTTGGCTCGACCTAATCCTCATCTCTAATCCTTCCCTAGTCTCCTCACATGGCCAACATGTCGCTCCTGGCTTTTCCCATCACGACCTTATTTACCTTTCTTATATCCTTAAGCCCCCTAAACCCAAACCTACATTCCGATACAGGCGTGCCTTTGCGCGGATGAATACTGAAGAACTTTTACGTGATGCTTCTAATATTGACTGGACACCCCTAGAGGAAGCCAGAGCAGTTGATGACAAGCTTAATATTTTTAATTCAGCTGTAGTCAAGGTGTACGACTCTCACGCTCCCATCAGGAAAGTCAAGCTGAAGCGGCCGCCTGCGCCATGGATGAATCGGGGTGTTCGAATGGCAATGCGACGAAGGGATCGCGCGTTCCGGGTGTTTAAAAGGGATCGGTCGGAGGATAATTGGGCCCTCTTCAAAACTGCTCGCAATCGTTGCAACCAGATGATACGCAACGCTAAACGCCGCCACATTCTTGATAATATCACTTCATCTTCTCCTGCCGATATTTGGAAATTCCTTGGAACTCTAGGTATCGGCAGATCGCGGCATTCAGACCTTCCTATTACATTTGGTTTGGACGATCTTAATCGCCATTTCGCAACTGTTCCCACTTTTGATAGTCTTACCAAATGCCAAACTATTGACTACCTTACTGGTCTGACGCGACCCAATATTACCCCTTTTGCCTTCATCCCAGTCGAACCAGGAGAGATCAAGAAGATTATCCTCTCCATTAAATCTAATGCCGTGGGTTGTGATAACATTAGTCGTCACATGATCGTGACGGCTCTTGACCAGCTTCTTCCAGCTATCACCCATATCATTAACTTCTCCCTTTATTCCGGTGAATTCCCTTCGCTATGGCGGAAAGCCCATGTCCGACCTCTACCTAAAATCCCTAATCCTACTCTTCCTAGTCACTTTCGACCAATTACCATTCTTCCCTTTTTATCTAAAGTACTCGAGGCTTGTGTCCATAAGCAATTCTCCCACTTCATTCACCAGAACTCCCTCATAAGCCCATTCCAGTCCGGTTTCAGGCCCGGCCACAGTACCGTTTCAGCTCTCCTTAAAGTGACTGACGATATAAGGCGGGGAATGGAAGACACAAAAGTTTCCGTTCTAGTGTTGGTCGATTTTTCCAATGCTTTCAATACCGTCAGTCACGAAGTCCTTTTATCCATCCTCTCCTATCTAATGGTCTCTCCTGAGGTTTTGGATTGGTTTTCTTCCTATCTTCGGGGGCGTCAGCAGACAGTTCTGGCGGGAGACTCTTCTTCTAGTTGGTGTGATCTTGATGCTGGCGTCCCTCAAGGCGGTATTTTATCTCCACTTCTGTTCTCTATTTTTATAGATCTTCTAACTGCCGAGCTTCAGTGTGCGTATCATCTTTACGCTGATGACTTACAGCTCTACAGTCAGGCAGGTGTTGACAGCTTATCCGATGCGATTGAGGAGCTAAATCGGAATTTAGCAGTGGTGAAACATTGGTCTGATCGTTTCGGCGTAGCGGTTAACCCATCCAAGTGTCAGGCTATTATTATAGGGAGCACCCATAGTCTACGAAGGCTTAATGGTCTAGCGGTTCCGCCGGTTACCTTCGATGGCACAGTCATTCCGTTTAGCTCCGACGTCAAGGATCTGGGTTTGTACGTTGACACTTGCCTGAATTGGCGTAAACAGGTCGCGAGTGTGAGCAAAAAAGTCACAGGGACGTTGCGGTCGCTTTACAGATTGAAAAATGTTCTCCCATCACACGTAAAGGCAATGCTTGTTCAGTCCCTTATCTTCCCCATACTTGATTATGGTGATGTGTGTTACTATGACCTGAATGCGGATCTCCTCAATAAACTTGACCGACTTCTTAACAACTGCATTCGATTCGTTTTTAATCTCCGTAAGTATGACCATGTGTCCGCACATCGGTCGCTTTTAAAATGGTTACCCATCAGAGAGCGCAGAGCGTTAAGGGCTTTGACAACTTTGTTTTCTCTTTTAAACAAACCCAGTTCCCCTTCCTACCTGACTTCTCACTTTCAATATTTATGCTCTGCGCACAGCAAGAATCTTCGTTCCTCCAATAATCGTCTTCTGCGCTGTCCTTCTCACCGCTCTGGTTTTCTCAAATCTTCTTTTCTTGTCCAGGCAGTTTTCCTTTGGAATGCGCTTCCTCAGAATATCAGGACGGCCACCAGTCGGTTCACGTTTAAGGTAAAAGCTCGCGAACACTTGCACAGGAAGTTGGCAGACTCATCCCACAATTGATTTATTGTATTTCTCCATCGATGTATTTTTAGCTCTCTCTACTTTTTATATTTTGTTTGTATGTATGTATATATGTATATATTAGTATATTTTATTCTTGTAAATTTTCTTTTCCTTTGCACCTGCCACATTTTGTCTCTGCATCACCCTAAGGTAGACTGGTAGAAAATGCCCAAGGCATTAAGTCCGCCTTTGTACAATGTTTATTTAAATTTTGTGCATAAAGTTTTAATAAATAAATAAATAAATAAATTAGTTCCAATAATGTTTGTGTGTGTGTGTGTGTGTGTATGTGTGTGTGTGTGTTGTGTGTTCACACACAAGACACAAATACACACTCCATATATAATCATAAAGAAGATTTTTTCCGGGGAAATAATATAATTATTATAATGGACTAACTTTATAAATATGTTACTTACACATTCATGCGCCCTTAGTACCTTTCGTCCTTCACTAACTGCAAGGGGAGTAACAAAATAACAAATGAACGCCATAACATTCATGAAATATCACAAGGTACCATCATTTTCAGTAATTAGACACTTTAAGAGCCCTGCAGCGGCAGATGCTACGAAAGCAAAGGGTTGACAGACATGTTACAAAACAATTCTGAACTTTAATACCCTATCGTAAAGTCCTTATTCAAACAGCATACTATTCAATATCATTTTAACTGATTTTAAACTTTGTTCGCAAAGATATAGACGCTCGTTTTCTGTGTAATGGAACGGGAATTCTTTGTAGTTGTTACGGGAATTCGAAATTTATGTGCAAGCAAATAAGATTCAGTTTACTATGAATTTGTTATCTATCTAGGCGGTGTTTTCAATAGCATTATTAGAACGCGGTAAATGGCTTTTTCTAGGCTTTTGCGTTCATTGAAGCTTGGAGAAGGTAAATATTTTTAAAGTTGCCAGTTTGTCATTGAAGTTTTATGGTAATGGAGTCAAAAACAGATGCGTTCTTTTTATAGAAAGTAAAATAATAATGTCGTCTTAGACCTTTTTAGTTATCTTTTACTGCTAAATTGTTTATAAACATTTTCTTGAGCTTTTGATAAGAGATAAATCAACTTTATTAAAAAACTAACTTTTGCCTCAGACTTCATCAGCCGCATCATCCGCTTCAGCATACTTTAGTAGGTATCAAGTCTAAGTCCTTAATTATCAAAAGGAACCTCAATGTACTTAAAATATTAGTACTACCGTACAGTAGCGACAGGCTCCGCCTCCCTCCGAAATTGTTCCTCACCTCTTCCCGCGTCGAGCGACTGGTACTGGGAACTGCTTTTAGTTCGAGCAGCACATAGACACGCACGTATTTGTACAGTCTGTTACTTTGGTAGTAGTGTAGGTAATTAAATCGTTTCGTTTGTACCAGTTTCGTAGGTGTGCTGAAACGCAGGATAAAAATATACTATGTATTTGTTAAGCAAGATCATGATCATATGTGTCAAAATGCGGCTTTTCCGTTCAGCCATTTAAGCTTGAAACAGTATCAAACATTAATCCATTTATCCTAAAAAAGCTTCTCGTTTATAATTGTAGTAAAATCTAAACTGAATCACATAATATTTATTATACAAAACGTAAAAATAAAAACAAATAATAAATGTACAGACTCCAGCACACCAAGCCATCCCGAACTGTAAAAATTTCCCAATTGAATATGAACCCTACTCTGTTGTAATAAAGTTGATTTGATAGATTGTTGTAACTTGATGTGCTGGCGCACAACAAAAAAATAGATCTCATAGGCCATCAAAAAACTCGCCCACATCGCTATCAATGGGACATGTACCCAACAGGCTGACATTGCCACGTTGTATGGCAACGCTGATTTATTTTTGGGCCAAAGAATCAGCGTTGCCATCAAAAAACCTCACATCACACGAAGAGTCGACCAGCCTTGGTCTAATGGCAGTAAGAATAGGACAAACATACATTAGAATAGATCAAATTAATCTTATTTAACGACAATGCGTAAACGTATCTACAATCCATTAATGCTCCTTTGTTTAAATATATTATTACCTACTTTCTTTTTTTACGTATATTTGATCGAACTCGGGACTTGTGCAGCAGAAGGTCACAGGCATGCGACAATCGAGTCATTAAAGTCATATGTTTCATTCCCACATAAATTAAGTCACTTAAGAGTGGCCAACCCGTTATAATTCTCATACAAACGCTTACACGTGGTTATGGCGTTATAACATTATGTCTCTCCAAATACATTTCGAACACATATTTATCTTGTAGTTTTTATCTAAGTTTCTATGTAGTCAAAAATAAACTTTTATGAGAAACGAACATAAAGTACTCCTTCATTAAAAAACGTACCTAAAGAAAACATCGTCATATAAACTTTGCATGTAATAATGAAGACTCTAAATTACAAACACTTTCACCTAAATCTTGTAATGTTTTTTCAAAAATACGTATTTCCTAATACAAGTTTTGTGAAATTTTCGTGCGATGTTATCGCGTTCTCACTCACTCGTTTGTTTTCGAACATTGTGTTGCATGAAACAAAATATTTTTTTCAATCATGCTCGCGTTTGCGATAGACGAACTGGGAAGGGTCTTCTTAAAACATGTACCTATGAACTTTCTGCTGCTTGGCAATCGATGATTATTTTTCTGTGCAAATACAAGTCGAGGCGAATGCCATCCCATAACTAGGTTTAGCTTTAGGTAGGTACTTATGCGCTTTAAAATTGAATGTGTTTAAGATTAACGTTCTTTCATTTGGGGATTTTGGCAAAACAATTATTGATTGATTTTGATATTTTTACGTTTCATAATTCTTCTATTATAAATGTGAAAGTATGTGAGGATACATCGGTGGATGTTTGTTTTTCACTCTTTCACACTTAAATGGCTGAATGGAATTCGCTAAGAGTCATGGCAGGATTTGTACAAAAAAAGTAAAGATGTTTAGAGAAGTTAAAATTCTAATTCTTATTAAATACTTCTGGATACCTTAAGAGTATCTTCAGGCATTTACAATATTTTTAAAACCCCGAAATAAAAATGAATTTTAAAAGTGAAAAGTGGAACGAAGAGCTGCCTATTTCAGAACGAAACTCTAGCTGATAGTAACAGTGACACTGACAGCCGTTTTATGGGAAATAATATCAGAAATAATGGTTAATCAATGTACAGACGACAGCACATCAAGCCATACCTAACTGTCAAATTTTCCCAATTAAATATGAACCTTATGCTTTTATAATAAAGTTGAAAATCTATCAAAGAAATTTGACAGATTGTAGTAGCTTGATGTGCTGGCCTGTGTACTTTTTCAATTTCGCCATTGTAAACAACGATTCAAATCAGTTGTCTGTCAATTTGATAGATCCCTTCATGTCGCTTTTTAATAAACACAAAATGGGCAACGTGATAAAACGAAAAACTGTTATTTTCATTTCAAAATACTTTAATTATGCGGGGGTTTAAAAATATGGTAAATGTATCAATCTACTCCTGGTAATATATTCTTCACATTGGGAAATATTTTAATCCCTCTAAATGATTTTTTTTTTCATACAAATGAATGTATGGATCTCACCATGATTCTTTGGCACACACATAGTTGAACACATAGGATAATTTTATTCCGTTTTTGTGTTCCCATGGAATAATTTAAAATCTTGACTTAAATCTGAAGTCTATGTAAATGGAATCGCATGCAGAAGCTAGTTGAATATAATCACAATCAAATGCTCATCACACAAACCAACTTCTCGAAAAAAGAACCAGTACGGTTCAAAAGGAATTTCCTTCTGCGACCGCAACTGTTCTGGAATTTGCTCCCTGTCGAGGTTTTCCTAAAGGAGTACAGCACTTCAAAAAAGGGGGTGGCTATGTTTTTAAAGGATAGGTAACACGCGAATTATACTTCAGGTATTGCAGGCGTCTATAGGTTACAGTGACTCCTTATCACCGTCGTGGTAAAAAAAAAGGTTTCCAAAAAATCAACAACAGCAAGAAAAATACCATAAATACGCAAATGATTATTCATTCTACACCTCAACGTCAATCTTAAGTTAATCCCCTAAGAGATAGAATCATACATATTAATACAAAACAAACAATTCCATTTGATCTCTAAAAACATTCTTCTGTCTTTGTTTTTGCCAGAGTGATCGATCACGGAATAAGTAAATTGACACAGAAGCTTCACTTGCTAGCAAAATAAGGTTTGATATATAAATTAAATCGGTGAGGGAAGAATTTAATAGTATTTCCAAAATGGTGTTGATAAATATTAGATGTGTAAGTCGTAATAATTAGGATTTAAAGTCATCGCCTCTGACCAGTTCGACACCTAGAACTCTGATTGGTTACTATGTGAAGTAGCGAGTTGATTTTTGTTTTTTAGCTCAGTGGAACATCTCCCTCCAACCAGGTAGATGATTTTGCCTGTCCTGCCGCTTTTAAACGGTATTTATACAAACAAACTTTCTCTTACATTTTATTTTCTGAATTCAGGTCTTGAGCGACGTCATGTGTCTTTTTGCTAAAAAACTACACATACATAGATACAAAAATAACTAAACCCAGACAAACTACCTGTAGGCCATACAAATATTTGTTCCTTCCGGGAATCGATTCCACGACCAGCGGCATAGCAGCCAATCGCTCAGCCAACAGTGCCGTCGAATAGAACGAACATTTCGTAGCTGTAAAAAAAGGTGTGTACCAAATTGCAACTGTCCCGTTCCCCATACACGCGTTGTAAAGTGAGCCTTTTGAACATACTTTATCTGTGGCTTGATCAAATGACGTCATGACTCTCACATTCAAAACGAGGGTCACGAAAGCTTTGTCTTCAGCCTTGGGAAACTCAACCTTCACACTTGTCAGCGAAGTTTCAAGTTCGGACACTATGTGGGTGGATTATAAGAATAGGAATAGAGTAGATGTTACCACCAATCAATTGACTTACTTTTTAAGAGCTGTCAAAACGCAATTCCCGATGGATTTTGTATAGCAACAATAAAATGTGCCGTCAGTTTTTTGCTATTTCTGACTGTTTTCTCAGTCTTCTGAGTAGGTGGCTAATATTAATATTAAAGTGTACAAAAAACTTAGGTATGAAGGGTTATTTGTTAAACACTAATAACCTAATTGTTTTATGCCCAGTTTCTGAAGTGATTTAACTGGACTATATCTATTCGATAGTGCTATTGGTTCGATATTGCGTTTCCGAGCACTCTGTTGAGGAAAAAAATCACTCAAACAGATAACTTTGTTAGATGAATAGCTATCGAAAGTTTATCCAAAGACCTCAGAAACCGGGCATTAATCATTTAATTTTGTGATTTTCTGCGCATAATGTAGGTAGTGTATGCTGTGCTTTTCTGTAAGTGATGAAACGCTTAGACTTAAGTTTGCCATCTCAGACCAATAAAAAAGTTTACTATGTACAGTCAACAGCAAAAGTAGATGATCAAAATCAGAAATTCAATACTAATGAACGGAGTTCGCGTCAGAACTGTGTGGCGTCGAAGTGATTTAAAAGTATGTATGTGACAATCACATACTTTTATTCAATAAACTAATAATAAATTATATACATTAGTGTTAGTAAATTAGTATTGAATTTCTGATTTTGATCATCTACTTTTGCTGTTGACTATACACATTATAAAGTTACTGAGTGTACTCATTGTTGAAAAGCCTTTAAGGTTATTAGTGTTTAAAAAATATGTTCAGTTCATAACTCAAAATCCGTAGGTTATTGAGAAAAAACTGCTGATAATATGTACAAACGTCCAGCACGTACAAGGAGAAAATGTATGAAACAATCAAACAACTAATCTTATTTTTAACTAGCTATGCCCGCGATTATTTCCACGTATTTTTTTTTTCTATTATAAAACTAGCTTAACTACGACACGGTTGGCGCAGTGGCTGAGTTGTATGTAGAGCACCAATAATTTATAACAATATCCCTATCTGTGTAAAAAAATTAAATACTGGCCAGTTTAAGAAAACATTAAAAAAAATACTGACAGGAAAGGCCTACTATAATGTCAATGAATTTTTAAATGACAAATCGCTTGTAATGTAACTGACTGAATTTATTAAATTGATTTTGAATTGCATGAATATATTATTTACCAATTAATTTTTGATATTTTTTTTATTTTTATTTAATGTTCATTGTTATTTTATATTATAGATTTTTTTTTTTATTATGTAACATTGTTTAATTTTCTTGATTTTACTAAATTTTTTTTTTTTGTTTAATCTTATGGTCTTTCGACCAAATTTGTACACCAGCCATGGTCAAACATGTTGTGCCAAAGAATCTGTAACACCTACAATAAACACCATGTATATATATTATCTACACATGTTTTTGCAAATAAATGCGTCTTTATCTTATCTTTATCTTATCTTATCTTGAGCGATCGTCTGCTGCGCAGCGTGTTGGGGGTCCGATTCCCGCCCAGGGTAAACAATTGTGTGATGAGCATTTGTGTTTGCCTTGTGTCTGGGTGTTGTTTATCTATATATGTATGTATTTACAAAAAAAATGTATTTGTGTATGTATATCAGCTGTCTGACACCCATAGTACAGGGTCTCCCTAGTTTGGGGTCAGATGGCCGTGTGTGAAAATGTCCCCACATATTATTATTATTATTAACTTCTTATAACATAAAAAAAAAGAAAAGAAGAAAGAAAATATTGTTTATGGACACAGACCATGTGCACACAAGCATCAGCTTTAATTAAGAGAGTGAAAGACCTGTCAAAATCCAGACAGACATCCTCAGATTATCCAACAAAAGGCAGATGGTCCGTACGGAACACTGCGAATGAAGCCACAAAAACAAATACAAACTCAATAACGAATACCTACAGTCTTGTGATTGTATTCGCTTTTGAATTTGTATTAGTATTTTTTTTTTAACAATGCTTCGCTTCGTGCTGTACTGACTCGTGTCAGTCAGTACAGCGCGAAGCGAATTATAGGTATTCGTTTTTGAATTTGTATTTGCTTTGGTGGCTTCGCTCTCAATGTTTCGCACAGTCTTTCTACCTTTTGTTTCATAATCTGAGGTGACATCATAGATCCTAAACCGAAGGACCGATTTGGACGCCCCTTTTTAATAGAAAGCAGAGGACCGCTAAAAAAATATTTTCAGTATTGTTGATGGATATAGTTCATAAAGCTTTTGGGTCATAATAATTAAAATAATATTTTTTCAAGATATTTATTTTTATATTGGTATTTAAAAATTTAATTTATATGTAAATAATGATAATAAATGGGAATAATAATAAGAACGTTTTTTTTTCAGACTATTAGTCCATAGATTGTTAGTAACACAAAAAGTGTGTTTGTTGTTGTTATACTAACTGCCATCCATACTCAGTGACGTTACTTAATAATAATGAATCGTTAACTTTAACTGACCAACATAATTTGGAACGATGTCAATCAAAAATATTGTTGTTGACATGTGCCAAGTTATGTTGGTCAATTAAAGTTAATGATTCATTATTATTAAGTGACGTCTCTGAGTGTGGCAGTAAGTACTTAGAATAAATAAAACGGGCCACTAAACACATTCTATTTTTTTTACTTTTAATTCGATTTTTATACCGATACGATAACTCTATAATATAGGCACTATAACTTTTTGTAAGTAAGCACATAATGCATTACTGCATTTCACTAAACACCGTATAAGGGCTAAATCGTCCAATTGTATTATATGACCACAGCCTAACGATCTATGGTGCTAATGCAATTTGGCACAGGTCAAGTCAGTCAGTTAGCTCGATTCACACTGTGTACTGTGTTCTGTAAATTATTTAGCACACAAACACAGACACACATTTGGATTTACATTAAACTGTGGCTCGGCCTGTATTGGTTGGAAGGCAATCGGTTGAGACGATGTGGTGTGGTGCAAGTTATAAAAGACAAGATAAAAAATAAAATGTATTTTTTCTAACATAATTATAATATTTTTGTTTTCTTACCCTTTCGAGGGAACACAAATGTGATTTTAAGTTTTAATATTAATTATTTATTTCGACTGTTACCCATTAGACTAATCAAATAATGTTCTACGAAGTGGACATCAAATGCAGCGAACTGGGTCACAGGTACACAAAACTTAAGGTACTGCTCCTTTACGACTCCATTTAAATACAGTAAATATTGTTTCTGTACTTCAAAGTAATTTTGGTATAATGTCGCTTGCTTACCTTCACTCTCATTGTGTTTTTACTGTATAATTAGATGGTAATTCTTAAGTTGGTACTTAAATTTTAAAATGTAATAAAATTGATCTCGGTAATTAAAATTGTTATAATACTTAAATTGTATTATAGTTAATATAAATAAGAATATAAATAAAATAATTTTCTGTAAATTTTAAGAAAATACTATGTTGTTGTGGCCTAACAGGGTTCTCTCTGTCAATTATATGTATATCACTGACAACCTCTTTCTAAACTCGGTAAGCCGTTCATTCGAGGACCTGCAGTTGTGTTGAATATTATTTAGTTTATATTCGACCGATCGCAGTCTACATCGGCAACTAAAGAAAGAATATAATATCCTTTCATCTGTCAGAAATTCTTCAGTTAGTAGTAACGACAAGGTTCGCCACTGGACTTTAAGCCTTATGTTCATCATTTCAGCCGAAAGACGTCCACTGCTGGGCACAGGCCTCCCCAAGGGGGGGTTTTGCCATAATCGCCACGCTTGGCAGGCGGGTTGGCGATCGCAGTATGGTTGTTACAAAGGCACAGAGAACGCTGCTGCCCATTCTCTGGTAAGTCCCTTAGTCGCCTCTTACGACACCCACGGGAAGATATGGGATGGTGCTATTCTTTACGTCCGACACACATACGACATACGGACCCTTATGTTGTGTTGTTATAAATAAATAAATAAATAAACATATTTTATACGTAATACGGGAAACGATTAAATCAATATGAATATGAATAATTTTGTTACATAATTGGGACAAGGATATCATCAGCAAGGATCATGACAGGGAACATCTATTGGAACATTTTATCTTTTTAGCCGACTTCAAAAAAGAGGAGGTTATCAATTCGGATGTTTTTATATATATTTTTTTATGTATGTTCGGGCATAACTCTGTTATATATAGACGAATTTGCAAAATTCTATTTTTGTCCGTATGGTATTTATTAATTAAACCAAAATCAATCCAGCCCTTTTTGAGAAAATCAACAAAATCCCAAAAAATATACTTTGATGACGTTTTAGTTTCTTCAATCTTTACAATCTCTTTTAAGTGTGTCGCCGTTTCTTAATGGATTTGGATGTTAGGGCAATACTAAAATGCGAAAAAAAATTAAAAAAAAAACCGCTTTCAAAAACTAAAAAGTGATAAATAACTTTAGCACAGAACACACTTCTTACTTTACTTTCGAAAGTCAGTGGCGGTGGCTTTGTGTTTGTTGTTTTATCGTGCCACCGACTTCCGAAAGTAAAGTAAGTGTGTTCTGTGCTAAAGTTATTTATCACTTTTTAGTTTTTGGAGGTTTTTTTCTGGTTACTTTAAGCACTGAATTATTTATTTTTTTACTTAATCACCCACGGCTGCGCAATAGCCTGCCAGTTGTGCCCAAGTTGTTCTTGATATTCTTTTGTCAGTTATTTATTTCCCGACTGTCGAACTACGAGAGTGAACGAAGAGGGAATGTACTAGAGTTTGCGCACATACCTGTGCTGTCTTGATTGCGTCAAAATTTGGTTTGGAGAATATTCTAAATATTCTCCAAACCAGTATAGGCAATTCATATTCCCTTTTTTTTGGAACGAAGTTCCCTAACGGGGCTTACGGGTAGAGCAAATTAGTAGAAATCGTCACGTTACGAAATGCGTGTGTGTATGTGTGTGTACATCGAGCCGCTGAGGCGCACTCGCCTGCTCGTGATATATATATTTTTTTTTGTACAGACGCCGCCGTTAGGAACGTGCACAGTTTTTTTAAATTAGAAAAGCAATATGAAAAAAAATATATGAAATTTTATAATTTGAATCAAAATTACACTTATTGACCAATTAATTCATCACACAATCAATCATCTCATCATTATCATAATCATAAAATTATACAGATTAAAACTTTTTTCATGGAAATTGAATTAGGCCAAGAAAAGTTACAAACTTTTTTGTGCAAATTGTAAAGTCTCTGAATCATTTTATTCAGAAACATTTTGAATATTTATGTAGGTAATGATGATAGCCTGAAATGTACACAATGTTTTTCAGTTGTAAAATATTTGAATGAAGAGCATTTACGACTCATTGGATCCCAACAAGTTTCTTTTATTTGCTTTCAAAACTAGAAAGGGGCTGCCCTGAATATTACATCTCATTAAAACTTTTACTTCATTCACTATTTGTTTTTTACCATTTGTATCAATCAATAGTTATATAGTTGTTCAAAGCGGCGTTTAAAATTCATAAAATACCAAATACACGGTTTTGTGGGTAAAGACGTTATCGTTGAGCTATTGCAAAACAGTGGTTTGGTTTTATTTATAGAACTCAAAATCAAAAAAAAAATAGCATTTTTTGTAAAAGATCTACATATATGATGAGCATGTCACGATATACGTGAGTGCAACAAGCTTACGTCATTACGGGAGGAGGTGCGTGACCCGCCGTCCGTCGATGGGTCACGCACCCCCTCGAGGCATAATATACTGTTACTCATAACTTATGATGCAAGTTTCCCTTCATACTTTTTCGGGCTTAGAACAGGCAAAATTACCGACATAAAGAGACTAAAAAGACAAAAATACATTAATTTATTTTATACCAGCGAGCACCCCGCCCTATCTTCGCACGGTTGCAATTTCTATTACAATTTCCCAAATTTAATTCATACAAACCTTATCCAAACCTTATCCTGGCAATACAGAAAACAACAAAAAAGGAATTATCCAATTTGATGCAGTAATTCAGAAGTTATGCGCGTACAGACATTTCAGCAACTTTGTTTTAAACTATGTGATGATTAAGGATACAATATGATTAAGAAAGCGGCCAAATATAAAATTAAGATCGTTACAATTTATTACTTGCACCACACATTTAGTCTATTTTCTGAGGAAAAAAAGTATCATTGGAAACGGGTAGTCAATATCGTGAGATACAACCACAGAGCGTTTAAAAGATAGAGATGTCCGTAAGCTTAATGGCATAACATAACATTACAGTTATATTCTCCGAAGTCGAAGTCAGGATCAAAGGTATTGTAGGACCAATTCTGTCGATTCCTTGCCTAGGCTTCTATGTACACGAACGGACATGACTCCGTCGTATATAGACGGATTTAAAAAAATTTTTTGTTCGAATGGGGTTTATTCCGAAATGGTCCCATATAAATTTTATCGATATATATTCAGCGCTTTTTGAAATAATCAACAAAGTCCCAAAAAAAATACATAGATGACGTTTTAGTTTCTTCAATCTTTGGAGGACTTTCAATCTCTGATTTAACTGTGTCGCCGTTTCTTAATGGATTTGGATGTTAAGGCGATACTAAAAAGCGGACAATAAAAACTCTTTTAAGAATAATCTTTAGAAATAATCTGTAGTTACCTCCTGTTCGTATTATTTACTGCCAAAAACGCGGGTTCGATTCTCGCACGAAACAAATATTTTTATGGCCTACAGATAGTACAGATAGTTGTTCCGGGTCTGGGGGGCGATTCTCGCGCAATAGACATAATGTCGAATTAGAGATATGTCGAAATAAAATGGCGGATGTCGATTGAAATCGAATTTTCGTATTCTCGAAATGTCACATTAGAGAAATGTCTATGCCTAGCGCTCGACTTGCAACGAGTGGTAAATGTCAGTCGACATGAATGTCGCGCGTGAAGTCTATCGAGTTCTCTAGTTGTTGTTGCTGCTTGCTCAATTCCGTGGAATTCCCATTATTCCTGCCAACTGTTGTCTACACGACAAGAGAAAACATACAGTCTAATTACGCCAAAAAATAGGTTAAACTTACCAAGCTCTAAGCTAAAAATGCACTCAACAAGTACACTAGCCATGTCAATTAAAATATGTAATAAATACCCAATATATTTAGAGAACAACAAAATAGTAATATACATTCATAAATAAATAAAAAGAGTTTCTCATATGTAAATGTTATTACATATTTCTAATATAAATAAATATAAAAATTATAAATTTTAAATTAGGTACATAATGTAATTACATTAAAATAATAATAACATAATAATTAATAATGCAATTATTTTATAATTAATAATACAATATTAATTAATCATAAAATCATTGCCTAATGAATAATATAATATTTGCATAATTTTATTAAAATAAGTTCATAATTACTTTAAATAATCAGTTATCAATCAACTAAATAGTAAAACAAAAGCCCTTTTATTCTCTCCTACTTTTACTTTTGCTGTGCCCGACCCGGATTCACATTGTTCATTTCTGTAAGTGCACGCATGTGGATGCAATAAATATATTGAGTGCACAACAAAAACAATTGACAGACAAAAGATGCAAAAAAACCACGTTACGTTTCGTGATAGAGATCCAAAAAGCCTGCGACATTTTTCTCGATTGATTCTGAGAATACGATTTTATAAATTTTGTGACATTTTCAGTAGACATTTAAAATTCTCTAAAGTCTAAAATATCTCGAAAGAATTGAGAATCGCCCTGGCTGTTTGTGTATGCGAGTTTATAATTATGTTTTTAAACGCACCCACGGTACAGGAGTGTGGAGCAACGTCTTTTAAAAAACAAAAAATAGTGAAAAGAATAAAGCTAAACTTGATTGTAATGTATCGCTTCCATCTAATGGAAGCTAGATCGTAACTTAGTTACAATATTAAAAAATACTTGTCTCGTATCGGGACGAAATACATTAAGGTCCCGGTTCACCACCTTCCAATACGTTTTGAATAAATTACTTAGTAAATCACTTTATACGAATTGTGATATTGTTTTTAATTTACATGGTTTATAATAGCTAATGTAGCGGCAAAATTAGCATGTCTCTATTCAGAGTACACCGAAAGTGCATTGTAGCAACGTCACATATATTTTGATGTATAGACCACGGATATGGTATTATAACTTCTTGGTATTATCTTATATATAAAAATCTTCTGTGCGTGTGTATGAAAGTGAACTCCTCCTAAACGGCAGTACCGATTTTGATGATTTTTTTTGTGTGTGTTCCAGTGGATTCGAGAATGGTTTAGATTCACAATTGGGCCCAGTATGTGACGCTGCAGTCGAGTTGTAGGACGTTTTTATTTTAAGGGCAGGACAACGTCTGCCGGGCCCGCTAGTACCTTACCTATAATAACTTCACCATCTTACACAGTAAAAAAATACTAGAAATAACTTCAAAAGAGTGGTTATTCTAATTTCAAAAATTGACAGAAGGAGAATCAAGTTGCGCCTCGACCACAGTTTAGATATCTTTGCTGTGCCTCGACCATTGTCATAATCAATCACAGAGTACCGCATAAAACAGATTTATGTAGGCAATACCCTATTCATTATTCCCGTGACATAACAAAGCTTATTTCCATACCTCTTTGTAAAAGTTGATCACACTAAGGTTTAATGTTAGTCTTACGGTATAAAATGACAAGGTCTATTTTAGCTTGTCCAATGTGACAGATTGTGTGACGCCGTCCATACAATCGATTTCATAATCTATTGTAAATATAATAGACTAGCTTCTGCCCGCGACTTCGTGAATGTCGGTTATAGTGGATGCAGACGAAGTCGCGGAAAAAAAGTAGCCTATGTCCTTCCCCGGGATTAAATCTATCTTCATGCCAAATTTCATCAAAATCAGTTCTGCTGTTTCATCGTGAAAGCGTAACAGACAGAGTTACTTTCGCATTTATAATATTAGTATGGATTACGTGGTATTACGTGAGCAGTACATAGGTAAATACTTATCTTGTACCCACGTCTATTTTCTTTATTAGCTCTATGGATGGGTGTTCACCGCGGGCTGCCCACTCGTTCCCAGCTGATTTATATCAATATGTATTTGATATGCTACGCTGCCTAATTTTTCTGATGGCTGCAAGCGTGGCTGCTGGAGGTGCGATTAGGTAGAAGTGTTATTACAGTTAAAGTTTTATGTTTTAACTAGGGTTTTAAGGTAAGTTTCGGAATTAATTTATGGGGAAAAGATATTGAAAAAGGAAAGATTTTGACAGAGTAGGCATAAAAGTAACGTCACATTTTACTCTACCCATACAAGATCGAGGTAGAATCGCGATTAACCAGCTTATAAAAAGTATGTCAATTCATTAGTGGTGTGAAGTACCCATTGCAATATACCAGATGTCTCAATATACAAAAGCTCGGTTTCACGAAACTATAAAATAATCGTCCGGTCCTATAATCGGCCTACAAAAAATCTTACATGAGGCCCTTAAACAAGCACAGTAGTAAAGTAAATGGGATCAATCAAAAATAGTAACGCACCTTCAATTTTGCTCCAGAATGCTCTTACGTATTTTGAACT